>QXEO01000270.1:4771401-5371401 GCA_007115705.1 Dactylis glomerata
TTTATTATGTGGAAACTGAAAAAACACTAGTTACAAAAGTTGTTGGGAATACAAAGATGCACATCTCCACCAAAAATGGGACCATGGTTCCATATTTTGTTGTGGAACTTGCACAAACCATGCTCACCTGGCAAAGAAGACCAAGAGAACTCCTGCCTGGAAGCACCTCTTTGTGAAAGAGTTCACCTGTGAACCCTTGGCATGCCATGTTTGGTATTTTTCCTAGGTGATACATCACTCACCATGACTCCATACAGGGTTTTTACATTTTTATTATTTTTTTTGAATTCCCTAGGCCCCCGTTCCAGATCTAGCTCAAACTCGCAGTGCCATCGATGTGTGCCAGGTGGGTTGGGAACCATGGTTTGGTCTTGGTTGCAGGGTCCCACACCCTCATGGGACCTCCAGGTAATTTTCCCCAATTTTTTTGATGTGCATTTCTTGTAGCCCCAGTTCAAATTAGGATTTAAAGGGATTTAGGGCAAAAATAATTCATTATATGGCCGCAGGCCGAGATAATTCCTAAGATCCTGGATGTGGCACCCCTAGTAGGTCCCCCACCCCTGAAAATTAGAGTGGTGAGGTTTTGCACATTGCCCTTGGTGGCCACTTCACAAAAAAACACCTGTTTTGACCCCTCCGGCCACCTGAAAATTGAAAATGTATTTTTTATGTGGAAACTAAAAAAACACTAGTTACAAAAGTTGTTGGGAATGCAAAGATGCACATCTCCACCAAAAATGGGACCATGGTTCCATAGTTTGTTGTGAAACTTGCACAAACCATGCTCACCTGGCAAAGAAGACCAAGAGAACTCCTGCCTGGAAGCACTTCTTTGTGAAAGAGTTCACCTGTGAACCCTTGGCATGACATGTTTGGTATTTTTCCTAGGTGATACATCACTCACCACGACTCCATGCAGTTTTTTTACATTTTTATTATTTTTTCTGAATTCCCTATGCCCCCCTTCCAGATCTAGGTCAAACTCGCGGTGCCATCGATGTGTGCCAGGTGGTTTGGGAACCATGGTATGGTCTTGGTTGCAGGGTCCCACACCCTCATGGGACCTCCAGGTAATTTTCCCCAATTTTTTTTGATGTGCAGTTCTTGTAGCCCCAGTTCAAATTAGGATTTAAAGGCATTTAGGTAAAAAATAATTCATTATATGGCCGAAGGCCGAGATAATTCCTAAGATCCTTTATGTGGCACCCCTAGTAGGTCCCCCACCCATGAAAATTAGAGTGGTGAGGTTTTGCACATTGCCCTTGGTGGCCACTTCACAAAAAAAAACTGTTTTGACCCCTCCGGCCACCTGAAAAATGGAAAATGCATTTTTTATGTGGAAACTGAAAAAACACTAGTTACAAAAGTTGTTGGGAATGCAAAGATGCACATCTCCACCAAAAATGGGACCATGGTTCCATAGTTTGTTGCGGAAGTTGCACAAACCATGGTCACCTGGCAAAGAAGACCAAGAGAACTCCTGCCTGGAAGCACCTCTTTGTGAAAGAGTTCACCTGTGAACCCTTGGCATGCCACATTTGGTATTTTACCTAGGTGATACATCACTCACCATGACTCCATGCAGTGTTTTTCCATTTTTTATTTTTTCTGAATTCCCTAGGCCCCCCTTCCAAATCTGGGTCAAACTCGCGGTGCCATTGATGTGTGCTAGGTGGGTTGGGAACCATGGTTTGGTCTTGGTTGCAGGGTCCCACACCCTTAGGGGACCTCCAGGTAATTTTCCCCAATTTTTTTGATGTGCATTTCTTGTAGCCCTAGTTCAAATTAGGATTTAAAGGGATTTAGGGCAAAAATAATTCATTATATGGCCGTAGGCTGAGATAATTCTTAAGATCCTGGATGTGGCACCCCTAGTAGGTCCCCCACCCACGAAAATTAGAGTGGTGAGGTTTTGCACATTGCCCTTGGTGGCCACTTCACAAAAAAAACCTGTTTTGACCCCTCCGGCCACCTAAAAAATGGAAAATGCATTTATTATGTGGAAACTGAAAAAACACTAGTTACGAAAGTTGTTGGGAATGCAAAGATGCACATCTCCACCAAAAATGGGACCATGGTTCCATATTTTGTTGTGGAACTTGCACAAACCATCCTCACCTGGCAAAGAAGACCAAGAGAACTCCTGCCTGGAAGCACCTCTTTGTGAAAGAGTTCACCTGTGAACCCTTGGCATGCCATGTTTGGTATTTTTCCTAGGTGATACATCACTCACCATGACTCCATACAGGGTTTTTACATTTTTATTATTTTTTCTGAATTCCCTAGGCCCCCGTTCCAGATCTAGGTTAAACTCGCAGTGCCATCGATGTGTGCCAGGTGGGTTGGGAACCATGGTTTGGTCTTGGTTGCAGGGTCCCACACCCTCATGGGACCTCCAGGTAATTTTCCCCAATTTTTTTGATGTGCATTTCTTGTAGCCCCAGTTCAAATTAGGATTTAAAGGGATTTAGGGCAAAAATAATTCATTATATGGCCGCAGGCCGAGATAATTCCTAAGATCCTGGATGTGGCACCACTAGTAGGCCCCCCACCCATGAAAATTAGAGTGGTGAAGTTTTGCACATTGCCCTTGGTGGCCACTTCACAAAAAACACCTGTTTTGACCCCTCCGGCCTCTTGAAAAATGGAAAATGCATTTTTTATGTGGAAACTTAAAAAACACTAGTTACAAAAGTTGTTGGGAATGCAAAGATGCACATATCCACCAGAAATGGGACCATTGTTCCATAGTTTGCTGTGGAACTTGCACAAACCATGGTCACCTGGCAAAGAAGACCAAGAGAACTCCTGCCTGGAAGCACCTCTTTGTGAAAGAGTTCACCTGTGAACCCTTGGCATGTCATATTTGGTATTTTTCCTAGGTGATACATCACTCACCATGACTCCATGAAGTGTTTTTCCATTTTTTTGATTTTTTCTGAATTCCCTAGGCCCCCCTTCCAGATCTAGGTCAAACTCGTGGTGCCATCGATGTGTGCCAGGTGGGTTGGGAACCAAGGTTTGGTCTTGGTTGCAGGGTCCCACACCCTCAAGGGACCTCCAGGTAATTTTCCCCAATTTTTTTGATGTGCATTTCTTGTAGCCCCAGTTCAAATTAGGATTTAAAGGGATTTAGGGCAAAAATAATTCATTATATGGCCGCAGGCCGAGATAATTCCTAAGATCCTAGATGTGGCACCCCTTCTACTTTCCCCAGCTCTGGACAAGTATGACTCTGGACAAGTATTTAATTTGTTCAGCCTGCACAGCTCTGGACAAGTACAACGACCGCTCTCTACTTTGCCCAGCTTGTGAACCCACGAGGCATCGGGACCCACTCGTCATCGACACAGATGTTACAATGGGTAACAGAAAACCTTTTACTAGATCACCGTTGAAATTTCTACAACAGACTAATGGATATAAACGTTATCCCTTCCTATTCTCCACTACTCCGATACCTGAATATAGGGACGTCCGTTCCTAGCAAGTCTCTATAAAGGGATGGATGGCTAACACTAATTTCGCCACATCGGTAGAGCATCTTCAGCTAGCTACAGAGGTATGTATAAATATTTTAGGGTTGATTCATATAGTTTTTATTCCCGCTTGTAAATCAGGATTTACTCCCTATTGTAGTTTGAACTTAACCATTGATCGATGGATGCGGGCGGAGAAGCGGGTAAGAAGCGCACTTTCACCGGAGAGGGCTCTTCCAAAGGAGTTAGCCATATTGACAAGGTACTACACACGACTGTGTTTGTTCAAAAATATGTTAGTACTACGTATAAATGTATAAATGGAACATATCTTGATTTTAAATGCGTGTTGTATCATATGTCAGAAGCTGAAAGTTGTAGAGGTGGAGGATGTGCAAGAAGATTCTGATCTGGAACCTGAATCTGACGCGGATTTGTATGGTTCTCTCGACGGAGGAAGTCCAAAAAAATTTTCAGGGGATGAAGGGAACATAAACGGTGATGACGAAGACGATGACCCTGAACCGTGATCACCAAATATTGATATCAAATCCGCAAAGAGAGCTAGGATCTCCCATATAGTCATTTATCAGCTAAGGGTGACATATGGTGTTGGACAGACTAAGATTCTAGAAGCCATTGTAACACCGAACCTACAACCAGCAGGTTATGTGGTTGCGTGCATCTTATTTAGCAAGATGCAGGATGCTAGGTGGCAGATCGTCCAATCTCACCAGAATGGTGAAGAAAGCTATGTTTACATCAAGATGCGGAACCGAGATCTGGTGAGGTTCCATGGAAAGATGTATGAATGGGATGGTGCACGTGTGACCTTCTGTATGGTGCAAACAATTTTACCGATTATTCCCACTGACCCCATGGATCAACACCATGTCATCAAGATATAGCTCCCGCTACGATGATCACATCGCATTTGTATTGTTAGAATAATTTTTTAAAATTTTATTTACTTATCTAAATTTGTTTGAGGTCTAAATTTGTTTTAGGTAGCGCCCCTCACTTCTGTAAGGGAGCCCCTAATTTTAATGCTTTTTCATGAAAAGTCCCCTATGGCATGTATTATGGTCCTATTAATTAGGTCATAAAATAATACAATGTGCGCTGATTATGTATTTTTCTGTTTTTTTAAGAATAAGTTATGCTCATTCGAAAGCAAGTCAAATCTCTGAAAACCCTGTTGACCGCCTAATAAAATAAGGCTTGTGTTTTATTCTGCCACGATCGTGGACCCACTCGTCATTGACATAGTCGTTGCAACGAGTCAGCCACCGTCGACGCTGTCTGGTTAGCTGCCGCGTGGCAACGTGGGGTCCTCGCCCACCTCTTGCCTTGCCCCACTCCCTTGCCCACACTGTTACCATCATTTCTCCCAAATCCACACTCCCCTACCTCTCGCGCGCTGCAAAAAAAACCTCCCCTCGTAGCTCCGGTGACGAAATCCCCTGCGCGGCGTCGTAATCCTGTCCCCAGAGAAGACTGTCCTCTCTCCTCCGCTGTAGGTAGGCTGGTAAGTGCCGCTCGATTCCTAGTCCCCAGAGAAGACCGTCTGCTCTCCTCTCGCTTCCAAGGGAACCTTGCTGGTGTTCTTTCTAGATCCCCGGTGGTGGGCCTCGAGCACGTACGCTGATTTTAAGTGGCATCCCTATTTTTCATCGCTCCGTCGTGTACTCAATCTATGAGTGTAACACCCCAACTTTTGCAACCAAGTTTAAGTACTGTTAAGTGAGGCAAAAATGGGGGTCAACAAAAACTTTTGCAGCTAACTAAATAAAATAGTGTTTCATGCATATTTGCCTTGATTGTGGTGTAAATCTTGTCTGTTAGAGTTGCTTGTTGAACAATATTGTGAATCAGCACAATCTGTGTGCCAGTGTGATCATGCCATAAAATAATGCTACTAGCTATTTGAGAAAGAATAGTATCTTGGAAACCCCTCATATTTATAAAGGATTTGACTTTTTCCAAAACAAAGATGCTAGGATTTATTTGAAACAATGCTTTTCAGAACTAACTATTTATAAAACCTATAGGGGTCTATACCTTGGTATGATTCCCCTATTTTGTGAACTATTATTTTAGAAACATTTTACCAATGGATTTCAAACCTCTTTAAAAGGCTTTATCAAAATTAGGAGATGTTATGTCTCCACTGTTACCTAGAAATCTTAAAAAGCTTTATTCCCTTATTTTAAACTCTTTTCAACTTCACCATGGCATGATCATCATTGAGCACTTGTTCAATAATTATATCTAGTGAGGCTAGATTAGTTACTAATGTTTGTGTATGTGTGATGAGTTGACATTGTGTGACCATGGTTGACTTTAATTGAGTTGCTTGTGTCGCTGAGTGATCTAGTCTTAGATGAGTGAATTGTGCTTAGTTATCCAATATAATCGATCCAACACCTCCTTTACCAAACAAGATCTCATCATTATTCAAATGAAGCTCTCCATCCATATATTCCTAAAATCCTAAACCCTTTATTCTCTATTTTTCTTCTACAAAACTATTTCAAAGTCGTATCAAGTATTTTCAGATTTTTTTTTTCAAAAACATTTGGGAAATATGATATGTTTATCATGTCATTCTATTTCCCATTAAGAATTATTTCTTTCTTTATTTTTCTTAATGGCAACTACGCCATTTCTTGTGCTTTATTCCATCAGGTAATTTTGAGAAAATTCTTCAAAGCATAGTTTTGCAAGTAGAACCTTTCTAACTCAAATTCTCGCTTTTCCATTTCAAAAATTTCAAAGCAACCTCAAATCAAATTTCATCAAGTTATGGGCATATTCGTAGTTAGTGCTCAAATCAATTCCATCAAATTTCTAAAGCTTGTCAGTGATATTCCCTGCATCATATCATACCTCTCTGATCTATCAACACACACACACACACACACACACACACACACACACACTTGCTTGGAATTATTTTCATCAAACTCCAAACCCAAACTTGATCAACAAGGTTTATCTCCAATCTCATATCAATCCTTCTCTAAATCTTGTGATCATCGCATTAGCCTACACTAACCTCTCTAGCACCCTCACTCCTCCCTTATCAACCTGCATGCTATAGTAGCCACTTTGGCCACTTGTGCTTGGAGGGAGAAGAGGAAGTGGCCGATGCCATGCAATGGCAAGATTTTGCAAATCTTGCTACAAACTCTCTCTTCCCTTCCAGCCAGTGCACTGCATGCACCAGCACCCCTAATCACTCCCCTAACCGACCTCTCATCCTCCATAGCTAGCTCCACCACTGTCCCTCTCTCTACTGCCCTAGCACGCCACCGACATGCTCCATTTTTAAAACTAGCTCCTCTGTCCAAGACACCACGCCACCAGCCTCCTAGCCCTGTTGCTGATCGAGACCGAGCACGCCCTTGTCCTTGTCGCCTACCTCCTGGCTGCCATCGTCCTCGCTCTGAAGGACAACTTCGCATCGAACACCTAGCATGCGTGCGCTGGCCGTCCTCCACCTCGCTTAAAGAAAGTCGAGGGTAGCACACCATCCCTCTCCTTTACTTCCTTGACAAGCCTCCTCTCTGTCATGCGCACGCTCCCAAGGCAATTCACAGCTCCACCCCATCCCAAACGTGCTCGCCATCTGGTGCCAACCATGACCGGGCATGCCGGTCCGTTCTCGTTCCTCCCGTGAAAAGTAGGATGTGTTAACCCTCTGTAGCATATATCATCAACCCAGGAGCACGCTAGACAACCTCAATACCTAGCTTGTGCACTCTATTTCGAGCACTCAAGATCAAACACCTGTGTACTCGCTCAAAGCACGACGCATTTCGAACGTTTCAGACCGTTTCTAGCGACAACGTGCATTGCAACAAGCTGAGAACTCCATGCCTTGTCCGAAGCCACCGCCCCCATCGCCCAATGACAGGCCTTGGACCTTGCCACCATTGCCATGGTCCGTGTCCACCGTGCTCCAACACCCGGTCCCTTTTAACCTGACCCCCAACGCCTCTAAACTTCACAACACTCCCTACTCTCTACCTCTCTCGCCTCTCTTGAATCTCCAGAGAACCATCCCTCTCGCTCTCTCTCTCTGAGGTGGGCAGGCCAGTTCCGTCTCCGACGGTCTCGTCCATGGAGGATGAGTTGGAACTCGGCACCAAAACCCTCTGCTCCTTCTCTGTGTTCCATTCTCTTTTCCTGGTAGACAGTGCAGTAATGCACCCATTTTTCCTTGCTAGGTGCCGCCGGGAAGCACCGCCACTGAGCTCTTCTGAGGCGGTCTCGTCGTCGACACGGAGCTCGACCTCGCCTCACCGTCGACCAGAAGCTTTGAGCAGCATCCAAGTTGGCGGAGTCAAGCCGCCGCGTGACACCCGCCATTCTCCACATCTTCCCATCGTTCCCAAGCCCCAGTGAGCTCTCCTATCTCCCTTCGTCGCCAGGGCATGGTCTCCGCCTGTTTCTGGTTGCCATCGACCAACCAGGGTCGTTGACCGATTAGAATCTCCCAGGCCCATTAGATCTGCATCCAACGGGTGCGTGCGGCCAAGTTATCTTTACCGCGCCTGACTGATGGGCCCCACCCATCAGGCATTTTTTCTCCTTCTCGCCGCGCCATGGGAAGGAAGTTGGGCCGGCCTGACCCTGTTTGGCCCAGCTCCATCGGATTTAGCCCGCACTTGTTTTTTTTGTGGTTATCAGTAAATGAAATAGCTAGATATGTGAACTAGTACAATTCGCAGAATATTCTATGATCATGCAAATTGACTGATTCAAAGTTTCATGGACTTCTTGGATTAATATGTATCCAGTGGTACTGCATGCATGTCAATTGAACCCCTGTAGTTTGACTGGTAATTAAATTGGTAGATCTAGCCATTTTGCCTTCAAATTTGAAGTTCTATAGATTCAAATGAGATGAATCCAATTTTCAGAGTTAGTTTTCAGTATTGTATTGTATGTGGAACCAAGAGTAGCTTTCTCTGATCCTTGAATTTAGAATAGTAATTAAAATGCTATGGGAGCTTGTTTATCTTGTTTATTTTATAGATCTTGTTATATGGGTGATTTTGGCATGATTCCAATTTTCCTTGAACATGCACTGTATTGTATTGCATATTCCTTGTTTGCGGTTTTTTTCTGATAAACAGGGAATATCTGAGAATTAATTTTCTTTTTCAGCCATTGTTATCACTAGAAAATCATAGGAAAACAACTGCAAATCTTTTTTGAGTGAATCCACTTTTGTTGGATTCAGAAAATTGATGCCTTTCTATGGTATGCTGGTAGCATATTTTTAACCAATTTAATTGCCTTCTAATTAGAGCTCCATTAGGGTTTAGTTAATAGGTAAATCCTTGTTTTATTCGTAGAAATAGTTATTGGTATAAAACACCTGAAATTGTTCAGTAAATAAACTTGGTTGCTTATAATACTTGCTTGGTGTGGAATGTTTGCTGCGATGATGTGTGTGGCTTGTTTATGCTTGCATACTTATGTCGTTATTATTTACCAACGCTAGATTCGAATGACACCGAGTGTACCGAGGAGGGAGAAGACTTTGAGTATCAGGAAGAAGAAGACCAGGGACAGGCCGACCAAGGCAAGCCATCTATTCTTGTTGCATATCTAATCCTAGTTTTACTTATTGCATGTTTTATAAATGTTTATGAACTTGCATGATTTATATTGCTATTACCTCTAGATAGCAATTATTGGTGACTTGGCTCCACAAGTCAATTGTTACCATCCTTATGGATGGCACCCTCTCTTGACACCTACTTATCCCCTGGGTTAGTGGCATGATGCTTAGCATCATGGCCTTTGATAATCCTTGTAATGGAGCAAAAACTCTAGGTTGGGAACACTCAAATGGGACTTTGAAAACCTTGGAATAGTGCTCTATTCCACTGAAATGTTTTCAGGAAAATATGTTCTGGAAAATGGAGAAAAGGGGGAGGAGGATTTATGAAAAAGGGCATTGTGTATAAGTGTTCGCCAAACCAATTAACCCGTGCAACCACAATTACCCAGGTATGGGACGGGGCGTAGTGGAGTAGTTTGTTCATCTTAGTATGGGATCTACAAATTGTAATGGCAGTCCGACCATAGACACCTTTTCTGTGGCACCCTGGGTAGGAGCGGTTACCCAGGCTCGCTTTGTCACCTTTTCAGGGGGAAGGGGTACAAGCCAAGAGCCCTCATTGAATAATGAGCCACCATGAGTACAGGACTACTACGGGTAGTGTCATTCCGAAGGGTCGAGTGGGCTGGGGAATTTGCAACTCCTGGGTCAAACAGCCACTTGGGCTTTGGTGTTGAGGGATACCCCTCTTGGCGGTAGATCTTATGCTAAGGTGGGCAGGTGAAAAACTACGATCGGGTGCTTGTCGTGGCATATGATGTTATGCAGGGAAGATGCCCACACGATGAGTATCCGGATGATTGTGGGTAAAGTGTACAACCTCTGCAGAGTGTAAATGTATTCGAATAGCCGAGTCCTCGGTCATGGACGGTTGGGATGGCCATACTTAACCTGTGTCAGTTTTGGTTTTAAAAGTGGTTTTTGGAAAAAAAAATGGAGGAATGTGCCAGACGGAGTACTCGGGGGGTACTGCCGTGGCAAGGGTATGGTTCGGAGAACTTGCAGGGTACTGCCGAGGAATTGGAGATGGTCATGTGTGATTGACCTGGTTTTATGAATGGAGATGGTCATGTTTGATTGACCTGGGTTTTAAAATAAAAAAGGGTTTCCCCCTTCCTACATATTTTACTAAAACTGTTTTGTAAATGTTTTTAATAAGGATATAGAGATGTCGTAGAACATAGTTTTGGACATGCTATATCGACCCGAGAAAACCGTGTTTTCGAAGAAAGTAAAATAGACTAGAGCCTATCCTTGCTACAACCATACTGCATAACTCTCTCCCTTAGATGGTTTGCGAGTACAATTCAAATGTACTCATGGCTTTGTCCCTGGCTATTAACTTGGTCAGACTTGGAGGAAGACTTTAATGAGGAAGATGAAGGTGGTTACAACGACGCCGGTGCAAACTAGGAACATCTCCTAGTCAGTTGCCTATAGGGTAGTAGGCATGACGTGGGCCATCAACATTGTTTGGTATCCGCTGCTTAGTTGTAGATTTGCCCTGCGTGGCAATATCATACTTGGTCATGTGACCAATTGTAAGTTTTATTCGGCACTGTAATGGATGATGTAATTTTGTTATCAACTCGGATATGTGGATTCACGCACACTGATCATGGCATCGTGAATTGTATGCATATCGGGTATTCTGGATAGGTAAGCCGGGGTCCCCACAACAAGCATCTCCACTCACCCCCCTAAATACCCCTCAAACGGCATTTAGGGGCACTGGCTAGGCGTTTGGCTCGCCACGGGGCCCACTGTCAGTGGCACGACCGATGCTTTGTCATCTCCACTCGTCTCGTCTCCCGCGCCCAGTAATGGTGCTGCAAACAGAAACAGCTTTGCAACGGCGCAGCGAGCCATCGCGGCGTAGCACGCGTCGGCAGGAAATGAATGCCATGTCGCGCGCTTCCCGCCGCTTCCCACCCCTTCTCCTTCATTTTCCCACCTCGTTTCCAGCTATAAAGAGCTCGTCGCCTCGACGGTAGGTTCACATCCTCCAACCACCGGTAGAAAATGCCTCGCCGCATCTTGACAACCTACGCCATGCTCCCTCAAGGTGGTTCCGGCGCGCCACCACCACCACCTCCCCCACCTCCACCGCCGCTGCTGCCGCAGGACCCAGCACCACCGCAGGGCGAGGAGGAGGAGGACTCCGACGATGAGGAGTTCCTCGCCGAGCTGCCGACGGACGTGGAGGCGGAGGAGGCTACCGCAGAACAGAGAGCGATCGTAGCATTATTCGAGACGCAGCGCCGCGACTGGGCGGCGCAGGAGCTCATGGCCACTGAGAGGAGGGCGGCAGTGGCAAGGCTGGCGGAGGACCATGCTGCCGCCCGCGCCGATGCCCACCGCCACAACATCGAAGCAACGAGGGCTGCGATAGCGGAGGCTGACATACGCCTCTTCTGGGTGGACGTGGCCGAAGGGCTCGCGAAGGTGGCGGCGGAGCGCCAGCGCCGTGAGCATCAGTACCCTCTCCCCTCCTTCAACGCATCGGTGCAGCGAGAGCAGGAGTGCCGCACCTTCACCTCCTTCCTCGAGGAGGCCGAGCGCGACCGCCGCCAGCGTGCGGTGGAGGAGAACCATCACCGCCGCGGGATGGTTTCCGGCCACTTGTCCGATGATGGAGCTGGGCCGTCCAATGCTCCACCGCTAGCACCATTGGGCGCATCGGTAGCCGATGCCGCCGACGAGGACTCCAACGAAGACCACCTATTTTAGTCTATTTCATATTTCACCATATTTTGTAAAAACCATCTAAATTTCAATGAAATTTATGTAGTTTGCTAAATTTTGTCGAGTTTAAATTTTAGGATGGGGGGCACGGCTGGGAAACCTCTGTATGCACTCTATTATTGTAGGGTAGTTGTCGCTGGATATGGTAGTAGATTTCACTTCATACTGGATATGGAATGAGGTAGTGTCATTGCAAATTGTAGTAGCACATACTGCTAATTATAGCATAGTATATTATTCCAAGGAAATAGATGTCTACACTAAATAGGTGCCCATTTCTTTCAGAAAAGCTTGCAAGTCTCCAGATGGACCCAACGATTGACCATATCGCCACTAAGGTGCAGGTTATAAAAAAATCTATTTCTGGCAATGGTGTTTTTAGGTGCTATACAACATTATAATAAGCACAATCTCTATTTTTAGGCTGATGCATGTACAAGCCGGAAGAACCGTTCTGTCGATTATTTCAAGCAATTTAAAATCAAGTATTCTTATGTTATCAAGAAATGCAAGAAAGCCACAACCAATAGTGATTACCCCCTCCCTTCATATCAAGGTCCCGATCCAGATAGTGAGCCAAGGACTATCTCATCTTCCAAGACACCTAAAGCCAAGGCATGTAGACTCACATCGGGCCCACTCTCATCCTATCGTGGCCCTGCAAGGGTGCCTGAGACTATCGTCATTCACAGAGGTGTGAATCTGTCTAACATGGGTCTGATGATCTTTTAATACATTCTTATGGAGATAAAGATCACTAAGTAGTGCATTTCTTTCTAGGTCCTGATACGTCTCAAACGTATCTATAATTTTTGATGCTCCATGCTTGTTTATATACCATTTGCTTTGTGTTTTGTTACACTTCGTGGCATTTTTATGCATTTTCTGGAACTAACCTATTAACGAGATGCCACAGTGCCAGTTCCCTATTTTTTGCTTTTTTTGTGTTTTAGAAAAGCTACACAGGAAATATTCTCGGAATTGGACGAAACAAAAGCCAAACCTGCTATTTTTCCCGAAGCGTCACGAAGTCCGAAGATGAGACGGAGGGGGACCAGAGGCCAGGCTCACCCTAGGGTGGCACGGCCTACCCCTGGCCCGCGCCACCAGGAGGTGAGACCACCTGGTCCACCTCCTGATGCTGCCCTTCCGCCTATATATTCCCCTCGATGAGAAAAACCTAAAGGACAGATCACTTTTCCTCGAAACATACTGCAAGCCGCCGCCGTCATCGACGCGAGATTGGGAGGATCCAGGAGCTCTTCCCGGCACCCTGCCGAAGAGGGGAATCCGTGCTGGAGTCCTTCTCCACCACCATGGTCGCCTCCGGAGTAATGTGTGGGTAGTCTAGCTTGGACTACGGGTCCATTGCAGTAGCTAGATGGTCGTCTCCTCCACCATGTGCTTCATGTTTAGATCTTGTGAGCTGCCTATCATGATCAAGATCATCTTTGTGTAATTTTACATGTTGTGTTTGTTGGGATCCAATGAGTATTGGTACTATGTCAAGTTGATGTGCTGAATTATTATCTTTATGTTATCTCTATGTTGTTTATGATCTTGCATGCTCTCCATTGCTAGTAGATATCTTGGTTGAGTAGATGCTAGTGACTCCAAGAGGGAGTATTTATGCTCGATAGGTGGGTTCATGCCTCTAGTAATCTGGGGGAGTGACAGAAACCTCTAAGGTTGTAGATGTGTTGTTGCCACTAGGGAGAAAACAACATTCTTGTGTCCAAGGACATTTGCTTTGTTTACTTTACGCACTTTGCTTAATGCAGTTATCCGTTGTTCGCAACTTAATACCCGATGGTTGCTCGGACGACATCCGGAGGGTGGATTATTAGTCGTAGATGCAGTTGGATTACGGTCTATGTATTTTGTCGTAATGCCCAGAGTGAATCTCATAGTGATCCTCATGACATATGTACGTTATCTTTACTCTATCAATTGCCCAACTGTAATTTGTTCATCCAGCATGTTGTTATTTATCTTATGGAGAGACACCACTAGTGAACTGTGGACCCTAGTCCAATTTCCTTTATATTGCTATTATCGTTTACTATTTTACTTGCTTATTTATATTCTCGCATACTATTACCTTTTACCACTCGATACGCTCAATCCTTTGTTTACAGCAAACCGGTGAGATTGACAATCTCATCATAAGTTGGGGCAAACTTCTTGGTTGTGTTGTGTGCAGGTTCCATGTTGCTGCTGGTGAAGAAGCTCCCATGTCAACTACGCACCAGTACTCTTCTGGCGCCATTGTCCGGAGTGTCGCAAAGCTAGCGAGCATCACCTTTGGAAGTTTGGCTTTCTCCTACTGGTTCGATAAACCTTGGTTTCACAACTGAGGGAAACTTGCAGCTGTGCTCCTCATACCTTCCTCTTGGGGTTCCCAACTGGGTGCTTAACATGCACTATCAAGCATTTTTCTGGCGCCGTTGCCAGGGAAAAAGAAGAATTCTGCAAGGGAAGTCTCTCACGCTCAATCTTTTACTTTGTTATTGTTTTTCTTTACTTTATTTTTACTTGCATCGTTTTATCAAAAACACAAAAAAAATTAGTTCCTTTATAGTTGTTACTTCTATTTGCCTGCTTTTTAGTCTTGCTAGAATGAGTAATCCTAAAGTTGAGATTTGTACTTTTAAGCAACAAGGGGGAGAGAGTTTGAAAGATGCTTAGTACCGAATTAGCAATGCTCATCATAGGTGTACAAATTATGTTGGTATATCTAGTTGGAATAGGTACGTTCTTGATACTCTTGCAGGAGGTAATTTTCTGGGTACTCTCGCTTTGGAAGCATGCACTTTGATTGAAAGTTTAGTTGGAGTACCACCTATCCATGTTGCTAAAACTGAGGTCACTTTGGAGGAAGTTTTAGAAAAACTTAGCTCTTTAGAAAAAAGTTTGCCAAATATCCTTGATAACGCTAGCCAGGTCAATGAATCGATAGAAAGTATCGGTAAGAGAATCACTATTTTAGAGGCTAGCACTACTCATGATAGTCAAAACCTTAGGATTGGTAAACTATAAGAGTCTATGGAAACTTTAAGTTCAATTTTCTCTTCTCTTAAATTTAAGAAGGAGAAAGCTTTTGTTGGAAAAGAGCAAAAATTTATGTATGTTCCCAAGGTGTCTGTGCCTAAACAGCAACATGTTTTTAAGATTGGTAAGACTTTTAGTTCAACTAAGAGTGACTTGCAAGTTGAATCATCTTTGGGAACTTCTAAAGTGCCTAGTGTGGTAAGTGGTGCTCTTGAGGAAATAATTGATCTTAATGCCTCATTTGATAATACTTGATTTCCACTTTCTGCGCCTAGCTCAAAGGCGTTAAAGAAAAGCACCCTTGGGAGATAACCCAATGTTTTATTTTCAGTACTTTTTCTTTTATTTGAGTCTTGGAAGTTATTAGTACTGTAATAACCACTCCTTATCATTTTTATTTCGTTGTTGTGCCAAGAAGAATCTCTAATTTGAGGGAGGTAAGATTTGGGGAAGTTGCTGTCCTGAAAGAGATTTCGGTGTTGCACCGTAAAAATTCATGAAAATTATCAGAATATCTTTTTTATCTGCGATTTCTTGTGCATATGCCCCAGGTTATATACAAACTTTCATTAGTTTTGCACTTTTCGATTTGAGCAACAGAAAACCCTCAAAAAAATCGATCTTTGTCAGTTGTTCTGTTTTGACAGATTTCTGCCACTATTCGTGTTTGCCTCTCGATCGCTTTCTTTTTTAGTTCTTTTGATCACGAAACTTTTGAGGAAGTTGCTACAGTAGTATATGCTTTATATGTGGTGTTTTTGAGTTTGAAACTGAACCAAAATGGTTAGTTTACTATTATGTTTATGCTAATGTTGCTAATAGAATTGTGTGAAGTTTTATATGAAGGAAGTTTTCAAGTGTAGGGAATGGAGAGTGATGAGATGAGATGAAGTATGGACAAAAGCTCAAGCCTGGGTATGCCCATGTCACCCCAAGAAATATCCAAGAGGTACAAGCGTCAAAGCTTGGGGATGCCCCCGAGGCACCCCTTCTTCATCGGCAAAAATCAGGTCACCTTTCAACACACTATATTTTTATTGCTTCATATTCTATGCGTTTTTCTTGGAGCGTCTTTACTTTTGCTTTCAATTTTTTTTGTTTTTGTTTGCTGCAATAAATGGTTGGACCCCAACAAATTTCTTTTGGAGAAGACGCACTCCGTTTTTCATTTGCTAAGAACACTCTAGTTTTTACTCTTATCGTTCAACGAGTGTTCTCTTTTTCTAGAACTGCGTTTAGCTTTCGTTTTTTGCCTTGATTTTTGTTCAGATCTTGTTATATCTTTGCATCAAGGTGTATTTAGACCACTGTTCTATGTTGGTTTTCATCAAAAGAGTTGTTTCAAAAAGGTTTGAATGGTGTTGGAAAAGAGAAAAAAAACTTCATGCAAAAAGTGGTGCAAAAAGGAGCTTATTTAGACAGCGGCTTAGACTTTTGCATGCCATGATTGATGTCCTTATGATAGTATGCTTAGTAGTTTTTGTTGTAGCATGACTTGTCTCAAATGACTGAGATTGCTTAATAAGCCTTTGAAAAAATCATGCGTTGTTTTTATTATATGGAAGGATTTATTTGGTTTTCTCCTTGATGCTTTATTTGGGTTGACTTGGCGCATGCTTACAACATGTTTGACTCTAACAAGTCACCATAAGCCTCTATGATCATTTGGTTTTTGACTTGTGATGCCACTTTATGCTTCGTTTAATGATGTTTTGTCGCTATGCATGATTATGGCCGTTATTGCTCTCTTAGTTGGTCGCTCCCAATCTTTTGCTAGCCTTCATTTTGTACTGAGTATGAGCTCTACTCGTGCATCCAACTCCCAAAAACCAAGTTTTCCAATGTGTCCACCATACATACCTATTAGCAATTTGCTATTCCAAGTACATTTGACTTGCTTTTATCTATCCTTCAAATTAAACTCTTTTTGGTGTTATGTGAACATTAGTCAGTAAAGCTCTCATGAACCTGATGGCACACTTTACTTTTCTCGCTTTTAAAATTTGACATTGTGGCTTTCTTATGTTGATGTTATGCTTGCAAGTTGTAAGTTGGAAATTAGCCCAACCATGCCGTCATGGGGCAAGCTTTCAACATTGCACTTTCTCTCATTTGAGTTGATATCGTGATCTTTTGTTTATGGATACTCACGATGTGAAATAAGTTGGGATCTTGCGAGATCATGGAGTTTGTATATATGTTACAGAAACGCTTGGGCCGTTAATCTAAGCCATGCATCATTCATGGTGGAAATTTACAGCATGCCCATAGTGGACATTCAATGACGCATCTCACAATAAAAAGCTATACCAATGGTAAATAAAAGAGATGCCGAGGTGTTCATTGTCTGTTTGTCTTGTCATTTTGATGTGGGCTTGTTCCATGTCATCGGGCAGGAGGTACCGCGTTGGCGGTTCTCGATGATATGTGTATGCTTACAATGACAAGAGCTTGCTTGGGACCTAAGTCGAGTAGCATGAGGTTTAGGTATTCGTACTTCACGGGACACGAGGTTTTCAACTTATGATTTGTTAAGCATATGCTTCGTAATTGTACTCGCATTAACTTTAACCATTCAAGATACCTATGATAGGGGCAATGAGAGCTCGAAGCTAGTAAGTACCATAATTTTTGGAGGTTTATAAAACTTGCAATCCCTGCTTCCCTCTGCAAAGGGACTTTCTTTTACTTTTATGTCGAGTCTCCACCTTCTACCTTTATGCACCGTCTAAGAGAGCATAGTTGCCATTCTGAGTTTAATGTGCGTAGTCCCAAAGTTTATCATTGATTGATTCATGATTATGGTTTTGCTTGTTCTTAAATTATTTGTATCTAGTCGGCCTCTTAAACTTGAAGGTGTCCTATGCATTTATGTTTTGCTATTCCATGAAGGACAAGCTGAAAACCACTTTGATATGTCTTTCTATATGATTTGAACACACGTTTGACTTTCAATGTTTCATTATTCATGATCTTTCGTTTGTGTTTGTTTTCATGTTATAACATGGTTACTAAGTTTTATTGTCAAGATTATGTCTTTTATGCCCATGTTTTAAGTTCTTTGATCCCAGCACTCAATGCTTTACATCGTTGATCAAGATTGTGATGGTGCATGTCACCTCAAAAATTATTCTTTTATTATCACTTACCTACTCGAGGACGAGCAGGAGTTAAACTTGGGGATGCTTGATACGTCTCAAACGTATCTATAATTTTTTGTGCTCCATGCTTGTTTATATACCATTTGCTTTGTGTTTTGTTACACTTCGTGGCGTTTTTATGCATTTTCTGGAACTAACCTATTAATGAGATGCCACAGTGCCAGTTCCCTATTTTCTGCTGTTTTTGTGTTTCAGAAAAGCTACAAAGTAAATATTCTTAGAATTGGACAAAACAAAAGTCAAACCTACTATTTTTCCCGAAGCATCACAAAGTCTGAAGATGAGACGGAGGGGGGCCAGAGGCCAGGCTCACCCTAGGGTGGCGCAGCCTACCCCTAGCCCACGCCACCAGGGGTGAGACCGCCTGGTCCACGTCCTGACGCCGCCCTTCTGCCTATATATTCCCCTCGATGGGAAAAACCTAAAGGACATATCACTTTTCCTAGAAACATACTGCAAGCCGCCGCCATCGTCGACGCGAGATCGGGAGGATCCAGGAGCTCTTCCCGGCACCCTGTCGGAGGCCTTCTGCACCACCATGGTGGCCTCCGGAGTTATGTGTGAGTAGTCTACCTTGGACTACGGGTCCATAGCGGTAGCTAGATGGTCGTCTCCTCCACCATATGCTTCATGTTTAGATCTGGTGAGCTGCCTATCATGATCAAGATCATCTTTGTGTAATTCTACATGGTGTGTTTGTTGGGATCCGATGAGTATTGGTACTATGTCAAGTTGATGTGCTGAATTATTATCTTTATGTTATCTCTATGTTATTTATGATCTTGCATGCTCTCCGTTGCTAGTAGATATCTTGGCCGAGTAGATGCTAGTGACTCCAAGAGGGAGTATTTATGCTCGATAGTTGGGTTCATGCCTCTAGTAATCTGGGGGAGTGACAGAAACCTCAGAGGTTGTAGATGTGCTATTGCCACTAGGGAGAAAACAACATTCTTGTGTCCAAGGACATTTTCTTTGTTTACTTTACGCACTTTGCTTAATGCAGTTATTCATTGTTCGCAACTTAATACCTGATGGTTGCTCAGACGACATTCGGAGGATGGATTATTAGTCATAGATGCAGTTGGATTACGGTCTATTTATTTTGTCATAATGCGCAGAGTGAATCTCATAATGATCCTCATTACATATGTACGTTATCTTTACTCTATCAATTGCCCAACTGTAATTTGTTCACCCAGCATGTTGTTATTTATCTTATGGAGAGACACCACTAGTGAACTATGGACCCCGGTCCAATTTCTTTTATATTGCTATTACCGTTTACTATTTTGATAAATACTAGCATACTATTACCTTTTACCGCTTGATGTTTGATGGTGCCAAGTTGACGGGGGAGCGTGTATTTGATGTGGGAGCTTCTTCTTCTTCAATCCCCGGCAACGGCGCTAGAAAACTTGTTGATGGCGCGGTATTGAAGGTGCTAGAGAACTTGATTGCGTTTGTTGATGAAGTAAAATGACCGGCCAGTTGGAAACCCCAAGAGAAGGTTTGATGAATATAGCAGCAAGTTTTCCCTCAGTTCTGAAACCAAGGTTATCAATCCAGTAGGAAAAAGCCAAACGACTGAAGGTGATTCCTGCTAGCCTAGTGACACTCCAACAAGGGCGCCGTTAACGATATCTTGTTAGCGCGTCTTCAACTAGTAGCAACGTGGAACCTGCATACAACACAACCAAATACTTTATTCCCAACTTACGATGAGGTTGTCAATCTCACCGGTTTGCTTGAAACAAAGGGTATGAGCGTATCGAGTGGAAAGCAATAGTAATATGCGAGTAAAGTAAACAGTGCGAGTAAAGTAAACAGGTGATAGCAATATAATGGAAATAGGACCGGGGTCTACAGTTCACTAGTGGTGTCTCTCCATAAGATAAAATAACACATGCTGGGTAAACAAATTACAGTTGGGCAATTGATAGAATAAAGACAATGTGCATATATCGAGAGGATCACGATGAGATTTACTCTGGGCATTACAACAAGATACATAGACCGCCATCCAACTGCATCTATGACTAATAATCCACTTGTGGCGAATCAATCTAAGAACTCCACAAGTATTAAGTTGCGAACAACAGATAACTGCATTAAGCAAAGTGTGTAATGTAAACAAAGCATGTGCCCTTGAGCATATGAATGTTGTTTTCCCCCTAGTGGCAACATCACATCTACAACCTTAGAGGTTTCTGTCACTCCCCCAGATTAAATAGAAGCATGAATCCACTATCGAGCATAAATACCCCCTCTTGGAGTCACTAGCAACTACTCGGCCAAGATAGATACTAACAACGGAGAGCATGCAAGATCATAAACAACATAGAGATAACATAAGATAAAATTCAGTACATCAACTCAATCATAACACCAATATTCATCGGATCCCAACAAACACAACATGTAGAATTACATAACGGTGATCTCGATCATGTAAGGCAGCTCACGAGATCTAAACATGAAGCACATGGTGCAGAAGACAACCATCTAGCTACTGCTATGGACCCATAGTCCAAGGTACACTACTCACTCATCGCGCTGGAGGCAAGCATGGCGATGAAGAAGACCTCCGGTGGCGATTCCCCTCTTCGGCAGGGTGCCGGGAAGAGCTTCTGGACCCTCCCGATCTCGGGTCAACGACGGCGGTGGATCGCGATGTGTTTCTAGAAAAGTGATCGGGTGTTTAGGTTTTTCCCGTCGGGGGGTCTTTATAGGCGAAGGGGCATCGTCAGAAGTGGACCGAGGCGGCCACACACATAGGGGGCGTGTCCTAGCCCTAGGCCGCGCTGCCCTGTTGTGTGGGCGGCCTGTGGCCCCACTGTGGGGACCCCGGCTTACCACCCGGGATTCCCGTTATGCATCTAATTCACGATCCCAGGACACCATCGTGAATCCACATAACAGAGTTGGCATTTCAGATTACAACATCCATTACATAACGAGTATTAAAGTCTTACATAAGCCGCTTGGCTGAATATAAATGCCATGCAGGGCAAGTTCAACTGACACACTTATTCATAGGTAGCAGTGGATAAATGCAGCGTAGTGACCCAAGTCAGGCCTACTACCCTACAGGTGACTGACCGGGAAACGATTCCTAATTCGCACCAGCGTCGTCATACTCCTCATCATCCTCCTCATAGTTGTCGCCAAAGTCTGGCCAAGTTAATAGCCAGGGACAAAGCCGTGAGTATATTTTGGAATTGTACTCACAAACCATCTAAGAGAGAAACATTCACATGCTATGTGGCTATAGCAAGGGTTGGCTTGGTTTCATGTGACTATGTGCTACTAACTTCTCGTGTCGATATAGCATGTCATACGACATCTCTATATCCTTATTAAAGAAGACTTTTTATAAAACAATTTTAGGAAAAGCTCTAGGAAAGGGGGAAACTCCTTTGCAAGATAAGGTCGGTGGTCAATCATACATGACCACCTCAAGTCATCGGCAGTACCCTCCAAGTACTCCGAAACCACACCCGTGCCACGGCAGCACCCTCCAAGTACTCCGTCCGGCACAAACTCCATTTTTCTTGAAAAAACCATTTATAAAACCAAAACGTGACATTGGGCAATGTAGTGATCTTTCCAACCATCCATGACCGAGGACTCGGCTATTCGAATAGGTTTACACTCTGCAGAGGTTGTACACTTTACCCACACCATCCGATAAATCCGCCGGGATACCACCACGGACCGTCATACACAAGTATGCGGGGTTCGGATAATCGATCATAGCCTTCCATCTATCCACCTTAGTACGGGTGCCTACCCTGTGGAGTATACATCCCCAGCAAACCCTGGCCGTCTACCTCCGTCGAGCGTAGTTCCAGTGCCACGGCGGGAGAAACCCAAGTGTCTTCCGGACGGGTAGCCAATTGGCGGGCCCGCTACACTGTTGCCCACCACTTGCGACAACCCGGATTCTGGGGTCCTACAGACCCTTATATAGTATGAGGCTCCCCGCACTAAAACAGATAAACTTCAAACTAAGCCCCGTCCCATTCCAGGGTAATGTGGTTGCACGGGATAATTGTTCCGAGCGACTACAAAGAAACACCAATGTCTTTTATAAAACCACCAACTCCTTTCTTCCATACCCCAAGTTCCATTT
Organism: Dactylis glomerata; assembly: GCA_007115705.1. Lineage (NCBI taxonomy): Eukaryota > Viridiplantae > Streptophyta > Magnoliopsida > Poales > Poaceae > Dactylis > Dactylis glomerata. Next base: position 4,793,611 of record QXEO01000270.1, read on the forward strand.
GTCCCAAAATCATTGAGAAAACACTTCATTGGAGTAGATACTACTCCAAGGTTTTCGAAAACATTTTTGAAACTTTTCTGAGAGTTTTCCCATCCTAGAGTTTTTGGCTCCACTACAAGTTTTCCAAAGACTTCGATGCTACTCATCGAGTCTCTACTTTCAGGGGTATTGAGTAGGTGTCAAAGGTGTCATCCTTAATAGATGATAACAATTCGACTTGTGGAGCTAAGTCGCCAACTATTGCTATATAGGGAGTAATAGCAATATAAGAAAAAATGCATAGTAATAAAAGCAAGAGTAGAACAATGCATAGTGACTTAATAGGATTCAGATATGCAACAAGGAGATGGCTTGCCTTGGTTGGCTTGTCCCTGATCCCCTTCCTCTTGATACTCAAATACCTCCCCTTCCTCCGCACAATCTTCGTTCGTTTCTATCGCCGAGAAAAAAAAACAACAACACACAATGAGCAATCATCCATACATGTATCACACTCAAGGCAACATCACACAACTCAAGCATTGAGTATCAGAAGCAAACAAGTTTAGATATCTGAACCAATATCTATTTTATAAAAGAAAGAATCACCATAATAATAGCAAGCAATTTCTAGTTGCACGGAAATCCCTATTCATAAACAAACAACTTGCATGCATCATGGTAAATCAAAACATGGCACCCAGCATACTTACAGGTAGCTAACAACATTCCAGAAGCAACACAATTGGAATAAAACTAAAATATTAAAAAGGTGATTTAATATGCATTTCCTATTTCTATGAATCACTAGAATAGAAAAGTAATCCTCTAAAACATTCTGTAAGCCCAAAAGTTCTACCAGAGACCATTCTAGAAAGCTAATGGAATGGCCAACACACCGGAAGTGGAATCATCCAAAAATAATTAATATACTGTGCACGATAATTAAATCTAGGCAAAAAACTAATATCACTAAAATACTTCCTGCAGGCAATGCACAGCTCCTAAATTAGCAAATCCAATTTCTATAACTCAAGAAAACAGTAATGCATCTCTGAAAATTGGAATCATCAATTTTCATTACACAGAACAATATATTTGCAGATAAGAGTAAAAATCCATAGTTCTACACTATTTAATTACCAGAAAATATCTAAGACCCTAAAAATTGAACATGCAGTACCAGGGGCTAGACAACATTGCATAGATCACAGTAAAATTTAAATCACCAATTTTTCAAGGTCTAGAATATTTTCTAAGCATTTTTGTTTGCAGCAAGGATTAATAAAACAGATATTGCACAGGGGAAAAAATGAAAGGGGGCCGGATCTGGCTGGGCCTCGCCAGATCTGGGCCAGATCGGCCCAGTCGGCTTGCTGGCCAACCCGGCGGTGACCGAAATGGTACGGGGGCCTCCCGTCCGTCCGATTAGATGAGGATCGATGACCGACCACCATCGTCCTCGCCGGCTCCTTCATGTGCGAGAGGGGCTCAGCCCTGGCTAGGGTTTCACTGAAAGGGGGCTCACCGAGGTCGCCGAGGTTAGGCGAGGGCTAGAATCGGTCGAGGCGTGGTCGAAGAAGGCAGGTGCAGGCGCAGAACTTGTGATAGGGCAAAGGTGTCCGATCTTTCGATGAGATCTTGATATGTCGATTTGGTGGGTGGAGTTCGTGCTTGACGATCCGACTACACGTGCGAAGCTCGTGCGCCAATGCAATCGCTAGGACAATCTCCGGGAGTTACTGATCTTGCGGATGCACGATCAGCCTGACCAGCGAGGGTCTTAATTCCTACCTGAAATCGAGAACAAGTAAGAACTAATACTGCAATCAAGATATTGCGGATGAAAGATGTATGCTTTATTCAAAAGGTGGGATTCTAAATAGGCGGTCTTCTTCTGGGCGATTGGCCTCAAAAGTCGAGCTCGTAGTTGCAGCAATGGCTAACTTTAGTCTAAACAAAATCCGAGTTCTAATGATGGCTACGGGGGGTATTTGAGGAGGAAAAGGTAGGGGTGCGACTAGCCATGGGTATGGTGGTCGAACGGAACCCTAACAGGCCTTTTCTCCTCAAATTCGGACTCCTAAAAGTGGTTGTCTTATTTGCTGCGAAAATTACATGGGCCTGGCCCAAAAATAAAAGTGACGCAGCACCATATTTATCTAAGGACAAATTTATGAAGTAGTTCTTTGTATATTTCATCCAAGTCTTCATCCTTCATTATGGTGGCTTCAAAGTTCTGAAATCTCCACTCGTGGCATCTTCTTCAATCCTGAAACGCTTGCTGCCATCTCCATGCACGATCATGCTCCAATGCTTGTCCCTCTCATCCATGCTAGGTCCATCATTCCTAAGAGTAACAAACATATTTGATTTAGGCAGCATCATATTCTCATGTATGTGAGAAAGAGTTCAAAGAAACGAAAGTACCTGATAGTTAAGTTGCTTGGCACGAGCTCGAGTGATGGGTCCTTGTATGTGTTCCGCTGTGGGTGCAGCGGGTGTATCAATAGATGGGATGTCCTCATCATGCTCCCCTTCTTGAATTGAAGTCGTCCTTGACGCAACGTCATCTTCTTCACCGAAGTAAGGTTTTAAATCTGCAATGTTAAATGTAGGACTTACCGTACCAAAATCTGCAGGAAGCTCAAGTTTATATGCATTATCATTGATTTTCTCTATCACCTTAAAAGGACCATTAGCACGTGGCATTAACATAGACTTGCGCAAATCAGGAAAACGATCTTTGCGCAAATGCAACCAAACAAGATCACCAACCTCAAACACAACATGCTTTTGTCCTCTATCCCCAGCAACTTTATACTTAACATTCATGCGTTCTATGTTGTCTTTAGTAGTTGCATGCAATTTTAAAATCAATTCAGCACGCTGTGTAGCATCGAAATTATTTTGCACTGAAGATGGTAAAGGCAACAAATCAATAGGTGCACGTGGAACAAAACCATAGACAATCTGAAAAGGGCTCATCTTTGTGGTAGAGTGCAGCGAACGATTATAAGCAAATTCAATATGAGGCAAACACTCTTCCCACAATTTTAAGTTCTTCTTTAAAACAGCCCGCAACATGGTAGATAAAGTTCTATTAACTACTTCAGTTTGTCCATCAGTTTGGGGATGACATGTAGTACTAAACAACAATTTAGTCCCCAACTTAGCCCATAAACATCTCCAAAAGTGGCTAAGAAATTTAGTATCACGATCAGAAACAATAGTATTTGGCACACCATGCAAACAAACGATATCATGAAAAAACAAATCAGCAATGTGCGCAGCATCATCGGTCTTGTGACAAGGAATAAAGTGTGCCATCTTAGAAAACCGATCCACAACAACAAAAATACTATCCCTCCCCTTCTGTGTACGAGGTAATCCCAAAACAAAGTCCATCGAAATATCCTCCCAAGGAACACTAGGAACAGGAAGAGGCATATATAAACCATGTGGATTAAGGCGAGACTTAGCTTTTTGACAAGTAGTGCAGCGTGCGACGAATCTCTCAACATCTCGCCGCATGCGTGGCCAAAAGAAGTGTGCAGCAAGAACATCCTCCGTCTTTTTGACACCAAAGTGTCCCATTAATCCTCCTCCATGCGCCTCCTGTAACAACAAAAGACGAACGGAACCATCTGGGATGCATAGTTTGTTAGCACGGAACACAAATCCATCATTAAGGATGAATTTGTGCCATGTTCTACCATCTTTACAATTCTGCAACACATCTTTAAATTCAGCATCATGCAAGTATTGTTCCTTGATAGTTTCGAACCCAAAAATTTTGAAGTCAAGCTGAGATAACATAGTATAACGGCGCGACAAAGCATCAGCAATAATATTATCTTTACCCTTTTTGTGTTGATAACATAAGGAAAAGATTCAATAAATTCAACCCACTTTGCATGGCGACAATTCAGTTTTGCTTAACTACGAATATGCTTCAAAGATTCATGATCAGAATGTATAACAAATTCTTTAGGCCATAAATAATGTTGCCAAGTTTCTAATGTCCGAACCAGCGCATATAATTCTTTATCATCAGTAGAATAGTTCAGACTAGGCCCACTCAATTTTTCACTAAAATATGCTACAGGTTTGCACTCTTGTAATAACACACCTCCCAAACCAATTCCACTAGCATCACATTCAAGTTCAAATGTCTTATTAAAATCAGGAAGTTGGAGTAATGGAGCATGTGTTAACTTATCTTTCAGTATCATGAAGGCCTCTTGTTGTGCATCGCCCCAAACAAAGGGCACATCCTTCTTTGTGAGCTCATTCAATGGCGCAGCAATAGAACCAAAATCTTTGACAAAGCGCCTATAAAACCTAGCAAGACCAAGAAAACTCCTCACTTGTGTGACTGTCTTGGTCTGCGGCCAATTCTCAATAGCTTCAATCTTGGCTGGATCAACTTCAATTCCCTGTTCTGTAACAACATAACCAAGAAAAGCAACTCTATTTGTGCAAAAGGTGCACTTCTCAAGATTACCATACAAACGTGCATCACGTAAAGCATTGAAAACAGCATGTAAATGATCCAAATGGTCCTCTAAAGATTTGCTATATATGAGAATGTCATCAAAATATACCACCACAAAACGACCAATAAAAGCACGTAAAACTTCGTTCATCAGTCTCATAAAGGTACTAGGTGCATTAGTTAAACCAAACGGCATTACTAACCACTCATATAAACCGAACTTAGTTTTAAAAGCTATTTTCCATTCATCTCCTAATTGCATACGAATTTGGTGGTAACCACTACGCAAATCAACTTTAGAGAACATAATAGAACCACTCAACTCATCCAGCATGTCATCCAAACGAGGTATAGGGTGACGATATCGAATGGTAATATTATTAATAGCTCGACAATCAGTACACATGCGCGAAGAACCATCTTTCTTAGGTACTAAAATAATAGGAACATCGCATGGACTAAGAGACTCACGAATATAACCTTTGTCCAGTAAACTCTAGATTTGTCGTTGGATCTCTTTTGTTTCTTCAGGATTGGTGCGATATGGCGCACGGTTGGGCAGCGAGGCTCCTGGAATCAAATCAATTTGGTGTTCTATCCCACGAATAGGTGGAAGTCCAGGTGGAACATCTTGTGGAAAAACGTCCATGTATTCCAGCAAAAGGTTAGCAACCGCAGGTGGCAAAGAAGGAGGCATATCCTCAAATGAAAACAAAACTTCTTTGCAAACAATGGCATAACATGGAGTAATATTGACATCAATTTCAGCAAGATCAGATTTGCTAGCAAGTAAACAAGGATTCTTAAAACGAATTTCAGTAGCATGGTTAGAATCAGATTTAGAAGAATGCTTAGGGGGTACAAAATCTGCAGCAACAATCTGATTCTCACTCTTATGTTTGTCATCGTTTTTTAATCTACTAGCTCTAGCAAGATCATCTTTCAAAATTTGTTCCGGAGTCATGGGTTTAAGTCCAATTTTCTTGCCAGCATGTGTAAGAGAATACTGATTAGTTTTACCATTATGTACAGATTCTCTATCAAATTGCCATGGTCTACCAAGTAACAAAGAACAAGCTTGCATAGGTACAACATCACAATCAACAAAATCTGAATAAGTACCAATAGTAAAATGCACGCGTGCAGTTCTTGTTACCTTGAGCTTACGGGAGCTCTCAAACCATTGAATGTAATAGGGATGAGGGCGTTGTCGTGTGGGTAGAGCAAGCTTCTCCACCATGTCAATACTAGCCAGATTGTTACAACTCCCTCCATCAATGATGATCCGGATAGCTCTCTCCTTAACAACGCCTCTTGTTTGAAACAAATTGTGGCGTTGATCATGCTCGGCTTTGATCAATTGCACACTCAAGACACGTTGTGCAACTAAACTCTTGTATTGATCAGTAGTCTCAGCCCCCATTACCTCCATCTCCTTGTTAGAATCAGAACTGACACCATCACGTGCCGCAATAAGTGCCAATGTATCATCATCAAAATCACTCGCAGAGTCATATTCGCCATCTTCAAGCACCACCATTACACGTTTGGTTCTGCATTCTTTTTCGATGTGACCAAACCGAAAACATTTGCGACATTGAATGTCGCGAGTCTTCCCCGTGGAGGCCATGGAAGAAGAACTCCTTGTCAGATCAGTAGATGGTGATGGAGCAGGAGCAGGTGGCGTTCTTGACGTCGGCGTGGTATACCTGGAGGTGGAAGGACCTAGTGCATCCCCACGAGAAGGTGGAGCTGATGGGCGCGCAGACCATGAAGGAGTACGACCTGCAGAATTATTAGCTCTTCTCCATGATGGTTGACGATCCTGCACTGCAAGTTCAGCTTTGCAAGCAAGGTGAAATAAACGAGTAATAGTGTTGTACTCCTTATAGTCTAAAATATGCTGAATCGCCTTATTTAAACCACCAAAGAAACGTGCTAGCATAGCTTCATTATCCTCGACAATACCACAACGAATCATGCCCGTTTGTAACCCCTGATAATAATCTTGTACGGAAATTTTGCCTTGTTCTAAATGAGCTAATTTTTTAAGCAAATCCCATTGATAATGTGGAGGTACAAAACGAGTACGCATGGCATATTTTAGACCAAGCCAAGTAGCAGGAATATTAGCATGATTGACATGACAATGTTCAGACCACCAGATAGAAGCAAAATCTGTAAATTCACATGTAGCAGCACTAACACGCAAATGCTCAGGGTAGCGTAAACATGCAAAACGTTGTTCTACTTCTAATTCCCAAGTAAGATATGCATCAGGATTATATCTACCCTCAAGTGGCAGAATATTTAATTTCAGCTTGGCCACATGTTCATCATCACGTACCGAACGCGGAGGTGGACGAGCGTTGCGGTTGTATTACCGTGGACGGCCAGGTGCAGGTTGTTGGACCTCATCCTCCTCGAGCTCGTTTTCATCGTCGAACTCATTTTCCCCCTCGTCAGGAGCATATCCATCCTGGGTGGCCGCCTCCGTAGCGGCCGCAGCAGCTGCCGCGGCTGTAATGGTACCCGCAGATGGCGGTATGAGAGGAACGCGGCGAGCACGTGGTACATGGATGCCCGGCTGTGGCAGTGGTGGTAAACGGGCCAGGACTTCCTGGAACCGGGTATCGAACTTGGTGTTGAAGGATGCCTCAAGACCAACAATCTTGTCCATCGCATCAGAAAGCTTGGAATCAACATCACCCAAGCATGTGTCCACATCTTGTGCAAGCCCCACCAACAGCCGAGTGAAGTGGGCATACAACTCTGCATTAGTCATCTTCTCCGGATCAACATCATCCTTCGTGGTTCCTATCATGGTTAGCGTAGAAGCAAGCACAAATATATATACCTACGCACTACGGAATATGGTGGAAACACGCGTAATCCGTCAAGCGGTATACAAAGCTCTTACAAGTTCTTACTAAACAGGAGGAAGGTGATATGCAACCAGCAAAGAGCAGTGACTCCCAAAATTGCACAAAGCGATTACCAGGTGTCGATACAAAGCACGTGCAGAAATATGTGGAGCTATAGGAAGGCTTATATGGTAGCAAAAACACAGCAAATATCAAAACAGCAATGCAATGTTGAAAGAATGCTCAACCACGGTACTGTGCTGGTCCTAGGCTATACCGTGCTAGAGACGCGAGCCGAGAACACTAAGAAAGTCACGGCGTGGCACAATAAGCAGAAAGAAACAACTCCAAAGCAAGATATAAGTGAAGATCTGCAGGAATTTTCGGGTCCGAAACTTCAGAGGGCAAAAACTCGGCCTTCCCAGCCTTTTTTGGGCGTTCTGAGTGTCGCACAACATGTAGGAGTTGTGGTTAGATAGATCTTTTCGTGCTGAGCATTTTGAGTGGTCGCACGTCAAAAACGGAGTTCGTATGCAAAAGTTATGGCCAGTTGAAGTTTGCTGTCAAAAACCATCAAAAACTGACGAAACTGTCCAATTCGGACTGGACTAGTAGGCACGGGTCAACCCGACTTGGATGCGGAGTTGACTTTTTTTTTTTGCTATTCTTCTTCCTCTTGACTGGCGACCGAAACCTAACTCACGAACTCTGAAAAAGGCACGGATGAAATTGAGAGGAACGAACAAAATCTTATGTGAAGGCGGTGGCGGAAGTATATGGCGTGGTGGTGGAAGGATATGGTGGAGCAGTGCTGCAAGCGTGCGGCGGCGGCGGGACTATGGTGATTCGAACTCGAAACTCTAAAGGAACAGACACTAAGACCAGCAACTCGACACGCGGATGCAGACACAAATTCAACGATGCAAACTGAAAAGACAATGCAAAGGCTCGGATGGTTTATGGGACGAGATGATCTAAACCCTAACTATTTTTTTTGGCTTTTTCGTGGTTTATAGGTATGAACACAGATGCAATCTAAACTACAAAAACAGTAAATCTCACCGAGCAACCTGAAATCTGATACCACTTGATAGGGCAAAGGTGTCCGATCTTTCGATGAGATCTTGATATGTCGATTTGGTGGGTGGAGTTCGTGCTTGACGATCCGACTACACGTGCGAAGCTCGTGCGCCAATACAATCGCTAGGACAATCTCCGGGAGTTACTGATCTTGCGGATGCACGATCAGCCTGACCAGCGAGGGTCTTAATTCCTACCTGAAATCGAGAACAAGTAAGAACTAATACTGCAATCAAGATATTGCGGATGAAAGATGTATGCTTTATTCAAAAGGTGGGATTCCGAATAGGCGGTCTTCTTCTGGGCGATTGGCCTCAAAAGTCAAGCTCGTAGTTGCAGCAATGGCTAACTTTAGTCTAAATTAAAATCCGAGTTCTAATGACGGCTACGGGGGGTATTTGAGGAGGAAAAGGTAGGGGTGCGACCAGCCATGGGTATGGTGGTCGAACGGAACCCTAACAGGCCTTTTCTCCTCAAATTCGGACTCCTAAAAGTGGCTATCTTATTTGCTGCGAAAATTACATGGGCCTGGCCCAAAAATAAAAGTGACGCAGCACCATATTTATCTAAGGACGAATTTATGAAGTAGTTCTTTGTATATTTCGTCCAAGTCTTCATCCTTCATTATGGTGGCTTCAAAGTTCTGAAATCTCCACTCGTGGCATCTTCTTCAATCCTGAAACGCTTGCTGCCATCTCCATGCACGATCATGCTCCAATGCTTGTCCCTCTCATCCATGCTAGGTCCATCATTCCTAAGAGTAACAAACATATCTGATTTAGGCAGCATCATATTCTCATGTATGTGAGAAAGAGTTCCAAGAAACGAAAGTACCTGATAGTTAAGTTGCTTGGCACGAGCTCGAGTGATGGGTCCTTGTATGTGTTCCGCTGTGGGTGCAGCAGGTGTATCAATAGATGGGATGTCCTCATCAACTTGCATGCAGAGGCTAGGGTTGACTCGCGGGTTCCGCCGGTATCCAGACGTCTACGGTGACGGCATCATCCTCCTCGGCTTCCCCTATAAACACACAAGGGTGCGTGAGATCTAGGCGTCGCGGTGGTGTTCCAAGCATTCAGAGAAGGAGCAGAGAGGAAGAGGGACGATCGACGGCAACCTTCTCCCTTGCCGTTGATCTACCCGAAGGCTCGGGCTCTCCGGCGATGGACTTGATGCGGCTTCTCAGCGAAGAGGAGCTACAGGTGAGTGGGAAGAGGGGTGGGAGCAAATGAGCAGCAAGGGGGATGGTTTGAGAGGGGGCCCTCGGCTATATACTGTCGGGATGGGTTCGGTCTATGGTGCACCACGTCGGAAACCATTGGCCGTCGCTAGTGGTGTTCTGGGGCGGCATTGTGCGCTAAGTGCAGGGGTCTGCTCGGTTTTGTCGGTGGCTGCGTGGCTCGGTCGAAACACGGGCGGGTTTAGTCGGGACACGATCAGATTCAGGCTCGGCCCGGTCGCTACGGTGCACCACGATGCAAGGTAGGGATGGCAACACATCGACGTCACCGTGTCGTGCAGACGTGCGTGAAGAGCGGGGCTAGGCGAGGTCGAGGCGCATGGGAACGGCGTGCATGCTCTGGACGCGCTGGGCGGCCAGGTGGCGTCGCACTGGCATGGTTGGGCGGCGGTGCACGGTCGGTCTCACGGTTTTCTGCTGCAAGGAATTGGTCCATTGGTTTGTGACGGTGCTGGCGGCGAGGTGACGGGTCAGGGGGTGGTCGGTGCGGCTCTGCCCACGTTGGGTGCCCACGGTGGCCATGACGACATCCAGCGGCAGCGTGGGGTGGCTGGGACGGTCTCTGCTGCGTGGGGTCGAGCTAGGATTCCTACAGAACGGTGCTCAACGACTGGGGGTCGATGGTGGCAGTGGTGGTCGAAGAACAGATGGAGAGGGAGGGGTTCTGGCAGGTGGCCTCAAGCTTCCCTTCTCCCTTCGATGCCAAGTGCATAGGACAAATAGAAAAGGGGTTTTTGAAGATCCCTGGACTCAGAGAGAGATCTCCAGCAGATCCTTTCCTCCTCTTGGTCGGTTTGTAAAAGAAATAAGAGAGAGAGAGAGAGAGAGAGAGAGAGAGAGAGAGAGAGGGAGAGAGAGAGAGAGAGAAGAGATTAGCAAAGGCTAGGGTGACTTGGTCAAATTTCAAATTCAAATTTGAATCTGATTGAAAAAGATTTGAAAACCTACCAAAATAGTTCCCTGGGTTTTCAAACATAACCAAGATGTCATAGCCAAAGTTTGATGAATTTTAGAATAGCTAAGCTAGGGTTTTGGAGAAGTCTCTATTTTCAAACCAAGAAGCAAAAGAAAAGAGAAATAAAAGAAAGGATAATGTGATCAAGTAAGAAATTCCATGCTAGTGTTTGTGGTGTACACAAGCTAAGTCTAGGCTCAATATTTCATGCATAAAATCATAACACTAACTCTAGTTCCTAATGCACAAGTGTTGGAAATTCTAGAATTAATAACATGCCATAAAGCACACACATACACACATAAAATCATGCTCATGCACTCACATGAAATCACACATGATAACACACACACATGAAATCATGCATCATAGCACACAAGCACATTGCCTAGCAAAAAAAATTAATTCACCCAAGATGAAGCATTTAAACAAGGTCTTAATTTGATATGCAAAGAGTGGGGTGTTACAGACCTTCCCCCCTTAAAAAGAATCTCATCCCGAGATTCGGTAGCTAAGCGCGAAGTAGTCTAGGAAACTCTCATCGAAGATAATCCTCACGTTCCCAAGTGGCTTCGTCTTCGGTGTGGTTACTCCATTGCACCTTATACATCTTGATCTTGCGTCTACGGGTAAGACGAACGTCTTCTTCAAGAATGCGGATGGGTCTCTCCTGATAGGTGAGGTCGTGGTTTAAATCAATGGAGTTGTGATCGATCTCCTTGAAGGTCTCAGGCTTGTCGGGAACTTGAGGACATTTGCGGAGTTGCGAAACATGGAAGACATCATGAAACTCGGATAGTTCTGGGGCCAACTCTAGCTTGTAGGACATGGCGCCTTTATGGTCCAAGATCTTGAACGGTCCAATGTACCGGGGTGCAAGTTTACCTTTGACATGGAAGCGTTGCATACCCTTGAGTGGTGTGACTCGAAGGTAGACAAAGTCTCCAACATGGAAGGTGACAGGTCTCCTCTTTGGGTCGGCATAACTCTTCTGTCTTGACTGGGCGGCTTTCAAACGGTTACGGATGAGCTGAACTTGCTCTTCGGCTTCCTTGATGACATCGGGCCCAAACACTTGGCTTTCTCCAGTCTCGGACCAGTTGAGAGGGGTACGGCACTTACGTCCATAGAGGGCTTCAAAGGGGGCCATCTGTAGACTAGCCTGGTAGCTATTGTTGTAGGAGAACTCAGCAAATGGCAGGCAGTCCTCCCACTTGGCTCCATATGAGAGGACGCAGGCTCTAAGCATGTCTTCGAGGATTTGGTTTACCCTTTCGGTTTGGCCACCAGTCTGTGGGTGGTAGGCTGTGCTAAAAGAGAGTTTTGTTCCCAAGGCTTCATGAAGTTTGTTCCAGAATCTTGAGGTAAATTGAGTGCCCCGGTCAGTCACAATCCTCTTGGGCACTCCATGGAGGCTAACAATTCTGGACATATATAGGTCGGCTAGGTCTCGGCCTTTATGGGTGGTCTTGACAGGTAGAAACTGGGCGACCTTGGTCAGACGATCAACGATAACCCACATAGAATCATGGCCTCGATTTGATCTAGGCAGCCTAGTGATGAAGTCCATTCCGACTTCCTCCCACTTCCACATTGGCACCTTTAATGGCTGCAGTAAACCCGCAGGCCTTTGGTGCTCAGCCTTGACACGCTGGCAGACGTCACATTGAGCGATATAGAAAGCTATCTCTCGCTTCATACCGTGCCACCAAAACTGTTCCTTCAAGTCTTGGTACATTTTGGTGCCTCTGGGATAAATAGAGTAAGGAGTATCATGGGCCTCCTTCAGAATGGACTGCTTCAACTCCTCGATGTTAGGAACGCATAGGCGGCCATTATACCATAGCACACCTTCCTGGTCAATTGAAAACCCAGGTACTTCCTCTCGTCCCATCCTACGCTTGATACCTTCGATACTCTCATGTCCCCTCTGAGCTTCCTTAATGATGTCAGAGAGCGTGGGTCGGACTTCAAGATTCGCCAGGAAACCATGGCTTACTAGCTGAAGTCCAAACTTCTCGAACTCCTCGCATAGGGTTGGTTGGCTAGTCTTTAACAGGGCATTTAGAGAACAAGGTTCTTGGCTGAGGGCATCGGCGACCACATTCGCTTTGCTGGGATGGTAATGAATGCCCAGGTCATAGTCTTTGATAAGTTCAATCCATCTCCTTTGCCTCATATTCAACTCTTTCTAGGAAAGATGTACTTCAGGCTCTTATGGTCTGTGTAGATCTCACAACGATTCCCCATAAGATAGTGTCGCCATGTTTTGAGGGCATGGACAACAGCGGCGAGCTCGAGGTCATGGGTAGGGTAATTCAGCTTGTGAGGGCGCAGTTGGCAGGATAGGTAGGCGATAACTTTGCCGTCTTGCATCAAGACACTTCCAAGACCAAGCTTGGATGCATCGCAGTAGACATCAAAGCTCTTGGTAATTTCAGGCATGGTTAGGATAGGAGCTGACACAAGTCTCTTCTTGAGCTCTTGGAAACTCTGCTCGCACTTCTCAGTCCACTCAAACTTCTTATCTTTCTTGAGCAGCTGAGTCAACGGGCGAGCAATACTAGAAAACCCTTCTACAAACTTCCGGTAATACCCGGCTAATCCAAGAAATGCTCGAACTTCAGTGGGGTTGGTTGGGGCTTTTCTCTCTATGATGGAGGTGATTCTTGAGGGGTCAACGGATACTCCACCAGTTGAGAGTACATGGCATAGGAAACCAACTTCTTTCAGCCAAAATTCACATTTACTGAACTTGGCGTAAAGCTGGTGTTCGCACAGGGTTCCCAGTACTAGCCGCAGATGCTTTGCGTGCTCTTCCTCGGTCTTAGAATAGACCAAGATGTCATCGATGAAGACCACCACAAACTTGTCGAGGAACTTCATGAATACCTTATTCATGAGATTCATGAAATAGGCGGGGGCATTGGTTAGGCCAAAGGACATGACAGTGTACTCGAATAGGCCATAGTGAGTGGTGAAAGCGGTCTTGGGGATATCGGACTCTCGGACCTTCAGCTAATGATACCCAGTGCGGAGATCAATCTTGGAGAACACTTTGGCTCCATTCAGCTGATCAAACAGGTCTTCAATCTTCAGGAGTGGGTATTTATTCTTGATGGTCACTTCATTGAGTTTACGGTAATCCACACACAGTCGTATGGTACCGTCTCGCTTGTCCACAAACAGAACAGGCGATCCCCAGGGTGAAGCGCTGGGACGGATAAGGCCTTTGCTGAGCATGTCAGCAAGTTGCTTCTTTAACTCCACAAGTTCTTGGGGGTTCATACGGTAGGGTCGCTGAGCAATGGGAGCTGTTCCGGGAATCAACTCTATCACGAACTCGATATCCCGGTCAGGGGGCATACCTGTTAATTCCTCAGAAAAGACGTCGGGGTACTCACATACCACCGGAACTTGATCAAGAGTGGGCCCAGAGACAAACTTCTTGTAGTAGGCTTTGCGAGATGGCATGGTTGCGATGTGCTCAATCTTAACACCTTCACTATTGGTCACGGATATCGCCTTTCGGGCGCAATCGATGTGCCCCTGGTACTTGGTCATCCAATCCATCCCAAGTACCATGTCCAAACCTTTTGTACCAAGGATAATCAGGTCGGCTTGGAAGGATACTCCATGGATATCTATGGGTACCCCTTCGCAGGTCAAGTGTGCCCTAACTTGGGAACCGGGAATTTGAACTATCATATTGCGAGCCATTTGGGACGCGGTTAACCCACCCGTGGACATGAACCTCTCGGTAACAAAGGAATGCGAAGCTCTAGAATCAAATAACACCTTTGCGGGGACTGAGTTGACAAGAAACATACCCAGAACAACGTCAGGTGCTTCAGCGGCTTCCTTAGCGGTCACATGATTCAGACGGCCTCTGGCATTGTTGGCTTGAGTCTTTGGGTTCCTCCCAGTGGGTCCACGGCCTTGACCCTGAGTGGGTCGCGGCGCGCTGAGGCTCGGCGCAGAAGGTTTCTTGAGGGGCACTCCTTAGAGAAATGCCCTGGCTGACCACAAGTGTAGCAGCCACTTCCTTGGCTGCGGTTGATAGGGTTGAAGGTGTTGCGGTTTCCTCCAGAAGGATTCCGCTGGTGGGGCAGTTGCTTGAGTATTGGCGGTTGGGATTATTGGGCCTGGGAGCTTGAGAGGCGAACCTCTGAGGGAGTGGCGCAGACCTTGATGGGGGCATGCTGCGGGACCTTTGATTGCTTGGTCCTCCCTAACTCATCATCCTTCTCTTCCAGCTTTCGCGGGCAGCTTTGTTCTTGTCTTCCACCATGATAGCAGCATCAACTAGGGCTTCCAGGTCATTGTAAGGCACAGCGACCAGATAGGGTTGCAGGTCTTCCTGAAGTCCATTCATGAAGCGTTCCCTCTTCTTCTCGTCGGTGTCGATGTCGTTAGGAGCATACCTCCCCCAAGTAGTGAACTTGTCGAGGTACTCGGTGACACTCATACTACCTTGCTTGAGGTTGAAAAACTTGTCGCGCATGATCTTGATAAGTCCGGAGGGAATATGGGGCTTGCGGAACTTGGTCTTGAAGGCTTCCCAAGTCATTACTTGGCCTTCGGGCTGCATGGAGCGGACGTTCTCCCACCATGCACCCGCTGCTCTAGCTAGGAAATGGGTGGCGTAGAGCACCTTCTCGTTCTCTCCAACTCCCGCGTATTTGAGCTTGTTCTCGATGGTGCGGAGCCAATCGTCGGCGTCCAAGGGTTCGGTGGACTTGGTGAATGTTGGAGGGTTGGAGTTTTGGAAATCCCTAAGCTTGTTGTGGGGTTCCTCATCGCCATTGCCACCATGGTTGTTGTGGTGGGTGGCAATTTGTGCAAGGTGTTGTAGGGTTGCAAGGTTGGCTTGGCGCTCGGCTCGCACGGCTTCGCGGTCTTCAAGCATGAGCCGCACCAGCTGCTCCATGCTGGGTTCAGGTGGTGGTGGCGGATTGCCTCCAGCTTGGCCTCGCGTTTCCGGAGCCATTCTGGAGAGAAGTGGTTTAGTGAGATTCATAACAGGGAAACTTATGCATGCTTCAAATAAAAGAATTTAACTCATGCATAACATGACATCCATGGCAATCATACATAACATCCTTCAACAACAACCATGCATAACAAGTCCAAGCACACATAATATATATAAGCAAAAGAGTGCCAACATGTCCAGGCATACACATATCACATAGTCTCATACATCACACATAGCAAATGGTTCTAGAAAGACCATACAACACCGATACGCAAAAGGGATCAAACTAACAACTATGTGGCAGCCTACGTGAGAGGTAGAGTGGTGGAACCTACTCGTCGACGCTAACGTGGGGGACTAACTCCTCGGGGTCCTCCTCACTAGGAGTCTCAGGAGCGTAGAAGTCAAGGATAGCGTTGCAGTCATCACCGCTCTCGCTACCACGGTCGTCGTCGTCGGTGCTAGCGGGCTCCTCGTCGAAGGCCTTCGGGTTGTCATCGTCGCGGCCAAGTACCGCCTCGTTCTCCTTGCGGAGCTCGGTGGTCTCCTCCTCCAGCTCGGACACGTGGCTCTCAAGAGAAGCCAAGTGGTCCTCCAACTCGCGGACGCGCCTCCTAAGAGCCTTGTTCTTCTTCACGATCTTCCTCTTGGCAGAGAGAAGATGGTGATGTGAGAAGATAGACTCCTGGAGGTCCTCACGAAGAACGGCGAGCTCTAGCCCTCTCTCGTCGGTGACCATCCGGACATGGTCCAGATGCTCCTGCGTGTGGTGCAGAAGAGCCTCGGTGTGGTAGAAGTGGCGGCTGAAGGGGGTGTGCGCGACAGCCTGGTGGGGAAGGCCATCGGCGTCGACCCTCCCGTAGTGCTCATAGCGGGTACCAAGTTGCTCATCGTAGTGGAGGTGGACGAGGCGTGAGATGGTATGATGCAGGACGCGCATCAGGCCATCGCCCCAGTTGCGCTCTATCACCTCGAAGGTGAACTCCAGTGAGGTAGGCGGGACCTCCTTCCCACAGACCTGGCAAACCACATGGATAGTGATGAGGACATCCCTATACTTGCACCTTCTTCACCAACTACTACACAAGATGTTCCAGCTGTTCAGTCCAATGAGATTAGAATTGGACCCATTACAAGAGCTCGTGCTAAGTTACTAGAACAACAGGTGAACTTGTTTCTTAATGAGCCTGATGTGTTACTTAATGAGAACTTTATACTGCCTAAGTCATTGTCTTATTGTATAATCAGGTACATTGGAGAGGAATGCGTAGCACGGAGCGAGGAGCCACAGCAAGAGGAACACCAGAAGATGATCGCCAATATCTGCGCGAGGGAGGAGCGGGAGGAAGGCACGATAGAAGAGAAGGAGATCATCAAGAAGGGCAAGTTTCAGTTCCAGAAGACAGGACAGTCCGGCCCTCCAACACAGGACAGTCCTGCCCTCCAACACAGGACAGTCCTGCCCTCCAACACAGGACAGTCCGGCCTCAGGTGCGCCCGAGGGCAGACACCCTCTGTGGTGTAGCGCGCGTCACCCCAGGACAGTCCGGCCCTAAATAACCGGACAGTCCGGCCCTAAATAACCGGACAGTCCGGCCCTAAATAACCGGACAGTCCGGCCCGTCTCGGATCAGATCCGAACGGATGTATCCTAGTTCGAGTCGAATACGTTTTATCTCGAGTCCTGGCCGCCCCAGCCGCCCATATAAGCCCTGGGACGACCCCATAGTTAGGGTAGACCACGTTAAAACTATTTTGGAGTTGTTTCTCTGTAGAACCTCTGAAATTACTTGTGATCGAGTTTATCAAGCTACAATTGAGTGTGATCTGTTGTTCCATTGGGAATTAGTGGATTGCAAACTACCGTTCGTGGTCGACGGCTACGTGCGCAAGATCGTGGTGTTGTGAATATCCTACAAGGTTCGAGAGCTGTTGCATTGGCATCAGGGTTCGAGCGGGAGAGTTCATCGCTACACGGTGTTTATCTATCTACCATCATCATCATCGCCATCGCTTGCTGAGAAGATCGGGACACCCCATATCAACTTGGTATCAGATTTCCAGTTTTACTCGGTGAGCATCCACAGATCCATCCATTATTTGAGTGTTTTTCGTCCTATCCAGAAAAAGCCAAAAAAATATTAGGGTTTAGTTTTGCCATAACCTAGATTGCATCATTTTCTAGTCTTAGTTGCTGGTCGTAGTCGTGTCTTTGATCCGATCTCTTCCGGTAAAGTCGTAGTGTCTAGGTTTCCCTTTGTCAATTTCGTTTTTGTTCTTGGTTCTTGAGTCGTTCATCATCGTTTCCGCCAGTTTTCATCAATTTACCGAGTCCACGTAGCGTACCCTTGTTGCAAAACTTAGCTACAGCCTTTCTACAACATCCGTGCCTAGGAACGTACCCATACGAGACTAGTTGCTGTGCTCTGACAGGCTGCTCATTAGGTTTTCGAGGTGCAATTTTTCGGCCGAATTCAGACCGGACAGTCCTGCCATATCACACAAGACAGTCCGGCCCTTGCAGAATTTTTGCTCCAGTATCATTTCAGTTATTTTACTGTTGAGTCTTATAGTTGAGAAAAAGTATAAAAAAAAAGAAAAGAGAAAAGAAATAGAGATACAAGAAGAAAAAGAGCAATATCATTATGGTGTTTTTGGAGGCCTGGTTCTATATAGCACTTGTAGTTGAGCAATCTTGTGCCTGTCTATTTTGAGCTATTACTAGCGTCTCTCTTGTGCATTGCAATATTCTTGTTTTTATAATCGCTTTGCCACGTTTATCTCCACGTGTGTGTTTTCCTTGGGTTATTGTCTCACGATCAGCACTAGGATTGGTTTGCGGTGTAGTTAGGACTCCATACCTACAGCTCCACCTTTCATAACCTGTGTGCCTTGTGATCGCCTCTATACCTTTGATATTCACTTCATCACATCAGTGCATCAGTCGTTTGCTTCGAATTGGTAAGCACTACTATTCGCTTTGGAGCGGTAAGATCTACTTTCTTGTCAGCTTTGTGCGAGCAGAGAGTTTGCCACCATATCGATTTTGGGTTTTGCACTAATCTACTAATCATGTCTGCTAGTGATGATGTTGTGATGCAGAAAAAGGCAGAAACTGCTGCAGTCACTTGGAGAGAATATGAAGCCTTACGGGATCATTTGACAGGAGTTTTCACTCGCACCACGGATTCTTTAGAAAAGGATGTACAGGGAGTACAAATCCAGTTGGGCGAAACTGAGAAAGCTGTCAACAACATTCAAACACAAGTGACTACAATCAATACAAATGTCAACGCATTACAGCTATCCATTGATGCTTTGCGAGACGCCTTTGAGCAACAGCGGCAACAACAATTTGATGATGCTGCTGAACATGCGGACGCAGATAATGGAAGTGTTAATGATGAGGTCCAACAACAGCCAAACAATGGCCGAGGTAGGGGACGTGCCAATCCCCCTGGTGTTGGCCGTGGTTTTGCTCCTGTGGGACGTGCTCAGCGTGTAATCGAACAAGCAAATGATGATATCTTGAGCAAACCAAAATTCTCAATTCCCAAGTTTGATGGTTCACTTGATCCTGAAGATTACCTTTCATGGGAGTTGAAGATTGAGAAGTTGTGGCGTTTGCACGACTATACAGAAGATAAGAAGGTTAAACTTGCTGCTTCTGAATTTGATGGCTATGCATTGCGTTGGTGGGATGCTATTATACAAAATAGACGCGACGATAATGAGGTTCCTGTGCTCTCATGGCGGGAGATGAAGGAAATTATGAGGCAACGTTTTGTGCCCACTAACTATTTGCGCTCAGTGTTTAACCAGCTCACCAAATTAACACAAGGTAGCAAGACAGTTGATGAGTACTACATGGAGATGGAGATGCTTATGCAGCGTGCACGAGTTCGTGAATCAGTTGAGATGACTCTGCAGCGTTTTCTCAACAATTTGAAGTTGCCTATTAAGAACATTGTGCGCCATCACACATATGCTACTATGACCGAGTTGTTGCATCATGCACGAGAGATCGAAGCACAACTAGCTGAAGAAGCTAGGGAGCGGGCTCGATATTCGTCGACAAGCCGGTTTTTTGCAAGATCCTCACTACCACCATCAGCGATGCCACCGGCAGCACCGGCGGACAGTCCGGCCCTCCAACACCAGCCAGTCTGGCCTCAAGCTTTTACTTCGGCCTCCACGCCTGCACCAACACCCTCCTCTGGTTCTACAGCAAACAAGCCGGCTGCTAGTTCGGGTTCAATCATGTCTACAGCTCGTGCTCGTGATAAAGAGTGCTATACTTGTGGAGGAAGAGGACATTTTAAGAATAAGTGTCCCAACAACAAGGTCATGTTTGTCAATGACAATGGTGAATATGAGAGTGGAGATGAAATTGATCCCTATAGTCCTGAAGACAATGGTGATGCTAGTGAGGGAGAATTGGATGCTTATCCTACCCATGCGCCTACCATTGTGGTTACTCCACGTGCTCTTAGTGTGCAGCCCAATTCTGAATCACAGCGCTGCACTCTGTTTCAAACAAAAGCACTAGTTGGCCCAAACAAAGCTTGCAAAGTCATCATTGATGGAGGTAGTTGCAGAAATCTTACAAGCAAGGAGTTATGTGCCAAGCTGAATTTGACATATTTACCTCATCCTAAACCATATTATATACAGTGGCTGAGTGACAATGGTGAGATGAAGGTAAACCATATGGTGCGTGTAAATTTTGAGATAGGACCATACACGGATTCTATAGATTTTGATGTGGTTCCTATGACTGTTTGCCACTTATTGTTGGGTCGACCATGGTTATATGATCGCCATGTGCAGCACAATGGTCGAGCTAATACATATCATTTGGAGTTCAAGGGCAAGAAAATTAACTTGCAGCCTATGTCCCCACAGCAGATTGTCAATGAATCTCGTCAAAAAATTGAGGTGAACTTGAAGGATGCCCATCATGATAGGCGCGAGAGTTTTGTAGCTGTGAGTGATGTAAATGAGCGACAAAAGAATGATATAACGAAAAGTGAGGGAGTGAATAACCTACTAATTTTAGCCACCAAAGAAGATATGAGAGAATTTAGTGAGGATCCTACAGCCATGCCTCTTGTGCTCATGTACAAGGGTGAGGTTTTAGTTTCTAACGACATGACCCCTATTTCTTTTGGTGTGTCTAATGTTTTGCAGGATCTACCTTTACATGAGAGAGTTGATATGGAGACATCAATACGTGCTAATTATGTGAAGAAACTCCATGAGAAGACTCGAGAGGCTATTGAGAAGAAAGGCCAGAAAGTTGCTGCTACAAGGAATCAAGCAAGGAAGAAGGTTTTGTTTCAGCCTGGTGACATGGTTTGGGTGCATTTGCGCAAAGACAGGTTTCCCAAGCTGAGGAAATCCAAATTAAAACCTCGTGGTGCTGGTCCTTACAAGGTGTTAGCCAAAATAAATGATAATGCCTACTCGATTGATATACCTATTGCTGAGTTTGGTGGAGTTAGCAACAGCTTCAACGTTGCTGACTTATCACCATATGATGGAGAAGACCTTGGAGCGTCGAGGTCGACGCCTTTTGAAGAGGGGGGAGATGATGAGGACATCCCTATACTTGCACCTTCTTCACCAACTACTACACAAGATGTTCCAGCTGTTCAGTCCAATGATATTAGAATTGGACCCATTACAAGAGCTCGTGCTAAGTTACTAGAACAACAGGTGAACTTGTTTCTTAATGAGCCTGATGTGTTACTTAATGAGAACTTTATACTGCCTAATTCATTGTCTTATTGTATGATCAGGTACATTGGAGAGGAATGCGTAGCACGGAGCGAGGAGCCACAGCAAGAGGAACACCAGAAGATGATCGCCAATATCTGCGCGAGGGAGGAGCGGGAGGAAGGCGCGATAGAAGAGAAGGAGATCATCAAGAAGGGCAAGTTTCAGTTCCAGAAGACAGGACAGTCCGGCCCTCCAACACAGGACAGTCCTGCCCTCCAACACAGGACAGTCCTGCCCTCCAAGACAGGACAGTCCGGCCTCAGGTGCGCCCGAGGGCAGACACCCTCTGTGGTGTAGCGCGCGTCACCCCAGGACAGTCCGGCCCTAAATAACCGGACAGTCCGGCCCTAAATAACCGGACAGTCCGGCCCATCTCGGATCAGATCCGAACGGATGTATCCTAGTTCGAGTCAAATACGTTTTATCTCGAGTCCTGGCCGCCCCAGCCGCCCATATAAGCCCTGGGACGACCCCCATAGTTAGGGTAGACCACGTTAAAACTATTTTGGAGTTGTTTCTCTTTAGAACCTCTGAAATTACTTGTGATCGAGTTTATCAAGCTACAATTGAGTGTGATCTGTTGTTCCATTGGGAATTAGTGGATTGCAAACTACCGTTCGTGGTCGACGGCTACGTGCGCAAGATCGTGGTGTTGTGAATATCCTACAAGGTTCGAGAGCTGTTGCATTGGCATCAGGGTTCGAGCGAGAGAGTTCATCGCTACACGGTGTTTATCTATCTACCATCATCATCATCGCCATCGCTTGCTGAGAAGATCGGGACACCCCTTATCAGATAGCCAGCTCCCGGGTACCCTCCTCGAACAGGCGGTAGCCTCGCACCTCGGGACGCGGGCATCCAAGGCGCGCGACCAACTCAACCAAGTCGCGCTTGAAAATCAGCACGTCCTCGTGGGTGCCGATCTGTCGGTGTGCAGTAGGAGCATCCATCTACACAAATTTTTAGAGTAGAGTTTATTAATGACTTACTCAAGTGTGCAAAATTTATACATAAGTAAAAACTTGAATTAAAATGCAAGTAATTAAAGATGCTTAAAGAATAAGGGAAGAGATGAGAGCAATATATATTTACCTTTGATATATATAGCCATCTCTTTTTATTTTTTTGAAAAAAGTTTTTGGTCCGATCTAACGCCCATGCTAAACTAGGGTTTCCTAAGGCCAGGATGGCTCTGATACCAACTCTGCGGGGACCCCGGTTTACCACCCAGGATTCCTGTTATGCATCCAATTCACGATCCTAGGAGACCGTCGTGAATCTACATAACAGAGTTGGCATTTCAGATTACAACATCCATTACATAACGAGTATTAAAGTCTTACATAAGCCGCTTGGCTAAATATAAATGCCACGCTGGGCAAGTTCAACTGACACACTTATTCATAGGTAGCAGCAGATACATGTAGCGTAGTGTCCCAAGTCAGGCCTACTACCCTACAGGCGACTAACCGGGAAACGATTCCTAATTCGCACCGGCATCGTCATACTCCTCATCATCCTCCTCATAGTCGTCACCAAAGTCTGGCCAAGTTAATAGCCAGGGACAAAGCCGTGAGTACATTTAGGAATTGTACTCGCAAACCATCTAAGAGAGAAACATTCACATGCTATGTGGCTGCAGCAAGGGTTGGCTTGGTTTCATGTGACTATGTGCTACTAACTTCTCGTGTCGATATAGCATGTCATACGACATCTCTATATCCTTATTAAAGAAGACTTTTTATAAAACAATTTTAGGAAAAGCTCTAGGAAAGGGGGAAACTCCTTTGCAATATAAGGTCGGTGGTCAATCAGACATGACCACCTCAAGTCGTCGGTAGTACCCTCCAAGTACTCCGAAACCACACCCGTGCCACGGCAGCACCCTCCAAGTACTCTGTCCGGCACAAACTCCATTTTTCTTGAAAAAAAAACCATTTATAAAACCAAAACCTGACATTGGGCAATGTAGTGATCTTTCCAACCGTCCATGACTGAGGACTCGGCTATTCGAATAGGTTTACACTCTGCAGAGGTTGTACACTTTACCCACACCATCCGATAAATCCGCCGGGATACCACCACGGACCGTCATACACAAGTATGCGGGGTTCAGATAATCGATCATAGCCTTCCATCTATCCACCTTAGCACGGGTGCCTACCCTTTGGAGTATACATCCCCGGCAAACCCTAGCCGTCTACCTCCGTTGAGCGTAGTTCCAGTGCCACGGCGGGAGAAACCCAAGTGTCTTCTGGACGGGTAGCCAATTGGCGGGCCTGCTACACTGTTGCCCACCACTTGCGACAACCCATATTCTGGGGTCCTACAGACCCTTATATAGTACGAGGCTCCCCGCACTAAAACAGATAAACTTCAAACTAAGCCCCGTCCCATTCCAGGGTAATGTGGTTGCACGGGATAATTGTTCCGAGCGACTACAAAGAAACACCAATGTCTTTTATAAAACCACCAACTCCTTTCTTCCATACCCCAAGTTCCATTTGTCCCAAAATCATTGAGAAAACACTTCAGTGGAGTAGATACTACTCCAAGGTTTTCGAAACTTTTCCGAGAGTTTTCCCATCCTAGAGTTTTTGGCTCCACTACAAGTTTTCCAAAGACTTCGATGCTACTCATCAAGTCTCTACTTTTAGGGGTATTTAGTAGGTGTCAAAGGTGTCATCCTTAATAGATGATAACAATTCGACTTGTGGAGCTAAGTCGCCAACTATTGCTATATAGGGAGTAATAGCAATATAAGAAAAAAAATGCATAGCAAGAAAAGCAAGAGTAGAACAATGCATAGTGACTTAATAGGATTGAGATATGCAACAAGTAGATGGCTTGCCTTGGTTGGCTTGTCCCTGATCCCCTTCCTCTTAATACTCAAATACCTCCCCTTCCTCCGCACAATCTTCGTTCGTTTCTATCGCCGAGAAAAAAAAAACAACAACACACAATGAGCAATCATGCATACATGTATCACACTCAAGGCAACATCACACAACTCAAGCATTGAGTATCAGAAGCAAACAATTTTAGATACCTGAACCAATATCTATTTTATAAAAGAAAGAATCACCATAATAATAGCAAGCAATTTCTAGTTGCATGGAAATCCCTATTCACAAACAAACAACTTGCATGCATCATGGTAAATCAAAACATGGCACCCAGCATACTTACAGGTAGCTAACAACATTCCAGAAGCAACACAATTGGAATCAAACTAAAATACTAAAAAGGTGATTTAATATGCATTTCCTATTTCTATGAATCACTAGAATAGCAAAATAATCCTCTAAAACATTCTGTAAGCCCAAAAATTCTACCAGAGACCATTCTGGAAAGCTAATGGAATGGCCAACACACCAGAAGTGGAATCATCCAAAAATAATTAATATACTGTGCACAATAATTAAATCTAGGAAGAAAACTAATATCACTAAAATACTTCCTGCAGGCAATGCACAGCTCCTAAATTAGCAAATCCAATTTCTATAACTCAACAAAACAGTAATGCATCTCTGAAAATTGGAATCATCAATTTTCATTACACAGAACAATATATTTGCAGATAAGAGTAAAAATCCATAGTTCTACACTATTTAATTACCAGAAAATATCTAAGACCCTAAAAATTGAACATGCAGTACCAGGGGCTAGACAACATTGCATAGATCACAGTAAAATTTGAATCACCAATTTTTCATGGTCTAGAATATTTTCTAAGCATTTTTGTTTGCAGCAAGGATTAATAAAACAGATATTGCATAGGGAAAAAATGAAAGGGGGCCGGATCTGGCTGGGCCTCGCCAGATCTGGGCCAGATCAGCCCAGCCGGCTTGCTGGCCAGCCCGGCGGTGACCGAAACGGTACGGGGGCCTCCCGTCCATCCGATTAGATGAGGATCGACGGCCGACCGCCGTCGTCCTCGCCGGCTCCTGCATGCGCGAGAGGGGCTCAGCCCCGGCTAGGGTTTCACTGAAAGAGGGCTCACCGAGGTCGCTGTGGTTAGGCGAGGGCTGGAATCGGTCGAGGCGTGGTCAAAGAAGGTAGGTGCAGGCACATAACTTGCATGCAGAGGCTAGGGTTGGCTCACGGGTTCCACCGGTGTCCAGACGTCTACGGCGACGGCGTCGTCCTCCTCGGCTTCCCCTATAAACACACAAGGGCGCGTGAGATCTGGGCGTCGCGGTGGTGTTCCAAGCATTCAGAGAAGGAGCAGAGAGGAAGAGGGATGATTGACGGCAACCTTCTCCCTTGCCGTTGATCTACCCGAAGGCTCGGGATCTCCGGCGATGGACTTGATGCGGCTTCTCAGCGGAGAGGAGCTGCAGGTGAGTGGGAAGAGGGGTGGGAGCAAATGAGCAGCAAGGGGGACGGTTTGAGAGGGGGCCCTCGGCTATATACTGTTGGGATGGGTTCGGTCTATGGTGCACCACGTCGAAAACCATTGGCCGTCGCTGGCGGTGCTCTAGGGCGGCATTGTGCGCTAAGTGCAGGGGTCTGCTCGGTTTCGTTGGTGGCTGCGTGGCTCGGTCAAAACACGGGCGGGTTCAGTCGAGACACTATCGGATTTAGGCTCGGCCCAGTCGCTACGGTGCACCACGATGCAAGGTAGGGGTGGCAACGCGTCGACATCACCGTGCCATGCAGACATGCGTGAAGAGCGGGGCTAGGCGAGGTCAAGGCGCACGGGAACGGCGTGCACGCTCTGGACGCGCTGGGCGGCCAGGTGGCGTCACACTAGCGTGGTTGGGCGGTGGTGCACGGTCGGTCTCGCGGTTTTCTGCTGCAGGGAATTGGTCCGTTGGTTCATGATGGTGCTGGCGGCGAGGTGACGGGTTAGGGGGTTGTCGGTGCGGCTCTGCCCACGTTGGGTGCCCACGGTGGCCATGGCGACGTCCAGGGGCGGCGTGGGGTGGCTGGGACGGTCTCTGCTGGGTCGGGTCGAGCTAGGGTTCCTGCAGAACGACGCTCAATGACTAGGGGTCAATGGTGGCAGTGGTGGTCGAAGAACAGAGGGAGAGGGAGGGGTTCTGGCAGGTGGCCTCGGGCTTCCCTTCTCCCTTCGATGCTAGGTGCATAGGACAAATAGAAAAGGGGTTTTTGAAGATCCCTAGACTCAGAGAGAGATCTCCAGCAGATCCTTTCCTCCTCTTCGTTGGTTTGTAAAAGAAATAAGAGAGAGAGAGAGAGAGAGATAGAGAGAGAGAGAGAGAGAGAGAAGAGATTAGCAAAGGCTAGGGTGACTTGGCCGAATTTCAAATTCAAATTTGAATCCGATTGAAAAAGATTTGAAAACCTACCAAAATAGTTCCCAGGGTTTTCAAACATAACCAAGATGTCATAGCCAAAGTTTGATGAATTTTAGAATAGCTAAGCTAGGGTTTTGGAGAAGTCTCTATTTTCAAACCAAGAATCAAAAGAAAAGAGAAATAAAAGAAAGGACAATGTGATCAAGTAAGAAATTCCATGCTAGTGTTTGTGGTGTACACAAGCTAAGTCTAGGCTCAATATTTCATGCATAAAATCATAACACTAATTCTAGTTCCTAATGCACAAGTGTTGGAAATTCTAGAATTAATAACATGCCATAAAGCACACACATACACACATAAAATCATGCTCATGCACTCACATGAAATCACACATGATAACACACACACATTGATGAAGACTGTTTGGCCCGATCTTTCACGATGCACCTTCTGATCCAATGGATCTGATAAATCTTCCAATCACGTGAGCGATACACGTAACCTGAAGACGAGGGAACGTCAATCCTGCGAGCAACTCGTTGATGTAGACGAACCTCACGCCGAATAGATGAATCCAACGAGCAACTCGATGACGAACAACGAGCCTCACGCTGAAGCACGACAATACTTGTACAACAAGCACCTTCACGCAAAACATAGTATACTGGATAACTAGACGAACGTCAGAGACGCCGTCTCAATACGCCAACCCCGGAGGGATGGAACACACACGGGAACACAATGTTCTACATAATTTTCTGCCTCCAATGCTGTCTGACAGATCAAAGATTAGCCCGATGACAAACACCACGCACCGTGATCAACCTAGGGCTCTGATACCACATGATAAGGATCACGCCGATGATCCTATGAGTTTTGTCCCGATCTTTCACAGCGAGTCTACCCGGATAGCAATCTTCCAATAACGCAAAGAACGTCACCTGAAGACGAGGACAAATCCAGCAAGCAACGTGATGATGAACACCACGCCTCAAACCAAAGCATGACAATCCTTGATGAACACAAGAACCTCCGCAGCAGCTTTATTCGATAAACGGCATCGCCGTCCCCAGAGGGATGCTTCACCAAGAAACACAACATGATAGTTTGTAAACTAAAATTCTGAACTCCCTAAACCCTAGACTGCTGGCCTCCTTATATAGACGGCCAGAAAACTATTGGGCTTGGACAGGCCCAAACCCAAAACACAAATAATTCTAAGTGGCCCATAACATGACCTAGCACACAGAATAACATAAGCAGATATGTAAATTGCTGACACAACCTTAGACTAAATTATTTCATATCGTAGGTCGTCCTGGTGTGCCAATCAGCAATGAGCTTCCCTCATCTTGGTGGAGTCCTGAAATTGGGCTTCACCTCCTCCTTCATGCCCATATCATCCTCCCCCCTTCAAAAAGCGTTGTCCCCAACGCGTGAGGGTCTGCTCGAAAGGGTGGCGGAATATCAACAATAGCACCACGCATATTCGCCGTCTTCAAGTCTTGCTTGCCTTCCTCACCACATCCTCCCGCTTGGCCTGCTCGACTTGATACAGCCCTGGGTGGCTGCACCTCTTTTCTTCGCCAAATGAACTTGTACTTAGGCGCCTCCACCTTCTTCTTCTCAATCCTTGCTGGAACCTTGCATTGCTGAACATGAACCTGCTTAGCACGACCCTGCAAAGTAGTAATGCCCGGGCCACACAACTGACGAACACGTCCATCTTTGCCTGTATGCACACGCACTGCTGCTCCAACAAAATGTCTCCGAGGTGTTCTAACAAAACTGTGGCTGACTACCCGCGTCACCATATGCACCGGAACACGATCAGCATCACCGTCATCGGTTTGAACACCCATGTCAACACGAACTGGAAGTGGAACACATGGAATACATGCTGACATATCCTTCCCTTCATCAATATGAGGCTTGAGTTCAATCGGCTTGTCACTAACAAGAACAACTGGCTTGTCATCTACAGGCTTGGCTGAAACAATATCACCACTAACGCTCTTCGCATCATGCTCCTCAAGCTGCACCTGAGCTAGCCCTGGTTGTGGCTTAGCTTTATGCAACTTCTCCTTGCGAACCACCAACACGACATCGGACTTGATTTGATCATCTCTCATAGGCTTCAAAGTCCGCTGTTTGCCATCATGCACAAAAGAATATGTATTTGCTCTCCCAGCATGCATAGCATTGTGATCATACTGCCATGGACGTCCAAGTAACAGCCCACACACCTCCAATGGCAACACATCACATTCCACCTCATCAACATAGTCATCAACTATAAATGGCACACGCACCTTGTGAGTAATTTTCAGCATACCGCAGCTATTAACCCACTCAACATGCCTTGGTTCTGGAATACGCCATGTGGATAAACCCAAAGCCTCCACAACCGCCTTGCTAATGCCATTACAGTAACTACCACTGTCAATCATCAACTTGCATGCTTTGCCTTTGATTATGCACTGCGCCTGAAATAAATTCCATCGCTGGCCTCTATCCGCTGTCATGCAAGTCTCATCATGTACTCTTTTGAGTTGCATATTCAGCCCACTCAATGGTACAACCTCCTCCACGATATCCTTGACAACATCAGCCTTGACAACATCAACCGCTGACAATTCAGAATTCGTGGCTACCACCTTGCTAACTGTCGGCAATGGAACAACTGTCAACTTCTCATGAGTAGTCACAGCTGTCGCGACCTTCGGTATAGGAGCTATGCTCTTGCCAACATCCTCTATCCGATGCACAACCTTGGGTGGCGGCTTAATTACTTCTACGGGTACCATGGGCTTTCGAGAAGGAACCACGTTGCTAGAAGGTATAAAGCACTCTCGCAGAAATTTCCTGAAATTCGCCCAAGTTGCAGAGGTAATGCTCTTCTCCTGCAATGCTTTATGCCACCAACTGTATAGCCTGTCATCCACGCGTCGGTCTGCAAGAGCCAAACGGTTAGAATCATTCATGTTTTGATCATAGGTAGCACACCTATAGAAACCCTGTAGCATATGATGTTCCCATGACTCATACTCTTCAGCTGTTGCATCATAGGTCAGTTGCCAATTGATCTCACATGCATCATATGCTAAAACACCATCCAGCAGGTCAAGATAATCATTGAAAATATCGCTAGATTTCTTGCCACTGCGACACTTATAGCCGTAATAATCACCCGGAAAAGAGTCCATGCTTGTCCTATCAGTCTGTCACACAAAAATCAGCTCAGAAATCTGTTTCAAAACTGAAGCAATAGTCCACTTGCTGGCTGAAACGTAGAGCTAAGAGAAAAATCCGATGTTGTCAAACAGACAAATAGACTGCAATCAAGTACCTCAATAGCCGTCTCGGACTCAGTACCAAACCAGTGATCAGCGATGCAACTTGTTTTTTTTTCACTTCCTAGCGACCAGCCCTGGTCTCGTAATAGCACAGAGATCGTCTGGGGTTATGCGCAGACAGCAGTCCAAACAAGATGCAGGATAGCGATGCCTGTGGCCGATCGCAGCTGACGCTCGGGCCGAGCGCGAGAAGCCGAGCCAACTGGGCAGGCCCCGGAGACAACGCCAGGCGCGCGGATCTAGCGATCCCTCGATCGCGGGACCGAGCGCTAGCGAGAGGATCAGGCGCAGAGCGACAGCGACGCAAGGGCACAGACCATCTCCGTGGTCAGGCGAGGCAGCCGCTCGCAGTATTTTTTTTTCCTGCTTTTGTCCCGATCGGCCCTGGCTAGAAAAACGTCCAGAGAAAACTCTGCCGAGCTGCCGATCTGCCGATCAGGTCCGGAAAAATACAGCCTGGTCTTCTACACTCGATCCTAGTCCAGATCCCGATCCTTGAATAGCGAGTAGCCTTGAAGCTGGGGATCGCCTGGACTCCAATAGATCTTGACGACAATCGAGGCCAATGCCAATCAAGAAAGAAACCAGCGATCTGAAAACTGCTCGAGAAGACCGCAGATCAACAACACAAAATACTCGTGGTGAGAAACCCAGTAATGATGATGAAGACTGTTTGGCCCGATCTTTCACGATGCACCTCCTGATCCAATGGATCTAATAGATCTTCCAATCACGTGAACGATACACGCAACCTGAAGATGGGGGAACGTCAATCCTGCGAGCAACTCGTTGATGTAGACGAACCTCACGCCGAACAGATGAATCCAACGAGCAACTCGATGATGAACAACGAGCCTCACGCCAAAGCACGGCAATACTTGAATAACAAGCACCTTCACGCATAACACAATATAGTGGATAACTAGACGAACGTCGGAGACGCCGTCTCAATACGCCAACCCCGGAGGGATGGAACACACACGTGGGAACTAAAAGTTCTACATAATTTTCAGCCTCCTTAACCCTAGCCGCCCAGCCTCCTTATATAGACGACCAGAAAACTATTGGGCTTGGACAGGCCCAAACCTAAAATATAAAATAAAATCCTAATTGGCCCACAATGTGACCAGGCTAAGAAATAACATGAACAGATACAAATTAATGACACAGCCTTAGACTTAATTATCACATATCGTAGGTCGTCTTGGCGTGCCAATATCCTCATCATCCTCCCCTTCTTGGAAAGGCGTTGTCCTCAACGCCGGAGGGTCTTCTCGTAAAACGTGGCGTCAAATTTGCAATATCGCCACTGTCCATCTTCAAGCCTTGCCAGCCTACCACACCACATCCTCCCTCTCGGCTAGCTTGACTTGCCCTTGGCGCCACTTTCATTGTCGGCACCACCAACCTGGTTGAGACACAAAAAATCATCGGAATGCAGTCTCGAAGCACATAAGCAAATCACCCAAAACGGACAGGACATACTCCTGCACACTGAGGGTCCAAATGAGCTGAATATACCCGCAGACGCAAACTGAATTTTCATAGCAAAAAAAGCACATCATCCAAAACAAACAGGACAAATTCCTGTACGCCAAGGATCCAAATGGACTGAATTTGCCACCTCTTTAGAACGGCTAACCGTGTCTCTATTTTCTTTTAATATCCAAACCACACGCATAATTGCACCAAAACTGAACCGGAATGTAGAACCACTGCAATCTGGTCTGTCCTTTTATTATTCCAGTATTTTTTTTCTTTACCGCCACCACCAAACCAACTGAGTCGACCAGAACACTACATGTTGCGAAGTTTACTGTTACGGTTTTACCAGCGTCCACCAACTTTTCTCTTCCTTTGCTGTTAACAAGTCACGTAGCAAAATCAGACTTGAATACACGTATCCAATCCAATCTGCCATATTTGTTTCCTTTCTTGCGCATGAAACAGAACAGATCCGAGATTTCCGATCTGAATTCCACGCGAGAATCAATCTGGAAGGAGTCTCGATGCTGGAGTATTTCCAAAGACGCGTTGCCCTCAATGGTAACTCCTGGAATTTTGTGTCCACTTCAAAACCAACCGATCGATCTGCACATATTTCTTTCCTTTGATAGCCCGCAACTCCCACATACAATTCAGCCTAATATTTCCTTTTCTTTTTGTTTAGCTTTCCCAAGTCACGTCGCGGAGAATCGATCTGGACGTGCGTACCAACCAATCTCGCTGGTACTTCCGAAACTCAGATCGATCAAAGAACTAAGTAACCAACAGAACGACCGCCACTACTCGCCGCCGTGTGGATAAAACAACCAACAGATCTTGCGATCAGCCTGTCGATAGAACCTCTGCACCGTGATCAACGTTGTGCTCTGATACCAAGATGATACGGATTGTTTGGCCCATCTGGGCCAAGATGATACCAAACAGTCTTGAACGAGATCGCTGGGAGCTGGATAAGCGACCGCTCGATGACGGAGTATGTCTGGGGCAAAGCGAGGCCAGCGAGCAATCGGGACATGCTGGGCGCGATCACCAGGTGCACGGGGCAGTTGGGCCGGCCCGTTAGGAACGGAGCAACGCGCCAACGTGCAGCCAGGCGATAGCGATCCAGGCGGGGCTCGATCGCTGGCGATAGCGCGGGGCGAGCGAGGCGCCAGACGCCAGACAATCTCCGTGCGTCGGCGCGGGGTGCTTTTTTTTTGACGAACCTGCTCGATGCCTCGATCGGATCTGGACTACCTCCGCTCCCCTCGATCGTATACGATCAACACTTGTAGCGATCAGATCTGGCCACCGCGTGAACTCGGGCTGGATTGGATCTGAAAGACCCCAACGTGAATACCAATCCACCTCCAAGATGATGAGGATCTAGAAAACGCACGCGATCCCGATACGATCGGATCTTGGCTAGCGAGATGAAAACCAGCTGCAAACTCCCCGTCAATCTGAAAAAAACCCTCCAATGAAATCAACCAATATGATTTGCAAACTGCTCGACGAAGAACAATCCGCAGATCAATCAGCAGAATATACTCGCGGTGATCAACCCAGTAATCTGATACCACATGATAAGGATCACGCTGATGATCCTTGAGTTTTGTCCCGATCTTTCACAGCGAGTCTACCCGGATAGAAATCTTCCAATAACGCGAAGAACGTCACCTGAAGACGAGGATGAATCCAGCAAGCAACGTGATGATGAACACCACGCCTCAAACCAAAGCACGACAATCCTTGATGAACACAAGAACCTCCGCAGCAACTTTATTCGATAAACGGCATCGCCATCCCCGGAGGGATGCTTCACCAAGAAAACACAACACGATAGTTTGTCAACTAAACAACTGAACTCCCTAAACCCTAGACTGCTGGCCTCCTTATATAGATGGCCAGAAAACTGTTGGGCTTGGACAGGCCCAAACCCAAAACACAAATAAACCTAAGTGGCCCATAACATGACCTGACACACGAAATAACATAAGCATGAATATAAATTGCTGACACAACCTTAGACTAATTATTACATATCGTAGGTCGTCCTCGCGTGCCAATCTGCAACGAGCTTCCCTCATCTTGTTGGAGTCCTGAAATTGGGCTTCACCTCCTCCTTCGTGATAAGGATCACACCGGTGATCCTTGAGTTTTGTCCCGATCTTTCACAGCAAGTCAAACCAGATAGAAATCTTCCAACAACTCGAAGAACGTCACCTGAAGAAGAGGAACGAATCCAGTAAGCAACGTGATGAAGATCACCACGCCTCAAACCTGAGCCTGATAATTCTTGATGAACACAAGAACCCTCGCAGCAATCTTTATTTGATAACACGGCAGTGCCGTTTCCCCGGAGGGATGATACACGGTGGAGCACACGATAGTTTTCGACTAAACAACTGAACTCCCTAAACCCTAGACTGCTGACCTCTTTATATAAGTGGCCAGAAAACCGTTGGGCTTGGACAGGCCCAAACCCAAAACACAAATAAACCTAAGTGGCCCATAACATGACCTGACACACGAAATAACATAAGCATGAATATAAATTGCTGACACAACCTTAGACTAAATTATCTCATATCATAGGTCGTCCTGGCGTGCCAATCTGCAATGAGCGTCCCTCATCTTGGTGGAGTCCTGAAATTGGGCTTCACCTCCTCCTTCGTGCCCATATCATCCTCCCCCCCTTTAAAAAGCGTTGTCCCCAACGCGTGAGGGTCTGCTCGAAAGGGTGGCGGAATATCAACAATAGCACCACGCATATTCGCCATCTTCAAGTCTTGCTTGCCTTCCTCACCACATCCTCCCTCTTGGCCTGGTCGACTTGATACAGCCCTAGGTGGTTGCACCTCTTTTCTTCGCCAAATAAACTTGTACTTAGGCGCCTCCACCTTCTTCTTTGCACTCCTTGCTGGAACCTTGCGTTGCTGAACATGAACCTGCTTAGCACGACCCTGCAAAGTAGTAATGCCTGGGCCACACAACTGACGAACACGTCCATCTTTGCCTGTATGCACATGCACTGCTGCTCCAACAAAATGTCTCCGAGGTGTTCTAACAAAACTGTTGCTGACTACCCGCGGCACCGTATGCACCGGAACATGATCAGCATCACCGTCATTGGTCTGAACACCCATGTCAACACGAACTGGAAGTGGAACAGATGGAACACATGCTGACATATCCTTCCCTTCATCAATAAGAGTCTTGACATCAACCGGCTTGTCACTAACAAGAACAACTGGCTTGTCATCTACAGGCTTGGCTGAAACAATATCACCATTGATGCTCTTCGCATCATGCTCCTCAGGTTGCGGTGTAGCTAGCCCAGATTTTGGCTTAGCCTTGCGCAACTTCTCCTTGTGTACCACCAGCTCAACATCAGACTTTATGTGATCATCCTGCATAGGTTTCAAAGTCCGCTGTTTGCCATCATGCACAAAAGAATATGTATTTGCTCTCCCAGCATGAGTAACATTGCGATCATACTGCCATGGACGTCCAAGTAACAGTCCACATACCTCCAATGGCAACACATCGCACTCGACCTCATCAACATAATCACCAACTGTAAATGGCACACGTACCTTATGAGTAACTTTCAGCATACCGCAGCTATTCAACCACTCAACATGCTTAGGTTCAGGAAGACGCCATGTGGACAACCCCAATGATGCCACCATCGCCTTACTAATGCCATTACAAAAGCTACCACTGTCAATAATCAGTTTGCATGCCTTCTCCTTAATGGTGCACTGTGTTTGAAAAAGGTTGCATCGCTGATTCCTCCTTACGGCCTCATCACCATTGGTCAATTTGTGAAGCTGTATACTCATACCTCTCAATGGTGTGTCAGCTCGATCAAGTACAACATTGGCTTGTACCTCTGGAACAACCACCTTGTCCGACTCCACGAACTTCTCCACAAATCTAGAATGCAGAAACTGTTTGAAATCCTCCCAACTTGACGTTTTACTTGTGATGCCCTTCGCAGACCTATCGTCGCACCACCAACTAGCCACATGTGTATCCACTCGCCGGTAGGCAATGACATATTCCATATGACCACCAAACATGCTATCGAGCTGACGACATCTTGCGAACCCACGGACCATACAAGATTCCCAAGTCTCATATTCTGCAACTGTTGCGACACTATCCAATCTCCACTGAATTTTAGTTGCATCAAATGAGTAGCCGACCACGATATTAAGATAGTCCTGGTATACATCATCTGATTTATCAGTTAAACGAGTAGGCCGCGATAAACCCATACCTGAATATTCTGCTTTGTGTCCGTCACGCAAAAATGTGCTCTGTCCTTCGGCGAGTGCGCAGGCGAGCGCTATTCCTTCAGTTTATTGGAGCCGATCGGCCCTTGGAGAAGTATAGCGCCTGATCTCTGTCAAACGATCGAGGCAACCATTCCTCGCTCTACCACAGAGGTGGTCTGTGGTCCAGCGACGCGGGGCGATCCGTTCCCAGGCTTTGGCGAGCGAACTGCTTGGTGGGTCGGCCTGCTAGGGAAAAACTCCAAGCGCTCAGCCAGACTTCCTCCCGATCGCGTGATCCCTCGAGGCGTTGCAGAAACGTAGCGATCCCAGCCGCCGGTGTGGCTCGCTCGGGGCCGATCTTCCGCTCAGAGTGGGTCGGCCCACGAAGACGCCAGGGGCGCGCGGGCGATCGGCCTAGCGATCGCGCCCAGACGAGGCGCTCCAGGCCAGACGTCCTCCGCCCTGGGGCGATCGGTGGCTTGGCTTTGATTTTTTTTTTTGATTCGAACGATTGCTGCGATCGGATTTGAGGGAACGAGCTACCCTCGATCGGATCTGCCGGCGGACGAGCGGAGGACAGAACAGCAGCAGCGACGCCCACGCGCGGGACCAGGTCGACCGCGTCCTTTTTCTCTCTGTTTCCTTCGATCGGATCTGAAATCGGCAATCAGCTATTTTCGATCTAAAAACACGATCCAATCTGAAACTCCACTTCCGATCTGAAAACTGCTCGGAGAGGAACAATCTCGGATGCAATCTGCTCTTCCTTCTTTTTCCGTTCGTGTATGCCCAAAGTGATCTGAAAACTGCTTGATGAAGACAATTCGCAGATCAACACTCAACAGAAGATACTCGCGGTGATCAACCCAGTAATCTGATACCACATGATAAGGATTACACCGGTGATCCTTGAGTTTTGTCCCGATCTTTCATAGCGAGTCAAACCAGATAGAAATCTTCCAACAACGCGAAGAACGTCACCTGAAGAAGAGGAACGAATCCAGCAAGCAACGTGATGAAGATCACCACGCCTCAAACCTGAGCCTGATAATTCTTGATGAACACAAGAACCCTCGCAGCAATCTTTATTTGATAACACGGCAGCACCGTTTCCCCGGAGGGATGATACACGGTGGAGCACACGATAGTTTTCGACTAAACAACTGAACTCCCTAAACCCTAGACTGCTGACCTCTTTATATAAATGGCCAGAAAACTGTTGGGCTTGGACAGGCCCAAACCCAAAACACAAATAAACCTAAGTGGCCCATAACATGACCTGACACACGAAATAACATAAGCATGAATATAAATTGCTGACACAACCTTAGACTAAATTATCTCATATCATAGGTCGTCCTGGCGTGCCAATCTGCAATGAGCATCCCTCATCTTGGTGGAGTCCTGAAATTGGGCTTCACCTCCTCCTTCATGCCCATATCACACATGAAATCATGCATCATAGCACACAAGCACATTGCCTAGCAAAAAAAATTAATTCACCCAAGATGAAGCATTTAAACAAGGTCTTAATTTGATATGCAAAGAGTGGGGTGTTACACCCACTCCATCTCCTCTTCGGTTCTCTGGAAGCTTCAGTGAATTTCTGGATGTTTGGCTTTTGTTTCGTCCAATTCCGAGAAGATTTCCTGTGTAACTTTTCTGAAACACAAAAATAGCAGAAAATAGGGAACTAGCACTGTGACAACTTGTTAATAGGTTAGTTCCGGAAAATGCATAAAAGTGCCACAAAGTGTAACGAAACACTAAGCAAATGGTGTAAAAACAAGCATGGAGCATCAAAAATTATGGATACGTTCGAGACGTATCAGCATCCCCAAGCTTAACTCCTGCTCATCCTCGAGTAGGTAAGTGATAACAAAAGAAATAATTTTTTAGGTGACATGCACCTACACAATCTTGATCATCTATGTAAGCATTATGTGCTGGGATCAAAAGAACTTAAAACATGGGCATGAAAGACATAATCTTGATAGAAGAAAGTTAGCAACCATGTTATAACATGAAAAAGAACACAAACAAAAGATCATGAAAATGAAACAATGAAAATCAAACGTGTGTTCAAATCATAAGGAAAAACATACAAATGGTTTTTAGCTTGTCCTTCATGAGAGAGCAAAACATAAATGCATAGGACACCTTCAAGTTTAAGAGGGCGACTAGATACAAATAATTTAAGAACAAGTGAAACCAACATCATGAATCAATCAATGAAAACTTTGGGACAATGCACATTATACTAAGAATGACAACTATGCTCTCTTAGAAGATGCATAAAGGTAGAAGGTGGTGACTCAACATAAAAGTAAAATAAAGGCCCTTCGCGGAGGGAAGCAGTGATTAAACATGTGCTAGAGCTTTTCATTTGTAAAACAGAGATAAAAATTGGGTTTTGAGAGGTGGTTGTTTCATGTCAACGACTGGCAATAGGGTCTTACTATCTTCCATAATAAACAAGTGAGAGTGGTTCTGAGTTCTTTGAAAATTTGGCACATTGGTGCTCTTTTATAAAGCCTTGGCACTCCTCCCCACCTTTTTTCCTTTCTCAAACCATGGCTAACTGATTCCATCGGGTGCCCACCAACATTCACATACCATGGAGGAGTGCCGTTTTTTCTTTTTTGGAATTAGATTGCAATGGTCTGACCAGCTCCCATACAAATTTAATGACGAGCAGATGAAGCTGCCTAGTCGAGGGGTACTTAATTTAATATGGAAGATAGCAATTCCGACCACTACATCCCCATGAGCTAAAAACAGTGGCACAAAATGAGAAGTAGTTGAAAGTTTTTGAAAGGTAGCACATGAAAATTTACTTGAATGGCTTGCAAATACCATGCATAGGAATTTATAGTAGACACAATGGTAAACTTGGTTTTTAGGAGTTGGATGCACGAGTAGAACTCAAACTCAGTACAAAACGAGGGCTAGCAAAAGACTGGGAGCGACCAACTAAGCGAGCAATAATGGCCATAATCATGCAAAGTGACAAAGCGACATTAAAAGAAGCATAAGATGGCATCAAAAGTCAAAAACTAAATGATTATAGAGGCTTATGGTGACTTTGTATGAGTCAAACATGTGTGAGCATGCGCCAAGTCAACCCAAATAAAGCATCAAGGCGAAAACCAAAATAATGCTTCCATACAATAAAAACAACGCATGATTTTTTTCAAAGGCTCATTAAGCAATATCAGTCATTTGAGACAAGTCATGCTACAGCAAAATCACTAAGCATACTATCAAAAAGACATCAAGCACGACATGCAAAAGCCTAGGCCGCAGTCTACACAAGCTCCTTCTTGTACCACTTTTATGCATAAAGTTTTTTCTCTTTTTCAACACCTTTCAAACTTTTTTTAAACAACTCTTTTTGATGAAAACCAACAAGGACCAGAGGTCAAAATACACCTTGATAAAAAGATATAACAAGATCTGAACACAAATCAAGGTGAAAATCGAAAGCTAAACGCAGTTCTAGAAAAAGAGAATACTCGTTGAAACGATAAGAGTGAAAACGGAGTGTTCTTGGCAAATGAAAAGCAAGGCAACTTCTTCAAAAGGAATTTGTTGGGGTCCAAACATTTATTGCAGCAAACAAAACTAAACTAAACTGAAAACTAAAACAACTGACGCTCCAAGAAAAACACATAATGTATGAAGCAATAAAAATATAGTGTGTTGAAAGGTGACCTGATTTTTACCGATGAAGAAGGGGTGCCTCGGGGGCATCCCCAAGCTTTGACGCTTGTACCTCTTGGATATATCTTGGGATGCGTGGGCATCCTCAAGCTTGAGATTTTGTCCATTCTTCAACTCATCTCATCATTCTCCAATCCCTACACTTGAAAACTTCCTTCATACAAAACTCAACACAAATCTATTAGCAACATTAGTGTAACCATAACATTGAATCAACCCCTTTTTGCTTCAGGTTTGAACTCAAAACCACCACATATAAAGTATATACTACTGTAGAAACTTCCCCAAAAGTTCAGCGGCAAACACAAATATTAGCAGAAATCTGTCAAAACAGAACAGCTGACAAAGGTCAAATTTTTAGAGGGTTTTCTGTTGCTCAAATCAAAACGTGTTCAACTAATGAAAGTTTGTATATAACCTGGGGCATATGCACAAGAAATCGCAGGTCCAAAAGATATACAGAGAATTTTCATGAATTTTTACGGTGCAGCACCAAAAACTGTTTCAGGACAGCAACATCCCCAAATCTTACCTCACTCAAATTAGAGGCTTATCTTGGCACAAAAACGAAATAAAAATGATAAGGAGAGGTTATTACAGTAGTAATAACTTCCAAGACTCAAATAAAATAAAAAGAACTGAAAGTAAAAACATTGGGTTATCTCTCAAGAGTGCTTTTCTTTAACGCCTTTGAGCTAGGCGCAGAAAGTGCGAATCAAGTAATATCATGTGATGAAGCATCAAGTTCATAATTTGCTCTAAGAATAGAGTCAAAAAGTAATTTCTTTCTCTTTCTAGGGAAGTGTTCCATACCTTTCTTGAGTGGGAATTGATATTTGATGGTGCCTTCCCTCATATCAATGATGGCACCTACAGTTCAAAGAAAAGGTCTTTCCAAAATAATAGGACATGAAGCATTGCATTCAACATCCATGACAAGAAAATCAACGGGAATAAGGTTATTGTTAACCATAATAAGAACATCATTAATCCTTCCCAAAGGTTTCTTCTTAGCAACATCAGCAATAGGAACATCATAATAACACTTTTCAAGTGGTGGTAAATCAAGCATGTCATAAATCTTTCTAGGCATAATAGAAATACTAGCACCTAGATCACATAAAGAATGGCAATCAAAACCATTAACATGCATATCAATGATGGGTTCCCAACCATCTTCTAACTTCTTGGGAATAGAAGCATTTTGCTTCAACTTTTCATCCCTAATTTTCATAAGAGCATTGGTAATATGCTTAGTAAAAGCAACATTTATAGAACTAGCATTGGGAGTCAAAGCAAGCTTTTGCAAGAACAAAATAACTTCAGATATATTGCAGCCATCAACATCAAAATCATTAAAGGAAAGAGAGCTATCATCTCCCACACTCCGAAAAATTTCAGCACTCTTTTGAGAAAAAGTTTTAGCAGTTTTAGGCTTTTTAACACAAGAAGTGGGAGTTTTCTCTACACCAATCAAAGTAAGAGGATTGCTAGCATTAGGAATAACATCATTAGAGGTAGTAATGGTACATACCTTCATCTTTCTAGCCATCTCATCTTCTCTTTCCCACCTGGTATGCAATTCTGCTAGCATCCTAACATTTTCATCAATTCTAACTTGGATACCATTAGCAGTGGCAAAAGGATTGTTCTCTTTCACATCATTAGGCAACACTTTTAATTTTAGATGTTCAACATCATGAGCAAGGCTATCAACTTTAGAAGCAAGAATATTAATTTTGCCTAACTTTTCCTCAACAGACTTGTTAAAATCATTTTGCTTACCGATGAAGTCCTTGAGCATTACCTCAAGATCGGAGGGCGCAGCCCTAGTGTTGTTGGAGGAATTACCATAAGAATTACCATAACCATTACCATTGGTAGAAGGATACGGCCTATAATTATTACTAGCAAAATTGTTCCTATAAGCATTGTTGTTAAAATTATTATTTCTAATGAAGTTTACATCAACATGCTCTTCTTGAGCAACCAAAGAGGCCAAAGGAACATTATTAGGATCAACATGAGTCCTGTCATTAGAAAGCATAAGCATAATAGCATCAATCTTATCACTCAAGGAAGAAGTTTCCTCAACAGAATTTACCTTCTTACCTTGTGGAGCTTTCTCGGTGTGCCATTCAGAGTAATTTACCATCATATTGTCGAGAAGCTTCATTGCGGCGCCCAAGGTAAGGGACATAAAAGTGCCTCCAGCAGCTGAATCCAGTAGGTTCCTTGAAGAAAAATTCAGTCCTGCATAAAAAGTTTGGACAATCATCCAAGTAGTCAGTCCATGAGTGGGGCAATTCTTTATCATATATTTCATTCTTTCCCAAGCTTGAGCAACATGTTCATTATCAAACTGACTAAACTACATAATATTGCTACGCAAAGCTATAATCTTAGCAGGAGGATAATATCTACCAATAAAAGCATCCGTACACTTAGCCCATGAATCAAAACTATTTTTAGGCAAAGACAGCAACCAATCCTTAGCTTTTCCTCTCAAAGAAAAAGGAAACAACTTAAGCTTAATAATATCACTCTCCACATCCTTATATTTCTGCATCTCACATAGCTCAACAAAATTGTTGAGATGAGCTGCAGCATCATCAGTACTAGCACCAGAAAATTGCTCTTTCATAACAAGGTTCAACAAAGCAGGCTTAATCTCATAAAAATCAGCAGCAGGAGCAGGTGGCGCAATAGGAGTGCAGATAAAATCACTATTATTAGTGCTAGTAAAATCACACAACTTGGTGTTCTCAGGAGTAGCCATTCTAGCAAAACTAAAAGCAGACAAGTAAAAACAACTATAAAGGATACTAATTTTTTGTGTTTTTGATAAAACGAAACAAGTAAAAATAAAGTTAAGCAAAACTTAAAACAAAGTAAAGGATGTGCGTGCGAAACTTCCCTTGCAGAAGTCTTCTTTTTCCCCGGCAACGGCGCCAGAAAACTTGATGTTTGATGGTACCAAGTTGACGGGGGAGCGTGTATTTGATGTGGGAGCTTCTTCTTCTTCAATCCCCGGCAACGGTGCCAGAAAACTTGTTGATGGCACGGTATTGAAGGTGCTAGAGAACTTGATTGCGTTTGTTGATGAAGTAAAATGACCGGCCAGTTGGAAACCCCAAGAGAAGGTTTGATGAATATAGCAGCAAGTTTTCCCTCAGTTATGAAACCAAGGTTATCAATCCAGTAGGAAAAAGCCAAACGACTGAAGGTGATGCCTGCTAGCCTAGTAACACTCCAACAAGGGCGCCGTTAACAATATCTTGTTAGCACATCTTCAACTAGTAGCAACGTGGAACCTGCACACAACACAACCAAATACTTTGTTCCCAACTTACGATGAGGTTGTCAATCTCACCGGTTTGCTTGAAACAAAGGGTATGAGCGTATCAAGTGGAAAGCAATAGTAATATGCGAGTAAAGTAAACAGTGCGAGTAAAGTAAATAGGTGACAGCAATATAATGGAAATAGGACCGGGGTCCACAGTTCACTAGTGGTGTCTCTCCATAAGATAAAATAACACATGCTGGGTAAACAAATTACAGTTGGGCAATTGATAGAATAAAGACAACGTGCATATGTCGAGAGGATCACTATGAGATTTACTCTGGGAATTACAACAAGATACATAGACCGCCATCCAACTGCATCTATGACTAATAATCCACTTGTGGCGAATCAATCCAAGAACTCCACAAGTATTAAGTTGCGAACAACAGATAACTGCATTAAGCAAAGTGTGTAATGTAAAAAAAGCATATGCCCTTGAGCATATGAATGTTGTTTTCCCCTAGTGGCAACAGCACATCTACAACCTTAGAGGTTTCTGTCACTCCCCCAGATTAAATAGAGGCATGAACCCACTATCGAGCATAAATACCCCCTCTTGGAGTCACTAGCAACTACTCGGCCAAGATAGCTACTAACAACGGAGAGCATGCAAGATCATAAACAACATAGAGATAACATAAGATAAAATTCAGTACATCAACTCAATCATAACACCAATATTCATCGGATCCCAACAAACACAACATGTAGAATTACATAACGGTGATCTCGATCATGTAAGGTAGCTCACGAGATCTAAACATGAAG
The DNA here is from genome assembly GCA_007115705.1 of Dactylis glomerata. Lineage (NCBI taxonomy): Eukaryota > Viridiplantae > Streptophyta > Magnoliopsida > Poales > Poaceae > Dactylis > Dactylis glomerata. The sequence goes on from QXEO01000270.1 coordinate 4,837,217, forward strand.
CACATGGTGGAGAAGACAACCATCTAGCTACTGCTATGGACCAAGGTTTAAAATAGCGTGCCATTTCATTTAGCGTGACCCTTCTCTAGATGCTATACATGCTATATCGTGATAATAGCGTGCTATATTTCAAAATAGCGTTATGGAATTTTAGTAAAAAATAAAGGATTTCAGTAAAAAATAAAGTATATAGTGAAACAGATAGATATTTTAGCATGATTAGTTATGGTTAATAATTAAGATTTGCATCATATGTTTGCTTACTTAACACCTTTATCATATGATTGCTTACTCCACATCAGTATAACGGAAAAATAGCGTGCTATATTTAAAATAGCGCTAACGCTATAATGTTTTAGCGTGATATAACATGCTATTTTCCAAATAGCGCCATAGCGAGCAAAGTTATAAAAATTTAGCGCGGACACTCAAAATACGCTATAGCGCGCTATATAGCGGGAAATAGCGCACTATTTATTTCCTTGCTATGGACCCATAGTCCAAGGTAGACTACTCACTCATCGCGCCGGAGGCAAGCATGGCGATGAAGAAGACCTCTGGTGATGATTCCCCTCTCCGGCAAGGTGCCGGGAAGAGCTCCTGGACCCTCCCGATCTCGGGTCGATGACGGCGGCGGATCGCGATGTGTTTCTGGAAAAGTGATTGGGTGTTCATGTTTTTCCCTTCGGGGGGTCTTTATAGGCGAAGGGGCATTGTTAGAAGTGGACTGAGGCAGCCACACACATAGGGGGCACGACCTAGCCCTGGGCCGCGCCGCCCTGTTGTGTGGGCGGCCTGTGGCCCTACTCCGTCTCCTCTTCGGTTCTCTGGAAGCTTCGGTGAATTTTTGGATGTTTGGCTTTTGTTTTGTCCAATTTCAAAAAGATTTCCTGTGTAACTTTTCTGAAACACAAAAACAGCAGAAAATAGGGAACTGGCACTGTGGCAACTTGTTAATAGGTTAGTTTCGGAAAATGCATAAAAGTGCCACGAAGTGTAACGAAACACTAAGCAAATGGTGTAAAAACAAACATGGAGCATCAAAAATTATGGATACGTTTGAGATGTATCACCGCTCGATACGCTCGATCCTTTGTTTACAGCAAACCGGTGAGATTGAGAACTTCATCGTAAGTTGGGGCAAAGTTCTTGGTTGTGTTGTGTGCAGGTTCCACGTTGCTGCTGGTGAGGAAGCTCCCACGTCAACTACGCACCAGTACTCTTCTGGCGCCGTTGTCCGGAGTGTCGCGAAGCTAGCAAGCATCACCTTCGGAAGTTTGGCTTTCTCCTACTGGTTCGATAAACCTTGGTTTCACAACTGAGGGAAACTTGCTGCTGTGCTCCTCATACCTTCCTCTTGGGGTTCCCAACTAGGTGCTTAACACGCACTATCAGGTCCCAAGATAATCGGTGACTTGGAATTTGACAAGCACTGTGTGTTTGCAAGCAATATCGATCTCACTGGTCGCCAGATTGCCGATCTCAATGCAATGGTAGCTAAACTGAGGCCAACAGTTCCATACTATATCTGTGAGATGAAGAAGTCACATGTCCTCCGTGGGAAGGCAAAAATGGTAATCTGCTCGACTCTTTTAATCTTCTTATGCACATGAATCTGTATTAAAAAATTGACTGTATTCTTGTACTCCAGTACTTTTCAGCTAAGTACAGCAATGCCCACCTCGACCGCTATCTTTCATGCACCATTCCAACATATTGCGGTGAGCAAGATGGTTTCTATAATGTAAGCTTAACCCATCAGGGCAACGGTGTTGCCTAGATGACAGCAAACTGGCCTAAGGTTCTCCAAAAAGCGTCAATAGAAGAAGGGAATGTGTGCATCTTCCCCTTCTTGAATGTGGAGCAGGAGGCTATGTCTGTTCATGTTGAAAAAATGAAGCCTATATGTTGCACAGTTGCTATCAGTTAGTTAATTATGTTATTATATTATTGTGTCACCTGGTAGTCTAAACCATATGCCAATATGTTGCGCAGGCTGTGATTACTTGCATTCTTCTCTGCATGCTTATACTCTATTTACTAAAACCATCTTGTTATGATGAAGTGCCTTCACTCGTACATGATTTTGTGAATTGAATTGTTTGTATTAACTGATTGCAACGTGTTGTTCTTTCTGTGATGCTCTGATTGTCAACATGTCTATAAATTAAGCTTAGTTGTATTTGACCACAAACAAAATTATCTGGTCCAGCGGCTAGACGAACTTGATAGATGGCATCCAAAATCTAGATAACAGAATAAACAGCATAATAGCATATAGAATAACATGTCATACAAGTTTTACAACTCAAGCCTTAATATATAACATAAACCAACCGCTCAGAACTAGTACTAAAGCCTTAATATCTGGCATACAAGTTGAGTTGGTGCAGATGCATATACCACCAGATTAGTAGTTCAAGTTAACACTTAACTGGCTGACCTATCGGCAGATTACTCCACATATGGATAAATAGTACTTCCTTGTCATCTAGTTCAACATCGAACACAGCCATGTCATCGTCAGACATGCGTGAGGTGGTCACAAGCGTGCTCCAGTTACTTGTAATCTGGGCATGACCATCCTTGCCCATCCGAAGCTTGACGTAATGCACATCCTGCTCAGTTTCACCTTCAGGTGCATACGGGTCATCGGCGCAGGCTGGCACCATAATATCTACTACTTCTAGGTACTACCTGAGATAGAGCTAGCTGTACGGCTTCGAAAATACCTGATATGATAGTATAGATACTAGGGTGTTAGTTGAGCACACACGTTAATATTGACTGTGCACAACGAAATCTTACCATCTTTGACTTCCCTTTAGCTGTCAGAGACTTCTTGACAGAGCAGACATACAAAGGGATCACCAGATTATCACTCTCAAGCCTCCTTGAGAGCAATTTGATTATGCCAATCCTTGCATAAGTTATTGGTACATCATTTCCATAAACGATGTTCTTTAGCTCCCAAGGTGCTAGGTCAAGAGCCCCCCCTTTTATACCCCTAACGATGGGACCTACATGAATTATTTCATGAATGAGATATATGTCCTATCTCTCAAATCTATAACCAGACATGTATAAGTGATTACCATCATCTGTGAGCACCGGTCCTAGATGGGTGTGGTAATGATAAGACCTGGGACTATGCCCAATCACACAGTTCTCATCATCGGAGGGACAGTCGTAGCATGCTTCATGACGTGGCATTGTAACCTGTAATTGTGTGAGGGACAGTTCATTATCATTTTGAAATAGGAACATGACAATATAACCAATAGCATTACATAGCTTCCAATAGCAATTTAAAAGCTCCACCAAGAGCATGTCCTAACTATGTATAATCATTGGAATCCAACCTCATTGGAAAGACCTAAAAGCATGCCAATTTTGCGAAGAGTTTGCCTATGAATCCTTGGCATGCCATGTTTGGTATTTTTCCAAGGTACTACATCACATACAATGACTCCATGCGCTGGTTTTCCAATTTTTCGATTTTATTTGTATTTCTTTTGCTCACTTTTGAAATCTAGGTCAAACTCACGGTGCCGTAAGCCCTAAACCCCATAACCCATCACATCTATTTACTTCTTATGAATAATCAATTATAAATCACCAAAAAGCATGATGTAGCTTGCAATGTTTGATATAGAAATAACCAAGAGCATGGCTAAGCTTTCAATTATCATTTGTAAACTAGAACATGATTTTAACCCCAATAGCTTTACATAGCTTTAGCAATTAAAAAGCTCCACCACGAGCATGTCCTAACTATGTATGATCATTGGAAACTGACCTCCATTTCAAAAGCATGTGGAAAAACTAGGTCAAACTCATGGTGTCGTAAGCTCCCAAAAGCATGCCAATTTTGTGAAGAGTGTGCCTATGAATCCTTGGCGTGCCCTACTTGCTATTTTTCCAAGATACTACATCACATACCATGACTCCATGTGCTTGTTTTCCAATTATTTGATTTTATTTTTATTTCCTTTGCTCAATTTTGAATTCTAGGTCAAACTCACGGTGTCGTCACCCCATAACCCATCACATCTATTTTCTTCGTCTAAATAATAAATTATAAATCACCAAAAAACATGATGTAGAATGCAATATTTGATATAGAAATCACCAAGAGCATGACATAGCTTTCAATTATCATTTAAAATTCATCTCAACAAGAACATGTCAATATATCCAGTAGCATTACATAGCTTCCAACAGTGATTTAAAAGCTCCACCAAGAGCATGTCCTAGATTTACCCTTTTAGCACAATGGAGCTATGTTGTGTCCAAGATACAACACAATTTGAACTAGAATAAGAGCACCCATTCAATCATTTTAAATCTAGCACCATATATTTTGGCAACAAACCAAACCGAACAAAGACTAAAATACAATAGATGACAAGGATATAGATAATGGAGCCCGTTAGTTGAGTACCCCTGAGGCCCGCCAAGCTAGGCTCAAGTGTAATCCAAGTCGAGATACAAGTTCATGTCGTATACCAATATTGTAATACGTACCGGATCCCTCTCGTTCCCTTGAGACCTGGCCACCTATATATAGGGGCCAGGAGAGGACGGTGAGGGACAGATTGAGAGTAAGCCAAAGTTCACCCTACGTTTACTTTCGATACACACCTTGTTTGACTGATTTTACCTTCGAGTTCATCTGACGCCCTACTTCCCCGATCCTAAGTCCTTCATATTGGACATTTGTCGAGTTAACCCTCGTCAATTGGCGCCGACCGTGGGGACTTTGGGCGTTGGAATCATGAATTCGACGGCTTTTTCCCCTTTGGCCAACAGCAATCCGGAAGTTGACGAAATCCAGATACCCTTCGAAACCGTCGATTTTCAACCTCACCAGTCAAATTTCACGCAAGTATTCGAGAGCATGGATCAAGATATGGACCTGATGATCGAAAGTCTAAACTTTCACGTCAGATCTTTAGGTTCGATTCGCCTTATAGATCCGGTGAAACCAGGTTCATTGGCAAGTAAGTCCAAAATAGTAGCAATGTCAGAATCATCAGAAGGCTCCTCCAGCGAGGTAAACTCGCCGGTCAGCTTCGCAGAAGCAAAAGGCGGAAAAATTGCAGAAGGCGATGAAACCATGGAGAATTTCGACTTAGAAGTTCAACTTGAAGATCTCATGATCTGCCATGATGATACTTCAGACAAATCAACAGACACCCGGAAGACAGGATTAGAGCTTCATGAAGATGACAGTTCGATCTTCTCAAGCTTCAACAGTAAGCTCGACAATCGATACCAAGTACTCACCATTATAGGAGACAACTCAGAAGAGCTCGATGAAAATAACAATCCAGTGCTCAATCTAGCAAATGTAAACAGAGGGGCAAATTACCTAGCAGAAGGGGAAACTGCAGATTCCCTTGCAACTAGGGAAAAAATTCGACTATTAGTCGACGAGTGGAGAATAATCAAAATAGCCGTGGAGCACGGCACGCCAATACCAACAAACGCCAGCAAGAATATGCTTTTGGGATATCATTACGCCTTAAGACAGCAGTCGAAGCAACTAGCAAAAGAAAGGATCGAAATACAGAAGAGAAGAGACTCAACCATTGCAGCAAGTGAAGCCTATCACAAAGCATGTAGCGATGCGTCATACACAAATAGCAAAAGACATCGTCAGCATGGATCAAGGTTCGAAAACCTTGAGTATTCAGAAAGGCAAAGCCTCTCCAAAAATCTCGACTCGTCCTTCCTATCAGTCAACGAGCAAGGGAACATTATACCAAAGACACCTGAAGCAGCATTGGTGGCAGCTCAAGCATACCTGCACACAACACGACCAAATCCAGGAGACCCAAGGGAACATATGCACCGGGCAGCACTACAAGGATTGAAGATGGTAGGCAATAAATTATCAACAAAAGAAGAGGAGGCATACCGCAACAAAGGAACCCATAAACCAAGATCACCACGCCGTCACAATAGTCCTCGGCACAGAAGCGGTAGTCGACGATCTAGACCACCATCACCAAGGCAACACAGAAGCCCAAAGCATGGAGGAACCTGAAGATCCAGGACTCCAAACAAAGCATACGACTACGAAGACGACAAAAAGGAGATGGGGGCATCATGCTTTACTCATAGGGTTCGCACCACGTCAGTACCCAAAGGTTTCAAACTACCCCATGATCAGCAAAAATATGATGGATCCCAGGAGCCACAGTCATGGCTCTCGGATTATCTACAGGCAGTAAAAATATTGGGAGGAACCAAGGAAACAGCCATGCAAAGTTTGCAATTACACATCACCAGCGCGGCAAGGTCATGGTTGAGCAAGTTAGAGAACGAAACAATTGGAAGTTGAGAGGAGCTCAAAAAGCAATTTACGAGCAACTTCAAGTCGACATATAAATGGCTAGCGTCCATAGAAGAAGTCAAAGCCTGCGTACAGCAACGCAATGAGACATTAAGGGCGTATATCCAAAGATGGGGCATCATCAAAAATTCAGCAGTCGAAGTCTCAGACGAAAGAGCAATAGATGCATTCACACTCAGGTTGAGGCGAGGAGACCTAGTCGAAGAGATGGGCATAATCAAGCCAAAAACAGTATCAGATTTAATGGATATAGCAAACAGATTTGCAGATGGAGAAGATACATGCAATAACAAACGGACACGATCACCAGAGGATGATAGAGGAAACAGATATGGAGGCCAAAGGAGGAGATCCCGCAATTACGATAACTACGGCTCTTACAGCCAAGTAGCCGCAGGGTACAAAGACAATAGTTACCAAGGGAACGACCATAGAAGCTCAGGATATCGTAGCTATGGAAAAGAAGACTATGGGAGCAGCAAAAAATTTTAGACAAAAGAACCCAGAGAGTACAACCCATCACCATAGGATATGCTAAACAGACCATGCCACATACACTCTGCGTTCGTTGATGGAAAAAACAAGTATCGAGACACGCGATGAAGGATTGCACGACATTCTTGAAGCTCCAGAAGGCAGCACTCAACAAACAAGATGAAGCAAAGAGGCAAGGATACGAAGGGAACACAAACAACGCGCCTGCAAGTCAACAAGGAAACAACGGAGTTCCTCAAGGACAGGACCAGCCAAACCAGGGACACGACAATGATGGAGGATATGTTCCATCTAAGGGGCACATCACAGCAATGATACAGCCAGTGCCAAAGTCGAACAAAGAGGAGAAAAGCATAACTCGCCAAGTTAACCTAGCAGTAACTTCGCCTCCAGCAACAATGGAATATGTACACTGGTCGGAAAAACCCATAGAATTCAGCAGGGATGATCATCCCATAACAGTACCTCGGTCAGGAAACGCGCCTCTGGTACTCAAAGCCCAAATTGGGACGTACGATGTCGACAGAGTATTCAAGGACGCAGGAAGCGGAATAAATCTTATATACACAAAGACTCTACGAGCAATGCACATTTCATTAGAGTTTCTGAAACCAACTGACTGTTCCTTCCACGGAATCATCCCAGGGAGTGCTAACTATCCACTTGGTCGGATAGCACTCAACGTCTACTTCGGGAATCGACAAAACTACAGAAGAGAGAAGCTCGACTTCGAAGTCATGGACTGGCCATCACAATATCATGTGATCCTCGGGCGACCCGCGTTTTCGCGATTCATGGCAGTACCTCACTATACGTACCTGGTACTCAAAATGCCAGGACCCAACGGAATTATCATAGTAAAGGGAAGCTTCGAACTCTCAGATCTATGCGACAAGGAATTCCACAAGATGGCCCAGAACTTCGGCATGATGGCAAACTACGGAGAACCCAAAGACAAGGCAAAAAGTACAACTACAGGAGTCGCACAACAACTCAAAGGGCACCCAGCAGAGCCAGAGGTGAAAAAACCGCGGGTACAGTCATCAGACCAAGACAAACCTACAGGAGAAGAAGAGAAGACTTCGGCGACATGGGCAATGAGTGCGCCAAAAAAGTAGAGTAGAAAAATAAGGCTGTAAAAGCCACGAGCTATTCCAGGGCAATGCCCTCTAGATCCAGAACACAGGTCATCGGCCGGATCTCTTGGGACACCCCATGTATCTTACATTATAAGCATAAATAAAGACAAAGTTCCTCCTATTCGAGTTTACGTGTCTTCAAACAAAAATTGCGGTAAACGCACCAAAACACACAATATAAACGCTTTGAGAATAAAAATTTCTGACAAAAGAAGCCAAACTCTCGCGTTCTACATACAAAGTAACACAAGCATCACAACATTGGGTGATCAGAATCGTCTACTCCTAGGGGATTCAAGTAATGATGCTCGTGAAAAAATGCGGCATCCTCTCGAAGCAACCTAGCAATAATCCTCCTCGCTGGTTGGAGCATAGCATCCATATGAATTGGCAGCCTAACTCCCCCTGGAGGAAAACTTAGGGACATGGAGCTATAATTAAGCCTTGGATGCCACTTACGTATCCATACAAGAGAAAAATTGGCACCAGCCACCAAATTAAGCTCTATCAGGCGATGAATTCGCTGACTAGATTTGAAAACGTCGAGTAGCTGCGGAAAACTTCCCGACAGTGGATTGCGGGGAAGCATGACAGAGTACATGGTCGTCAAGGATTTTCGACAACCATCCATAGCCTCACCAATGTGTTGGGCACAATCCTGCAGGAGTACAACCGCACTGCGGCGCCTTGGGTCAGCCCACAAAGAAGAAGTATCTTTTGAGACCCTCTCCAAAGCCGCAATTCGTTCGGCAACTTGACGGTTCTCATCGGCAGGATGTAAACAAGTACCTAGAAGGCGCAAATTCGTCAGAAGAAGGAAGGTAAACATAGCAGCAAACGTTTCGAGATAAGTCTGTAGGAAAGTTACACTTCAGTTGTTCACAAGCTGACTCGATGAAATCTACAAGAAAAGAGTCACACTCTTCCAGATGCATAACTCGGGCCACCAGACCCGACACTTTATCCTCAAGAGTGGATATCTATTTCATAAATCCGCAAGATTTGCTGGCCTTGTCCAAAGCAATCTTTGCCTAACGCTTCATCAATGATAAACGCCCTTCGAGGTCCACAATCCTCAACAAATATTCAGGACATCGACAAGAAGAATGAGGAGGCGAAGGAGCACCAAAGTCGAACGTATCGGCGGGCGGTGAGTCGCGACCACGACTTGGCGACCCACCAGCATGCATAGGCTGGAAGCCAATAGAAGGAAAAAGAAAGCATCTCAGAAACTCAATCAAGCACGACATTTCATAAAAAAAAGTATTTACAAAGAGTACAAGTCCCCTGATTGGTTCTTGGGCAAAATATAAATAAGTTCACTACACCAAAAGAAATGAAGACTACAAGGGAAGACTAAGTCTACGCCACCTCAGCATCAGGCTCTGTGGTAGAAGTAGGCGCGGAAGAGGCAGCACCAGCGTTTCGCGGAGGCATCGACACACTTGTCGCAGGAGTCGAAGAAGCTGGCGTAGAAGTTGAAGAAGCCGCCGAGGGAGTGATAACTGACATGATGCCTGGCGCATTCTTCTATGCCTCCTCAAAGAAACCTAGCAGATCCGAAAGAGGTCGACCACGAGAAGAGCTAACCTTCTCCCAATTAACCTCCTTGCCGTGCGAATAAGCAAGCGCAATAGCCTCTTCGGCGCCTTGCTTCACCGATCGGCTCTTCATCGACAAAATAGGATCTTCAGCGGTGTCGAAGACTGCGGCAAGCTTCTTGAGATCATCAGTGGGCATATCAGCCTTTTTCTTTGGCCACAACCCAACAAAAATCCGCGTTAGCACGCGGCGAGTCAGCTCGAGAACTTCCTAGACAGATATCTAGTGCAATTCAAGCAAATTCACCGCTGCCATGAGAGGATCTTCATCAATCGGCTGCAACGGCGCCAAAGATACCCCAATTTTCTCTGCAAGCAGAAACAAAAAGGATAATAAGTGACCATCAGCAAGATGAGCAAGCAGACAATAAAAAGAGTAGAAAGATACTTACCACCAGCAAGAGCCAAAATTTGGTTCACACGCTGAGTTATGGCTTCTTCTCTCTGAATGCGCCCCTGATTAGCATCAGCAAGCGCCTTTTTCACTTTCTTCGCCTTGGTCGCTGCTTCCTTAGCAGCCTTCTCAGCAGTGGCCTTGGCAGCAGTGGCAACATCCCAAACTTTTTGGGAAGCTTCGAGTTCGGCTTCAAGGGACGCTATGCGGGCATTGGCCGTCGCCAAAGCATCTGCAGCATGGAAAAGGGAAAAGAAAGTCGAATAAAGAAACGGAGAAAGACATACGAAGACAAGCAGAAGAAAAAAGGAAAGAAGATTACCCTGAGAAGCTTGAGCAGCTTTCAAAAATTCGACGCATTCAGAGCCCAAAGAGACAAATTTCTTCATCAAAATCTTTCAAAAGAAAGACATGAGTAGGAAAGTTTAACCAATGAACAAAGAAAGACACCAGGATTAGTACTTATATCGTCAAAAGAGCTTGTTGATCGATGGGCGTCAAGGGAAACACTGGCATCTGTCGCCTTCTTCAGACGTTTGGAACCACGAGAATCGGAGACCCTCTTAGCAGGAGCTTTTGGAGACTTCACCACTGGGGCAGTTTCCTGGAAAGAAGGTTCATCAGCAGTAGTAGCTTCAACAGAAGGAGCAGTGGTAGCATCCTTCTTCGGGTTCTCGTTGTCACTGCAAAGGAAACAAAAAGCAAAGACTTCGCATAAGTCGAAAGAAAGGGAGCGAGTAAGACATACGAAGACTTCGCAAAAGTTCCTCATCCTCATGGGGAGTGGAAGGCTCCCCGACAGCAGCCTTAGAAATGGAGGTACTCGAAGAAATGAACTCCTCAACACGTTTCCTCTTCCTATCGAGACTAGGGTCTTTTGAGTGTGCAGGAGGAGGTGACCTGGTCGAGCTAGTTCCTTCCAACAAATCTTCGGCATCATCTCCGTCCTGACTTTCCTTAGCCTCGGGGGCTTTGGATGCAGCAGAAACAGGATCAGCCTGAATAGGTCCTTCCTCTGGTAGAGGAGGACGAGAAACAAGGAATTGATAGCCCTGCAAAAACAAAGTCACCAAACTATCAGCAAAGTAGCAACATTAAAAGAACAAGGCAAATACAATCTGTGAGCGAACGTGTACCGAAGGTAAGGGATGCTCGGAGTCGAAGAAATCGGCGGCCAATGCTGGAATGTCATGGTCTTTGGTGAGTGTAGTCAAGGCTCTCACTCGTTTGTCGAGATCCTTCTGCTCTATGTCCTCTTCAGACACTTGAGAAGAATCTTTCAAGCCAGAGTATGCCCAAAGTTTGGAAACACGATGCTTAAGAGGCTGGACTCGCCGTTGTAGAAAGAATGACATTAGCTGAGTCCCTGATAGCGCACCCCCACTCCCACTCTTCAGAGCATGGATGCGAGTTAGTAGTGGCTTGATGTCTTCCATCTTAGCTTCTGTGGGAGGAGAATCCCACAAGGCCAACTTCTTCAGCTCTTTATTGGCATCAAAAGGGGCAATGTCGTATTGGTCAGAGGAGGAGTTTTTCTGATCTTTGATGTAAAACCACTTTTTCCTCCAACCTTGCACTGAGGCAGCCATGTTAAACTCCAAGTAATGAACTTCAGAGCGAACGAAAACAACAGCTCCGCCCAGTTAAGGCTTTTTCGATAAAGCAACACTAGGGCGGAGGCAAAAGAGGAATTTCCAGAGAATCCAATGGGGTTCGATCCCCAAGAAAGACTCGCAAAGAGTGACGAAGCAAGCAATGTGTAAAATTGAGTTTGGCGTGAGCTGGTGAAGCTGCACACCGTAGACAAAGAGAAGCCGACGAAGAAATTTGTGGGCAGAAAAGGACAAGCCGCAGAGAAGAAAAGCGAGGAACATCACCCGATAGCCGCTTGGGGGCTTGGGGATGCGATCGGTGCTAGGGAAGACGACCTGATCCCCTTCAGCGATGAACCCACCCTTCTGGGCCTTGGCGAGATTGACTTGGGAAAACTCCGATGGCACCCAGCTGGTCGACGCATTGGTGGTCTTGCTCTTCCCCATCTTGTTCTTGTGCGCAAGGGTCTTTACGCGCATCTACAGCGGTGGCGGCCTGGGGGCTGTGAAGGAGCTCAGGAGCGCAAAGAGGATGCAGCAATGGTGGCGGCGGCAGAGCAATGAACTGGTAAATAGTAACAGCCCCACTATTCCCCTTATAAAGCGTCCTGATGAAGGAACGTGGGCGGCGACGTGGCGCAAGAAGCGGAAGCGGTAGCCCACTAATGGGCAGGAATAAATTGTAAAATTACCACGCTGCCCACAAGCAACGGTCAGCGCCCAGTCAAATCACATACAGAGTGATCCTACTAATGACGTCACGAGCATTCGAGTAACGGGAAAATAAGAACATGATAGTTATAGACACTTATAAGAAGAATTCTGCAAAAGTCTGGTATGACATTTTGCATATTGATGATGACTAAGGAAGTCAACGAAAATTTATTATGAAAGATGCAGAGGCATCAAGGAAGAAAACTCATTTTTTGAGTCTATACCCAAAAATATTCAACTATAGCCTCGGGGGCTACTACCATCGGGAGCGCTGGGCACGCACCTGACAATATTATCAAATAAAGCTATGATCTGATGAGTAAAAGAAGGTACAATTTATTTGAGCCTATACTCGAAACAAGTTATTCGACTATAGCCTCGGGGGCTACTCCCATCGGGAGCGCTGGGCGCGCACCCAACGATATTTTTACATGTATAATGGAGTAGAGAAGGTGAAAGAAGATTTGGACAGCATCATTACTACCATCGGGAGGGAGTTTTATTAATCAAGGTTGAATAACCCGAATATTTCTAGAACTGAAACAGTCAAACAAGGCTGCGACATATGATTCTCGAGTTGCGTCATTGCGGCAAAACTCAAATGCCATGATTGAAACATATCATGAAGGTAAGACCCCAGGATCCGTCCTGCGTGGCCTGGTATACGCACATGGATGCACCCTGCTAGTACTTATCCGTGTCTACGATGCGAAGAAAATCCTGGTGGACGCACTGGGTACCCTCAGAACCACTGGGATTCATTCTTTGTAAGTCCTAAATGCGGCAAAAGAATGGGTTTGACCAGTTTCCCGAATTCAAGTCCAAGGGGATTGAATTTGAAGTAGGCGACAAGTATCTATTCCGACAGTTAACTGGCCTCTTGATCCGTCAGAATTGTCAGGCTTGTTCATCAAAACCCCTTGTGAGACAATATAATGAAAGATATTTGAAGATCGAGTTGAATATTTGAAGATCTAAAGAAGTCAAAGATTGATCAAGCCAAAGATTTGAAGATCTGAGATTCAACCCGAATCTGCAATTCTGGTAGAATCTCGGGTGATGAGGACATCCCTACGGTTGATACAACCATTGCACCTACAGCCACACTTCCTCCCATTCCACAATTCCAAGGACCTCTCACAAGAGCTCATGCACGCCAACTAAATTATCAGGTACTTTCGTTTCTAGGAACTATTCCTAATATTCATGAGAATATGATGCTGCCTAAATCAGATGTGTTTATATTACTTAGGAATGATGGGCCCAGCATGGATGAGAGGGACAAGCATTGGAGCATGATCGTGCATGGAGATGATGGCAGCAATCGTGTGAGGATTCAGGATGACGCTGCAAGTGAAGATTTCAAAACTTTGAAGCCACCATAATGCTGCAAGGATGCTTGGACGAAATTCACAAGTTACCAAATCATAAAATTCGTCCAAGGCTTTATATGGTGCTGCGTCACCGTATTTTATGGGTTAAACACTTGTATTTTTGTCATAGGTATTTTAGGGATTTTCTGGAGGCTATTTGAGTGGAAATCGGCCCATCTAGGGTTATTTTCGGATGGCCCATTAGGGCTGTACGAAAATCCCTGCCCTTTCCCTCATATATACCTCCTCCTAGCCATCATTAGAACTTGGATTTTGTTTAGTTAAAGACTTAGCCACGAGCTACTCTTCGCCATAGGCACAAGTGTCAAATCGACCTTTTGTACTACGCACAGACAGAATCCCACCTCTTCAATAAAGCCTTCATCTATATTCGCAATATCTTGATTGCATCTATAATTCTTGCTTGTTCTTCGATTGCTTGCAGGGATTGATCCTCGTGATCAGGTTGATCTAGCTCCGGCGTGATCAATAGCCTCGGAAGTTGGTGTACCGATTGCTAAGGCGCAACATCTCGCACATTTGTAGTCGGATTGTCAACATCGACCTCCACCATAATCGATAGTTATCGTCTCATCGAAAGATTTGGCACCTTTACCCTATCAAGTGGTATCAGATTTCGGGTTTCTCGGTGAGATCTTACTGTTTTTGTAGTTAGATTGCATCTGTTCTTCTTCCTATAAACCATAAAAAGCCAAAAATAATTAGGTTTAGATCTGTATCCTAGAAACACTTTTGGGACTTTTGCATCTTTTCTTTTCAGTATTTGCTTTGTTGAATTCTAGTCTGCATCGTCGTGTCCAGTGCTGGTTTTAGGTCTAGACCTTTAGAGTTTTGAGTTCTGGTCACAGCCATCACCACCGCCACCACCGATTTCGCTATCATCACCGCCACCACCGATTCCGCCATCACCACCGCCACCACCAATCCCGCTATCACCACCGCCATAACCTTTTTAGTTTTTCTACTCTTGTTTTCCATCATTGTAGATCTGATCCGAGTTGTAACTTGATCCGGGTTCCAGAAAGTTTCGGCCAGAAGGAAAGAGGAGGGGAGCAAAAAAAAGTCTGGCAACTCCTCCGATTTTTTTTTCGGCCTATACTATTTTTAGGCTTCTGGGATCGTTTTGAGCTATACGCCATTATAGTGAAAAAAAATTGGCATCTGCACGCTTTCCGGAGCAGTTTCGTGCAGTTTTCGGAAATTTCAAAAAAAAATCTTGGGCCTATACTGATATTTCACCTTGCTGATCGTTTTGAGACACTTTCCATCATAGTGATTTTCGCCTCATTCGCACGCTGTTCAGAGCACTGCTGCCTGCTACTTTTCGGTGTCGCGGCGTGACTCATTGTGTTCTAAGCTCGCGTCTCTAGCTTGGGATAGTCTAGGACTAGCACAGTACCATCATTGAGCTGTTATTCAACCTTGCATTGCTGTTTTGAAATTGTTGCTACAGATATTGTAGCCACCCAGAGCTCCACATATTCCTACACCGTGCGTTGACACCACCTGGCAATCGCTCTATTCAATCTTCCTGAAGTTTGATCACGATGATTGTTGATTGCCACCTGCTGCAGGGTAAGAACGGGTAAGAGTATTGGTTTGCTTGATAGATTATGCATTTTCCACCCCTGTTCCTGTTGTATCTCTATTCTATAACTGTGCTTTTGCGTACTAATCATGCCACCAGACAACAACGAGACACCGCCACTGGAGGGTGAAGCCTTGCAGGCTCATGTCACCAAACTTTTGTCTGATCATATGCAGGATGTGGACAAGCGTTTCAGTGACATGATGGAGCAACTTGAGGGACTCGAGACCACCTTCACCGCCAAGCTCGACGCTAAATTCCAGGAGGTGCTAGCACGTTTACCACCACCACCGGCTTGCGCGCCTCATCCACAGCCGACTCGCATGGCTCCTCCATAGACCTTTGTGAGACGTGCACAACGTGTTCTCCATGCACCGGCACAAACTTTGGCTGCGGGCACTGCGGCTGCTGGCGTTGCAGGAGCTACGGGTGTTACACAGGCCCGCAATGCACAGTTTGATGATTATTACGGGGAAGATGAGTACGAGGGTGAGTACACGGATGACTTCATAGTTGATCAGCCACCTGGTCGTCCTCGGCCCTACATTCGCTGTCCACCTCCTCGTCCGTTGGTACGTGATGATGACTATGTTGCTAAACTGAAATTACATGTTCCTACGTTTGATGGTCGTTATAACCCTGATGCATACCTCTCTTGGGAATTAGAATTGGACCAGCGTTTTGCATGCTTAAATTATCCCGAGGATAGATGTGTTAGTGCTGCTACTTGTGAGTTTACTAGTTTTGCTTCCATATGGTGGTCTGAATACTGTCGTGCTAATCATGCTAATCCAATCACTATGTGGGATGCTTTAAAACATGCTATGCATATTCGTTTTGTTCCACCATATTATCAGCGTTCCATGCTTACCAAATTAGCACGTCTAGATCAAGGCAAAAATTCTGTAGAGGATTACTATCAGGAGTTGCAAACTGGCATGCTGCGTTGTGGTATAGAGGAGGATAATGAAGCATTAATGGCACGATTCGTAGGCGGGTTACATAAGGAAATTCAGACTATTCTTCGATATAAATCTTATCACACTATTACCCATTTGTTCCATCTTGCTTGCAATGCTGAATGTGAAGTGCAGGATCGATGCGAGGCGGCACGAACTAATTATTCTGGAGGGCGTTCTACTTGGCGATCACCGAGTTCGGCGTCACGGGCTGCTGCACCTACACCTCCAGCGACCACATCCACGCGATCTGCAACTTCTACACCACCTCCGTTTGCTGCACGGAAGACTTCTACGGCACCAGCTCTGAGTGTTGCGTCCTCCATGGCATCTACGGGCAAGTCCAGCCAGATTCAGTGCCGCAAATGTGGTTGACTTGGTCACTTTGTACATGATTGTGCCTCCTCCCGTGTGATGATTGCTCTTGAGGATGGTGGATACGACTTCGCCAGTGATTATGACGAACATACTTTGGCTCTTATTGCATCTAATGAGCAATGTGCTGCAGCACCCACGGAGCAAGATTCTGAATATATGGCTGCAGTACATGCGGAGAAATACCCGAGTTTAGTTGCACGGCGAGTCTTGAGTGCACAAATTACCAAGGCCGAGCCCAACCAACGCCATAATCTGTTCCATACCAAGGGCGTGGTTAAAGATCGCTGTATTCGCAAGCTGCAACAACTTGGCGAGCATGGAGATGGTTTGTTGGGGATATACCAAATGGGTATACCAGCGACGTAGTCCTAAACCAGCAAGCCAGGGTGGCCCATCAAGGGTGGTATGGCGGATTGCCTACCGGGCGGCCTAGTTGCTGGAGATGCCACGGCGGTACTGGACGCAGGCGCATATGGCGGATCCGAAGATAGGCCCATGTCGGGTTGCCTTGTAGTACACGCATAGGACCTAGTCTAGGACTGCAAGTTGTATCCGCTCCGGTACCATCGTGTAGCCCACGCCAGGTGCCTTTATAAGCCCGGCGTGGAGCAGCCCTTGAGGCAAGAGAACAAAATAGCTAGGTTTACGGCCAATCGCATGGCGAAACAGTCAACCTCCTCATTGTAACCGAGCACTTGTTGCCATATAGTGAATTATAGCAGCACGTAGGGTCTCGCCACCGTTGCCGGATCTAAAGCTGGGAAAACTCATGCTACCACCATCCTGGATCGCTCCGCCGTGTTCACCCCCTTCCACAAACCGCCATACCCCTACCTCTATGGCAGATCTGTTGATGAAACCATGACAGTTGGCGCCCACCGTGGGGCATGGCGCTTCTGGAGCGCGGATCCAGGCGGGATCCGCCTTCGCAGGCATCGGCGACACCGTCGCCATCAGGCGCGTCCTCTACAATTCTGGCTTCCCTATCGTCCCAGCCGATAACCTCTGGGTGCCGGCTAGAGAAGACCCCGCTCGATTCACCGTCATTCCGATCGGAGATATCCATATCTTCATTGGAGAGACAAACCCTACCCCCGCTACGGAAACCAATTTCTGACGGATTGGTATGGCTGAAACCCCCAAACAGACCGCTTTCGAGCTGGATACGGAGGAGGACTCATCTGATCTGGAATTTCCTAAGTTACCTAGATCAGATCTAAAAAAACAACCCCACCCAGCCCGCCCTAGAGGTAGAGGAAGTGGTGGAAGACCGCTGTGAATCCGCCATGAGCAATCTGGCATTAGAGACACTGCGGTACTGCCTTGTTGCGTTCGCAGGTATCACTTCGGGATCTACCTCCAATGGAGGAGATAGCCTAGGTGAATCCATCCTAGAGGCACTTAACAAAAGTGGTGAATCGGATGACTGGGATAGCAAAGGCTATGATTCTGACCATTATGACGCCGCCATGAGAAGGATCGAGGCAGAATTAGCTCAGCAAGCACTTGAAGAGCAGAACGCAGCCGCCAAGCAGGTGTTTGTGACCAACAAAGGAGATGACGCTGGGCAGACAACCGGTGATCCGCCATCTCAGGCAGCCCATGATGGAGATACCGGCAAAGAGCAGGGTAACCTGCCACAAGCCACCGATCCCACCACGGAACAGCTTCCTGAGATCCAGGGCGGCCCCAGGCCTCCGCAACCCGCCATCAACGAGGTCTAGCACCCAGAAGACTTCACGACCCTGCTGGACAAGGTCGTCTACGGAACTCTAGCAGATCCAATCACCCCTGACTATGTCAGGGATGTGAACGATCTCGAGAAGAAAAGATGAGCACTCCTTAAGGAAGCAAAGCGAGTCGAGAAGATGGGCCAGCAGCTTGATGGCGACATTGCTAAAGATCAAGACACGCTGAAGCGCGCAAGGAACATGGAGGAGAAGTATGTTACTGTCATCCAGAACTAGATGAACGAGGGAGGTGACCCGCAGCTGGTACGAAACCTTGAGTTCACCGTACCAACCGCGGAAACTCTAGCCAAGATGTATATCAAGAATCTGCCATATGTGGACAAGAACCATGATGAAGTCAGGGCTACGCCCATTGAAAACATCGTGGCTGCAAAGGAGCTATTGGAGCATAATAAGAGCCCAGCAGCCCTGGAGACGGCGGTGAAACTGATGACCAAAGCATTGGTGCAGCAGGAGAAGGCCACATCGTCATGACGGCTCGAATCTGATCCCGCGCTATGCAGGTCCAGCACTGCCTCTAAAGCTCGGGGGGCTGGCAATTATGGTACGCGCCCTGATAACGAATCTCATACTGGATCCTCAGAAATCCAAAGAAGAGAAGCTCGCAACCGGGCAGATGCCATCCCAATATCCTCCGATGACAAACCAAATGGCAAAGGCCCGCAGAGAAATCCATCACCACCTCACAATAACTACCCTGCCTATGGATACCAGCAAGACAACGCTGCTCCCCGCCATAAGACCAACATGCCGCCACCAAAGTATAAGACGTTCAAAGTCCCAAAGGGAGGAATCGTCATACGCGACAATGATGGCAAGCGAGGGCGAAGCCGTGATGCTGGACGCAGAGACGATCCGCCACGACTGGAAGCCAGCAGAGACGGCGGATCCAAGCGAAGGGAACGATCTCGCCATGACGACGGCGTGCACCGTGGTGGCGACAAAGATAAGCATCGCTCTTCTCGCCACCACGATGACAAAGGGCAAGGCTCCCGCCGCCATGACGACGATCCATCTCCACGAAGAGCAGAGGGAAGTCGTCGTAGCTGCAGAGATCAATCGCAGGACAGCGAGAGTAAAAGACGACGTGATCCTTCGCCATCCCCACCAGGCAGCCCCCATGGCGGCGGCGGTGGCGGTGGCGGACCAGCAAAATCACGCAACTCTCGCAAGAATCCACAGGACCAGAAGCCCTATGACGCGCGTACCCACCTAAACGAGATTGCCAAGTCTCAAACAACCTTCTTCCTCGACCCAAAGTGCTTTGGACAATGGATCCGTGATGAGCCCATCCCACATGGGTTCAAAATTGAGAAAAATATCCGCCAGTACAATGGAGTCGATAGGCCTCTAACTTGGCTACAAGACTACTTCAATGTAGTATAGTTCGCCGGGGGATCACCCAACGTTATTGTCCGCTATTTGCCCCTGATGCTATCTGGCACTGCGCGGCAGTGGATCAACGACTTGGCAGAAAATTCCATCCAAACCTGGTTCGATATGCAGACTGCGTTCACCGAAAACTTCGAGGGGACTTACAAAAGACCCCATAACATTGGTGACCTCCAAAGGTGCCGACAGGCTGACGATGAGACCTCGCGAACTTTCCTCGCGTGATGGCTAGATATGAAGAACTCCTGTGAGGGGGTTACCGACGAATCCGCCATCCTCGCGTTCATCGACAGTTTAGAGAGAGGCCAACTGCTCCGCCATCGCCTGTTGCGGGAAAGGAACGAAGGGAAACTAACCCTAAATTCCATGATCACCATTGCAAGCAACTAAGCGGCCGCCGACGACGACGCCCGCGAATCTCTGAAAGCTTCCGCCATCCAGAATACTGGAAAGCGGAACAACAGCAATAAACGAAAGAATCCGCCAGAAGAGCAACAAACTCTGGATATGGTGGCCACAACCTTCACTGACAATGGTCAAAGCAGCCAGTGCGGCAGGGGACACGGCTCTAGCAGTGGCCAGCCGCGGAGCTCTATAGCTCCTGCTTCGGCGCCATCCGCCCCCGTGTCCTATGATGAATACCGCGATATGCCATGTTTCGCCCATCGCAACGCTTCAGGGAAGTGCAATCACACCAACCAAAACTACAAATTTGTCAATGGCCTCAAGGCGGATCAAGAAGCTGGCTTCAAGCGCAACCGGCGGCAACGGCCTCGTGGCAAAGGAAAAGCGGACAAAGACAAGGAGTCCAAGGATGGCAGTGATATGGACAAAGACCCTGCGCCCAAACCCGCCAAAAAGGCAGAGGGTGGTGCTGGCAAGGGTAACCCAATCAAAAACAAAAAAAGAGCCTTTCACACGTTCCTTGGACCCCTCACGGCTAAGGCACAGAGAGCAGCTATGCACTCCCTCAAAGCCACCGTGCCAAAAATCCGCCAGTGCACTGGAGTCGCGATGATCATCCAGAGCACATACCAGATGGATATTACGCCATGGTGGTATGCCCTGTAATCCATGGATACGAGTTCTCCAAATGCCTAATGGATGGCGGCAGCAGCTTGAGCATCATGTACGTGGAAACTCTGACAAAACTTGGCCTTACCAAAACCCAACTCCGCCACAGTGCTGTCACCTTTTACAGAGTGGTTCCTGGCCGCCAAGCTAAGTCCCTCAGGTCCATCACACTCAAGGTTGCCTTTGGTAGTGAAGAAAATTACCGAGAAGAGCCGATAACCTTTGAGGTGGTCCCATTCAAAAGTACATACCACGTGATCTTCGGGCGCCCTGCCTTCCACAGCTTCCATGCGAGGCCATATTACATCTACAATCAGCTGAAGATGCCAGGACCGGATGGCATAATCACCATTTATGGCAGCTTGAGAAAGGCAAAGGAGTGCGAGGAAGGAGAAGCCGCTTTCGCGGAAGCAGTGTTCTTTGGCGAGGAATTAAAAGAAATCCATGCCGCCACGGACCCCGCGGAAATGCCGGCATCCAAGCAAGAGGTTTCCGCCTCCCCGCCCACGTTCAAGCCTACAGTTGATACAAAATAGGTGGAACTTGTCGCTGGCGATGCCGCCAAGACCACCTCCATTGGGACAAATCTGTCCCCCAAATAGGAAAGCGCGCTCATCGAGTTCCTCCGTGAGAACTGGGACATCTTCGCATGGCAGCCACCTGACATGACTGGTGTACCTAGGGAACTTACCGAGCACGCCCTATAGATAATCCCTGGCTCCAAGCCAGTAAGACAAGCCATGAGACGCTTCGGAGATGAAAAGCGCCGCGCCATAGCAAAGGAAATTTCCAAGCTACTGAAAGCAGGCTTCATCAAAGAAGTGATCCATACGAAGTGGGTGGCAAATCCTGTGCTAGTTCCTAAGAAAAACACAAAGGTTCTGTGCATGTGTGTAGATTACACTGGCCTGAACAAAGCGTGTCCAAAAGATCCTTTTCCCTTGCCTCGCATTGACCAAGTCATTGACTCGATGGCAGGATCGGAGCTACTATGTTTCTTAGATGCCTACTCAGGATACCACTAGATCAAGATGAAAGAGTCCGACCAGCTCGCTACATCGTTCGTAACACCTTATGGCACATATTGCTATGTCACAATGCCATTCGGTCTAAAAAATGCAGGAGCAACGTATCAGCGCACCATGCAGAAGTACCTGGCGGATCAAATCAGACGAAACATCCACGCATATGTGGATGACATCGTCGTTATGTCTAAGAAGCAAGATGGCCTTATAGCGGATTTGCAAGAGACCTTCGACAACCTAAGGAAGTACAACATGATGCTCAACCCCACGAAATGCGTCTTCGGGGTACCAGCTGGACAGCTTCTGGGATTCATCGTCTCTCACCGCGGCATTGAGGTCAACTCGGAGAAGATCAAGGCAATCCTCGACATCTCCCGGCCCAAAGACTTAAAAGATGTACAGCACCTCATAGGCTGTGTGGCAGCAGTGAGCAGATTCATCAGTCGTCTTGGCGAGAAGGCTTTGCCACTCTACAAGCTGATGAAGAAATCAGACAAATTCGTCTGGACCGACGAGGCAGACGCTGTGCTTAAGGATCTGAAGAGAGTGCTATCCACTGCACCAGTCCTAGCAGCTCCCGAAGACCAGGAACCCATGTTATTATACATGGCGGCAACCAACAGGGTGGTCAGCATCGTCATCGTGGTAGAACGCAAGGAAGAAGCGCAGGAGTACGGCGTACAGCGACCAGTCTACTATGTCAGCGAGATCCTGACGAAATCCAAGCAGCGCTACCCTCACTACCAAAAGTTGGCATACGGAGTTTTCCTAGCTTCTCGTAAGTTAAGGCATTACTTCTATGACCATAAGATCACAGTGGTGAGTAAGGCTCCACTGAAGGACATCATTAATAACAGCAACGCAATAGGACGAGTTGCAAAGTGGGGCATTGAATTGGCCTCTTTCGACATCGACTACAAGCCTCGCACCGCCATCAAGTCTCATGCTTTGGCGGAATTTATGGCGGATTGGAAGGAAGTGCAGACTACGCCCGTCCCAGAACCAGAGCACTGGGTGATGCACTTTGATGGTTCAAAGCTGCTACACGGCTCGGGGGCCGGAGTGACACTCAAATCTCCTAAGGGAGATGAGCTCAGCTACGTCCTCCAGATCCACTTCCCCACCACCAATAACATCGCGGAGTATGAAGCGCTACTGCATGGGCTACGCGTCGCAAAGGAGATCGGCGTACAACACATTATGTGTTGTGGAGATTCTGACCTTGTCGCTCAGCAGGTGGCTGGCACATACAAAGCTCGGAACGAAGTCATGGCGGCATACAGAGACGAAGTGGACGAGATGGCCAAAAGTTTCCTCGGCTACGATATAAAACACGTATGACGAGAAGATAACATGGCGGCCGACACCTTGTCCAAATTAGGATCTAGCCGCAAGGTAGTTCCGCCAGGCATATTCCTCGAGCATCTGCACGTCCCATCAGTGAAGATGGTATATCCAGAAAATCCAGAACTAGCGAGCTCCCCCGTCATGGCGGTTTTGCCCAGCAATCCGCTATGGGCAGAGCCCTACCTGGAATACCTGACGAGCAAGAAGCTACCCGAAGACGAAGTCCAAAAGAGACAAATCGAGCGTAGAGCCAAAGCATACACCATCATAGATGGCTAGCTCTACAAGCGAAGCATCTCGGGAATCTTTATGAAGTGCATATCCCAAGTGGATGGAATCGAAATACTAAGGGAGATCCACGAAGGCGAATGTGGGCATCACACCGCAGCCAGATCCCTAGTAGCTAAGGCATTCCGCCATGGATTTTACTGGCCAATAGCCAAGGCAGATGCAGACCGCATCATGGAGCTCTGCCAAGGTTGCCAGATGTACTCCAAGCAAACCCATATGCCCGCCACAGCACTGCATACGATCCCTATAACCTGGCCTTTTGCAGTCTGGGGGCTAGACATGGTGGGTCCGCTAAAAACAGCACCTTCAAGATTTATGCACCTCCTGGTAGCGGTAGACAAATTCACGAAGTGGGTGGAAGCTAAGCCCATCAGAAAGATTGATGGCAAAACCGCCCTAAAGTTTGTCAAGGACATTGTGGTCAGATTCGGCATCCCACATAGCATCATCACCAACAATGGCACTAACTTGTCTCAGGGAGAAGTTGAAGAATACTGCCATCACAACGGAATCTGCCTCGACCTGGCATCTGTGGCACATCCACAGTCCAATGGCCAAGTTGAGCGGACCAACGGACTAATCATGTCAGGGATCAAGCCACGCCTAGAAGCACCGCTACGAAGAGCAGCTAGAGCATGGGTAGAAGAGTTGCCATCTGTGTTATGGAGTCTACGGACCACGCCAAACAGATCAACTGGCCTCACTCCTTTCTTCTTAGTCTACGGAGCAGAGGCAATCTTGCCAAGTGATGTCCAGTACGATTCTCCAAGAGTCGAGGCCTACGAGGAGGAAGATGCAGAAGCGTCCAGACAACTATCTGTGGACCTGCTGGAAGAAGAACGAGACCTAGCAGCCCAGAGATCTGCCATCTACCAGCAGAATCTCCGCCGCTATCACAGCCGGCGAGTTCACAAACGCTCGTTCAAAGAGGGCGACCTGGTGCTACGCCTCAAACAGCAGAAGTCCCACAAGCTATCCCCGCCTTGGGAAGGACCCTTCGTCATCAGCAAAGCTCTACTGAATGGTTCCTACTACCTCATTGATATTCGCGAGCTAGATAAGCGACCTAGTAAGAAGCGCAAGCGAAGAGACCCTGACGATATCTACGACAAAACAGATCATCCATGGAACATCGCACAACTACGTCCTTTCTACACTTAGCACTTACCTAGCTATGTAATAGGCACCTCTATATGATTAATGAAATAAAGCATTTGGTTCGCTCTTGATTTTTTCTGAGTCTTTTACATCCTTTATTGTTCATTTAGATCGTATGGGACCTTTGCGCAATTGTGCTTTGCACTTGCGTCTTTTTAAATCCGCTATAACGGTCCGCGTAGCTTTTTTATGTTTTGATCTCCATCTGATGTTCTCTATGTGGATTCCCGAGTAGTGACTTTTTGGCAATCTAAGCCACCATCTTCTAAGGGTTTTGGACGGTTGCTATTAAGTATCGTTGCCCTAGCGGATTGTTCGTGTGAAGATTTCGCCATCTCACGAAAAGTCAAGCACAGAGAGCCGGACGGTGGATCGCATAATCCTACGCGTGAAAAAATTTCAAAGTGCTGTTTTTTGAGCATGTAAAAGACTGCAAGTTGCATAAAACTAGGCCTGGCAGTTTCTTCACACAATTAAACCACTTAATAAAAATAGAGCTGCAAAGTTCAAAAAGCATTCCACTGATCCGCCACAAGCAGATCAGTCACAGTGCAGAGCATACACACGCAGTTTAAAAGTTTAAATTACAGACCCACTCAGGGGCCAAATTGATGCAAGTATTTTTTCCTGCCACATTGCAGGGTACAGCCTAAGTAGATGGCGGAACTCCAGAAGACACCTCTTCACTGCCATCAGCACCAGCGGTGGCTGCAGAGACTGACGCTGAAGCTTGGCTTGGGGAACCCGGCAGATCGTATGCTTCATAGTACACGTTCAGCTGAGTGCCCAGGGCACACACCTGATCGTATCCAAGCACACTTTGCCGGATGGCAGCCTCGTCCACCGGTGCTCCGTCCTCGCCACCCTCCGGGATGCCGGAGGTGATCAGGTCCAGGTCTAGCTCAGGGTAGTGGGCCTTGGCCAAGGTTAATGCAGTCCTGGCACCACCCCGAGCGGAGGACTATTTCCAGTGCGCCACTAGCCCTGGCACGAGGAGCAGCTTCTGAGTCAGCGCAATGGCAGAGAGGCCAGCTGAACCCGCTATCTGCAGGCTCCCGCACGCCTGGCGACCAGCGTTGAGAAGGCCATCTAGTTCCTTCTTCACTGCGTCGGTGGCCATGCGCAAGCCCGTGGCGGAGTCCACCTCACCTTGCTCCAGAGTTGCTGCATAGCGGAAAAAAAAGATGCGTCATATTCGGCATAACAAAAAATTGCAAACTTCATAGTACGGAAAGCCATTGATACCTAGCAGGGTCTCCTGGAAGTGATTGAGGACCTCGTTAAAGCCATCACGCCGCTTTTCAAATTCAGTGGCGGCTTTGCGGAGACCCTCTATCTCCTTGTCCTTCTTGAGGTTCTGGCGCTCCTGGTCCTTCAGCTGCTCCTCGAGGAGAGTGTTTGTGGCCAGTGATTTCTAGAGCTGCTGTTGCAGCCCTTCCATCGCAATGGTGTGGCCCTTCTCCACCCCCTCAAGTGTGGACTTGAGCTTGGCAACATCTGCATGGCGGAAGTATCAGCGCAGTGTTGATCGAATAAGCATAAAGGAACTCAAACCTGTCAAAGTAAAATTACCGCTATTCTCAAGCTGCTGCTGCAAGTCCGCCACAAGAGCGCTTTTATTTGCCAGCTCCTTCTCCTGCGAGCTGACAACCTAGACCAGGTCCTCTACGACTTTCTTGTAATTCTAGCAAAATGACATGAAGTCTTAGTCACTCTTAGAGCTTTATGCTGGATAATTATCCGCCATAATGCTCGGGGGCTACTCACGATGATTTTTTAGTCACTCTTAGAGCATTATGCCGGATGGTATCCGCCATAACGCTCGGGGGCTACTTATACTGATTTTTTGTCTTAAGAGCTTTATGCCGGATAATCCGCCATAACGCTCGGGGGCTACTCAGTAAAAATTTCAAGTCCTCTACAGAGCACTGCATAATATGACCGCGCTCGGGGGCTATGTTATGCAAAAGTTTATAGTAGTTTCTCTTATAGCTCCATAGCGGATCATATATGAGAATCTACCATGGTGCTCGAGGGCTACTGGGAGTACATACCTCTTTAACAATGCTAGTTCTCTGAACAAATGCTGCCATAGCGATTGACACATGGTTACTGGCCTCCTCTTGCAAGTGGTCAAGACGGAAAAGAGCTTCTGATTTCTTCTTCCATTTTGGGGCCTCCCCAGCTCCTGCGTCCATCTCGACCGCTTTCCCGCTAAAGCTCACCTTCTTTGCACTTTTTGCAGGATGGCTGGAAGGCCCAGCATTTTTCTCTGGGGCATCCGCCATCTTGCTAACCCTTGGGGTAGAAGTGGAAGGCCCAGTTGGGTGGGCAGGAGCGTCAGGTGTAGGCGGAATGGCAGCAGGGGATGGTTTGGCTCTTGGAGGCTTCTGGCCAGAAACTTTCCTTCTCCTATGCGCAAAATCAGTTACGGATCAGAGCAAGTCAAGTTATAGATGGTATGAAGACAAGTCATGGATTTTCCTTACTTCCGCACTGGCAGGTTGATAGTGGCGGAATGCTCAGGCACGGTGTCCAAGTGACCGCGTAGAGCGGGGGACGGATGGTGGGAGATCATTCTCTTGCCTAATCCACGTACGCGCCCACCTGCACCGCGAACACCGCGAGGTACCGTCGTTATGGGCTTCTGCCACTACCTCCTCTTCCGCCACCTTTTGCCTTTTGGAAGATGAGGATTTTTCGTCCTCATCATCAGTGAGCTCTTTTGTCCGGGGATAACGGACGAGACGGCTCAGCTTGGAAGGCGGAAGGGAAGAAAGCTGTAGAAAGATGCAAGGTTATTCAAGGAAAATAGATTGTTATGACGGAACGGGGAGACACTCACCTCTGGACAACTGCCATTCTTGTATATGGGGATCTTGAGCTTCAAAGGCTCATCCCGTCCCACCTTAATGACGTTGCGGATTCGGAGCTCGATTTCTTTAGTAGATAGTTCCTCCTTGGAGTAGCACTGAGGATCGTCAATTCCACTATATTCGCACATCAGGGCTGGGCGATACTGAAGATGCTGAATCCGCCGTGAGACCCAGCAATGGATGGTATCGGCACCTGTCAGTCCAGAAAAGACAAGTTTCGAAATCCATCATGAGCATAGTTGGCATTCGTCATCCATCGTGAAATCGTCCATGACACCCCAGCTATCCTGCTCCTCGGCGGGGCCATCAACAAAAGACTACAGGTCGTACTTCCTTTCAGGAGGGGCCTGGTCAGCCAGATAGAAGAAGGATCCCCGCCATCCCTTTGCAGAGTCATGCGGGATAATGTAGGGGTATGATTTCCTGCTCCGAGGAACAAAGGAGACCGATCCGCAATTGTGAGGATCTCCGTTCACATCTCGGTTGTGGCGGATGTTAAAATATAAGAGGAATAAGTCTCCGCGTGGGTTGATACCCAGATACCCCTCGCACAGTGCGATGAATCCCGCTATGGCGGTGAAGCTATTTGGTGCAATGTGGTGTAGTTGTAACCTATAGTGCCGAAGTATGCCCTTCAGGAAGTAGGATGGCAGAAGGCTGAAGCCACGGTCGATGTGAGACTTTAGCATAATGACCTCTTCATCTGAAGGAGCTAGAATTGTCGCACCAGGATCAACCCGCCATCTGGAGATCTCCTTGGCAGCTACGCGTCCTTCTCGCTCCAATGAAGACAGAGTTTCCTCATCTAGATTGCAAGGTTCCCAGTTACCTCCTGAGGTCTCGGGCATGGCAGATTCCGTGTCGGATGACCGGGCTGAACCTTCAGCGGTTTCAGACTTTGAAGCTTGGCGAGGCGATTCTGGTTCCATGGCGGCTAGAGGTGTGGCGGAAATGACTTCCAATATCTCAAAAGAAGACGAGGAAGATGATGCCAGCTTGTGGCGGAAAAGGCTACCGGCGGTGAGGTCTTCCGTGGTGGCTCGTCGGAGATGATGAAGCTCTCGTGGGAGGCGCTGAGGAGAGAGAATGCATCGGGGGCGAATGAGGGGTGACCGGCCGGGGGTGAGAGGCCGGGGTATATATAGACCCCGAACCTCGAGATTCATGCCCACCATCACCACCGCTCGTCCTGATCGCAGGAACCCTAATCTGATGACACATGTCCAGGGGTAAAAAGATAACTTTGGTAAAAACAGTGCATGTGCTGTAAGTCTTGCCCTAGAAGGAACTACGTGCTGGAATTCACGGCGGATTTCTATGGTATGATCCAATGGATCCCGGAAATCTCGCTAAGTTAAAACTACGTCGCCAGATCCGCTATTTGCGGCAGATTAATAGATGGAAGAAGGAACATCAAGAAACCGCCATCCAAGCGCAGAATAGAAGAAAAGTTATGGCGGATGAATCTCGCCAAAAACGTGACATGGCGGATAAAGATGGCGACCTTGAAATTCCTTGGGGGCTACTGTTGGGGATATACCAAATGGGTATACCAGCGACGTAGTCCTAAACCAGCAAGCCAGGGTGGCCCATCAAGGGTGGTATGGCGGATTGCCTACCGGGCAGCCCAGTTGCTAGAGATGCCACGGCGGTACTAGACGCAGGCGCTTATGGCGGATCTGAAGACAGGCCCATGGCGGGTTGCCTTGTAGTACACACATAGGACTTAGTCTAGGTCTCCAAGTTGTATCCGCTCCGGTACCATCATGTAGCCCACGCCAGGCGCCTTTATAAGCCCGGCGTGGAGCAGCCCTTGAGGCAAGAGAACACAATAGCTAGGTTTACGGCCAATCACATAGCGAAACAGCCAACCTCCTCATTGTAACCGAGTACTTGTTTTCGTATAGTGAATTATAGCAGCATGTAGGGTCTTGCCACCGTTGTGGGATCTGAAGCTGGGTAAACTCGTGCTACCACTGTCCCGGATCGCTCTGCCGTGTTCACCCCTTCCACAAACCGCCATACCCCTACCTCTATGGCAGATCTGTTGACGAAACCACGACAGTTCACTATTGGGGATATACCAAATGGGTATACCAGCGACATAGTCCTAAACCAGCAAGCCAGGGTGGCCCATCAAGGGTGGTATGGCGGATTGCCTACCGGGCGGCCCAGTTGCTGGAGATGCCACAGCGGTACTGGACACAGGCGCTTATGGCAGATCCGAAGATAGGCCCATGGCGGGTTGCCTTGTAGTACACGCATAGGACTTAGTCTAAGGACTCCAAGTTGTATCCGCTCCGGTACCATCGTGTAGCCCACGCCAGGCGCCTTTATAAGCCCGGCGTGGAGCAGCCCTTGAGGCAAGAGAACACAATAGCTAGGTTTACGGCCAATCGCATAGCGAAACAGCCAACCTCCTCATTGTAACGGAGCACTTGTTGCCATATAGTGAATTATAGCAGCACGTAGGATCTCGCCACCGTTGCGGGATCTAAAGCTGGGTAAACTCGTGCTACCACCGTCCCGGATCACTCCGCCGTGTTCATCCCCTTCCACAAACCGCCATACCCCTACCTCTATGGCAGATCTGTTGACAAAACCACGACAGTTGGTGCCCACCGTGGGGCATAGCACATCTGGAGCGCGGATCCAGGCAGGATCCGCCTTCACAGCCATCGGCGACACCGTCGCCATCGGGCGCGTCCTCTACGATTCTGGCTTCCCCATCGTCCCAGCGGATAACCTCTAGGTGCCGGCTAGAGAAGACCCCGCTCGATTCACCGTCGTTCCGATCGGAGATATCCATATCTTCATTGGAGAGACAAACCCTAACCCCGCTACGGAAACCAATTTCCGGTTGATTGGTATGGCTAAAACCCCCAAACGGGCCGCTTTCGAGCTAGATACGGAGGAGGACTCTCTGATCTGGAACTTCCTAAGTTACCTAGATTAGATCTAAAAACAAGCCCACCCAGCCCGCCCTAGAGGTAGAGGAAGTGGTGGAAGACCGCTGTGAATCTGCCACGAGCAATCTGGCGTTAGAGACACCGTGGTACTGCCTTGTTGCGTTCGCAGGTATCACTTCGCGATCTACCTCCAATAGAGGAGATAGCCCAGGTGAATCCATCCTAGAGGCACTTAACAAAAGTGGTGAATCGGATGACTGGGATACCAAAGGCTATGATTCTGATCATTATGACGCCGCCATGAGAAGGATCGAGGCGGAATTAGCTCAGCAAGCACTTGAAGAGCAGAACGCAGCCGCCAAGCAGGTGTTTGTGACCAACAAAGGAGATGACGCTGGGCAGACAACCGGTGATCCACCATCTCAGGCAGCCCATGACGGAGATACCGGCAAAGAGCAGGGTAACCCGCCACAAGCCGCCGATCCCGCCATGGAATAGCTTCCTGAGATCCAGGGCGGCCCCAGGCCTCCGCAACCCGCCATCAACGAGGTCCAGCACCCAGAAGACTTCATGACCCCGCTGGACAAGGTCATCTACGGAACTCTAGCAGATCCAATCACCCCTGACTATGTCAGGGACGTGAACGATCTCGAGAAGAAAAGACGAGCACTCCTCAAGGAAGCAAAGCGAGTCGAGAAGATGGGCCAGCAGCTTGATGGCGACATTGCTAAAGCTCAAGACACACTGAAGCGCGCAAGGAACATGGAGGAGAAGTACGTTACTCTCATCTAGAACCAGATGAACGAGGGAGGTGACCCGCAGCTGGTACGAAACCTTGAGTTCACCATACCAACCGCGGAAACTCAAGCCAAGATGTATATCAAGAATCTGCCATATGTGGACAAGAACCACGATGAAGTTAGGGCTATGCCCATTGAAAACATCGTGGCTGCAAAGTAGCTATTGGAGCATAATAAGAGCCTAGCAGCCCTGGAGACGGCGGTGAAACTGATGACCAAAGCATTGGTGCAGCAGGAGAAGGCCACATCGTCACGACGGCTCGAATCTGATCCCGCGCTATGCAGGTCCAGCACTGCCTCTAAAGCTCAGGGGGCTGGCAATTATGGTACACGCCCTGATAACGAATCTCATACCGGATCCTCAGAAATCCGAAGAAGAGAAGCTCGCAACCGGGCAGATGCCATCCCAATATTCTCCGATGACAAACCAAATGGCAAAGGCCCGCAGAGAAATCCATCACCACCTCACAAGAACTACCCTGCCTATGGATACCAGCAAGACAACGCTGCTCCCCGCCATAAGACCAACATGCCGCCACCAAAGTATAAGACGTTCGAAGTCCCAAAGGGAGGAATCGTCATACGCGACAATGATGGCAAGCGAGGGCGAAGCCGTGACGCTGGACGCAGAGACGATCCGCCACGACAGGAAGCCAGCAGAGATGGCGGATCCAAGTGAAGGGAACGATCTCGCCATGACGACGGCGTGCACCGCGGCGGTGACAAAGATAAGCATCACTCTTCTCGCCACCACGATGATAAAGGGCAAGGCTCCCGCCACCATGACGACGATCCATCTCCACGAAGAGCAGATGGAAGCCGTCGTAGCTGCAGAGATCAATCGCAGGACGGCGAGAGTAAAAGACGACGTGATCCTTCGCCATCCCCACCAGGCAGCCCCCATGGCGACGGCGGTGGCGGTGGTGGACCAGCAAAATCACGCAACTCTCGCAAGGATCCGCAGGATCAGAAGCCCTACGACGCGCGTACCCACCTAAACGAGATTGCCAAGTCTCAAACAGCCTTCTTCCTCGGCCCAAAGTGCTTTGGACAACGGATCCGTGATGAGCCCATCCCACATGGGTTCAAAATCAAGAAAAATATCCGCCAGTACAATGGAGTCGATAGGCCTCTAAATTGGCTACAAGACTACTTCAATGTAGTACAGTTCGCCGGGGGATCACCCAATGTTGTTGTCCGCTATTTGCCCCTGATGCTATCCGGCACTGCGCGGTAGTGGATCAATGACTTGGCAGAAAATTCCATCCAAACCTGGTTCGATATGCAGACTGCGTTCACCGAAAACTTCGAGGGGACTTACAAGAGACCCCATAATATTGGTGACCTCCAAAGGTGCCGACGGGCTGACGACGAGACCTCACGAACTTTCCTCGCGCGATGGCTAGATATGAAGAACTCCTATGAGGGGGTTACCAACGAATCCGCCATTCTGGTGTTCATCGACAGTTTGGAAAGAGGCCAACTGCTCCGCCATCGCCTGTTGCGGGAAAGGAACGAAGGGAAACTAACCCTAAATTCCACGATCACCATTGCAAGCAACTACGCGGCTGCCGACGATGACGCCCGCGAATCTCTGAAGGCTTCCGCCATCCAGAATACTGGAAAGCAGAACAATAGTAATAAACAAAAGAATCCGCCAGAAGAGCAGCAAACTCCGGATATGGTGGCCACAACCTTCGCTAACAAGGGTCAAAGCAGCCAGTGCGGCAGGGGATGCGGTTCTAGCAGTGGCCAGCCGCGGAGCTCTACAGCTCCCGCTTCGGCGCCATCCGCCCCGTGTCCTACGATGAATACCGCGATATGCCATGTTTCGCCCATCGCGACGCTTCAGGGAAGTGCAATCACACCAACCGAAACAGCAAATTTGTCAATGACCTCAAGGCAGATCAAGAAGCTGGCTTCAAGCGCAACCGACGGCAACGGCCTCGTGGCAAAGGAAAAGCGGACAAAGATAAGGAGTCCAAGGATGGCAGTGATATGGACGAAGACCCTGCGCCCAAACCCGCCGAAAAGGCAGAGGGTGATGCTAGCAAGGGTAACCCAATCAAAAATAAAAAAGGAGCCTTTCACATGTTCCTTGGACCCCCCACAGCTAAGGCACAGAGAGCCGCTATGCGCTCCCTCAACGCCACCGTGCCAAAAATCCGCCAGTACGTCCGATGGTCCGAAGTACCGGTGCACTGGAGCCGCGATGATCATCCAGAGCACATCCCCGATGGATATTATGCCATGGTGGTATGCCCTGTAATCCACGGCTACGAGTTCTCCAAATGCCTAATGGATGGCGGCAGCAGCCTGAATATCATGTACGTGGAAACTCTGACAAAACTTGGCCTTACAAAAACCCAACTCCGCCACAGTGCTGTCACCTTTTACGAAGTGGTTCCCGGCCGCCAAGCAAAGTCCCTTGGGTCCATCACACTCAAGGTTGCCTTTGGTAGTGAAGAAAATTACCGAGAAGAGCCTATAACCTTTGAGGTGGTCCCGTTCAAAAGTACATACCACGTGATCTTCGGGCGCCCCGCCTTCCACAGCTACCATGCGAGGCCATGTTACATCTACAATCAGCTGAAGATGCCAGGACCGGATGGCATAATCACCGTTTATGGCAGCTTCAGAAAGGCAAAGGAGTGCGAGGAAGGAGAAGCCGCTTTCGCAGAAGCAGTGTTCTTCAGCGAGGAATTCAAAGAAATCCATGCCGCCACGGACCCCGCGGAAATGCCGGCATCCAAGCAAGAGGTTTCTGCCTCCCCGCCCACCTTCAAGCCTACAGTTGATACAAAACAGGTGGAACTTGTCGCTGGCGATGTCGCCAAGACCACCTCCATTGGGACAAATCTGTCCCCTAAATAGGAAAGCGCGCTCATCGAGTTCCTCCGTGAGAACTGGGACATCTTCGCATGGCAGCCATCTGACATGACAGGTGTACCTAGGGAACTTGCCGAGCACGCCCTACAGATAATCCCTGGCTCCAAGCCAGTAAGACAAGCCATGAGACGCTTCGGAGATGAAAAGCACCACGCCATAGCAAAGGAAATTTCCAAGCTACTGAAAGCAGGCTTCATCAAAGAAGTGATCCATACGAAGTGAGTGGCAAATCCTGCGCTAGTTCCTAAGAAAAACACAAAGGTTCTGCGCATGTGTGTAGATTACACTGGCCTGAACAAAGCGTGTCCAAAATATCCTTTTCCCTTGCCTCGCATTGACCAAGTTATTGACTCGACAGCAGGATCGGAGCTACTATGTTTCTTAGATGCCTACTCAGGATACCACCAGATCAAGATGAACAAGTCCGATCAGCTCGCTACGTCGTTCGTAACACCTTATGGCACATATTGCTATGTCACAATGCCATTTGGTCTGAAAAACGCAGGAGCAACGTATCAGCGCACCATGCAGAAGTGCCTGGCAGATCAAATCGGACGAAACATCCACGCATATGTGGACGACATCGCCGTTATGTCTAAGAAGCAAGATGGCCTTATAGCGGATTTGCAAGAGATCTTCGACAACCTAAGGAAGTACAACATGATGCTCAACCCCACGAAGTGCGTCTTCGGGGTACCAGCTGGACAGCTTCTGGGATTCATCGTCTCTCACTGCGGCATTGAGGTCAACCCGGAGAAGATCAAGGCAATCCTCGACATCTCCCGGCCCAAAGACTTAAAAGATGTACAGCGACTCACAGGCTGCGTGGCAGCAGTGAGCAGATTCATCAGTCGTCTTGGCGAGAAGGCTTTGCCACTCTACAAGCTGATGAAGAAATCAGACGAATTCGTCTGGACCGACCAGGTAGACGCTGTGCTTAAGGATCTAAAGAGAGTGCTATCCACTGCACTAGTCCTAGCAGCTCCCGAAGACCAGGAACCCATGTTATTATACATGGCGGCAACCAACAGGGTGGTCAGCAACATCATCGTGGTAGAACGCAAGGAAGAAGCGCAGGAGTACGGCGTGCAGCGACCAGTCTACTATTTCAGCGAGGTCCTAACGGAATCCAAGCAGCGCTACCCTCACTACCAAAAGTTGGCATACGGAGTTTTCTTAGCTTCTCGTAAGTTAAGGCAATACTTCTATGACCATAAGATCACAGTGGTGAGCAAGGCTCCACTGAAGGACATCATCAATAACAGCGACGCAACAGGATGAGTTGCAAAGTGGGGCATTGAATTGGCCTCTTTCGACATCGACTACAAGCCTCGCACCGCCATCAAGTCTCAGGCTTTGGCGGAATTTATGGCGGATTGGAAGGAAGCACAGGAGACTACGCCCGTCCCAGAACCAGAGCACTGGGTGATGCACTTTGATGGTTCAAAGCTGCTACACGGCTCGGGGGCTGGAGTGACACTCAAATCTCCTAAGGGAGATGAGCTCAGCTACACCCTCCAGATCCACTTCCCCACCACCAATAACATCACGGAGTATGAAGCGCTACTGCATGGGCTACGCGTCGCAAAGGAGATTGGCGTACAACACATTATGTGTTGTGGAGATTCTGACCTTGTCGCTCAGCAGGTGGCTGGCACATACAAAGCTCGGAATGAAGTCATGGCGGCATACAGAGACGAAGTGGACGAGATGGCCAAAAGTTTCCTCAGCTATGATATAAAACATGTACGATGAGAAGATAACATGGCGGCCGACACCTTGTCCAAATTAGGATCTAGCCGCAAGGTAGTTCTGCCAGGCGTATTCCTCGAGCATCTGCACGTCCCATCAGTGAAGATGGTAGATCCAGAAAATCCGAACTAGCGAGCTCCCCCATCATGGCAGTTTTGCCCAGCAATCCGCCATGGGCAGAGCCCTACCTGGAATACCTGACGAGCAAGAAGCTACCTGAAGACGAAGTCCAAAAGAGACAAATCGAGCATAGAGCCAAAGCATACACCATCATAGATGGCCAGCTCTACAAGCGAAGCATCTCAGGAATCTTTATGAAGTGCATATCCCAAGTGGATGGAATTGAAATACTAAGGGAGATCCACGAAGGCGAATGTGGGCATCATGCCGCAGCCAGATCCCTAGTAGCTAAGGCATTCCGCCATGGATTTTACTGGCCAACAGCCAAGGCAGATGCAGACAGCATCGTGGAGCTCTGCCAAGGTTGCCAGATGTACTCCAAGCAAACCCATATGCCCGCCACAGCACTACATACGATCCCTATAACCTAGCCTTTTGCAGTCTGGGGGCTAGACATGGTGTGTCCGCTAAAAATAGCACCTTCGGGATTTATGCACCTCCTGGTAGCGGTAGACAAATTCACGAAGTGGGTGGAAGCTAAGCCCATCAGAAAGCTTGATGGCAAAACTGCCCTAAAGTTTGTCAAGGACATTGTGGTCAGATTCGGCATCCCACATAGCATCATCACCGACAATGGCACTAACTTGTCTCAGGGAGAAGTTGAAGAATACTGCCATCACAACGGAATCTGCCTCGACCTGGCATCTGTGGCACATCCATAGTCTAATGGCCAAGTTGAGCGGACCAACGGACTAATCATGTCAGGGATCAAGCCACGCCTAGAAGTACCACTACGAAGAGCAGCTGGAGCCTGGGCAGAAGGGTTGCGATCTGTGTTATGGAGTCTACGGACCACGCCAAACAGATCAACTGGCCTCACGCCTTTCTTCTTAGTCTACAGAGTAGAGGCAATCTTGCCAAGTGATGTCCAGTATGATTCTCCAAGAGTCAAGGCCTACAAGGAGGAAGATGCAGAAGCATCCAGACAACTATCTGTGGACCTGCTGGAAGAAGAACGAGACCTAGCAGCCCAGAGATCCGCCATCTACCAGCAGAATCTCTGCCGCTATCACAGCCGGCGAGTTCGCAAACGCTCGTTCAAAGAGGGCGACCTGGTGCTACGCCTCAAACAGCAGAAGTCCCACAAGCTATCCCCGCCTTGGGAAGGACCCTTCGTCATCAGCAAAGCTCTACTGAATGGTTCCTACTACCTCATTGATATTCGCGAGCTAGATAAGCGACCCAGTAAGAAGCGCAAGCGAAGAGACCCTGACAATATCTACGAAAACAGATCGTCCATGGAACATCGCACAGCTACGTCCTTTCTACACTTAGCACTTACCTAGCTATGTAATAGGCACCTCTATATGATCAATGAAATAAAGCATTTGGTTCGCTCTTGATTTTTTCTGAGTCTTTTACCTCCTTGATATGGGCACGAAGGAGGAGGTGAAGCCCAATTTCAGGACTCCACCAAGATGAGGGAAGCTTTTTGCTGATTGGCATGCCAGGACGACCTACGATATGAAATAATTTAGTCTAAGGTTGTGTCAGCAATTTACATATCTGCTTGTGTTATTCTGTGTGCTAGGTCATGTTATGGGCCACTTAGAATTATTTGTGTTTTGGGTTTGGGCCTGTCCAAGCCCAACAGTTTTCTGGCCATCTATATAAGGAGGCCAGCCGTCTAGGGTTTAGGGGAGTTTAGTTGTTTAGTCTAAAACCATCGTGTGCTCCACTGTGTATCATCCATCCGGGGAAACGGTGTTGCCGTGTTATCAATAAAGATTGCTGTGAGGGTTCTTGCGTTCATCAAGAATTATCAGGCTCAGGTTTGAGGCGTGGTGATCTTCATCATGTTGCTTGCTGGATTTGTTCCTCTTCTTCAGGTGACGTTCTTCGCATTATTGGAAGATTATTTATCCGGGTTGACTTGCTGTGAAAGATCGGGACAAAACTCAAGGATCGCCGGCGTGATCCTTATCATGTGGTATCAGATTACTGGGTTTATCACTGCGAGTATTTTCTGTTGATTGCTTGATCTACAGATTGTTCTTCGTTCACAGTTTTCAGATCAGAATTGTTTAAGGAGAGTGGGCAAGTTCTTGATCGTTTCCATCTCCGGGGCAGATTGCTGGTTCTTCATTGGAGTCGGCATCGGTTTCCAGTACCGATCCCCACGATCGATCTCCTAGAGTCCAGGCCATCCACCTCTATCAGATCCGATCGTGCCAAGTTGAAACAGAAAGAGTAAAGGAAGCACACGCGATCGGCTAGATCGTTGCGTCGAAGATCCGATCTGATCGCAAGTGTGCTGCGCTGGCCGATTGCTACATTTTTTTTCCCTGCCAAGTTGCCAGCTCCCCGATCGGTGTAAAGCAATAAAAAAAAGAATAGTGAGATCGTTCACTACAGATCAGATCCGATCGACAGACAAAAAAAGGGCAGGCAGACATCTGTCCATGCCACGCGCGAGCCGTCGAGCGACAGGATCTCCTGCGCTGTTCCCAGGCAATCGCTGCATCTCTCCACTCAGCAGGGCCGGCCCATCTTCCATCGAGCACCCTGGGCTATTTGTCTAAAAATACCGCTCGCCTGTGCGCCGGACGACGGAGGACGTCTGTCCTCGAGCGACGCTTGCCCTCGCTTGGTGACTTGCACGATCGCTTGCTGTGCCAGATCCCTTTGCCGCGTCCCTGCTCGCTCCAGATTAAAACAAAAGGAAACATTTGAAACAGCACAGGTTCGGTCGGCCTCTGCAGCGTTACACGTTTTTGGAGAATTTCTGCTGCGTGGCCGGTTCCGCTCGTTCTTCTGCCGTGTCACCGCATTGGCATCCAGGGTACTGCAGTGGTGCCAAGTCTGCATTGTTTCCCTACCACGTACAGGTGGGTGTTTGACGTTGAGCAGCTATGGTGGGAGGTGTTGTTACGACAGTTTCCGAAGAAGTATCAGACTATTATCAAGCTCGTTGGCTAGGCGAAGCGGATGAAGCACCCATTTTTAACCCTGCTGCTGTTGCTGCAATCAGAGCATTGGGAGGTTTGAGAAGGCTTTGGCTGAAGTTTGATACTATGCCACAAGAATATTTAGCATGGGAGGATGTGATGGACCGTTGGTTACTGCCGCGTTCTCAAGATTACGGGCAAATTACTTCTTACAATGCAGCTGTTGCTCGCTTTGATCAAACAACTACTGCTTGGTGGAAACGTGTCAGGTATGATATGCACCAAAAAGGCCAGAGTTTCACCTGCAGTTGGGAAAAATTGAAAAGTCTTTTGAGGCAGCGTTTCGTGCCACCAGATTGTATGGTAGAGCAGCCCAGTCGGGCTACGACCACAATTGCACCTTCTGTGGATACGAAGGCTGATGTTGGCAAGGATGTCATGAAAGAGGTTGAACCATTGAGTGGGCTGAATATGCAACTCAAGCAGATACATGATGCGGCTTGCATAGCAGTTGACAAGGGTCAGCGTTGGAGTTTATTTCAAACACAGTGCGTGATCAAGGGCAAAGCCTGCAAGCTCATGGTGGATGGTGGTAGTTACTGTAATGGCATTAGCAAGGCAGTTGTGGAGGCTTTGGGTTTATCCACATGGCGTATTCCAGAACCGAGGCATGTTGAGTGGGTTAATAGATGCGGTATGCTGAAGATTACTCACAAGGTGTGTGTGCCATTTACAGTCGATGACTGTGTTGATGAGGTGGAATGTGATGTGTTGCCATTGGAGGTGTTTGGGTTGTTACTTGGACGTCCATGGCAGTATGATCACAATGCTATGCATGCTGGGAGAGCAAATACATATTCTTTTGTGCATGATGGCAAACAGCGGACTTTGAAGCCTATGAGAGATGATCAAATCAAGTCCGATGTCGTGTTGGTGGTTCGCAAGGAGAAGTTGCGTAAAGCTAAGCCACAACCAGGGCTAGCTAAGGTGCAGCTTGAGGAGCATGATGCGAAGAGTGTCAGTGGTGATATTGTTTCAGCCAAGCCTGTAGATGACAAGCCAGTTGTTCTTGTTAGTGACAAGCCGGTTGAAGTCCAGCCCCATATTGATGAAGGGAAGGATATGTCGGCATGTGTTCCATGTGTTCCATGTGTTCCGGTGCATACTGTGTCGCGGGTAGTCAGCCACAGTTTTGTTAGAACACCTCGGAGACGTTTTGTTGGAGCAGCAGTGCGTGTGCATACATGCAAAGATGGACGTGTTCGTCAGTTGTGTGGCCCAGGCATTACTACTTTGCAGGGTCGTGCTAAGCAAGTTCATGTTCAGCAACGCAAGGTTCCAGCAAGGATTGAGAAGAAGAAGGTGGAGGCGCCTAAGTACAAGTTTATTTGGCGAAGAAAAGAGGTGCAACCACCTAGGGCTGTATCAAGTTGAGCAGGCCAAGAGGGAGGATGTGGTGAGGAAGGCAAGCAAGACTTGAAGACGGCGAATATGCATGGTGCTATTGTTGATATTCTGCCACCCTTTCTAGCAGACCCTCACGCGTTGGGGACAACGCTTTTTGAAGGGGGGAGGATGATATGGGCACGAAGGAGGAGGTGAAGCCCAATTTCAGGACTCCACCAAGATGAGGGAAGCTTGTTGCTGATTGGCACGCCAGGATGACCTACGATATGAAATAATTTTGTCTAAGGTTGTGTCAGCAATTTACATATCTGCTTGTGTTATTCTGTGTGCTAGGTCATGTTATGGGCCACTTAGAATTATTTGTGTTTTGGGTTTGGGCCTGTCCAAGCCCAACAGTTTTCTGGCCATCTATATAAGGAGGCCAGCCGTCTAGGGTTTAGGGGAGTTTAGTTGTTTAGTCTAAAACCATCGTGTGCTCCACTGTGTATCATCCCTCCGGGGAAACGGCGTTGCCGTGTTATCAATAAAGATTGCTATGAGGGTTCTTGCGTTCACCAAGAATTATTAGGCTCAGGTTTGAGGCGTGGTGATCTTCATCACGTTGCTTGCTGGATTCGTTCCTCTTCTTCAGGTGATGTTCTTCGCATTATTGGAAGATTATTTATCCGGGTTGACTCGCTGTGAAAGATCGGGACAAAACTCAAGGATCGCCGGCGTGATCCTTATCACTCCTTTATTGTTCATTTAGATCGTATGGGACCTTTGCGCAATTGTGCTTTGCACTTGCGTCTTTTTAAATCTGCTATAACAGTCCGCGTAGCTTTTTTATGTTTTGATCTCCATCTGATGTTCTCTGTGTGGATTCCCGAGTAGTGACATTTTGGCGATCTAAGCCGCCATCTGCTAAGGCTTTTGGACGGTTGCTACTAAGTATCGCCGCCCTAGCGGATTGTTCGTGCGAAGATTTCGCCATCTCATGAAAAGTCAAGCACAGAGAGCCGGACGGCGGATCGCATAATCCTATGCGTGAAAAAATTTCAAAGTGTTGTTTTTTGAGCATGTAAAAGACTGCAAGTTGCATAAAACTAGGCCTGGCAGTTTCTTCGCACAATTAATCCACTTAATAAAAACTGAGCTGCAAAGTTCAAAAAGCATTCCACTGATCCGCCACAAGAAGATCAGTCACAGTGCAGAGCATACACACGCAGTTTAAAAGTTTAAATTACAGACCCACTCAAGGGCCGAATTGATGCAAGTATTTTTTCCTGCCACATTGCAGGGTACAGCCTAAGTAGATGGCGGAACTCCAGAAGACACCTCTTCACCGCCATCAGCACCAGCGGTGGCTGCAAAGACTGACGCCGAAGCTTGGCTTGGGGACCCCGGCAGATCGTATGCTTCATAGTACACGTTCAGCTGAGTGCCCAGGGCACACACCTGATCGTATCCAAGCACACTTTGCCGGATGGCGGCCTCGTCCACCGGTGCTCTGTCCTCGCCACCCTCCGGGATGCTGGAGGTGATCAGGTCCAGGTCTAGCTCAGGGTAGTGGGCCTTGGCCAAGGTTAATGCAGTCCTGGCACCACCCCGAGCGGAGGACTATTTCCAGTCCACCACTAGGCCTGGCATGAGGAGCAGCTTCTGAGTCAGCGCAATGGCGGAGAGGCCAGCTGACCTCGCTATCCGTAGGCTCCCGCACGCCTGGCGACCAGCGTTGAGAAGGCCATCTAGTTCCTTCTTTGCTGGGTTGGTGGCCATGCGCAAGCCCGTGGCGGAGTCCACCTCACCTTGCTCCAGATTTGCTGCATAGCGGAAAAAGAAGATGCGTCATATTCGGCATAACAAAAAATTGCAAACTTCATAGTACGAAAAGCCATTGATACCTAGCAGGGTCTCCTGGAAGTGATTGAGGACCTCGTTAAAGCCATCACACCACTTTTCAAATTTAGCGGTGGCTTTGCGGAGATCCTCTATCTCCTTGTCCTTCTTGAGGTTCTGGCGCTCCTGGTCCTTCAGCTGCTCCTCGAGGAGAGTGTTTGCGGCCAGTGATTTCTGGAGCTGCTGTTGTAGCCCTTCCATCGCAATGGCGTGGCCCTTCTCCACCCCCTCAAGTGTGGACTTGAGCTTGGCAACATCTGCATGGCGGAAGTATCAGCGCAGTGTTGATCGAATCAGCATAAAGGAACTCAAACTTGTCAAAGTAAAATTACCGCTATTCTCAAGCTGCTGCTGCAAGTCCGCCACAAGAGCGCTTTTATTAGCCAGCTCCTTCTCCTGCGAGCTGACAACCTGGACCAGGTCCTCTATGACTTTCTTGTAATTCTAGCAAAATGACATGAAGTGTTAGTCAATCTTAGAGCTTTATGCCAGATAATTATCCGCCATAACGCTCGGGGGCTACTCACGATGATTTTTTAGTCACTCTTAGAGCTTTATGCCAGATAATTATCCGCCATAACGCTCGGGGGCTACTCACGATGATTTTTTAGTCACTCTTAGAGCATTATGCCGGATGGTATCTGCCATAACGCTCGGGGGCTACTTATACTGATTTTTTGTCTTAAGAGCTTTATGCCAGATAATCCGCCATAACGCTCGGAGGCTACTTAGTAAAAATTTCAAGTCCTCTACAGAGCACTGCATAATATGACAGCGCTCGGGGGCTATGTTATGCAAAAGTTTACAGTAGTTTCTCTTATAGCTCCATAGCAGATCATATATGAGAATCCGCCATGGCGCTCGGGGGCTACTAGGAGTACATACCTTCTTCATGGTGGTTGTCTTTTCTACAAAAGCGGCAATGCCGCTGGATAGCTGGTTGCTGGCATCTTCCTAGCTGGAGATAAGCCTGACAACTTCAAGTTGCTTTTGTTTCCAAAACAAACTGCCCCCCGTCGGATCATCCTCCACCTGACCTTGAAACGAGTCAGAAGCCTTTTCGCTTTGGATGACATCATTAGCCGCAGCTTCAGTCGTTGGGTTGGCTTCTGGCATCGAGTCAAACTGACCACCAGCATCCTCCATATCGATATCATTACGAGCAGGGGAGGGAATTGGTACATCAGGGGTCTGTGGGATAGCGGCAGGGGAGGGCTTGGCTCGCTTGGATGACCGTTCTTTGACAGCAGGTTTCTTCCTTCTGGGTAAAGGAGGATTAGTAGTGAAAAGCAGCAACAATGAAGAAAGATATTGAAAGATTACCTTGACTTTGGCAGATTGATGGTAGCGGTGTTCTTGGATGGCGTTTCCAACTCTGCCCTGTGTTGAGCTTCGAAACGATGGGAATCAGTAGATTTCCCGCCACCACCACGAGGTTTTCCGCTACCAACCCGCTTCTTGGGAATCACCTTCTCCTTGGTCGTATGGGCTGTGTCATCTATGTCCCCCGCCATCTCCTCTTTGTTTCCACTGGAGTGAACTACTTCCTCAGTAGCGGTGGGCTTGGAGTTGGAGTGGCAAAGGGGATGAGCAAAATCCGCAGGACCGACTGATTTGAGCTGACAAATAAAGACATCAATTAGAATAAAAGTGTGAAGGTATCATAGAATGCCATGGCGGAAGCGTGACTTACCGAAGGGCAGCTGCCATTCTCAAACATCGCCATGCCAAACTAAAAAGGCTTCTTCCGGGGAGATTTCATTAGAGAACGGATGCGCTTCTCGACCACCCTAGGGTCCAGCTCCTGGTCTGAACAACGCATGCCATCATTTGCACCAGTATACTCGTGCATCAGGCTATCGCGGTGTTGTAGCGGCTGGATCCACCGAGATATCCAACAATTGATGGTGTTGATCCCTTTCAGGCCATCAATGGATAGCTTGGCGATCTGCCGAGCCAGGAACTTGACATAGGGAGTGGCCGTTTCGTCGTTGACGGCCTTCCAGGAGTTGCGGGGCAGCGCTGCTATGTTCTCGAATGAAGGAAGGCCGCGGGCTTGAGATGGCGCGGGCTTGTCTGCCATGTAGAACCAGGACCCTCTCCATCCTATGGCGGAATCCAGAGGCATGATGAAGGGGTATGCTTTTGATCTCCATGGAAGAAAGCATATTGTTCCACAGGTTCGAAGGAATCCATCATCATCGTAATTGGCCCACACGGAGAAGAAGAGCTGGAAGAGGTCTACCCTGGGGCGGATTCCAAGGTATCCTTCGCAGAGGGCCGCATAGCCCACTACGGATACCAAGCTGTTTGGCGCTATATGGTGCAGCTGCAGCCCGTAGAATTTCAGAAGGTTGGTAAAGAAAGCAGATGGTGGCATGCTAAGACCCCTCTCCATCTGATGTTCTCTGTGTGGATTCCCGAGTAGTGACTTTTTGGCGATCTAAGCCGCCATCTGCTAAGGCTTTTGGACGGTTGCTATTAAGTATCGTCGCCCTAGCGGATTGTTCGTGCGAAGATTTCGCCATCTCATGAAAAGTCAAGAACAGAGAGCCGGACGGCGGATCGCATAATCCTATGCGTGAAAAAATTTCAAAGTGTTGTTTTTTGACCATGTAAAAGACTGCAAGTTGCATAAAACTAGGCCTGGCAGTTTCTTCGCACAATTAATCCACTTAATAAAAACTGAGCTGCAAAGTTCAAAAAGCATTCCACTGATCCGCCACAA
Organism: Dactylis glomerata; assembly: GCA_007115705.1. Taxonomy (NCBI): domain Eukaryota; kingdom Viridiplantae; phylum Streptophyta; class Magnoliopsida; order Poales; family Poaceae; genus Dactylis; species Dactylis glomerata. Next base: position 4,882,177 of record QXEO01000270.1, read on the forward strand.
GAAGATCAGTCACAGTGCAGAGCATACACACGCAGTTTAAAAGTTTAAATTACAGACCCACTCAAGGGCCGAATTGATGCAAGTATTTTTTCCTGCCACATTGCAGGGTACAGCCTAAGTAGATGGCGGAACTCCAAAAGACACCTCTTCACCGCCATCAGCACCAGCGGTGGTTGCAAAGACTGACGCCGAAGCTTGGCTTGGGGACCCCGGCAGATCGTATGCTTCATAGTACACGTTCAGCTCAGTGCCCAGGGCACACACCTGATCGTATCCAAGCACACTTTGCCGGATGGCGGCCTCGTCCACCGGTGCTCTGTCCTCGCCACCCTCCGGGATGCCGGAGGTGATCAGGTCCAGGTCTAGCTCAGGGTAGTGGGCCTTGGCCAAGGTTAATGCAGTCCTGGCACCACCCCGAGCGGAGGACTATTTCCAGTCCACCACTAGCCCTGGCATGAGGAGCAGCTTCTGAGTCAGCGCAATGGCGGAGAGGCCAGCTGAACTCGCTATCTGTAGGCTCCCGCACGCCTGGCGACCAATGTTGAGAAGGCCATCTAGTTCCTTCTTCGCTGGGTCGGTGGCCATGAACAAGCCCGTGGCGGAGTCCACCTCACCTTGCTCCAGATTTGCTGCATCACGGAAAAAGAAGATGCGTCATATTTGGCATAACAAAAAATTGCAAACTTCATAGTACGAAAAGCCATTGATACCTAGCAGGGTCTCCTGGAAGTGATTGAGGACCTCGTTAAAGCCATCACGCCACTTTTCAAATTTAGCGGTGGCTTTGCGGAGATCCTCTATCTCCTTGTCCTTCTTGAGGTTCTGGCGCTCCTGGTCCTTCAGCTGCTCCTCGAGGAGAGTGTTTGCGGCCAGTGATTTCTGGAGCTGCTGTTGTAGCCCTTCCATCGCAATGGCGTGGCCCTTCTCCACCCCCTCAAGTGTGGACTTGAGCTTGGCAACATCTGCATGGCGGAAGTATCAGCGCAGTGTTGATCGAATCAGCATAAAGGAACTCAAACTTGTCAAAGTAAAATTACCGCTATTCTCAAGCTGCTGCTGCAAGTCCGCCACAAGAGCGCTTTTATTTGCCAGCTCCTTCTCCTGCGAGCTGACAACCTGGACCAGGTCCTCTATGACTTTCTTGTAATTCTAGCAAAATGACATGAAGTGTTAGTCAATCTTAGAGCTTTATGCCAGATAATTATCCGCCATAACGCTCGGGGGCTACTCACGATGATTTTTTAGTCACTCTTAGAGCTTTATGCCAGATAATTATCCGCCATAACGCTCGGGGGCTACTCACGATGATTTTTCAGTCACTCTTAGAGCATTATGCCGGATGGTATCTGCCATAACGCTCGGGGGCTACTTATACTGATTTTTTGTCTTAAGAGCTTTATGCCAGATAATCCGCCATAACGCTCGGAGGCTACTTAGTAAAAATTTCAAGTCCTCTACAGAGCACTGCATAATATGACAGCGCTCGGGGGCTATGTTATGCAAAAGTTTACAGTAGTTTCTCTTATAGCTCCATAGCAGATCATATATGAGAATCCGCCATGGCGCTCGGGGGCTACTAGGAGTACATACCTTCTTCATGGTGGTTGTCTTTTCTACAAAAGCGGCAATGCCGCTGGATAGCTGGTTGCTGGCATCTTCCTAGCTGGAGATAAGCCTGACAACTTCAAGTTGCTTTTGTTTCCAAAACAAACTGCCCCCCGTCGGAGCATCCTCCACCTGACCTTGAAACGAGTCAGAAGCCTTTTCGCTTTGGATGACATCATTAGCCGCAGCTTCAGTCGTTGGGTTGGCTTCTGGCATCGAGTCAAACTGACCACCAGCATCCTCCATATCGATATCATTACGAGCAGGGGAGGGAATTGGTACATCAGGGGTCTGTGGGATAGCGGCAGGGGAGGGCTTGGCTCGCTTGGATGACCGTTCTTTGACAGCAGGTTTCTTCCTTCTGAGTAAAGGAGGATTAGTAGTGAAAAGCAGCAACAATGAAGAAAGATATTGAAAGATTACCTTGACTTTGGCAGATTGATGGTAGCGGTGTTCTTGGATGGCGTTTCCAACTCTGCCCTGTGTTGAGCTTCGAAACGATGGGAATCAGTAGATTTCCCGCCACCACCACGAGGTTTTCCGCTACCAACCCGCTTCTTGGGAATCACCTTCTCCTTGGTCGTATGGGCTGTGTCATCTATGTCCCCCGCCATCTCCTCTTTGTTTCCACTGGAGTGAACTACTTCCTCAGTAGCGGTGGGCTTGGAGTTGGAGTGGCAAAGGGGATGAGCAAAATCCGCAGGACCGACTGATTTGAGCTGACAAATAAAGACATCAATTAGAATAAAAGTGTGAAGGTATCATAGAATGCCATGGCGGAAGCGTGACTTACCGAAGGGCAGCTGCCATTCTCAAACATCGCCATGCCAAACTAAAAAGGCTTCTTCCGGGGAGATTTCATTAGAGAACGGATGCGCTTCTCGACCACCCTAGGGTCCAGCTCCTGGTCTGAACAACGCATGCCATCATTTGCACCAGTATACTCGTGCATCAGGCTATCGCGGTGTTGTAGCGGCTGGATCCACCGAGATATCCAACAATTGATGGTGTTGATCCCTTTCAGGCCATCAATGGATAGCTTGGCGATCTGCCGAGCCAGGAACTTGACATAGGGAGTGGCCGTTTCGTCGTTGACGGCCTTCCAGGAGTTGCGGGGCAGCGCTGCTATGTTCTCGAATGAAGGAAGGCCGCGGGCTTGAGATGGCGCGGGCTTGTCTGCCATGTAGAACCAGGACCCTCTCCATCCTATGGCGGAATCCAGAGGCATGATGAAGGGGTATGCTTTTGATCTCCATGGAAGAAAGCATATTGTTCCACAGGTTCGAAGGAATCCATCATCATCGTAATTGGCCCACACGGAGAAGAAGAGCTGGAAGAGGTCTACCCTGGGGCGGATTCCAAGGTATCCTTCGCAGAGGGCCGCATAGCCCACTACGGATACCAAGCTGTTTGGCGCTATATGGTGCAGCTGCAGCCCGTAGAATTTCAGAAGGTTGGTAAAGAAAGCAGATGGTGGCATGCTAAGACCCCTCTCCATCTGATGTTCTCTGTGTGGATTCCCGAGTAGTGACTTTTTGACGATCTAAGCCGCCATCTGCTAAGGCTTTTGGACGGTTGCTATTAAGTATCGTCGCCCTAGCGGATTGTTCGTGCGAAGATTTCGCCATCTCATGAAAAGTCAAGAACAGAGAGCCGGACGGCGGATCGCATAATCCTATGCGTGAAAAAATTTCAAAGTGTTGTTTTTTGACCATGTAAAAGACTGCAAGTTGCATAAAACTAGGCCTGGCAGTTTCTTCGCACAATTAATCCACTTAATAAAAACTGAGCTGCAAAGTTCAAAAAGCATTCCACTGATCCGCCACAAGAAGATCAGTCACAGTGCAGAGCATACACACGCAGTTTAAAAGTTTAAATTACAGACCCACTCAAGGGCCGAATTGATGCAAGTATTTTTTCCTGCCACATTGCAGGGTACAGCCTAAGTAGATGGCGGAACTCCAAAAGACACCTCTTCACCGCCATCAGCACCAGCGGTGGTTGCAAAGACTGACGCCGAAGCTTGGCTTGGGGACCCCGGCAGATCGTATGCTTCATAGTACACGTTCAGCTCAGTGCCCAGGGCACACACCTGATCGTATCCAAGCACACTTTGCCGGATGGCGGCCTCGTCCACCGGTGCTCTGTCCTCGCCACCCTCCGGGATGCCGGAGGTGATCAGGTCCAGGTCTAGCTCAGGGTAGTGGGCCTTGGCCAAGGTTAATGCAGTCCTGGCACCACCCCGAGCGGAGGACTATTTCCAGTCCACCACTAGCCCTGGCATGAGGAGCAGCTTCTGAGTCAGCGCAATGGCGGAGAGGCCAGCTGAACTCGCTATCTGTAGGCTCCCGCACGCCTGGCGACCAATGTTGAGAAGGCCATCTAGTTCCTTCTTCGCTGGGTCGGTGGCCATGAACAAGCCCGTGGCGGAGTCCACCTCACCTTGCTCCAGATTTGCTGCATCACAGAAAAAGAAGATGCGTCATATTTGGCATAACAAAAAATTGCAAACTTCATAGTACGAAAAGCCATTGATACCTAGCAGGGTCTCCTGGAAGTGATTGAGGACCTCGTTAAAGCCATCACGCCACTTTTCAAATTTAGCGGTGGCTTTGCGGAGATCCTCTATCTCCTTGTCCTTCTTGAGGTTCTGGCGCTCCTGGTCCTTCAGCTGCTCCTCGAGGAGAGTGTTTGCGGCCAGTGATTTCTGGAGCTGCTGTTGTAGCCCTTCCATCGCAATGGCGTGGCCCTTCTCCACCCCCTCAAGTGTGGACTTGAGCTTGGCAACATCTGCATGGCGGAAGTATCAGCGCAGTGTTGATCGAATCAGCATAAAGGAACTCAAACTTGTCAAAGTAAAATTACCGCTATTCTCAAGCTGCTGCTGCAAGTCCGCCACAAGAGCGCTTTTATTTGCCAGCTCCTTCTCCTGCGAGCTGACAACCTGGACCAGGTCCTCTACGACTTTCTTGTAATTCTAGCAAAATGACATGAAGTGTTAGTCAATCTTAGAGTTTTATGCCAGATAATTATCCGCCATATCGCTCGGGGGCTACTCACGATGATTTTTTAGTCACTCTTAGAGCTTTATGCCAGATAATTATCCGCCATAACGCTCGGGGGCTACTCACGATGATTTTTTAGTCACTCTTAGAGCATTAGGCCGGATGGTATCCGCCATAACACTCGGGGGCTACTTATACTGATTTTTTGTCTTAAGAGCTTTATGCCGAATAATCCGCCATAACGCTCGGAGGCTACTCAGTAAAAATTTCAAGTACTCTACAGAGCACTGCATAATATGACAGCGCTCGGGGGCTATGTTATGCAAAAGTTTACAGTAGTTTCTCTTAGAGCTCCATAGCGGATCATATATGAGAATCCGCCATGGCGCTCGGGGGCTACTAGGAGTACATACCTTCTTCATGGTGGTTGTCTTTTCTACAAAAGCGGCAATGCCGCTGGATAGCTGGTTGCTGGCATCTTCCTAGCTGGAGATAAGCCTGACAACTTCACGTTGCTTTTGTTTCCAAAACAAACTGCCCCCCGTCGGAGCATCCTCCACCTGACCTTGAAACGAGTCACAAGCCTTTTCGCTTTGGATGACATCATTAGCCGCAGCTTCAGTCGTTGGGTTGGCTTTTGGCATCAAGTCAAACTGACCACCAGCATCCTCCATATCGATATCATTACGAGCAGGGGAGGGAATTGGTACATCAGGGGTCTGTGGGATAGCGGCAGGGGAGGGCTTGGCTCGCTTGGATGACGGTTCTTTGACAGCAGGTTTCTTCCTTCTGAGTAAAGGAGGATTAGTAGTGAAAAGCAGCAACAATGAAGAAAGATATTGAAAGATTACCTTGACTTTGGCAGATTGATGGTAGCGGTGTTCTTGGATGGCGTTTCCAACTCCGCCCTGTGTTGAGCTTCGAAACGACGGGAATCAGTAGATTTCCCGCCACCACCACGAGGTTTTCCGCTACCAACCCGCTTCTTGGGAATCACCTTCTCCTTGGTCGTATGGGCTGTGTCATCTATGTCCCCTGCCATCTCCTCTTTGTTTCCACTGGAGTGAACTACTTCCTTAGTAGCGGTGGGCTTGGAGTTGGAGTGGCGAAGGGGATGAGCAAAATCCGCAGGACCGAGTGATTTGAGCTGACAAATAAAGACATCAATTAGAATAAAAGTGTGAAGGTATCATAGAATGCCATGGCGGAAGCGTGACTTACCGAAGGGCAGCTGCCATTCTCAAACATCGCCATGCCAAACTTCAAAGGCTTCTTCCGGGGAGATTTCATTAGAGAACGGATGCGCTTCTCGACCACCCTAGGGTCCAGCTCCTGGTCTGAACAACGCATGCCATCATTTGCACCAGTATACTCGTGCATCAGGCTATCGCGGTGTTGTAGCGGCTGGATCCACCGAGATATCCAACAATTGATGGTGTCGATCCCTTTCAGGCCATCAATGGATAGCTTGGCGATCTGCCGAGCCAGGAACTTGACATAGGGAGTGGCCGTTTCGTCGTTGACGGCCTTCCAGGAGTCGCGGGGCTACGCTGCTATGTTCTCGAAGGAAGGAAGGCCGCGGGCTTGAGATGGCGCGGGCTTGTCCGCCATGTAGAACCAGGACCCTCTCCATCCTATGGCGGAATCCAGAGGCATGATGAAGGGGTATGCTTTTGATCTCCATGGAAGAAAGCATATTGTTCCACAGGTTCAAAGGAATCCATCATCATCGTAATTGGCCCACACGGAGAAGAAGAGCTGGAAGAGGTCTACCCTGGGGCGGATTCCAAGGTATCCTTCGCAGAGGGCCGCATAGCCCACTACGGATACCAAGCTGTTTGGCGCTATATGGTGCAGCTGCAGCCCGTAGAATTTCAGAAGGTTGGTAAAGAAAGCAGATGGTGGCATGCTAAGACCCCTCTCCACGTGAGATTTGAGCATCACGATTTCGGAGGAGTTAGGGGCCGGCACCAGGGCCTTGAAATCAGTTCGCCATCCAGATTCTGCTTGAGGGGCCACGGTGCCCTCGTCCTCCAAGGCTTGGACATGAGCATCCTTGACATGGGATTTTTGGCAGTACCCATGGAGGTTCTGGGGGATCTGTTCTTCTTCAGCCTTGGCTCCATCCTCCTGTTCTTCTTCCGCATCCTCGCCATCCACTTCTTTGTCTGCGGCATCCTCTGCAGTTGTACCCGCCATCTCCTCCTCAGCTTCAGATGTAATATCCTCTGGATACAAATCTGCCATTGAAGGATGTGTTCCCTGAGTTGATTGCTGCAGAGGGGAATCCTCTTCCTCAGCTTCGGAATGGTGGCGGGAAGGAGATCCAGAGTTCATGGCGCTGAGCAGAGGGTGGGTTCTGCTATGAAGTGTTTGAAGTTCTTGACTGAACTATTCCGGCGGAAAAAGCTACCGGCGGCGAGGTCTTCCACGGTGGCTCGTCGGAGATGACGAAGCTCTCGTGGGGGGCGCTGAGGAGAGAGAATGCGTCGGGGGCGAATGAGGGGTGACCGGCCGGGGGTGAGAGGCTGGGGTATATATAGACCCCGGACCTTGAGATTCGTGCCCGCCATCACCACCGCTCGTCCTGATCGTAGGAACCCTAATCCGGTGACACGTGTCCAGGGGTAATGATATGGGCACGACGGAGGAGGTGAAGCCCAATTTTAGGACTCCACCAAGATGAGGGAGGCTCGTTGCAGATTGGCACGCCAGGACGACCTACGATATGAGATAATTAAGTCTAAGGCTGTGTCATTAGTTTGCATATCTGTTCATGTTATTTCGTGTGTCAGGTCATGTTATGGGCCACTTAGTTTTATTTGTGTTTTGGGTTTGGGCCTGTCCAAGCCCAACAGTTTTCTGGCCATCTATATAAGGAGGCCAGCAGGTTAGGGTTTAGGGAGTTCAGTTGTTTAGACAAAACATTGAGTTGTGTGCTGCGTGTAGCATCCCTCCGGGGACGGCGCTGCCGTCATTTATCTTATCAAATATATTGCTGTGAAGGTTCTTGTGTTCATCAAGGATTATCAGGCTCAGGTTTGAGGCGTGTTGATTCTCTTCATGTTGCTTGCTGGATTCGTTCCTCTTCTTCAGGTTGCGTTCATCGCGTGATTGGAAGATTATTTATCCGGGTTGACTCGCTGTGAAAGATCGGGACAAAACTCAAGGATCGCCAGTGTGAACCTTATCATGTGGTATCAGAGCTTACTAGGTTGATCACAGCGGTTGTTGTTTATTGATTGATCTGCAAATTGTTCTTCTTCTGTGGCAGCAAATTGAGGTTTAAGTTGAGGTTTAAGTTTTCAGATCCGTGCGTACTAGGGATTGTTGTTCTTCCGTGGCAGCAACTTGGTTGGTGCGAGTGGATCTCAGGAGCGTACTACTGGTTCATCCTTGGAGTTCACGCTGATCATAGCTCGATCATGCCCTGCTAGAGTCAAACAACGTTGTTGGTAGCAAAGGAGATCAGCGATTTAAGGTCGAGCGCTCCAAGATCCGATCGTGGCCAGTTGGTGGGGCATTGTTTCGTTTGTTGGAAGATCCGATCGCTCTGATCGCTGGACCTGGCCAGATCCCATCGGTACAGGTCGCTAGAGGATGAAGACCGTCTGCCCCTGGGCGAGGCGTCGCCCGCGTCCTGGGATCGAGGATCGAGGCGCTCATCGCGGGACCGTGATCGCGTGTGTGCCACTAGCGATCGTGCCTCGTGGGCCGGCCCATATCGATTCCAGCTGATTTGGACGCCCGGCTCCCTAGCGATCGCCCCCGCTCCCGCCTGGGATCGCTTAGCGATCGCCCCCGCTCCCGCCTGGGATCGCCTAGCGATCGCCCCCGCTCGCACCTAGGATCGCCTAGCGTCGCCCCACCTGGGATCGATCCAGGATTATCGTGCGCCCGGGCTGGCAGCCAGGTGCGCTGTCTCTTGGGCCGGCCCATCTCAGCGGATCGCCCAGACTGCCTCGTGCTCGGGCCAGACTTGGCTCGTACGCCGGTCTCGTGGGAATCGCTGTTCGCGTCCGCGCCTCAGCACAGACGATCTCCGTGCTCTAGCGACACAAAGATTGTTTGCCTTGGCTTCGTTTAATTCGTCCCGCGCGCTGACACAAAGATAGTTTGCATCAGCCATCTCGGCTACGCAAGACGGGAAAAAGCACAGGTAAAATTATTTGGTATTGAGGAATCAGTGAAGGCTGGGTTTGGTGTACACGTTTTTGGAGCATTTCTGCAGCACGGTCGGTTTCGCTCGTTCTTCTGCCGTGTCACCGCGCTGGCACCTAGGGTACTGCTTTAGGTGCGAAATCTGCACTGTTTCCACGATTTGTCTCTGCCACGTGATGGGTTTTTCAGCGATTGTTAGCAAGAAGGAGAAATCAGACGATGTCTATTTTGACTACACTACTCTCATGGTAGGTTTCACTTTGGATTCTACCAAGATCAAGTGGCGTTTGGATAGTTCTGCGACCTGGGCAGACTATCAGTCTTGGGAGAAAGATATGGAACATGGTTTTGACAGATGTCGTACACTCGACCGCACGTTTGGTGGCCGTATTGCATATGTTCTTGCACAGAGGCGTGTGGATGAGAAAGTGGCTACATGGTGGCGTGAAGAGAGATCAGTGAAGGGCATGACAGGTGCAACATCAAGTTGGGAGGATTTCAAGCAATTTTTGCGTTCTAGATTTGTGGAGAAGTCCGTGGAGTCAGACATGGTGGTTGTTTCAGAGGTACAAGCCAAGGTTGCTGAAGATGACACACCAATGAGAGGTATGAGTATTCAGCTTCATAAATTGGCTACTGGTGATAAGGCGGTGGTACGGAATCAGCGATGGAGCCTGTTTCAGACACAGTGCACCATCAAGGAGAAAGCGTGCAAATTGATCATTGACAGTGGTAGCTACTGTAATGGCATTAGCAAGGCGGTTGTGGAGGCTTTGGGTTTATCCACATGGCGTATTCCAGAACCGAGGCATGTTGAGTGGGTTAATAGCTGCGGTATGCTGAAGATTACTCACAAGGTGCGTGTGCCATTTACAGTTGATGACTATGTTGATGAGGTGGACTGTGATGTGTTGCCACTGGAGGTGTGTGGGCTGTTACTTGGACGTCCATGGCAGTATGATCACAATGCTATGCATGCTGGGAGAGCAAATACATATTATTTTGTGCATGATGGCAAACAGCGGACTTTGAAGCCTATGAGAGATGATCAAATCAAGTCTGATGTTGTGTTGGTGGTTCGCAAGGAGAAGTTGCATAAAGCTAAGCCACAACCAGGGCTAGCTAAGGTGCAGCATGAGGAGCATGATGCGAAAAGCATCAGTGGTGATATTGTTTCAGCCAAGCCTGTAGATGACAAGCCAGTTGTTCTTGTTAGTGACAAGCCGGTTGTAGTCAAGCCTCTTATTGATGAAGGGAAGGATATGTCAGCATGTGTTCCATGTGTTCCACTTCCAGTTTGTGTTGACATGGGTGTTCAGACCGATGACGGTGGTGCTGATCATGTTACGGTGCATACGGTGCCCCGGGTAGTCAGCCACAGTTTTGTTAGAACACCTCGGAGACGTGTTGTTGGAGCAGCAGTGCGTGTGCATACAGGCAAGGATGGACGTGTTCGTCAGTTGTGTGGCCCAGGCATTACAACTTTGCAGGGTCGTGCTAAGCAAGTTCATGTTCAGCAACGCAAGGTTCCAGCAAGGATTGAGAAGAAGAAGGTGGAGGCGCCTAAGTACAAGTTTATTTGGCGAAGAAAAGAGGTGCAACCACCTAGGGCTGTATCAAGTCGAGCAGGCCAAGAGGGAGGATGTGGTGAGGAAGGCAAGCAAGACTTGAAGACGGCGAATATATGTGCTGCTATTATTGATATTCCGCCACCTTTTCGAGCAGACCCTCACGCGTTGGGGACAACGCTTTTTGAAGGGGGGGAGGATGATATGGGCACGACGGAGGAGGTGAAGCCCAATTTTAGGACTCCACCAAGATGAGGGAAGCTCGTTGCAGATTGGCACGCCAGGACGACCTACGATATGAGATAATTAAGTCTAAGGCTGTGTCATTAGTTTGCATATCTGTTCATGTTATTTCATGTGTCAGGTCATGTTATGGGCCACTTAGTTTTATTTGTGTTTTGGGTTTGGGCCTGTCCAAGCCCAACAGTTTTCTGGCCATCTATATAAGGAGGCCAGCAGGTTAGGGTTTAGGGAGTTCAGTTGTTTAGACAAAACATTGAGTTGTGTGTTGCGTGTAGCATCCCTCCGGGGACGGCGCTGCCGTCATTTATCTTATCAAATATATTGCTGTGAAGGTTCTTGTGTTCATCAAGGATTATCAGGCTCAGGTTTGAGGCGTGTTGATTCTCTTCACATTGCTTGCTGGATTCGTTCCTCTTCTTCAGGTTGCGTTCATCGCGTGATTGGAAGATTATTTATCCGGGTTGACTCGCTGTGAAAGATCGGGACAAAACTCAAGGATCGTCGGTGTGATCCTTATCAGGTAAAAAGGTAACTTCGGTAAAAACAGTGCATGCGATGTAAGTCTTGCCCTAGAAGGAACTACGTGCCAGAATTTATGGCGGATTTCTATGGTATGATCCAATGGATCCCGGAAATCTCGCTAAGTTAAAACTACGTCGCCTGATCCGCTATTTGTGGCCGATTAATAGATGGAAGAAGGAACATCAAGAAACCGCCATCCAAGCGCAGAATAGAAGAAAAGCTATGGCAGATGAATCTCGCCAAAAATGTGACATGGCGGATAAAGATGGCGATCTTGAAGTTCCCTGGGGGCTACTGTTGGGGATATACCAAATGGGTATACCAGCGACGTAGTCCTAAACCAGCAAGCCAGGGTGGCCCATCAAGGGTGGTATGGCGGATTGCCTACCGGGCGGCCTAGTTGCCGGAGATGCCATGGCGGTACTGGACGCAGGCGCTTATGGCGGATCCGAAGATAGGCCCATGGCGGGTTGCCTTGTAGTACACGCATAGGACTTAGTCTAGGACTCCAAGTTGTATCCGCTCCGGTACCATCGTGTAGCCCATGCGAGGTGCCTTTATAAGCCCGGCGTGGAGCAGCCCTTGAGGCAAGAGAAGACAATAGCTAGGTTTACGGCCAATCGCATAGCGAAACAGCCAACCTCCTCATTGTAACCGAGCACTTGTTGCCATATAGTGAATTATAGCAGCACGTAGGGTCTCACCACTGTTGCGGGATCTAAAGCTGGGTAAACTCGTGCTACCACCGTCCCGGATCGCTCCGCCGTGTTCACCCCCTTCCACAAACCGCCATACCCCTACCTCTATGGCAGATCTGTTGACGAAACCACGACATGGTTGAAAAGCTTGCTCTTACAACACGACCCCATCCTCGTCCATATCACATTCAATGGTTTAATAACAGCGGCAAGGTTAAGGTAACACGTACAGTTCGTGTGCATTTTACTATTGCTGCATATGCTGATTATGTTGAGTGTGATGTTGTTCCTATGCAAGCATGTGCTCTTTTACTTGGTAGACCATGGCAATTTGATACAAATTCTATACACTATGGTAGCACGAATCAGTATTCTCTTGTTCATAATGATAAGAAAATTGTGTCCAGGACTGCCACCTATTCGTGGAATTGAGCACCAAATTGATTTGATTCCTGGAGCATCTTTGCCCAACCGTGTGCCATATCGTACCAATCCGGAGGAGACGAAAGAGATTCAGCGACAAATTCAAGAACTTCTTGACAAGGGTCATATTCGTGAGTCTCTTAGTCCTTGTGTTGTTCCTATTATTTTGGTACCAAAGAAAGATGGTTCTTCGCGCATGTGTACTGATTGTAGAGCAATCAATAATATTACTATTCGCTATCGTCATCCTATTCCTCGTTTAGATGACATGCTTGATGAATTGAGTGGCTCTACCATGTTCTCTAAGGTTGATTTGCGTAGTGGTTACCACCAAATTCGTATGAAGTTAGGAGATGAATGGAAAACTGTATTTAAAACTAAATTTGGCCTATATGAGTGGTTAGTGATGCCCTTTGGTTTAACTAATACTTCCAGCACTTTCATGAGATTAATGAATGAAGTTTTATGTGCTTTTATTGGACATTTTGTGGTGGTATATTTTGATGATATATTGATATATAGCAAATCTGTAGAAGAACATTTGGAACATTTACGTGCTGTTTTTGATGCTTTACGTGCTGCACGTTTGTTTGGTAACATTGCAAAGTGCACCTTTTGCACAAATAGAGTTGCTTTTCTTGGCTATGTTGTTACAGCACAGGGTATTGAAGTTGATCGCCAAGATTGAAGCAATTTTGAGTTGGCCACAACCCAAAACAGTCACACAAGTGAGGAGTTTCCTTGGCCTCGCTGGATTTTATAGGCGCTTTGTCAAAGATTTTGGTTCCATTGCAGCGCCGCTGAACGAGCTTACTAAGAAAGATGTGCCCTTTGTTTGGGGCAATGCACAACAAGATGCCTTCATGTTACTCAAAGATAAGCTTACACATGCTCCTTTACTCCAACTTCCTGATTTTAATAAGACTTTTGAGTTGGAATGTGATGCTAGTGGAATTGGTTTAGGAGGAGTGTTGTTACAAGAGGGCAAACCTGTTGCATATTTCAGTGAGAAATTGAGTGGAGCTAGTTTGAACTATTCTACTTATGATAAGGAATTATATGCTCTTGTTCGGACATTAGAAACTTGGCAACATTATTTATGGCCTGAAGAATTTGTTATACATTCTGATCATGAATCTTTGAAGCATATTTGTAGTAAAGCTAAGTTGAATAAACATCATGCAAAGTGGGTTGAATTCATTGAATCTTTTCCTTATGTTATTAAACACAAAAAGGGTAAAGATAATATTATTGATGATGCTTTGTCACGTCGTTATACCATGTTATCTCAACTTGACTTCAAAATCTTTGGTTTGGAAACTATCAAAGAACAATATGTGAACGATGTCGATTTTAAAGATGTTTTGCAGCATTGTCTAGAGGGTAGAACTTGGAACAAATTCGTCTTCAATGATGGGTTTGTGTTCCGTGCTAACAAACTATGCATTCCAGAAGGTTCCATTCATCTTTTGTTGTTACAGGAGGCGCATGGAGGAGGATTGATGGGTCTCTTTGGAGTAAAGAAGACAGAAGACGTACTTGTTACACACTTCTTTTGGCCACACATGAGACGGGATGTTGAGAGGTTTATTGCTCGCTGCACAACATGTCAAAAAGCTAAGTCACGCCTTAATCCACATGGTTTATATATGCCTCTTCCTATTCCTAGTGTACCTTGGGAGGATATTTCTATGGACTTTGTTTTAGGATTACCTCGAACACAGAAGGGGAGGGATAGTATTTTTGTGGTTATGGATAGATTTTCTAAGATGGCACACTTTATTCCTTGTCATAAGAGTGATGATGTTGCTCATGTTGCTGAATTATTCTTTCGCGATGTTGTTCGCTTGCATGGTGTGCCAAATACTATTGTTTCAGATCGTGATACTAAATTTCTTAGCCATTTTTGGAGATGTTTATGGGCTAGGTTGGGGACTAAATTGCTGTTTAGTACTACATGTCGTCCCCAAACTGATGGACAAACTGAAGTAGTAAATAGAACTTTATCTACCATGTTAAGGGTTGTTTTAAAGAAGAACTTGAAAATGTGGGAAGATTGTTTACCTCATATTGAATTTGCTTACAATCGTTCTGTGCATTCTACAACTAAGTTATGTCCTTTTGAGATTGTGTATGGTTTTGTTCCTCGTGCACCTATTGATTTATTACCTATTCCATCTTCGGTGCAACATAATTTTGATGCTACACAGCGTGCTGAATAGATTCTTACGTTGCATAGGATTACTAAGGAAAATATAGAACATATGAATGCTAAATATGAAGTTGCTGGTGATAAAGGACGAAAGCATATTGTGTTTGATGTGGGAGATCTAGTTTGGTTGTATTTGCGCAAAGATTGTTTTCCTGATTTGTGCAAGTCTAAATTAATGCCACGTGCTGCTGGTCCTTTTAAAGTGTTAGAGAAAATGAATGATAATGCATATAAACTTGAGCTTCCTGCAGAGATGGGCACGGTAAGTCCTTCATTTAACATTGCAGATTTGAAGCCATACTTTGGAGAAGAAGATGAGATTGCGTCGAGGACGACTTCAATTCAAGAAGGGGAGGATGATGAGGACATCCCTACGGTTGATACAACCGTTGCACCTACAGCCACACTTACTCCCATTCCACAACTCCAAGGACCTCTCACAAGAGCTCGTGCACGCCAACTAAATTATCAGGTACTTTTGTTTCTAGGAACTATTCCTAATATTCATAAGAATATGATGCTGCCTAAATCAGATGTGTTTATGTTACTTAGGAATGATGGGCCTAGCATGGATGAGAGGGACAAGCATTGGAGCATGATCGTGCATGGAGATGATGGCAGCAATCGTGTGAGGATTCAGGATGACGCTGCAAGTGAAGATTTCAGAACTTTGAAGCCACCATAATGCTGCAAGGATGCTTGGACAAAATTCACAAGTTACCAAATCATAAAATTCGTCCAAGGCTTTATATGGTGCTGCGTCACCTTATTTTATGGGTTAAACCCATGTATTTTCGTCATAGGTATTTTAGGGATTTTCTGGAGGCTATTTGAGTGGAAATCGGCCCATCTAGGGTTATTTTCGGATGGCCCGTTAGGGCTGTACGAAAATCCCTGCCCTTTCCCTTATATATACCTCCTCCTAGCAGTCATTAGAACTTGGATTTTGTTTAGTTAAAGACTTAGACATGAGCTACTCTTCGCCATAGGCACAAGTGTCAAATCGACCTTTTGTACTACGCACAGACAGAATCCCACCTCTTCAATAAAGCCTTCATCTATATTCGCAATATCTTGATTGCATCTATAATTCTTGCTTGTTCTTCGATTGCTTGCAGGGATTGATCCTCGTGATCAGGTTGATCTAGCTCCGGCGTGATCAATAGCCTCGGAAGTTGGTGTACCGATTGCTAAGGCGCAACGTCTCGCACGTTTGTAGTCGGATCGTCAACGTTGACCTCCACCATAATCGATAGTTATCGTCTCATCAAAAGATCGGGCACCTTTACCCTATCATCGGGGGCTACTGACAAGGGTATAGATAATGGATCCCGTTAGTTGAGTACCCCTGAGGCCCGCCAAGCTAGGCCCAAGTGTAATCCAAGTCAAGATACGAGTTCATGTCATATACTGATATTGTAATACGTATCGAATCCCTCCCGTTCCTTGAGACCTGGCCACCTATATATAGGGGCCAGGAGAGGACGGTGAGGGACAGATTGAGAGTAAGCCAAAGTTCACCCTACGTTTACTTTCAATACACACCTTGTTTGACTGATTTTACCTTCGAGTTCATCCGACGCCCTACTTCCCCGATCCTAAGTCCTTCATATTGGACATTTGTCGAGTTAACCCTCGTCAATAGGTAACCAATGTTTTGGCAGGGCATGCAAGTTTGGGCAACATACATAGCAACCATATGGTTCTGATTATAGAACAATCAGGCAGGCTCAGTGACCATATGAACCACTCCTTTTCCAAAATATCAATTTCAGAATTACTGAACTATCATTACAGAACTAGAAATATTTTTGGAAAAGTCCCCTTGAACTAGGGCCGTCGCTTGAACTACTACTAGATCGGAGCATTGGGCAATCCATACGGGAAAACCCTACACTTACCTTGAGAAGGGATTCCTGCGTGCAGGATGCCGTGGAGGTCGAACGCCACCCAACCGGCGTTGGTTCGAGCAGTCGCGGTGGGCGGGGCGACCAACCCTAGCAGCCACCGGTTTAGGAGACTAGAAATGTGATTTTCCCGATTTTAGGGTTGAGGTCACCATGGATGGAGGTATCTAGTACTTTACCCCATATGGCAATCTTAGTCTAACTGATAGTGGACCCAAAAAAATGAAGTAAAAGCCCAAGTAGATAAACATGGACAATCACTGTTATTTTTTTATGGGGCAGATAAAGACTGCTACGCCTCTTCCTCCCCTGTCTCACTCCCCACTTCATAGTCCCCACCCTAAGCTCGCCATAGTTCTTGGCACCACCGCCGACGATGCTCCAATATCAAGCCCCCATCGGGCAGGCAATGTCTTGACTTGTCGCCGCCGGTGTACAGGTGCCAATCGTGGCTGTCATGAACTTCCCTAGGTTGGCGTTATCGGCGGGGGCGGTGGAGATGAGGAGGAGGGTTTCCCCAAGGTCTAGATGCTCACCGGCTCTATCCGAGTTAAGGGCTATGAAGCTGAAGTGGGGTAAGCTGGGGAAGCATCATCGTCGGCCATGCACCGGCTGCCCGGCATCAAAGACCAAGACCTTGCGGCGGGCGAGGAAGCAGTCCATATCGAGATCTAAGATATGGCGTGTTTATGCGCCACCGGTGAACCACAACTACACTGATCTATAATTGCGACTACAGTTCACCAGGACATGCGACCCCTATCAAGAGCTGTCGTACTACTCGTTTGAAGAATGCCTCATGGCGGCGCTGCTGGTCAGGTTCAACAAGACGTGCCTCCGCCAGAAGCACGGAAAGCCCTCCTTCCCCAAGGGCAAGCGCGGAAAGCCCTCTTCCCCCGCCCCCAAGGGCGAGCGCAGCCGCCCGAGGAAGGGGAAGCCACGATGTGCATGCTGAAAGGAGAAAAGCAGCAGGAGTTAGGCGGGAAGGGAAATCATTCAATTCCGGTTGATTTAGCAATGAACTTTAGCCATTCGCAGCATTTTGGTATGCCAACTTCCATGAAGGCTGCTCTCCCCTAGTTTCTTCCGTTAAGTACAGTTAGTGTTAGACTAACTCTGAAGAATAGCTTTTGTATAGACAAGGCTAAAGCCGGCTTTTGTGTTACTAACTAGCTTCTGTAAATTTGAAGTAACCAAATATTACGAACTTTCAAATTTAGTGTTTCTCCTATAATTTCAGATCTGAAATCTACACTTATTGTTCTTCATTTTTGAGATTTGCATTTACAGAGATGAATTCAGTGAAAATTAATATAACAAGAAACTATATGTTCAGGAGGTTCCGCCATCAAGTCCACAGGAACGGCCACCACCGCCATTGCCATTAGAGACAGCTAGCGGATCTCCTCTGAGATTGTCATGCTTTCAGAGGTGTCGTCGCCATTAGAGACATTAGAGGGAGCGATTCTAGATGGCTTGGCGGCGGGACATCGACGCCGAGCTTGTTTTGGTGATCTCCTATCTATGGAGCTCAGATCTGTGGGGGAGGGAGGAGCCGGAACTGTGACCTGGCGAGCTCTTGCTACTATGTGGGCGATCCTAGCACCACGGTGGTGTCAGCGACGGGGAGCTCGATTTCGGCGAAGTGATGGCGAGCTTGATTCCGGCGTAGCGACGGCGAGCGGTCAACGGCGAGCTGGGCGGGCGGACAGAACAGGGGAGAACGACAGAACAGGGAAGAAGATGGTGGCAACGGAACTCTAACACTGACAAAGTCAAATTCTGTTAGAATAACGGGTAAACCTGACAAGGTGGGCTCAGCAAGTGGCAGCGGAATGGGATTTATGAGTTTAAACATTTTCTCCCCAATTTGAACACTATGATTTGGACTCAAACAAATTTGACCTAAAAAAGACCCTCTGAGCTATTTGATAAGGACTTTTGGACCCGCAGAGTGATTGCAGTGAAGAAAGACACCTATAAACCTGTGGCAAGAAACTTGGTGACCGCAAATTAATTATCCCGCGCGCTTCTGCAGAAGGAACGAATCGCTCGCTCCTGATTTCGCTCAGCCATCCCTGGCGATCTCGTCTAGGAAAGTAACAGGAACCAAAGAGAAAACAGATCGCTACTATCTAACAAAGAAAAAAAATCAAGGAAGACTGGAAGAGTTTGGGTCACACGTCTTTGGTGGTGCGTGGTGCCCAGCTACAAAAAAAATGGTTTGATAATACGTGCAGATTGAAAGACCAAAGCTCACATGTTTTCAGCTTGGCTTTTTACATTCAGTTTGGCTGTTTGGGTACATTCACGTACAGGAAGAAGGTTTTGATGCAGAACGGATTGACTGCTTATTTTCTGTCCAACTAGTTGTGAAAATTTCTGAAAGAAAAAGAGAGACATCGGTTGTTAGTTTCAAGAGGAGGCAGACTATGTTCATTTGGATCCATGGCATGCAGAAGTTTGTTCTCTTTGTTTTGGGTGATGTGTTTGGGTTGCATCCAAAATTCAGATTGTGTTCGCAGGCATATTCAGCTTATTTGGACCTTTGGCGTACAGGAGTATGTTTTGTTTGCCTAGGTGATCTGCTAGGTGTGCTTTCAGATTGCAATCAGAGGATTGTTCTGTGTCTCAATAACGTTGGTGACGCCGATAACGGAAGTGGCGCCAAGGGCTAGTCAAGCTAGCCGAGAGGGAGGTGTGATGTGGTAGGCTGGCAAGATTTGAAAATGGAGAGTAGCGATATTGTTGATTTAACACCACGTGCTGGAGAAACCCTCCAGCGTTGAGGACAACGCCTTTTCAAGAAAGGAAGGATGATGAGGATTGGCACGCTAGGACATCCTACGACATGCAGTAATTAAGTCTAAGATTGTGCCATTTATTTATAATTGTATCCATATTATTCATTAGCCAGGTCATGTTGTGGGTCAATTAGGGTTTTATTTTATGTTTTGGGTTTGGGCCTGTCCAACCCCAATAAATTTTCTAGCCGTCTATATACGGAGGCCAGCCGGCTAGGGTTTAGGGAGGCTGAAAATTATATATAACTTTTAGTTCCCACGTGTGTGTACTATCCCTCCGGGGTTGGCGTATTGTGACGGTTTCTCCGACGTTCGTCTAGTTATCCACCATATTGTGTTTTGCATGAAGGTGCTTGTTATTTCAGTATTGTTGTGCTTCAGCGTGAGGCTCGATGTTCATCACCGAGTTGCTCGTTGATTCATCTATTTGGCGTGAGGTTCGTCTATGTCGATGAGTTACTCGCAGGATTGACGTTCCCTATCTTTAGGTTGCGTGTATCGCTCACATGTTTGAGAGATTTATTTGATCCATTGAATTAGGAGGTGCATCATGAAAGATTGGGCAAACAGTCTTCATCATCTTGGTATCAAAGCGCCAAAATAGATGAAAAGATGCAACTCGTCGATATAGATGAACCTCACGGCTTCCAGATTGTATTCAAGGGAATGCTTTATGTCATCAATTTGTATATGTGTTCATGTTATTTCTTAACTAGGTCATATTGTGGGCCGCTTAAGTATATTTATGTTTTAGTTTGAACCTTTTGGTTTAGACCAGTCCAACCGTTTGGTCTGCTGGCCGCATATATAAGAAGGCAGGGTGGCAGTCTCGCCGCACGACAGACATAGTCTGTGGTCGAGCGAGGCAGGATCAAAAAAGGGGAAAGAATTCAGGTGTGGTTAGGCAGCGACGGAGAGAAGGCACGACCAGTGTCATGGTTTCGTCAACAGATCTGCCATAGGGGTAGGTATATGGCAGTTTGTGGAAGGGGGTGAACACGGTGGAGCGATCCGGGACGGTGGTCGCACGAGTTTACCCAGCTTCAGATCCCGCAACGGTGGCGAGACCCTACGTGCTGCTATAATTCACTATATGGCAACAAGTGCTCGGTTACAATGATGAGGTTGGCTGTTTCGCTATGCAATTGGCCATATGTCTAAGCTGTGCCTCAAGGGCTTCTTCACGCCGGCTTATAAAGGCGCCTGGCGTGGGCTACATGATGGTACCGGAGCGGATACAACTTAGAGTCCTAGACTAAGTCCTATGCGTGTACTACAAGGCAACCCGCCATGGGCCTGTCCGCGAATCCACCATGAGCTCCTGTGTCCAATACCGCCATGGTCTTTCCAGCAACTGGGCCGCCCGGTAGGCAATCCGCCATACCACCTTGATGGGCCACCCTGGCTTGCCGGTTTAGGACTACGTCGTTGGTATACCTATTTGGTATATCCCCAACAGTAGCCCCCAGGGAACTTCAACATCGCCATCTCCATCCGTCATGCCTTGTTCAAGGTGAAGTCCATCCGCCATAGCTCGTCTTGTTTTCTGCGTCTGGATGGCGGTTCTTGACGTTCTTCTTTTCTCCATCTCTTAATCCGCCGTAGATAGCGGTTTATGCGACGTAGTTTCAACTCAGCAAGATTTCTGGGATCCGTTGGATCATACCATAGAAATCCACCGTAACTTTCGGCACGTAGTTCCTTCTAGGGCAAGATTCACAGCGCATGCACTGTTAACAAAAGTTACTGTTTTACCCTTGGACACGTGTAGCCGATCTAGGGTTTTCGCGATCAGGATAACGGTTCTGATGGCGGGCACGAAGCTCGAGGCCCGGGGCCTATATATACCCCGGCCGCTTACCCCCAGCCAGTTCACACTTCATTCACCCCCGCGTATTCTCTCTCCTTAGCACCTCCATGAGAGCTCCGCGATCTCCGATGAGCCGCCGCCCGGAGTTCTTTGCCGCCGGTCATTTTTCTGCCGGAACAGTTCATCCAAGCACAGAGCACATTCCGTAGCGGGATTCAACCCTCATTTGCCGCCATGAACCCCGGATCTCCTTCCCGCCATCCTTCCGAAGCTGAGGAGGAGGATTCTCCTCTGTAGCAATCTACTCAGGGCTCACATCCTCAAACGGCAGATTCTTATCCGGAGGATATCACGTCCGAAGCAGAGGAGAAATGGCGGGACTGACCGTAGAGGAGGCTACGGAAAAACAAATGCATGGCGGAGCCGTGGAAGAAGAACAAGATGACAGAGCTGAAGCTGAAGAAGAGCAGATTCCCAAGAACCTTCACGGGTATTGGGTAAAATGCCATGTCAAGGACGCTCACGTCCAAGCTCTGGAAAACAAGGGCACTGTGGCCCCCCAGGAAGAGTCCCACTGGCAGACTGACTTCAAAGCCCTGGTGCCGGCCCCAAACTCCACCGAGATTGTGATGCTCAAATCTCACGTGGAGAGGGGTCTCAGCATGCCGCCATCTTCTTTCTTCACAAATCTCCTAAAGTTCTATGGGCTACAGCTCCACCACATAGCTCCCAACAGCTTGGTGTCTGTGGCGGGTTACGCGGCCTTGTGCGAAGGATTCCTTGGAATTCGTCCCAGGGTAGACCTCTTCCAGCTTTACTTCTCTATACGGGCCAATTACGAGGATGACGGATTTCTTTGGACCTGTGGGACAATATGCTTTCTTCCACGGAGGTCTAAAGAATATCCCTTCATCACTCCTCTGGATTCCGCCATAGGATGGAGAGGGTCCTGGTTCTACATGGCGGATAAGCCTTCGCCATCTCAAGCCCGCGGCCTTCCTCCTTTTGAGAATATAGCAGCTCAGCCCCTTGACTCCTGGAATCCCGTCAATGATGAAACCGCCACCCCTTACGTCAAGCTCCTAGCATGGCGGATCGCCAAACTATCCAAGGATGGTCTCAAAGGAATTGATACCATCAACTGTTGGATATCTCGGTGGATCCAGCCTCTACAACACTGCGATAGCCTGATGCACGAGTATACTGGTGCAAAGGATGGCATGCGATATTCAGAAAAGGAGCTAGACCCTAAGGTGGTCGAGAAGCGCATCCGCTCACTTATGAAATCTCCCAGGAAGAAGCCTTTGGAATTCGGCATTGCGATGTTTGAGAATGGCAGCTGCCCTCTGGTTTTTTACTTTTCCGCCATAGTACTCATGATACCTTTGCACTTTATGAGAGTTGATGTCTTTATTTTTACACTTTTTAGCTCAAATTGCTCGGCCCTATGGACTTGCTCATCCCCTTCGTCGCTCCAACTCAAAGCCTACCGCTGAGGAGGAAGAAGTTCATTCCAGCAGCAACAAAGAGGAGATGGCGAGGGACGTAGATGATACAGCCCGCACGGCCAAGACAAAGGTGACTACCAAGAAGCGGGGTGGTAGTGCAAAATCTCGCGGTGGCGGCGGAAAATCCACTGATTCCCGCCATTTCGAAGCTCAACGCAGGGCGGCGCTAGAAATGCCATCCGAGAATACCGCTACTATCAACCTGCCGAAATCAAGGTAACCCTGTTTCTGTCTCTTTTCTTCATTGTTGTTTATTTCATTGCTAATCCCCTTTTGCTCAGAAGGAAGAAACCTGCTGTCAAGGAACCGCCATCCAAGTGTACCAAGCCCTCTCCCGCTGCCATTCCGCAGACCCCTGATGCACCAATTCCCTCCCCTATTCGTAATGACATTGATAGGGAGGATGCTGGTGGTCAGTTTCGGACGATGCCAGAAGCCAACCCAACGACTGAAGCTACGGCTAATGATGTCGTCCAAAGTGAAAAGGCCTCTGACTCGTTCCAAGGTCAGATGGCGGATGCTTCTGCGGGGGGCAGCTCATTTTGGAGGCAGAAACAACTTGAGATCGTCGACCTTATCACCAGCCAAGAAGATGCCAGCAATCAGCTATCCAGCGGTATTTCCGCTTTTGCAGAAAAGACAGCGATAATGAAGAAGGTATGTACTCCCAGTAGCCCCCGAGCAACATTGCGGATTTTTCGTAGATGATCCGGTATGGTGCTCTAAGAGAAACTACTTTTAGATTTTGCATAATATAGCCCCCGAGTGCCGCCATATTCTGCGGTGCTCCTAGAGAACTTAAATTTTGCACTGAGTAGTCCCCGAGCGTTATGGCGGATAACTATCCGGCATAAAGCTCTAAGAAGACTAAAAAAATCATCATGAGTAGCCCCCGAGCGTTATGGCGGATTACTATCCGGCATAAAGCTCTAAGAGTGACTAAGTTAAAAAATCATCATGAGTAGCCCCCGAGCGTTATGGCGGATTACTATCCGGCATAAAGCTCTAAGAGTGACTAACACATAATATCGCTTTATCAGAATTACAAGAAAGTGGTGGAGGACCTGGTCCAAGTCATCAGCTCGCAGGAGAAGGAGCTGGCGGAAAAGAGCACGCTCGTGGTGGACTTGCAGAAGCAGATCGAGAATACCGGTAATTTTCTTTTGTTTTTGACAAGTTTAAGTACCTTTGCGCTAGCCAATAAATATTTAGCTATTAATTCTGCCATGCAGATGCTGCCAAGCTGAAGTCAACACTCGAGGGGGTGGAAACGGGCCACGCTATCGCGATGGAGGGGTTGCAACAGCAGCTCCAAAAATCTTTGGTCTCGAATACCCTCCTCGAAGAGAAGCTCAAGGACCAGGAACGCCAGAACCGCCAGAAGCAAAAGGAGGTAGAGGATCTCCGTAAAGCCGCTGCCGATTTTGAAAAGCGGCAGGATGGCTTCAACGAGGTCCTCAATCATGTCTAGAATACTTTGCTAGGTAGCGATGGATCTCCATACTGTGTAGTTTGTAATAATATGCTATGTAGAGTATGACGCCTTGTTTGTTTCCGCTATGCAGTGACCTTGGAGCAAGGCGAGGTGGATTTTGCCACAGGCTTACGCATGGCCACCGACGCAGCAAAGAAGGAGCTGGATGGCCTTCTTAATGTTGGTCGTCAGGCATGCGGAAGTCTGCAGATAGCGGGTTCATCTGGCCTTTCTGCCATAGGGCTCACCAAGAAGCTGCTGCTCGTGCCTGGGCTGGTGGCGGACTGGAAGTAGTCTTCTACTCGGGGTGGTGCCAGAACTGCCTTAACTTTGGCAAAGGCCCACTACCCCGAGCTGGACCTGGACTTGATCACCTCCGGCATCCTGGAGAGCGGCGAGGATGGAGCGTCGGTGGACGAGGCCGCCATCCAGCAGAGTGTGCTAGGATATGATCAGTTTTGTGCCCTGGGCACTCAGCTGAACGTATACTATGAAGCATACGATCTGCCGGGGTCTCCAAGCCAGGCTTCAGTGTCGGTCTCTGCAGCCACTGCTAGTGCTAATGGCGGTGATGATGTGTCCTCTGCTATTCCGCCATCTTAGGTTATACCCTGCAATGTGGCAGGAAGAAACAATGCATCAATTTGGCCCCTAAGTGGGTATGTAAGTTCAAACTTTTAAACTGCGTGTATGCTTGTACTGTGCCTGATCTGCCTGTGGCGGATCAGAGAATGCTTTTGAACTTATGGCACAGTTTTATCAAGTCTTTAAGTGGTTTATGTGCGAAAAAACTGCCAGGCCTATTTTTATGCAACTTGCAGCAGTTTGACATGCTCAAAAAACAACACTTTGAAAGAAAAAAATCATTCGTAGGATTATGCAATCCGCCATCCGGCTCTTTGTGCTTGACTTTTCATGAGATGGCATAATCTTCGCACGAACAATCTGCCAGGGCGACGATACTTAATAGCAACCGTCCAAAACCCTTAGCAGATAGCGGCTTAGATCGTCAAAAAGTCACTACTCAGGAATCCACACAAAGAACGTCAGATGGAGATTAAAACATAAATATGCTACGCGGACCACTTATGGCAGATTTAAAAAGACACAAGTGCAAAGCACGATTGTGCAAAGGTTCCACACGATCTAAATGAACAATAAAGGAGGTAAAAGACTCAGAAAAAATCAAGAGTGAACCAGATGCTTTATTTCATTGATCATATAGAGGTGCCTATTACATAGCCTAGGTAAGTGCCAAGTGTAGAAAAGACGTAGCTGTGCGATGTTCCAAGGACGATCTGTTTCGTTGTAGATATCGTCAGGGTCTCTTCGTTTGCGCTTCTTACTGGGTCGCTTATCTAGCTCGCGAATATCAACGAGGTAGTAGGAACCATTCAGTAGAGCTTTGCTGATGATGAAGGGTCCTTCCCAAGGCGGGGATAGCTTGTGTGACTTCTGCTGTTTGAGGCGCAGCACCAGGTCCCCTTCTTTGAACGAGCGTTTGCGAACTTGATGGATGTGATAGCGGCGGAGGTTCTGCTGGTAGATGGCGGATCTCTGGGCTGCTAGGTCTTGTTCTTCTTCCAGCAGGTCCACAGATAGTTGTCTGGACGCTTCCGCATCTTCTTCCTCGTAGGCCTCGACTCTTGGAGAATCGTACTGTACATCACTTGGCAGGATTGCCTCTGCTCCGTAGACTAAGAAGAAAGGGGTGAGGCATGTTGATCTCTTTGGCATGGTCCATAGACTCCATAGCACAGATGGCAACTCTTCTGCCCAGGCTCCTGCTGCTCTATGTAGCGGTGCTTCTAGGCGTGGCTTGATCACTGACATGATTAGTCCGTTGGTCCCCTCAACTTGGCCATTGGACTATGGATGCGCCACAGATGCAAGGTCAAGGCTGATTCCGTTGTGATGGCAGTATTCTTCAACTTCTCCCTGAGACAAGTTAGTGCCATTGTCGGTGATGATGCTACGTGGGATGCCGAATCTAACCACGATGTCCTTGACAAATTTTAGGGCAGTTTTGCTATCAAGCTTTCTGATGGGCTTAGCTTCCACCCACTTCGTGAATTTGTCTACCGCTACCAAGAGGTGCGTAAATCCCGAAGGTGCTATTTTTAGCGGACCCACTATGTCCAGCCCCCAGACCGCAAAAGGCCAAGTTATAGGTATAGTGTGCAGTGTTGTGGCGGGCATGTGGGTTTGCTTGGAGTACATCTGGCAACCTTGGCAGAGCTCCACGATACGGTCTGCATCTGCCTTGGCTGTTGGCCAGTAAAACCCATGGCGGAATGCCTTGGCTACTAGGGATCTGGCAGCGGCGTGATGCCCACATTCGCCTTCGTGGATCTCCCTTAGTATTTCGATTCCGTCCACTTGGGATATGCACTTCACGAATACTCCCGAGGTGCTTTGTTTGTAGAGCTGGCCATCAATGATGGTGTACGCTTTTGCTCTACGCTCGATTTGTCTCTTTTGGACTTCGTCTTCAGGAAGTTTCTTGTTTGTCAGATACTCCAGGTAGGGCTCTGCCCATGGCGGGTTGCTGGGCAAAACCACCATAACGGGGGAGCTCGCTAGTTCCAGATTTTCTAGATCCACCATCTTGACTGATGGTACGTGCAGATGCTCGAGGAATACGCCTGGCGGGACTGCCTTGCGGCTAGACCCTAGCTTGGACAGGGTGTCGGCTGCCATATTGTCCTCTCGCCGCACGTGCTTTATGTCATAGCCGAGGAAACTTTTGGCCATCTCGTCCACTTCGTCTCTGTAAGCAGCCATGACTTCATTCCGAGCTTTGTATGTGCCAGCCACCTGCTGAGCGACATGGTCAGAATCTCCACAACACATAATGTGTTGTACGCTGATCTTCTTTGCGATGCGTAGCCCATGCAGTAGCGCTTCATACTCCGTGATATTGTTGGTGGTGGGGAAGTGGATCTGGAGAACGTAGCTGAGCTCGTCTCCCTTGGGAGATTTGAGTGTCACTCTAGCCCTCGAGCCGTGTAGCAGCTTTGAGCCATCAAAGTGCATCACCTAATGCTCTGGTTCTGGGACGGGCGTAGTCTCCTGTGCTTCCTTCCAATCTGCCATGAATTCTGCCAAAGCCTGAGACTTGATGGCGGTGTGAGGCTTGTAGTCGATGTCGAAGGAGGCCAATTCAATGCCCCACTTTGCAACTCGTCCTGTTGCGTTGCTATTGTTGATGATGTCCTTCAGTGGAGCCTTGCTCACCACTGTGATCTTATGGTCATAGAAGTAATGTCATAACTTACGAGAAGCTAGGAAAACTCCATATGCCAACTTTTGGTAGTGAGGGTAGCGTTGCTTGGATTCCGTCAGGACCTCGCTGACATAGTAGACTGGTCGCTGTACGCCGTACTCCTGTGCTTCTTCCTTGCGTTCTACCACAATGACGATGCTGACGACCCTGTTGGTAGACACCATGTATAGTAACATGGGCTCCTGGTCTTCGGGAGCTGCCAGGACTAGTGCAGTGGATAGCACTCTCTTCAGGTCCTTGAGCGCAGCGTCTGCCTCATCGGTCCAGACGAATTCGTCTGATTTCTTCATCAGCTTGTAGAGTGGCAAAGCCTTCTCGCCAAGATGACTGATGAATCTGCTCACTGCTGCCACGCAGCCTGTGAGTCGCTGCACGTCCTTCAGGTCATTGGGCCAGGAGATTTCAAGGATGACCTTGATTTTCTCCGGGTTGACTTCGATACCGCGGTGAGAGACGATGAATCCTAGGAGTTGTCTAGCTGGGACCCGAAGACACACTTCGTGGGATTGAGCATCATGTTGTACTTCCTTAGGTTATTGAAGGTCTCCTGCAAATCCGCTATAAGGTCGTCCTGCTTCTTGGATATGACGGTGATGTTATCCACATATGCATGGATATTGTGTCCGATTTGATCCGCCATGCACTTTTGCATGGTGCGCTGGTACGTTGCTCCTGTGTTCTTTAGACCGAATGGCATTGTCACATAGCAATATGTGCCATAAGGTGTTACAAACGAGGTAGCGAGCTGATCGGACTCCTTCATCTTGATCTGGTGGTAACCTAAGTAGGCATCTAAGAAACACAGCAGTTCTGATCCCGCCGTCGAATCAATGACTTGGTCAATGCGCGGCAAGGGAAAATGGTCTTTGGGACATGCTTTGTTTAGGCCGGTGTAATCTACACACATGCGCAGAACCTTAGTGTTTTTCTGAGGAACTAACACAGGATTTGCCACCCACTTTGTATGGATCACTTCTTTGATAAAGCCTGCTTTCAATAGCTTGGAAATTTTCTTTGCTATGGCGCGGCGCTTTTCATCTCCGAAGCATCTCATTGCTTGTCTTACTGGCTTGGATCCAGGGATTATTTGCAGGGCATGCTCGGCGAGTTCCCTGGGTACACCTGTCATGTCAGATGGCTGCCATGCGAAGATGTCCCGGTTCTCATGGAGGAACTTGACGAGCGCGCTTTCCTATTTGGGGGACAGGCTTGTCCCTATTGAGGTGGCCTTAGTGGCGTCGCCAGCGACAAGTTCCACCTGCTTTGTATCACATGTAGGCTTGAAGGTTGGCGGGGAGGCAGATACTTCTTGCTTGGATGCCAGCATCTCCGCGGGGTCCGTGGCGGCATGGATTTCCTTGAACTCCTTGCCGAGGAACACTGCTTCCGCGAAGGCGGCTTCTCCGTCCTTGCACTCCTTGGCCTTTCTGAAACTGCCATAAACTGTGATGATTCCGTCAGGTTCTGGCATTTTCAGCTGGTTGTAGATGTAGCACGGCCTGGCGTGAAAGCTGTGGAAAGCGGGGCGTCCGAAGATCACGTGGTATGTACTCTTGAAAGGGACCACCTCAAAAGTTATGGGCTCTTTCCGGTAGTTATTTTCATCACCGAAGGCAACCTTGAGGGTGATGGACCCGAGGGACTTTGCTTGGTGGCCGGGAACCACTCCATAGAAAGTGACAGCACTATGGCGGAGTTGGGTCTTGGTAAGGCCTAGCTTTGTCAGGGTTTCCACATACATGATGTTCAGGCTACTTCCGCCATCCATCAGGCACTTGGAGAACATGTAGCCTTGGATCAGGGGATTAACCACCATGGCGTAGTATCCATCCGGGATGTGCCCTGGGTGATCGTCGCGGCTCCATTGCACGGCATCTCGGACCATCGAACGTACTGGCGGACTTTAGGCATGGTGGCATTTAAGGAGCGCATCGCGGCTCTCTGTGCCTTAGCCGTAGGAGGTCCAAGGAAGGTGTGAAATGCTCCCTTCTTGGTGCTCTTGAATGGGTTGCCCATGCCAGTTCCACCCTCTGCCTTTTCGGCGGGTTTTGACGCAGGGTCTTCATCCATGTCACTGCTATCCTTGGACTCCTTTTCCTTGTCCGCTTTCCCTTTGCCACGAGGCCGTTGTCGCCGGGTGCGTTTGTAGCTAGCTTCTTGGTCCGCCTTGAGGTCGTTGACAAATTTGCAGTTCCGGTTGGTGTGGTTGCACTTTCCTGAAGCGTCCCGATGGGCAAAGCATGGCATGTCACGGTATTCGTCGTAGGACACAGGTGCAGCTGGCGCCGTAGCGGAAGCTGGAGAGCTTCGCGGCTGGCCGCTGCTGGAACCTCGTCCCCGGCTGTGTGGGCTGCTCTGTCCTTTATCGGAGAAGGTTGTGGCCACCATATCTGGGGTTTACTGCTCTTCTGGCAGATTCTTCCGTTTGTTGCTGTTGTTCCGCTTTCCGGTGTTCTGGATGGCGAAAGCCTTCAAAGATTCGCGGGCGTCGTCGGCGGCGGCCGCGTAGTTGCTTGCAATGGTGATCATGGAATTTAGGGTTAGTTTCCCTTCGTTCCTTTCTCGTAACAGGCGATGGCGGAGTAGCTGGCCTCTCTCCAAACTGTCAATGAACGCGAGGATGGCGGATTCGTCGATAACCCCTTCACAGGAGTTCTTCATATCCAGCCAACGTGCGAGGAAAGTTCGGGAGGTCTCGTCTTCTGCTCGTTGACACTGTTGGAGGTCACCTATATTGTGAGGTCTCTTGTAGGTACCCTCGAAGTTTTCAGTGAACGCAGTTTGCATGTCAAACTAGGTTTGGATGGAATTTTCCGCCAACTCGTTGATCCACTGCCGCGCTGTGCTGGAAAGCATCAGGGGCAGATAGCGGACAGCAACATTGGGTGATCCCCCTGTGAACTGCACTGCGTTGAAGTGGTCTTGCAGCCAAGTTAAGGGCTTGTCAATTCTGTGGTACTGGCGGATGTTTTTCTCGATTTTTAACTCATGTGGAATGGGCTCATCACGAATCCGTTGTCCAAAGCACTTCGGGCCGAGGAAAAAGGCTGTTTCACACTTGGCAATCTCGTTTAGGTGGGTTTGCACGTCGTATGGCTTCTTGTCCTGCGGATCTTTCTGGGAGGCACGTGATCTGGCTGGGTCACCACCGCCACCGCCGCCGCCATGGGGGCTGCTTGGTGGGGATGGTGAAGGGTCACGCCTTTTACTCTTGACGTCCTGCGATGGATCTCTGCAACTACGATGGCTTCTCTCTGCTCTTCATGGAGCTGGGTCATCGTCATGGCGGCGGGAGCCCTGCCCTTTGTCATCGCGGCGGCGTGAAGAGCGATGCTTATCCTTGTCGTCGTTGCAATGCGCGCCGTCGTCATGGCGAGATGGTTCCCTATGCCTGGATCCGCCATCCCGACTGGTTTCACGTCGTGGCGGCTCGTCTCTCCGGCCAGCATCACGACTCCTTCCTCACTTGCCATCATTATCGCGTATGACAATTCCTCCCTGTGGGATTTCGAACGTCTTATACTTTGGTGGCGGCATGTTGGACTTATGGCGAGGTTGGGCCTTGTCTTGGTATCCATAAGCAGGGTAGTTCTTGTGAGGTGGCGATGGATTTCTTTGATGGCCCTTGCCATGTGGCTTGTCATCGGAGGATATTGGGATGGCATCCGCCCTATTGCGAGCTTCTCTTCTTTGGACTTCTAAGGATTCGGTGTGAGATTCGTTATCAGGGCGTGTACCATAATTGCCATTACCCCGAGCTTTGGAGGCAGTACTGGACCTGCATAGCGCGGGATCAGATTCAAGCCGTCGTGATGACGTAGCTTTTTCCTGCTGCACCAATGCTTTGGTCATCAGTTTTACCGTCGTCTCTAGGGCTGCTGGGCTTTTATTATGCTCCAATAGCTCCTTTGCAGCCACGATGTTTTCAATGGGCGTAGCCCTGACTTCATCGCGGTTCTTGTCCACATATGGTGGATTCTTGATATACATCCTGGCCAGAGTTTCTGCGGTTGGCACGGTGAACTCAAGGTTTCGTCCCAGCTGCGGGTCGCCTCCCTCGTTCATTTGATTCTAGATGAGAGTAACGTACTTCTCCTCCATGTTCCTTGCACGCTTTAGCGTGTCTTGAGCTTTAGCAATGTCGCCATCTAACTTTTCGCCCATCTTCTCGATTCGCTTTGCTTCTTTGAGGATTGCTCGCCTTTTCTTCTCGAGATCATTCACGTCTCTGACATAGTCAGGGGTGATTGGATCTGCTAGAGTTCCATAGACGACCTTGTCCAGTGGGGTCATGAAGTCTTCTGGGTGATGCACCACGGGGATGGCGGGTTGCAGAGGCCTAGGGCCGCCCTGGATCTCGGGAAGTTGTTCCGTGGCGGGATCGGCGGCTGGTGGCGGGTTACCCTGCTCTTTGCCGGCATCTCTGTCATGGGCTGCCTGAGACGGCGGATCACCGGTTATCTGCCCAGCGTCATCTCCTTTGTTGGTCATGAACACCTGCTTGGCGGCTGCGTTCTGCTCTTCAAGTGCTTGCTGAGCTAATTCCGCCTCGATCTTTCTCATGGCGGTGTCATAGTGATCAGAGTCATAGCCTTTGCTATCCCAGTCATCCAATTCACCACTTTCGTTAAGTGCCTCTAGGATGAATTCACCTAGGCTGTCATCTCCATTGGAGGCAGATCCCGAAGTGGTTCCTGCGAAAGCAACAAGGCAATACCGCGGTGCCTCTAATGCCAGATTGCTCATGGCAGATTCACAGCGGTCTACCACCACTTCCTCTACCTCTAGGGCGGGCTAGGTGGGATTGTTTTTTAGATCCGATCTAGATAACTTGGAAAGTTCCAGATCAGATGATTCCTCCTCCGTATCCAGCTCGAAAGCGATGCGTTTGGAGGTTTCAGCCATATCAATCCACCGGAAATTGGTTTCCGTAGTGGGGGTAAGGTCCGTTTCTCCGATGAAGATTTGGATGTCTCCAACCGGAACGACGGTAAATCGGGTAGGGTCTTCTCTAGCCGGCACCCAGAGATTATCCGCTGGGACAATGGGGAAGCCGGAATCGTAGAGGACATGCCCGATGGCGATGGTGTCGCCGATGCCTGTGAAGGCGGATCCCGCCTGGATCCGCGCTCCTGACGCGCTATGCCCCACGGTGGGCGCCAACTGTCGTGGTTTCGTCAATAGATCTGCCATTGGGGTAGGTGTATGGCGGTTTGTGGAAGGGGGTGAACACGGCGGAGCGATCCGGGACGGTGGTAGCACGAGTTTACCCAGCTTCAGATCCCGCAATGGTGGCGAGACCCTACGTGCTGCTATAATTCACTATATGGCAACAAGTGCTCGGTTACAATGATGAGGTTGGCCGTTTTGCTATGCGATTAGCCGTATGTCTAAGCTGTGCCTCAAGGGCTTCTTCACGCCGGCTTATAAAGGCGCCTGGCGTGGGCTACACGATGGTACCGGAGCGGATACAACTTGGAGTCCTAGACTAAGTCCTATGCGTGTACTACAAGGCAACCCGCCATGGGCTTGTCCGCGGATCCGCCATGAGCTCCTGCGTCCAATACCGCCATGGTCTTTCCAACAACTGGGCCGCCCGGTAGGCAATCCGCCATACCATCCTGATGGGCTACCCTGGCTTGCCGGTTTAGGACAATGTCGTTGGTATACCTATTTGGTATATCCCTAACAGCCAGCAAAAGAAAGAAAAGAAAAGGATTGGATCGGTACTTTAATTGGTATGTGAATATTTCAGCTCAAGCGATTTGGAAAGAATCAGTACATATTGATCGTTTATTATAGCTGAATAAGAAAAAGTCAAGAAGAAAAGTACAGTTCGCGCGTGGTGTAGAAGTAGGACGGACGAGTTTGTTTGGGTATCCATCATGCATGGCGTGACCAGTGTTCACGCTGGGCTAGTATTGTTTCGATCGCACGTATCTGTTTGTTGCAGTTTTTGCATGACTTTTAAGTGATGAGGAGATTGCAACGAATTTGGTAGATGCAAATCAAATTGGAGTCCAACTGTATTAAGAAGAAACATTCTTGTGGGAAACCCAGGTCATCCACACTATGTGATTCTGAACCGTCGGATCCTGCTGCGTGGTGCACTATTGGTCGTCCATTTTTGAGATCGCGCAATCCTAACCGTCCGATCGGCATCTTGCTCCTGCTCATGTGGTCCGCGCCGTCCATCCGAGAGCCCTCAGTTTGGCTTTGCGAAGTCCATCTTCACCGCTAGTCATCCTGCTCCTTTCACAGATTTGTGGGCCTGCATCGAGCAGGGCCCAGTCATCGGCGAGAGGTTGTACGTGGTGCTCTGTGATTGCTAGAAAAAGGAGGAGAGAGACACGGTGGCAGCCCGTTGTTTGGCTAGTTTGCCGGGGGCAAAATCATCATTCTACATCTCATTTCGTCCTCCCCGCTCCAGGCCGTACGCGCATGGTGATCGCTGCTTCGCCGCCGGGTATGGGGACTTCTCCGGCGTCGCTGTTCATGGAGGGTCCGCCTCCTTGCCATGGAGAGGGAGGGGCAGGGTGGCTTCTTCTCTCCCTTTTTTCGTCCTCCCTTTCCCAGCCCCCCGCTCTCTCTCTTCCCCAAACCCTAGCCGCTGCTGCTGGGTTTTCTCCCCATCCTCTTCGATTCGGCCGCGTCCTCCGCATCAAGCTATGTCAGCTTCGTCAGAGCGCACCCGAGCTCCTCGTGGAGGATGACGGCCAGAAGAAAACCCGAGGGCAGATCGCGTCGCCGCTCCGCTTGATGCCGGTTGATCCACGATTCTCGGCCGCAGATATGACCTCCTGCCTCTCCCTCCTCTATCTTTGTCTCTCTCCCGTCTCACATCCTCTCTCTCTCTAAGTAGTAGGGGCGGACTGCGTGGGGGGTGGCGGAGTAGTAGCCGGCGGTGTTGTCCAGTGGGAGGAGCAGGCGTCCTCCTCTGCCCGAAGTAATAGCTCGAGCCTGGGTGCCCCTCTCAGTCCTTGAGCTTGGCAGGAGAAGCACAACATTGGGAATGGAGGAGACGACGCCGAGGATGAGCAGCAGATTGACGGGATCAATCATGCACACCAAGACATGGTTGCTCTACGTACAGCTCTCCACGGCTGAAGAAAGTTCCAAGTTCCAAGGTCCAGATTCTTTTCTATATTTCATCATTTAAGAAGTATTTGGGTGCATTAGACTAGAACTATCAAATATAATTAGCTTCAGTTGCGCAAATCTTTTCCTCAATTTTGTTCTGACTTTGAGGTTTTAGTATGCAGACCACATGTTTGTGCAAATGCTTGAGAAGCAATACTGCTCAAATAACTGCAGCATGAGCAACGTAGAGAAACCCAAAGGGATAATTTAGAAGGTAAGAATGCCACTCCCACCAGATCTCTTCACATGTCCCTTGGAGCTTCTCCATGTAGCAGTATTCAAACAACGTCATAATCTGTTCTATTTTGCTTTTTTTTCATGGTTGTTGCCAGGATGATGAGAAGGTGCAGTGTGAACTGTGGATTGCAAGCATTCTTCATGGAATTTTAGGCTTAGTGAATTAACACTGGTATTAGCTTCATTTGGCTTCTTTCAAGTCAATAATATCATATACTCTCTACATTTAGTCATTTGACCTCATTTGGCAGCTGGTTATTTCAAACAATGGATGCAAGCATGTTTAGTCATTTCTTTTGCAGTAGGGTTCCTATTGCTTTGTATAAGGCAGAATAAAATCTTTGGGTTTCTCCAAACTGCATTGTTGATGTGCCAGAAATGTCGGCCTGAAATGTGATTATTCATATATTTTCTAATTTTAGGCATGAATATCTACATATAAGATCTTTGTCATCTTTTATTTATTTTATAAATCAGTACAAAATGGTTACTTTGTTAATACCATGCTTCAAAAATCATTGATTTTGATGGTGGTCTTACATTGGCACTTTACCATGGTATATATGTGCTTGGCTGCTTGCACTGAACAGAGAGGAGTGGCAGAAGGGTTAACAGCTCCAAAAACATCCATATGGCAACTTGAGTATTTCAATCAAATATTCCTATATCATTCCATGAAGATTGAAATGGTTTACTTTTCCTTTTGTAGATTTTGCCACACAAGATGTTGTGGAGGATGATCGTTTATTGATTAGGACATCTCATGCTGATTTATTCAACAATAACCTCTTTGCAAACTTACTCTATCATCTGGTGCTGATGACTAGGTATTTACTAAATTATATAGTCAGATCAGGTCTATCTAGCAACTTCTTTTCCATCTTTTGCTGCTTCTGACTGTTCCTCTTACATATATGTTTTTTTTTGAATTTTACATATATGTTTTTAGAGCACAGATGGGTGGGAGAGGCAAAGAAGTGGATTAATGCATATATATCTTCAGGTAGCCATGAATCTAACATCTCATAGACATGACTTCAGTTCCACCAAGGTCAACTGCACTGTCTTGTTGTCCATGAGACCTAGATTGCCATCTGCGATGCTTCAAAACTAGAACACTTAAAGCAGGTAAAATTTTATTGCTATCATTCAAGTCTGTATTGCTATGAAGGTTGTCTTGTAGCTCACCTTAAATTTGCTTTCAGTGGACTATTCGAGAAATTTCTGCTCCAATAACACATGCCAAGTTCCCGTGTGATTTTCAAGTAATTTATGCAAGCTCTTTGGACGGCGCTGTCGGCATATTTACCACATCAATTTTAATACTCCAGTGATGAAGCTTGGTTGCCCTACGTTTGTGTCTGTTAATGACCCAGAGATGGGATTTGAGAAGATGCCCAAGATCGCTCATGCTCGTGGAGAGGTAAATATCTGACTTCATTTGTCTCATGATCAAGTCCTGGCCTGCAAGCAGCTGACACTGGTCAACACATGTGTTTTATTCAGCATGAAAGCAGCAGGACATTAGCTCAACCATGATAAATAAGGTACTTTCACAATTTTTTTGGATCCATCGCTTTACTGTTTGCAGCTCTAAAATGAAGCTAATTGATTTTCTGGCTTGTGTCTATAGCGGGAGCAAGCAATTCAGTCCATGTGATATGGGGTGGCCCGATCTTCTCGTGAGCGATGCGATGGTGATGATGGCAGCGGATGATTATCGGGGATAACTTGGTGTCACCGATGAACTCTCCTCGCTTGAACCCTGATGCCAATGCAACAGCTCTCAAACCCTATAGGATATTCACGACTCCACACACTTGCGCACGTAGCCGTCGACCACGAAACGGTAGTTTGCAATCTACTGATTCCCAATGGAACAACAGATCACACTAAACTTGCAGCAGTATAACACCAAATCCAGATGAATTGGTGCGGAGGAATTCAGATGAATTCTTACAGCAGTTCAACGAAGTAATCTTTAGTCTAAACGTGGTCTAACCCTAATTGAGGGGGCACCCAGGGCTACTTATAGGTGGCCGGGCGACCTCAGCAAAGACCTAGCCCAAAACATGTCCGGTTTGGGCCCAAACTGACTCGGTTCGACTCAAACGGGTACATACCGACCCATATATGGGTTCGGCCTAATTTTAGCACGCAGGCCATGTGTGTAGCGCGCCTTAGACGTGTAGACATCGTGTCGTAGGCAGTCCTAGTGCGCCATCACGTGCTCGTGCTCATCCAGACTTGATCTTCTTCACGTGGTGATGTTCTCCATGCTTGTGGCGCCGGCCTCCCTCTCCTCCCTCGCGCTCTCTTGCTTGATCACCACGTCGTGCTCCATGTGTTGCATCTCCTCGCTCCCTCGAACCCCTTCTTCTCCAATGAACCTGATCATACATATGAACAAAGACTTAGGCAGTATAAAATTCTTGTTACAATAAA
This sequence comes from Dactylis glomerata, assembly GCA_007115705.1. NCBI lineage: Eukaryota > Viridiplantae > Streptophyta > Magnoliopsida > Poales > Poaceae > Dactylis > Dactylis glomerata. The sequence continues at coordinate 4,919,225 of QXEO01000270.1, forward strand.
TATCAGATTCAGCAAGGAGTGAGTTCACCTGCTGTTGTAACAACTTAGCACGGGCTCGAGTAATTGGTCCAATCCGAATCTCATCATTGGACTTATCTTGATCAGCAACAATAGGATCATCAACAGTAGGTGGAGATGGCTGTGTAGTAGGGATGTCCTCATAATCTCCCCCCCCCCTTCAAAAGGCGTCGACCTCGACGCTCCAAGGTCATCTCCATCATATGGTGATAAATCAGCAACATTGAAACTGTTGCTAACACCACCAAACTCAGCAATAGGAATATCAATCGAGTAGGCATTATCATTGATCTTGGCAAGCACTCTATAGGGACCAGCACCTCGGGGCCTCAACTTGGAACGCCGAAGCAAAGGAAATATGTCCTTGCGCAGGTGCACCCATACCATATCACCGGGCTGAAAAAGAACCTGCTTTCTTGACTTGTTGCGAGCAGCAGCAGTATTCTTCCCTTTCTTCTCAATAGCCTCTCGAGTCTTCTCATGAATTTTCTTCACAAAATCAGCTCTCTTTGATGCCTCCATATTAACTCTCTCATGCAATGGAAGAGATAACAAATCTAGTGGTGTAACAGGTTTGAAGCCATACACCACCTCAAACGGACAAAGCTGAGTAGTAGAATGTACCGCCCTGTTGTATGCAAACTCCACATGCGGCAAACAATCTTCCCACTCCCGCAGATTTTTCTTGATCATTGTCCTCAGCAACTGTGACAAAGTTCGATTCACCACCTCGGTCTGGCCGTCAGTTTGGGGATGACATGTAGTGCTGAACAGCAGCTTCGTTCCTAGCTTTCCCCATAAGGTCTTCCAGAAGTAGCTCATGAACTTGACGTCCCTGTCAGAAACAATAGTCTTGGGCACTCCATGCAAGCGTACGATATCCCTGAAAAACAGGTTAGCCACATGCGACGCATCGTCGCTCTTATGACATGCAATAAAGTGTGCCATTTTAGAAAATCTATCCACTACCACAAATATAGAATCATGACCATGTTTAGTTTTTGGCAATCCTAGCACAAAATCCATACTAATATCTTCCCATGGTGTAATAGGTGCAGGTAGTGGTGTATACAAACCGTGAGGCTTCAGCTTGGACTTGGATGTGTTGCACACAATGCAGCGCCGCACATACCTGTCCACATCACGCCTCATCCTGGGCCAAAAGAAGTGATCAGCTAGCATGAGTAATGTCTTCTCACGCCCAAAGTGACCCATCAAACCTCCCGCATGTGATTCCTGCAATAAGAGCAAACGCAAAGACGACTCCGGAACACATAGTTTGTTAGCTCGAAATAGAAACCCATCATGTATGTGATATTTCTCCCAAGCATTTTTCAAAGCACACAAACGATATGGTTCAGCGAAATCATGATCAGTTGCATAAAGCTCACAAATACTCTCTAAACCAGGAATATTAATAACAAGTTGTGTCAATAACATATTCTTCCTAGATAGAGCATCAGCAACCACATTATCTTTTCCCTTCTTATGTTTAATGATGTACGGAAAAGATTCAATAAACTCAACCCACTTAGCGAGACGCCTATTCAGGTTGGATTGTGCTTTCAAATATTTCAAAGCTTCATGATCAGAATGTATGATAAATTCTTTTGGCCACAAATAATGTTGCCAAACCTCAAGAACTCTAACAAGTGCATACAATTCTTTATCATAAACAGGATAATTCAGTCTAGCACCAGATAATTTCTAAGAAAAATAAGCTATAGGACGACCCTCTTGCATCAAAACGCCAGCTATGCCTATACCACTAGCATCACATTCAACTTCAAATTGCTTTGAAAAATCAGGCAATGCAAGTAAAGGTGCAGAAGTAAGCAAACGTTTCAATTCATCAAATGCATGATCTTGGGCTGCGCCCCACACAAAAGGAACACCTTTCTTCGTTAACTCATTTAATGGTGCAGCAATAGTACTAAAGTCTTTCACAAAACGGCGATAAAAACCAGCAAGACCGTGAAAACTTCGTACTTGACTAACATTCATGGGAGTAGGCCAATGTTGAATAGCAGCAATTTTAGATTGATCTACCTCTACTCCATGCTTAGAAACAACATAACCCAGAAATATGACCTTATCTTTTGCAAATGTGCACTTCTCAAGATTAGCATACAATTTATTATCACGCAGCACTTGCAAAACTTGTCTAATATGAGCACAGTGTTCAGTTTCATTGCGGCTGTAAATAAGTATGTCATCAAAATAGACAACCACAAAACGACCAATGAACTCTCTCAAAACATGATTCATTAAGCGCATGAATGTACTAGGTGCATTAGTAAGACCAAAAGGCATGACTAGCCACTCATATAAACCAAATTTAGTTTTGAAAGCAGTTTTCCATTCATCTCCTTCTTTCATGCGAATTTGATGGTAACCACTACGCAAATCAATTTTAGAGAAAACAGCAGCACCACTCAATTCATCTAACATATCCTCGAGACGGGGAATAGGATGACGATATCGAATAGTAATGTTGTTTATAGCTCTACAATCTACGCACATGCGCCATGTACCATCTTTCTTAGGCACCAAAATCACAGGAACAGCACAAGGACTAAGAGAGACACGAATGTACCCTTTATCCAGAAGAGCTTGCACTTGTGCTTGTATCTCCTTTGTTTCGTCGGGGTTGGTCCTGTAGGGGGCGCGGTTGGGCAAAGAGGCGCCAGGGATCAAGTCGATCTGGTGCTCGATGCCTCGTAATGGTGGCAGCCCAGCAGGTACCTCCGCCGGAAAAACATCATCAAAGTCCTGCAAAACAGTTGAGACACCAAGAGAAACAGGTTGCATATCGTTAGAAACTAAGACCTCGCCCTTGTACATGAGCACAAAAGGCATGGTTGTAGGATCCTCACTAAATTCTCTCATGTCTTCTTTGGTGGCTAAAACTAACAAGTTGGGCACTCCCTCACTTTTCGTTATATCACTCACGGCTGTTACATTATCTCGTGGAGGTGGCTGTTCGAATTTCACTTCAGTCTTCTGACGAGATTCATTAACAATTTGCTGCGGTGACATAGGCAGTAGGTTGATTTTCTTGCCCTTGAACTCCAAGTGATAAGTATTGGCTCGACCATTGTGTTGCACATGTCGATCATAGAGCCATGGCCGACCCAACAAGAGATGACAAACCGTCATAGGAACCACATCAAAATCAATAGAATCCTTGTATGGCCCTATCTCAAAGTTCACACGTACCATGTAGTTTACCTTCATCTCACCATTGTCACTTAACCACTGAATATAATATGGGTTAGGATGAGGTAAATATTTCAAACCCAGCTTGGCACATAACTCCTTACTTGCGAGATTACGACAGCTTCCGCCATCAATGATCACCTTGCAAGCTTTATTGGGACCAACGAGTGCCTTGGTTTGAAATAGGTTGCAGCGTTGAGAATCAATATTGGGCTGCACACTCAACGTACGGGGAGAGACAACAATAATAGGAGAAGAGTCAGCATAAGCATCTTCACCTTCATCATCAGAACCAAACGGATCAGCATCTTCTCCGGTCTCATATCCGTTCTCAGTAACCACTATCACTTTGTTGTTGGGACAATCTCTTTTAAAGTGTCCCTTGCCTCCACATGTATGACATAGTTTCTCAGTAGCACGAGTCACGGAGGCACTCGAACCAGAACTAGCAGCTGGTGTGGTAGCGGGACGTCTGGACTGAGCTCCAGAGGTCGCTGGCCTAGTGGACGAGGAGGGGCGAGTAGGAGTCCCCTCAAGTGGCGCTGGGGCAGGGCTAGAAGGCGCCCTGGCAGTGTATCGACTGGCAGGTGAAAAGCGAGATTTTTGTTGCGCCTCTTCAGTAAGCTGTGCCTCAACCTCCATAGCATGGTGAAGCAACTGATTCATATCATTGTAAGCATGATGCCGGACGATGTTCTTGATAGGAAGTCTGAGTCCGTGCAAAAACCGTTGCATAGTCATCTGACTAGACTCTTGAACTCGTGATCGCTGCATCAACAGTTCCATCTCCTTGTAATAAGCATCAACTGTCAAAAATCCTTGCTTCAGCTGTGTCAATCTATCAAAAACTGAACGCAAATAATTGGTGGGTACAAAACGAGCCTGCATGATTTCCTTCATCTCTGTCCATCGCAAAACAGAAAGCTCCTGAGCTGCTCGTCGTTGTGTCAGAATATTATCCCACCAACGCAGGGCATAACCATCAAATTCTGAGGATGCAAGTTTGATCTTCTTATCGTCAGTGTAAGCATGCAAACGCCACAGGTTGTCGATCTTGAGCTCCCAAGTGAGGTAATCCTCCACATCACCTTCACCATCAAATCTGGGTATCGAGAACTTTGGCTTCCCTAGAAAATCATCCTCAGCAGGTATTACACGTCGGGCACCAAGGCCATGTGGGGGCCGACCCTGTTGTCCAAGACCACGCCCATGAGCATTGGGGCCTAGTAGATTGGCATTGTCATGGACACTATCATCATCAGCAAAGTCAGCAGCAGGCTGCACAGCCGGTGGTACAATGGGCCGACGCAGCTCCGCTAGGGATTGGTTCAACTGATCAATGCTGTGCTGGAAAGTAGTGAACTGAGCTTGCATAGCTTGAACAGTATTTGCGGTGCCTTGCACTTTGAACTGGAGTTGCTGATGTGCAGTCACAGCGTCGGCAGTAGAGCGATCCAACACCCCCTCCAGATGAGTGCGCAGTCCCACAAAATCTGTCCAAACCACAGGTGTATCCCCATCGTTTCCCTGCATCACATCATAACCACTAGTAGATATGATTAGTAGATTAGTGCACGAAATCAAAAACGGGTGGTGCCGGTCACAACTCACTCAAAAACTGACAAGAAAAGGTAATCTTACCGTTCCAAAGTGAATAGTAGTGCGTACCAGAACGAAGTATCAAGCTCATGCACGGATGTGATGAAGTGAATACCGAGGGTATAAGAGCGATCACACGACAAACCAGGAATATATGGTGGAGCTGTAGGTATGGTATCCTAAGTACACCGCAAATAAGTCCTAGTGCTGATCGTATGTCAAGACCCCCGAAACACACACGGTGGAGATAAGCGAGGCAAAGCAACTCTGAAAAAGAGCTCAAGAGATATAAGTGACAACGCACAGTAGCTCGTGTTGCAATGCACAAGAGAGACGTTAGCACTGGCTCGACGAACAGGCACAAGATTGCGCACATGGCAGCAGCCTGAGGAGCACAAAAGAGCTAGTCTCGTATGGGTAAGCTCCTAACACGATGCTGTAGATAGGCTGTAGCTAAAGCGATCAAAATCGTGTAGAAAGGACGCTATGTGGACACAGTGGTAACACGCTGTCGCGACAGAGAAACCGACGAAAAATATGTCAACGGCAGAGATGTACGACGCCGGAAACACACGGCAGCGCGACGGCGACGCGAAACGGACAAAGTAGTTTGTCTTTTTTTTTAATATAGGTGCGGCGTGTGAGCAGTACACGTCCTTTTTTTCTAATTTTTTTTTTTTGCTACTCGATATTTGGGCCTAAAAATAAGTGGCCCGATCTAGCGCCTGACGCCAGACGCTCTCCGCGCCTCGGCGCCCGACGGACAGCGAGCGCTCGCCCGACCCCAGACGCTCTCCGCGCTGGGGCGTGGCCGCTTGCCGGTTTGTTTTTTTTTAGCTAGCGATCGGATCTGATCTGCGCGCTGTTTGTTTTCTCTTTTTTTTGAGAATTAGCTATCGGTGCCAGAACTTTGCAACAGCGATCAGCTTTTTTTTTGGAATACTAGATCGGATCTGGTGGTACTTGTACACAAAACGATCGTACAGATCGAGGGCACAACGCCCACGCTCGTTGTTTGATTTTTTTTTTTGTGAATCTGCGATTGATCTGCCAACTGACGGACTCCTTTGCCGATCGGATCTGTTGACTCCACAATAGAAGATTTACGTGAACAGCACGCACGAAACCAGTGAAGAAGATGACGGTCCACGAGACTACAAACAAGAATCAAACTCGAAACAAAGATGCAGAAAAGATTGAGGAATCTAGACTCCTACGAATTGGAAGAAAAGATACGCGAAAAGACGATCAACGACTAAAACTCAAGAACGGTGCAATCTAGGCTATGCCAGAAACTAAGAACCCTAAATTTTTTTTGGGCTTTTTCTGGATAGGACTGAAAACAAAAACGAATTGCAGGGATGAATTTGTGGATGCTCACCGAGTAAACCGTGGAAATCTGATACCAAGATGATATGGGGTGGCCCGATCTTCTCGTGAGCGATGTGATGGTGATGATGGCAGCGGATGATTGTCGGGGATAACTTGGTGTCACCGATGAACTCTTCTCGCTTGAACCCTGATGCCAATGCAACAGCTCTCAAACCCTGTAGGATATTCACGACTCCACACACTTGCGCACGTAGCCGTCGACCACGAAACGATAGTTTGCAATCTACTGATTCCCAATGGAACAACAGATCACACTAAACTTGCAGCAGTATAACACCAAATCCAGATGAATTGGTGCGGAGGAATTCAGATGAATGCTTACAGTAGTTCAATGAAGTAATCTTTAGTCTAAACGTGGTCTAACCCTAATTGAGGGGGCGCCTAGGGCTACTTATAGGTGGCCGGGCGACCTCAGCAAAGACCTGGCCCAAAACATGTCCGGTTTGGGCCCAAACTGACTCGGTTCGACTCAAACGGGTACATACCGACCCATATATGGGTTCGGCCTAATTTTAGCACATAGGCCATGTGTGTAGCGCGCCTTAGACGTGTAGACATCGTGTCATAGGCAGTCCTAGTGCGCCATCACGTGCTTGTGCTCATCCAGACTTGATCTTCTTCACGTGGTGATGTTCTCCATGCTTGTGGCGCCGGCCTCCCTCTCCTCCCTCGCGCTCTCTTGCTTGATCACCACGTCGTGCTCCATGTGTTGCATCTCCTAACTCCCTCGAACCCCTTCTTCTCCAATGAACCTGATCATACATATGAACAAAGACTTAGGCAGTATAAAATTCTCGTTACAATAAATATCAGATTCAGCAAGAAGTGAGTTCACCTGCTGTTGTAACAACTTAGCACGGGCTCGAGTAATTGGTCCAATCTGAATCTCATCATTGGACTTATCTTGATCAGCAACAATAGGATCATCAACAGTAGGTGGAGATGGTTGTGTAGTAGGGATGTCCTCATCACCATGGATGCCTTTTTTGCAAGTTCTCACCCTCCATTCCTGGTATTGACAATCAGGATGCGAGTAAGGTGTGTGTACATAAATATCTTGTTTCCTTTTTATGTAATTGCATGATCTCTTGGTTGCATACAAATCAATTTCAGTTTCTATCTGCAAGTTCTGTCTCTATTGAAAAAATGGCTTTGTTTACATATATTGTAAGATGATCATTTCCCTTACCACTATCCGTCATTTTACTTAATCATGGTAACTGATAGTCTATGGTACATCAGATCTCATAGGTTCAAATACAATTATTGTGCCTTCTGATACAAAATAGCACTTTCGTTCTATGCAACTAATCAAGAGCGAGAACTAATCATCTGCTAGATTATCTAACTTGAGCATTTCTTTGTTCTCTGATATCTGCTCTGTACTATTGGTTCTATTCTCTGATATATTGATTTAGGTTTAGTTTTATATAAGTTACCAAATAACTTAAACGACTATCTATCTGCCTGAGAACATATATGGCAAGCGCCATATGAACCTTTTTTGTGTATGCCTAATCGCATGGTAAACTATATCAGGTTGTCCCGGGAAGTTAGTAATATTAACTCAGAATAGAACACTTTTATTTTCTTAAATTTTTTATCCATGTATTCTCGATTATCTACCGCATGATTTTTTTCTTGACTCATCAAGGTGTTCGTTGAGTGCTCTGGATTTTAGAGGATAAGTTATCCAAGTAAATCAAAACTCAAAACATACCATGTTGTTGCCTATTTTTAAATTCTTTATTCGGTTTTGTCCTCTGAAGAGTATATCGTGCAATATTTAACACTGTAAGCATCTATAGGATGATGCAGTTTAAATGATGTGACTTTGCCATAGATTAATCTGTTTGCCGTTGCCTTTCATATAAGATAAAGGATCACGAATCATCTTAGATGTTTATCTACTACATAACTGAAACTTTAACTGAGGCCATTTACATTGGGGTGTTAGTTGGTCATGTCTTTTATTAGCTCTCATATTTTTATCTGTTCAAATGATCAATATCTGCTTGTCCCCAATATACAGTAGGGTGTGATAATACAAGTACATCATTCAAGCGACCTATGCGCGAGCTCCGCATCTACCCATATAGATTGTTTTCTTTGGTAAGGCCCGGCCAATTCTTTAATATAATTCAGATGAAAGCAGGATTCATTATCCTAGAAGGAATAGGATTTCATAGAGTTTGAGTGGTTTATGAATCATGACAGGCAACATCTATTGATCGGACATTACTATTAATTTGAATCATCAACTAGAAATGAAATGACATTGCTAAATGCAGATTTTCTAGGCCTGATGTGATTCTTTACTTCTGTTGGTACTGTAGTTCAAAATCTTTTATTAGGACTATGCAGAAGAAAAGGAGGATCGCTCCTCTATCGTATATGCCTGCTTCAGTGTTGTCCAGAATATATTACCCTACCATGGCCAGTTCTCTCTTTTTGTTTTAGCGTGGCTTATAAAATGACAAATTACCAATCCTTCTCCATATACATAGTCTTACATTTCTATAACCTAGAATATATGCTATGATGTGCTTCATTTAGACATAAATATTCAGAAACCATTGTGTATTTCAGAACTAAACTCATCTTAAATAGGTTATAGTTTGGTGCTCTTTTCGACTAGACTCGCCATGCCACTTTTTGGCTATCAGGTGAACCTGAACTAAGTTTTTTCAGGTGGTTATCACCGACTTTGCAGTGAAAGAATTATTATTGTACATAGGTAGCTGTAGCTATGCACATTTTTTCTCAAATTGTGTTCTGGCTTTGAGGTTGCAGATGTGAGCAACAACTGTTTGTAGAAATGCTCGCCTTGAGCTACATCTCGGTTGGTCAGCAGGTAACTGTAATGTTCCCTTGTCTCTGCCTTTTCAAAATTTCTTATTTCAGTTTCTATTGTGATTTCTTATATCAAATTAATCTCTGCTTTTATTATTTCTGGAAGTTTGTTTTAGGATCTTGGAGAAGTGTTTTCTCACTGCATTTAAGGTCAGAATAGTAGAAAGCAGGCGACAAATTGGTTTTGAGCTTCCATGAAAGCAACGACCAGATATCTGCTTCACAATTTATTTGATCCAGTCTTCGTGTACCATGTTTACTATCATGTTAATGCCTGCCAAGACCAAGATTGGATCTATATAATCTTGAGTGTCTTTATTGGGGGTTGCCTATAAATTAAGTTATAACAAGGTTGAGTTTTAGGATAATTGTACCAGTAGCTATGGGAGGACGTCACGAGATGACCACTTTTGCTTCAATTTAACTGTCATCTTATGGAAATTGTTCACTAAATGTGATTATTATACTAGATAGTAGATGCAGTATTTGTTGTATTTAGCAGTCTGCTACTTCACATGACAATAGATGCAGTTTGATGCATTGCAGGCTGGTAGCATGGTGTTGAGAATGACATGGATATCTGCTGATGATGTTCGTGTGCAGTACAACATGGGAGGTTCTATCAGGTTAGGGAGTTTTTAGTTACCTCTTTGATGTCTGTTCATATAAGGTGCTCTTCTTCAGCTATTGTAAACCTGATCATATTGTATCCTATATGATTCTTGCTCATAGCTAATTATTGAAAACATTTGCTGCAGCCAAATGGAAGTGGTTCTTCATCCTTTCATTATGATACTAAACTTACATCTGCATTATATTCATCTCAGATCTGATTGTTTTGCATTGAATCAAGTAGCTACGGATTATTCTTTTTTTAGTAGAAGAACTTCTTGCTCCAGTTGGGCTGAATTTAGCAGCAATATCCCTGTTTTTCTTCCTAGCAAGCACTCTAGCTATGTGTAATAGTTCTTGTTTTTTGAACACTTATAATGTATATCCTAAGTTATCACCAACCAAAACATATATTCATATTTACATTGGAGCTTTCTGGAATGAGTTTTGTTGTCTGAAAGAAAAAGTTCTGAATCAGTGTTCTCAAAGAAAAAGTAGAAGTAGAACTGCCAAGTAGCACAATCCTCTCAGAGACAGGAAGGGGAACTATATCGGCGCGGCCCAGTGGGCAGTGGAGGACAAGGGAGTCCCAGCAAGATGGCAGCACAAAGGACGAGTACCAAAACATATCTAAAAGAAACATTGGAGGGGAAACCTGAGCCAATCCACGACCTCAAAATCCTGACCATCCATTGGTGCTGCGTGTCCTCCTGCTAGCCGTTCGTTTTCGAGATTGAGCGATCCGCGCCGTCCGATCAACATCTGGGCACTGCTCACGTGGTCCGAACCGTCCATTTCTGGATAGCCTCTGAGCCCAGTGTGTTCCACTGATTTGTGGGCCTGCATCGAGAGGGGCATGCTTGACAGCGACTTAGGCTAAGTGGTGGTCTGGTGGTCTGGTGGTGCGTGCAGCAGACGAGATGGCGCGGTGGTTCCCCCCGTTGTTTTTCATGCCCGCCAGGGGCAAAATTGGTATTTGCTGTGTCATTTCTTCCTCCCCTGCCTAGGTCGTATGCCCATGGCGACCGGCGAGGCGCCGTCCGGTACGTCCCTACAGAGACCGCGTCACCGGGGTAGAAAGGCCCCCTGTACGCGTCTCTCTCGTCCCTCACCCGCAAACCCTATTCCTCTCATTCCCCTCCTCTCTTTTCCTCCACGGAGCTGGCGGCGGACCGAGCGAAGATCTGGAGAAACCCTAGCCTACGAGAGGAAGCAGAAGTTGAGCTCCAAGGACGACTATGCCCTGCACAGTCTTGGCAGCGACCTCCTCTACCCCGATGACACAGAGACTCTCGAACAGGAGGTGCTCCGACGCCGCAACATCTGGTCGCCAGCGCGTCCCCAACCGCGACGGCGCAATGGCAACCACGCACGAGGAGCTTGACCACCTCCACTAGCAACATCACGCCCCAACATCAATTCTTGTGAGTCCCAATCTCTCTCTCTCTCTCTCTCTCTCTCTCTCTCTCTCTTAGGCTGGTGCCAACGCGGGCGGCAGCGCGGGCGATATCGCCCGGCTCGGGGCGAGAGGGAGGCGGGAGAGGGGCGGGAGGCCAGCGGCGGGCGCCGGCTCCGTCGCCCGGCGGGAGCGGGCGATACCGCCCGGCCGGCGCCCGCGCAGGCGGGGCGAGAGCGGGCGAGAGCGGGCGAGAGCGGAGCGACGCGGTGGCGGGGCGAGAGCGGGCGAGAGGGGGGGCGAGAGCGGGGCGGGAGCGGGCGAGAGCGGGGGCGAGAGCGGGGCGGGAGCGGGCGAGAGCGGGGCGAGAGCTGGGCGGGAGGGAGACGAGAGGGGTAACGGCTAGCTGACGTGGCGCGATCTGATTTGAATGTTGTAAAAGAGAGGAGAGAGAAAAGCTGATGTGGAGGAGAGAGAAGTGAGAGCTGGCACTATAGCCCGTGCACTGGCACCGTGGGGTGAGAGTGGGGTGAGAGTGGGGTGAGAGTGGGGTAAAAGCTGACGTGGCGAGGCTATAGTGGGGTGATGCACTGGCACCAGCCTTATACGTGATTATTTCAATCTCTTATTTTGTGTTTGCTTGCTCAGCTGGGGATTTGAGGAGGAAGGCCATGGAAGTGCTCGAAGTGCCTCTCCCCATGGTGAAGCTCTCTGTGAATCCAGGCCACCATGGCCCCTCTCCAACCTCCTCTTCCTTGGTCCCCAGAGTAGAGAAGGACGACATCCGCGAGCTGCCTGGCTACGGGTGTCCCTGGGGCCTTCACCACCACCTGCAGGTTGATTTACACCTTCCCAACACTTTGTACATGTTTTAGAGTCTGTATTATTCAAAAAATCGAGGGCATCGTAGCTGCTTGGTTGAACAAGTCTACAGCTTTAGGTGCTATGGTTTGTGATTTTGGTGCATATCAAGTGTTTGTTGTTATGCATTGGAAAAACACACACATTGACATTGGTAAAATACTGGTTGAACCAGAAACAGTTAACTGAAACCATTGCAACCATGCTTGATACACTGATCCCCCTAGTTCCTAGAAATAGGAACAGGGTAGCAGGCAACAAAAGCTTGTGCTGTTGCAGCAAGGAACCTGTTGCCCCCATATGAAGCTTAGATAAATCGAAATTGAGGTACCTGAGTGAAATTTATTTGGCAAAACATTATCTATCTTCACGTTGAACATTTTGTTGCACATCTTGATTTATATGCAATGATAACAGCCTGTCTTTTGAGTATTTACTTTCCTTGCATAGTTCTAACTTCTAGATCTAATGGAAATTGAAACTAAAGATGGATCAACTATAGTATGCATAGCCGCATTCAAATTTAGGTAATATGTTCTCATGTTTTACAAATTTGCTTTCCTTGGCATGCTAGCGCCTCCTGGATTTTAAATATTATGTTATTTAGATGTAATTTAGGGGATAGTTGGGTTCCGATATTTTTCTAAATGAATTAGTTTTAATGTTTAACAAGTGAATGACCTCATAATTTTAGAAGGTGTCTTGACATATACTGTGACCATGTTATATTATTTCTTGCCTTCGCCCTCTTTGCTCCAGTAATAAGATACCTTCTCTTCTCTCACGGTAATCCTACACTATGAAGAGGATCAAAAAATGCACAGTTCAAAGTGCAAACGAAAAATGCACAGTTCAAAGTGCAAACATGTTTTCACACGTAAGGTCTTGTCTAGAAGAAATAGGAACGCTTGGGCAGCATGAATGTATTTTGCACTTCGCTTTTATTTAATCTGTCATCTTTACTCGCTCGGATAGTGAATTTTTTAAGTATCTGTATTCATTATTGACTGCAGATTATTGTTACAGGCGCCTAAGAACCCTCATTGTCCTGTTTGCTACACAGTCGGCATAGAAGACTGACATGCCCTCTAGAAATCACTCTATATCTTAACCTTTAGCCACTTATCAAAATTTATCTAGTGATATCTAACGCACTTTATTATTCCCTATGTAGTAAATCTGGTAATGTAGTACATAAATTCTAAAAGTCACTACTTACGACATGTTTTGAATTCTATTTCGCGTAAGCTAAATTATCTTTAAAATGTTTTCTTCTTGCAAATTAAATATGATGAAGTGTGTTTAACACATCGTATGTCTATTCTATAATCCCAGAGCACTTCAGCTACTATGTCTCAAAACCACAGTCTGCCTCTAGCCGCCTGCCAAGCAGCTGAATAGAAGATGCTGCTCCTACTCATGCTAATTAAGAATTCATTATTTTTTGGAGTTAGCTGATTTGTAGTTACTCTAACAATTAAGAGGGGGCTGTGACTCATGGAGAAGTTGCTTGATCAGTATTATTCGTTCTGTTCAAGTGCGTATACACAAGCACGTTTAGTGTCAGAATGTGTGCTTAGCTTATTTTCCTCTGAACTGGTTATATTTTGTGCTTATGAGATACATATTAATATTCATGCTATGAAAAGTCTCATAGTTATATACACTTGGTTCCAGTGTGCCAACTAATGTCTTCCCTGCTTTCTAATTCACTAGCTAATTACTTTGACCTTCTTGTACATAATTTTGTATGATTTGTGTAATGCAATATTTTAATTGAAGTGTACATACTTTCTTAATTTAAACTTTTTACACATCATTTGTTTATATCTGCTTGCCCGCTGTTTCCATGCATGTTTCCATTTCCTTCATATTCAGGTTAAAAGGCTTGGAGGCAGGTTTCCATGCAAGATCAATATCTCTGTAAGCATCATTTTATCAGAGATGATGTTGTCTCTTGGCTGGGAACAAAATTTACTGCGACTTGCCATGTTGATCTCTACGAATGCAGTTGTCAAGTTGACCTTCGCACAAGATTTGTGTAATATCCTGGTTTTTATACAAGTTAAATCGGACATAAGCCGAGTAGAGTGACCAAGGTTCGACGTGTTTTTTGGTTAAGTTGAATATTTATTCAGCTTAACGGAAAAAAAAACATCGAACCTTGGTCCCTCTACCCGGCTTATGTCCGATTTAACTTGTATAAAAACTAGGATATTACAATTTGGCAGCTTGGTTTGGCATACCGAAGGGATCATTACAAAGGGTGAAGCGAAAGACACCGAGACAGAGGCTAGGGAGAGTGCTGCAGAAGCAGCAATTTTATCTCTAGAGATGGTGTGCTCTGTCTATCTTATAGACATTACCTATAATAAAAGATCACTTGCTGAAGCTCGAGTATTAGAGACAGAGTCTGTTCTCAATGCCAGTGCTCAACTATTGTCGGAGATTCAGTCTGATTGGGAAGGAGAGGTGGGAAAGTTGGGTGAGTGCACTAATCATTATAAAAATATCCTGACTGAACATGATTCAATAGACTATTCTGAAGAACTTTTTCTTGTGAAATGGGAATGCACTGAACCTATTGTTGTGTTGCATGAAGCATGCCCGACTAGGATTCAAAATAGGCGTCTCCAGCCATAGTGTTTTATTGCACCAGAAGATAAGATTTGAAGGAATCAGAGGAATGTTCAACCTTTTATATTTTAAATTAGCTAAGGATTGTATTATGTCTATATGTATGTTTTATTGAACCATTAGTTAACTTCAGCTTGTTCTCTTATGAGTTATCTACGTGGAGGTAAACTTGGATACATTTTACCTATGGGAAATTTGTGTTGCTTAGCCCTAGAGGCTATTTTCAATGTCAGACATAACAGATTTCCACAAGGGAGACTGTGTTATGGCACCATCTACAAGCATGACCTTTTTATTGTAATTCAGATCAACCACATATATTGACATCGTGTTCTCCAAATGCAAGATAGCTGCTTTTGCAGCACTTTTTTAGCTTCTTCATAATCTTCCTCATCGCCCTCATTACGGACCCTTTATAATATCATGAAACCCTATTTTATTACTTTCTTTTTAAAATTATGTTTTTTATGCTTGCTTGCTCGCCGTTAGGCGGGCAAGCGCGCGGCAAACTGCGCTACCCTACCTAGTTATAGAAAATTATAGAGAGAGACATCACGTGGTGGTGAGGTTGTACTGATTGCAAAGAGATATTGGTTTTTCAACAGATTGTATATGCGGGTGTACTCAGCTTATTTGGATCCTTGGCGTGCAGAAATTTGTCTTGTTTGTTATGGATAATATGTTAGGTGTGCTTGAAGATTGCATTTACAGGATTATTGGTGTCTCAATTAGGTTCATGGCGCCAACAACAGAAGTGGCGCCAAGAGCAAGTCAAGCTAGCAGAGAGGGAGGTGTGGTGTGGCAGGCTGGCAAGGCTTGAAGACGGAGAGTGGCACCATTGTTGATTCGATGTCACGTGCTAGAGAAGATCCTCCGGCATTGAGGACAACACATTTCTAAGAAGGAGAGGATGATGAGGATATTAGCACGCCAGGATGATCTACGGCACGTAATATTAAGTCTAAGGTAGTGTCAATAAATAAAAGTGATTAAAGGCCTCCACGCCTAGTTTGGTCCGAGCCCATAATGGGTTGGTTTGTATCCTATTCGAGTCGAACCATGTTATTCGCCTGGCAGTCCTCCTATATAAAAGAGCTAGATAGTTAGGTTTAGAAAGGCAGAAAATTATGTAGAACTTTTAGTTCCCACATGTGTTTACCATTCCTCCGGGGTTGACGTATTGAGACAGCGTCTCCGACGTTCGTCTAGTTATCCACTATATTGTGTTTTGCTTGAAGGTGCTTGTTATTCAAGTATTGTCGTGCTTCGGCATAAGGCTCGTTGTTCGTCATCGAGTTGCTCGTTGGATTCATCTATTCGGCGTGAGTTTCGTCTACATCGACGGGTTGCTCGCAGGATTGACGTTCCCCCATCATCAGGTTACGTGTATCGCTCACGTAATTGGAAAATTTATCAGATCCATTAAATCAGGTGGTGCATCGTGAAAGATCGGACCAAACAGTCTTTATCATCTGTATTACTCAAATGCATGTGAGTTATATAGAGAACAATATTGCAAAGCAAATTGCTAGTAAAATAGTATTTCCCCAAGTGGGCATATTTTTTTGCAAATATATCTTGTGAAAATCTAGTAGATTTATTCACAATGTCTTTAATTACCAAGTTTTGTTTTCCATAACTATGTCGTGGAATTGGTATAAGACAACTTTGAGATTTGCACAATTCAGGGGGAGTAAACTTCCTAATTATAACCCGTTGATGATCTTCACATATATATTGTACTCTTTTTCCTTTGATGAGTTTTTCCTAATGATTTCTCATAGAAGGTTTTTAATGAGACAATATAAATACAAGTGCTTAGATATGCCATATCATTTTCTCCTTATATTTTTCCCACTGGGTTTTAAAGGAGTTTTCAGTGGCACATCATATTGCACTCTTTGCAATATTCACATAAGATATATGTCATACCTCCTATTTTTCCCCTTCAGGGTTTTTAGAAGGAACTACACATGACATATATGTTATTCTCTAAACTGACTAATGAGGTTTTTCTCTTTTCAAGATTTTTCTCATATGAGTTATTAAGGAGATAACAATCACTATATGTTGTATCATTTGTCCTTCTTTTCCCATTGGGTTTAAAGGAGTTTTAACAACATATCAAATACAACTCTCCTCATATTTTTTCCCACTAGGTTTTTAGGGGAGAGATTCTAAAGATGAAGAATTTCAAGATGATTGAATTTATAAAGGATAGTGTTGTTTAAAAGGGCATCATCATGAATGCGTAAGAACACTCTCGAGACTATGCTGGAAGTTTCTTCAAGATTATACAAGACAATTTCAAAAACGGCTTTGTCCAAGGGGGAGTGTTAGGAATAATTAGCGTTATAATTAGGCTAATTATTAGCAGTTAGGGGATTTGTCCAACCGCCTTAAGCGAAGGGACACAACCTTGCAAACCACCTTTGATGGCGCCTGTTCAAGGGGTATATAAGCCCCTCAATCATCAATGAAATCATGAATTGATTCTCTCAATAGTTTTACTCTAATTTTTTTGCTAAACATTCAACATACAACATTGGAAACATCAAATGACACGGTGAGTCATCCTAATATTTGCCTTAGCTAATTACACCACTATGTCACCCATGAGTGGAAAATATGGATTCAAAACACTAACTAAAAAAAGGCAACAACCCCGACCTTCTCCCATGAACCCTAGCACATGGTGCCGCCGCCGTGGCCCCTCACATCTCGCCCCTGTGCCTGTCGCCACTAAGAGCATCTCCAGCCGTTGGCGCCCCCCACGGCCAAATCCGGCGCTAAATTACGCCGGATTGGACAAAAATTAGCCATGGGGAGCGCCGAACTTCCAGCCGGCACCCTAGGAAGACGCCCGGAAATCGCCGTATTTGGCTTATTTTTACAAATAAACGTTCAGTTCGCGAATTTCATATAGTTTGCAAACATTTGGCTCAAATAAACGTTACAGTTCGGCGAATTTCATACAGTTTAACAAAACAAGCAAATAATTTGACAAGTTTTCAAACAAATCAAATGGAAACTAGTTGGTGTTGCCTCGAAACCTCCATATGTGCTCCACCAGATCATCCTGCAGTAGTTGATGCATAGTGGAGTCTCGAATCTCCTGACGCATAGCGATGAACGCAGCCCACGATGCCGGCACCTGGTGATTAGGCTGTGCAAGAGGACCCTCTCTCTCATATGGTGTAGCTTATTTGCTTGGAGAAATTGGATACTTTCGCTCATTCTCAATAATCATGTTGTGTAAGCACACACAACAGTTCATCACCTCTCACATCTGATCTTTGGACCAACTCAAACAGGGGAACCGGACTACAGCAAATCTCTGCTGGAGGACACCAAATGCACGCTCGATGTCCTTTCGACAATCTTCTTGTGCCTTCACAATCTCCATCTCCTTCGGGAGGATGGGACATGCAATGGATTGTCGGCGAAGTAGTCGGTGTAGAGTATGCAATAGCCCTCCATTCGCTGCCTCGGCTTGCACTTCCGGCGACCTGGTGCCGATCCACCACGGCGACCAATGGCCGCCTCCGTGTACAAGCCCGACAGGCAAGCTAGGATCAACATATGTTCCTCGTTTTGGGCGGCGGCTGCCATCTCTTCTTCAAAAATCTCGGCGAACATATGCTCCTCCTTGTCGTCCGAGTCCATGTCCGGCCAGGCAAATGGACGAACACCTGTCGGGCGTGTCGACGAGGCGCGACGGGAGGAGTTGCCCGACGGCGGAATATAGCCAAACGGCACGCCGGACGGTGGAAAATAGGCTGGTGGGGGCTTATGGGAGGAGGGACGGCGGAGTTTAGGCAACCGGCCGCCGGATTGGCGAGGGGTGGTGCCGGCGGCGACAGAGCAATGAGGGGAGGGAGAAAGGGATTTATGACCAGATTGTAGGGTTTGTGTGTTCTCTCATCGACAGAGCAGGCCCGTTCCCGCTTTTTTCTCGTTCGAAGTCCCCGAGCGCGTCCTGGGGGACCGGGGATGGCCTGTCCTCGTCGGATGGATGAAGGCCCAAATCCGGAGGAAAACGAGGAACCGGGAACGCGACTGAACCATTTTTCACCGTTCGGATGAAAAAAACCGTCACCGAAGGCCTCGCCGGGACCATGGCTGAAGATGCTCTAACTGCCCGAGCACCTCTAAGTCGGACGCTCTCCTTCTGGAACACCTCCAGCTAACGTGGTCTTGCATCATCGTCGACGATGTTTCGTAGCCCGTAGAGGAGGATCTTCCGTAGCAGTGTGCAAGTTGGCGCAAGAGTGGAGCGGAGGTATCTCCACTAATATAAAACAACCCAGACTGTCAGATCCAGACGATCTAAACCGTTCAGACGTCAAAATAGACGTATCAGATTCGTCGGATGTTGTATGATGTGCACTCACTCAGCGCTAATCCCCGCACCGCTAATCCTCGGACGGTTTCCCCCACGACGCACGCCCAGCCTGCGCCGCCCCCAACGCACGCACAGACTCCGACGCCCACCGCGCACTCCGCCGCCCAGCTCGCCACCGCGCAGCTCGCCGTCGCCTAGCTCGCCGCCGCCCAGCTCGCCACCGCGAAGCTCGCCGTCACCCAGCACGCAGACGTCGCCCAGCACGCAGCCGCACAGCTCGCAGCCGTCGCCCAGCACGCCGCTGCACAGCTCGCCGCCTAGGGCTTCCGCTCAGCACGTCGCCGCCCAGGACTTCTGCCCAGCACGTCGCGGGCAAGCTCCGCCGACCAGCAGCCGCCAAGCACCTCGCCCCAGCACGCACGCGAGGGCCGCCGCCGACCACGCCTCCCAGCAAGCACGCCAGGCCGCCATCGACCCAGCGCGCACGCCCGGACGCTGGGCCCGCACATCCCGATCCCCGCCTTCCATCAACACGCATCCACTCAGAAACAGAGAAGCTGAATTGAAACTCAATTGCTGACCCGCAACAAGTAAGTCTCTCAGCAAATGAACCAAATTGAAAGTCAATTGCAGCGATATCAGCTCCTTCTGCTTCAAATTTTGTGAAGTTGATTTTGAGACCAGTCGTATTGGCAGAATCATCTAACATTTGCTTCAAATTTTTTGCTTGCTAAACATCCCTTTGAATAAGGATCACAAGTTTCATCACCGTATTATAGCACTGGCCACTGGGCACGGTTGGTTATTGAGGATAGGGTGCCTGAATGCCCAGTAGCTGCAACATATTTTATAGCCTCTTTCAAAACAACCACCAGCACATTTGCTTCAACCTTACCGTAGACCTAGCTTGGTCTGAATTCGTTTTGCTGGTATGCCATTTAACAAAATAGCAGTTTCCATCTATCATCGAAGCTTCTAGCGTTTCCATCTATGGAAAAATATGTGAGAATTCATGACTGTGCTCGCAAATGTACTGGTTGAATACACAATTACATGACTCTGTATAATTCAGGAAGCAATTTTTCAGTTCATATCTTGTTATATCCATCAACCATCGCAACATGAAATTGGCCTAGCTCTTATTCAGTTTGTTTACCTTACTGACACTCGCCCCTACTACTTTCCTTGCTTGTATAAATCATTCCTGAATTATAACAGTATCAATTGTATCCATTTGCTACTGGGAATCACAACTGTGTGTGCGTCTTAATTCGATATAATGATTTTTCTGTAACATAACTTCATCTTACAAAGGTTCTTATACAGATAATATTTAATCCAATATGGATAGTTCTTCGTCACAATCCTTGGGGCGTTCCCCATTTAAAGATCTCACGAATACATCGACGAGTGCAGCTGCAAATGTCCCGAGTAATGATAAACGACCAAGTCGTCAAGGTTGGTATGCCCGGCTGTCTGATGAGAAAAAGGCCGAGTACCTCGAGAAGCAGCGTAAGGCTCGACAACAAAAGAATGCTGCAACTGTCTCTGAAAATTCAACTAAACCTCGATCGAGTGGCCAAGGGTGGTATGCCAGGTTGACGGATGACAAGAGGGCAGAGTACCTCGAGAAGCTACGCATATCACGCCAACAAAAGAGAATGGTTGCACTTATGAAGGAATCTGAACCATCCTCACTAACGGTGTCACCTGGTAAGATTGAAATGATTCTGTGTATCATTGAGATGAAGGCACTTGCGGAACCTTGAACTTTTTCTCTCAACATGTAGGTAAGCTGCAGATGGGATCAGGGCAGTCCTGCATTACTGAAAAAATTCAAACACCATCTGCACTAGGTATATAAATCATGCCCACAAATTTTTATGCATCACTGCTTAATTTAAAACATTCCCTCCATGAGATGTACTATTTATTGCTGCCTGTTAACATCAACTGATTTCAGCTGGACATAGCTATGTGGAGGCAGATCCTGGTACTGCCTCTGAGAAGAAACGGCAACGGGCTAGGAAACAATACTCAGATATGACAGAGGAGCATAGGCGTAATGTGTTGTGTCGAAACCGTGAGAACAAGAAAGGAAGATTCACAGATGCAACATTGTCCCCTGTGTCAATAATGAATATGTCATCTGCAGCTTCTACGAGTCCCTCGCCTATCACACCTGCAATGCAATCACGGCCATCTAATAATGAGCCCTCAGGTATATTCTAATGTTTGTATCATTGATTTACCACCATGTTAACTTGGTACATTCACCTTCTGGTTTTAATGCACCTTCCAGGCCACACAAACTGTCACGAAGAATCTGATGCAAACGAATTTTTTGAGCCACATGTTGTACAGGAAGGTAACAAGTGACATTTCTTAGTCATTTCTAGAGAACACTAGGAGACCATGTGTGCTGTGCATCGGCGTGATCCTGTGAGCTATTTAACTAAAAAAATGTTTTGTTTTTCTTATAGATGATTTACACACCATACAATCAGAACAGACAATACATGATGAAGACGAGGAGTGCAGGATTTTTAGTGGCTTAGGTAAGTTATACAAATATCCAATTACAGGCCTTTCTAGGCGGTATGATATTAGATCTGCACATCAGTTTTATAGCTACTTCTTAAATCTTGGCAGATGATGTGTTTGATTCGTACCGAGTGGACAGTACTGTTTCTCGGAGTGACCAGAATGATGACCCTTATGACTTTGTGTACCACAATCTGCCAACCAAACATCATGTTTTAAAGCCAGTCGAAGACTGTCAATGGTGTGGTGCAATGAAGCTCCAGTATGAGGGTCCCGCTTTTTGTTGCAGAAAAGGAAAGGTCAAGATAGTCACACCTGAAGTTCCTCAAGAGTTGCGTCGGTTGTTTACAAGCCAAGTGGATGAGGATGCAAAATATTTCAGAAAGCACATACGATATTTCAACACCCACTTCTCTTTCACAAGCCTTGGAGTCACTCTTGATAAGAAGGTCAGCAATGCGGCGGGGACTGGCGTATATACATTTCGAGCACAAGGAGCATTGTATCATAGAATGGATGATCTGGTACCTGGTGGTCAAGGACCTAGGCATCTACAGCTCTACATCTATGATACGGATGAAACATTGGAACATAGAGTTAAGCGGTCTCCAGATCTTGATATAAATATCATAAGGCTGATTTTGAAGATACTGGAGAAGAACCCATATGTGCAGATTTTTAAGAGCATTGGCTCTGTTCCGAACTTAGCTGAATATCGGATTTCACTTAACACAGATATAAGGCTGGATCAGCGAAGATATAATGCCCCAACAACTTCCCAGGTGGCCGCGATGTGGGTTGAAGGAAGCGACCCGCAGAACACTTTTGATAGGCAAGTTGTCGTTTACGGCAAAGGAGACCGCCCTATATTTATCAGAGCATACTATGGTTGCTATGATCCTTTGGCGTATCCGTTGTTCTTCCCAGGAGGGGAGGCGGGGTGGAACCGTTGGATGCCATATCATGTACCATCTCCCGCCGTACCATCTTCCATCATTCAGGAGAACGATGATGGCGCCGATGATGAAGACTTGCAAGTTCCAGATAGTACTACACATGTTGATGTGGAACAAAACGAAGATGAGGCCGAAGGTAATTATATGTATGCTTCTAACGTGTTCCATATTTTTAGGCCCTCTTCATTATTACTTGACATTAATGCTTAAGCACTCTTTCAATCGTGTTGCAGATGATGAGGAGGGCCATGAGGACGGTGACGTTGGAGGGTCGAGAAAATATGTCAGCCCAAGGGAGTACTACTGTTTCAAGCTACAAGTGAGGAAACACCTATTTAACATTATATTGTTCGGTGCGCGCGGGTTACAGCAATGGGCTGTCGACATGTATATCAAGGCGGAGACCATGAGGCTTGATTTCTACTCCAAGCCGAAGAATCAAAAACTAATTCGTGCAGATCTATACCAGGTACCAAAAAGTTCTCCATTTTTTATAACTCTCCATGCATACGAAGAAGCTAGCATTTTCAATATAAACAATTTCCTTTACTAGAGAATGTTGTTTCCGTATCTTTCTTGTGAAGGGTGTTGTTGACACCATCGATGCCGGTGAGACACGTGGTTCTCAGGCCGGCAAAAGAATAGTGCTACCACGTACTTTTCCTGGAGGTGATCGAGACATGCAGCGCAGATTTCTTGATGCTATGGCGATAGTATCAAGGTTTGGGAAGCCTGATTACTTCATCACTATGACTTGCAACCCACACTGGGAGGAGATTACATGCAGACTTGAAGCCGGGCAGACACCACAGGACCGTCCTGACCTTGTGGCGAGAGTATACAGGGCCAAGTTGCGAAGCATGAAAGATCTGCTAATCAAGAAAAAGTACTTCGGTGCGGTTGCTGCATATGTCCATGTTACTGAGTTTCAAAAGAGGGGGCTGCCACATGAGCACATGCTTCTGATCATGCGCTCGGATAGCAAGCTAACAAACCCAGACTCATATGATAAGGTGATATCAGCAGAAATTCCTGACAAGGACAAATATCCTATACTGCATGCTCTTGTGGTCAAGCATATGCTCCACGGACCATGTGGTGCTCTCAAGAAAAGTTGCCCTTGCATGATAGATGGTGAATGTAGATTTCGCTATCCTCGGCAGTTCTGTGATGCTACGCAGCAAGGAAAGGACTCATATCCTATCTATAGGAGAAGGGCGGATGGTCGTCAAGTCAAGGTCAGAGGGGCAGAACTTGATAATAGATGGGTTGTTCCATACAACCCTGGTCTTCTTATGCGGTACAACTGTCACATGAATGTTGAGGCTTGCTCTAGCATCAAGGCAGTTAAGTATTTATTCAAGTACATCTATAAAGGACACGATCGTGCCTCATTCTCGGTCGATCCAGCTGTAGACAACAATGGAGTAATCAATGAGATTAAGCAGTACAGAGATGCTAGATTCGTGTCGCCGCCGGAGTCTGTCTACAGACTCTGCGCTTTTCCAATGTATGGTGTCTCTCCCGCTGTTCTTCAACTTCAGCTTCATTTGGAAGACATGCAGCCCGTCACATTCAAAGAAGGCGATAATCTAGATGATGTCGTCAATCGGCCCTCTTCTTCCAGCACCATGCTCACTGAGTATTTCAAGATGAACGATGTCGATCCTTATGCGAGGAATTTCTTGTACAAGGAGTTCCCAGAATTCTATCGGTGGATTAGGGGTACTAAGAAGTGGCGGAGAAGAAAACTGAAGGGGCGGGGGCAGGTTGGAAGAATTGTTTATGCACATCCTGCTGAAGGTGAGAGATACTTCCTGAGAGTGCTCATGAATCATGTAAGGGGTGCAACATCATATAAGGATTTGAAAACAGTAAATGGCAATACATGCTCGACGTTCAGACTATCGTGTGAGCAAAGAGGTCTCATAGAGACTGACAAGTCACTTGATGACTGCTTGACTGAGTCTGCTACATTCCAGATGCCATATGCTCTAAGAAGGCTTTTTGCAACCATTCTTGTTAACTGCGAGGTGACCGAAATCCGATCATTGTGGGAAAAGCACCTCGAGTCAATGTCCGAGGACTACCGTCGTAACCAGTCCAACCAGGCCGTACTTGAGCAGATGGTCCTTAGAGACATTGCGGATCTGGTGCATTCGATGGGGAAGGATATTAAAAGTTATGGCCTCCCAGATTTGGATCCTGTGGATGACAGCTGTTCCAATGGTCATCCGAGAGAGGTTCAAGAAGAGTTGTCCGTCCCTTTTGACAAAGAAGACATAAACATGTTTACATCTCTGAACCCCGAGCAACGTGCTGGCTTTCATGAAATCCTCTCTCACGTACTCAACAACAAGAGCAAGATTTTCTTTGTGGATGGTCCGGGTGGCACGGGGAAGACATATCTGTACAAGGCACTCCTTGCTAAGGTCCGTTCCTTGGGAAAAATTGCTATTGCAACAGCGACATCTGGTATAGCAGCATCAATCATGCCCGGTGGACGCACTGCCCACTCCAGGTTTAAAATACCAATTAGGCTCACAGACAGCAGCACTTGCAATTTCACCAAGCAGAGTGGTACCGCAGAGCTGCTCCGTAGGGCATCTTTGATAATCTGGGATGAAGTTGCCATGACAAAGCGTCAAACAGTGGAGACACTTGATAGGACCCTACAGGACATCATGGGATGTGCTTTGCCTTTTGGTGGGAAGGTCGTGGTGTTTGGTGGGGATTTTAGGCAGGTCCTTCCAGTGGTAACACGTGGGACAAGAGCACAGATTACCGATGCTACGCTACAAAAATCTTATTTATGGGGGCAGATTAAGAAGATACACCTCAAGCGCAATATGAGGGCACAAACGGACCAATGGTTCTCCAGTTACCTCTTGAGAATTGGCAATGGAACGGAGGAGACGATCGGTTGTGATTACGTGCGTCTTCCAGATGACATTGTCATTCCTTACGCTCCCACGGAAGAACCAGTGAACAAGCTTATTGAAGATATCTTTCCATCGCTTCATGTGAACGCAGCATCTGGATCGTACATGAGCGCCCGTGCCATTCTTTCAACCAAGAATGAGCATGTGGATGGTCTGAACACAAAGATGATTGACAGGTTTCCTGGCCAAGAAAAGATATATTATAGCTTTGACTCTGTCGAGGATGATGCACGCAATAACTACACAATTGACTACCTAAACTCTATCACTCCAAATGGCCTGCCCCCACATGCTTTGAAACTCAAAGTCAATTGTCCCGTCATTCTTCTCCGAAATCTCGATCCTCACAACGGGTTGTGCAATGGAACAAGATTGATGATTAGAGCATTCCAGAATAATGCAATTGACGCCGAGATTGTTGGTGGACAACATGCTGGAACTAGAGTTTTCATACCGAGGATCCCTTTGTCGCCCTCAGAAGACATATCACTTCCTTTCAAGTTCAAGCGAAAACAGTTCCCAATCCGGTTGAGTTTCGCAATGACCATTAACAAAGCCCAGGGGCAAACCATTCCAACAGTTGGTATTTACCTCCCCGAGCCTGTATTCTCGCATGGCCAGCTATATGTTGCATTGTCGAGGGGCGTGTCAAGGCAGACCACTCGGATTTTAGCCAAGCCAAATAAAGACATAGATCCCACAGGAAAAAGCACAAAAAATATTGTGTACAGGGATGTCTTGGAGGAAACAAGTAAGTTTTTTTTCCTTCATGCAGTCTTGGTTTTGATTTCCTACTGGTACTGTTTCATATCTCAGTGCTCCGATTCTCTTATGTTCATGTTATGCAGCTTCATGAGTTCCACGACCCAGTTCAAATCTGACGATAAAAAACATCCAATGCAAGTCCACGATGCTATACTTCATCGATCAAGAGGTTAGCAATTGCTTTAAAAATGGACAAGCACATATTCTATCCAAATCTTTACCTTTGCGGATATTCAGAAACTTGCAATTGCCTTTTATGTTCTCTCAAAATAAAATGGATCAGACCAAGCCATTCTTTGAACCTCCATTCATCTTAGCTGAATCAGAGACAAAGACCATAAGTAAACCTGATCTGGTTTCTTCATCATTGATCCATACACCAATCCTTGAATCCTGTCATAACTGTAACTTAATTCCTAATCCCTGCAGAAGCTTGCAGCCGCACCGCCTGAGCTCGCACTGGTTGTCTTCCATACCCATGGACCTTACAGCGGTACGAGTTTGATGTCCTCGAATCATCCGTGCCCTTATCATTTTTTTTGTTATGATTCATCACCAAGCTTCATGTTTAGTCCTGTATCGGAATGGTAATTTATGAAAAATGTGCTCCTGTTGCAATGCAGCTTTTGTTGTACAGCGCAGTGGTTCGACGAAAGACATGGATGCTTTTCGAGGACAACCGCGAGGTCGCCGCCATCGCCGCTCAGCAGGCACGCCGCCGTCAGCATGCCCGCGATTACCGCCGCCCAGCACGCCGCAGTCCATCGTCTTCTCCCACCTTACGCGCGCACGGGAGCCGTGGCCGACCTTTGCCGCCAAGTTCTCCCCTGGTCACGGACGGGCCACGCGTCTACCTCCTGTACATCGGACGTTGGCAGGCCGGCGGCTCCTCAGCACGACATCGTCCAAGTGCGTCGCCTCCACCACAGTTCGATGCTCTGGTTCCATTCCGAGTATCACATCGCCTGTCATGTCTATGCCTGATACTCTTTTTCTGTTTTTCATTTCTCAGATTTCATCAGTCTCTTAGTACTTCACTCTACGTGTTTGTGTTAATGCCTCGTAGAACTTACTCTTCTTGAAATAATGGATTTTGTCATTCAAACTGAAAAACGAAAACAACTGTAGTGACGATGTGATCTACTAGAGAGGAAGGGTTCTAATACAGCTGGTATTCATTTCGGCAGATGGCAGTCATTGAGTTAATCCAGATGACACCAGGTTGCGTTGTCTAGACACTGAAGCACAACTATGGCAGATTGATTCATATTGCTGGCGTTTTTCCTCGAGATTGCTATTACTGACATATGATCTCTCACGAGAAAAAACAAAACTCAAATCAGTCAATCAGACGTGCAGTTTCTGTAGGTTTTGCCATAACTGGCTGAAGAAAGACCACTCACGAAAGTAGTTCACCTCTGTCTATTTCTCACTCCATTGGTGATCAACGTTTTCTTTTCCTTGATCTAGAATATGAGTAAATTTGTGGCTGTTATATGCCACACAAATAAAACTGTTGTTTAATTGATATATGGTGTTTGCAAAATATCATTAATTCCTGCATATATTGTATTCGTTCAAATTTTACAAGCACATAATAATCTAATTGTGGGATGTTCCATTCTGATAAATTATGTTGTATCTGTTAGATGATAATTTTGGTAGACTGGATTGAATATCTTGTGTTTATTTCTTAAGTAACCTCTTGATGTTTGGTGCTTGATTTCTCAGGTGAAAAACACTAAGCAGTTGTAACAAGAGGAGTCTTATAACAAGGAAGTCATTCTCCGCAAGGAACAAGAGTCTTTATTATCTAGAGATGATGTACACGATTAAGGTATAAAGCTTCAATATGTGGATTTTTTACTGTGCTTAGCTTCATGCCCATAAGTTCAAGGTTTTATAAGGGCCCAACAGATAAATTATTTTCTGTTTCTATGCCAAGCGAGAAACCTGAAGATAATTTGTTTATACAGGTGGAAATGCTAATAAGAAAACCTGCTATTTCTTCAAACTGAAATCACATATTGATGCATCTAGGTTTTTAAATATACCTAGATATTTTTCAGGGTCATGGTATGTAGCCCTGGCAGGGGCTACCTTTTTGCCGTTATAGACCACTACATTTTTGTTGCTGTGATCTTGGGTTGCTCCACTAGCAGGGGAGAGGCGTCATGCCATGACTGATGAGTGCGGCATCCAGAAAGAGAGCACAGGGTATAATTCTGTCAAGAGATGGAGAAAATTATAGAGAATTCTTTTTTCAAGTGAAATTTCTCTCTTAGAGATTAAATTTCTGATTTGGGCGCTTGGCGTTGTAGGTTAGCACATGCCATTGGTTTGGCTCTGTTTTAATAGCTAGAACCACATACATACTCAGCAGTTTGAGTCATCAGCCATCATACATAACTTTAATTCTCTCACTTTCCTGAGAGGCTAGAAATTGGGATATCTGAGAGCGTGGCCTCAAGACATAGACATATTTGATAGTTCCCTCACATTACGATCCCAAGTCTAAAGTCTTTTGCATGCATATGCGGATATGCCAGTCTAACGAGAGCGCCACAATGTACTTGCCTTAAATTAGCTGCTGTAGCTTTCTGTATGAAATTTAATCATTTTATGCTGCTCTATGTATTTTTCCCACCGAAGTGAAGTTGTCACTAACTTAAATAATTCTACTTTATGAGGGTTGCGTGGTATCTCTTTAGCTAACTGTACAGATACTCCCTCCGACCCATATTACTCTTCGCTAATACGGATGTATCTACCACTAAAATGTGTCTAGATACATCTACATTAGCGAAGAGTATTATGGGTCGGAGGGAGTAGTAATCTTGTGGACAAACCTGGGAGGCTTATATTTGTTTGGCACTGGTCTGGTAGAGCAGTGTTCTGGAAATAGATACATTTATTAACTTTGTTATGAAATCGCCATATAAATAGGTATATTTACATTTATGCCACTGCATAATGGCATTTAATATTGGTCGTAATTCAATTATATTTAAGGTTCAATCTTCATTAGTAGTAAATTTTGTATCTGTGCAAATTTCTGTTCAATTGAGTGCCCAGATTTTGTTTTCTTAAACGGAATGCCAAGATCTTCTTTTTGCAGAAAACAATAGTTGAAGTTTAGGCATGTTAATTTTTCCAATTATCACCTGGATTCCATGTTTTCACTGAAGCATTTAAAATATGGGTTTTGCTATTTCTCAGTAGACTGAGAAATAGCTTAGGGCTTAGAAAAATTCTAGACCATTAGATTTGCATCGTGATTCGTACAATTGAGTTGCAACTGAGATTTTGATTTTTTCAGTTACAAGTGATGTTGCAACTATGAATCATACATCCATATCGTTGGATTGCTTCGTGATTCGTGTTAATAGTGAGTTGCAACATGAGTTGTAAGATATGATGACGTCATTCTACTAAGCCATAAGTTAAGGGCTTAGTAGACTCAGCCCTAGACACACCCTTAAAATATTTGTTTACCCATGTCTCTCTGACATATAATCATGCTTTCATTTTATTGTGCGAGGTCCAGCCAATGTAGATGATGACTCTTCGAGCTCTTGATAGATTTCCTTTCCATGGCATGGCCCGGCGTGAGATAGAGCCTAAGGTGCTGTGAGCCCTATAATAGAGGATGAGGAGAGGGGAACCTGGAGGGGATTCCAACATGGAGATGTGTAGAGCGAGAGTGACATGTGCAAGTTTGCCGTGTGTGTGCGCGCGTGGTTAGGTAGTCATGCGGGTGCGTCTCATAAATTATGTCAGAATGTGCCAATGTAGGATGCAAAATTATTTGATACAAATTTAGGGATTGTTTAGAATCTATATGATAATTGTAGTTCTGCACCGTTATTCCATCGTACTTATTTAGTTAACATGGTTTATAAAAACAATATTGCATTATTGTTTGAGATGGGTAGCACGAGATACTTTGATAAGTGTGACTATGACCTTCATTCAATCTGTGAGCACCACGAAGAGGTACAAATATTTGGAAGTGGTTCGGAAATTTTCTATCTTGACATACAATAAGACTTTTAACTGAGTAAATTATCATGGATTACGTGCATTGCACGTGCACATTTACTAGTCCATATAGGTTGCGCAGGAGCGCAAGTCAAGCTCCAGGCTGAGTGCTGATAGGTGGCAGTGGCGGCAAGTTTACCTGGAAGGGCGCCGACGTCTGCATCACAAGGATCTAAATCTCATACGAGGGATGGCGCCTCCTATCATATGAAATCATACGTGGCATTGCCTCTTTTGTCCCGGCCCATCTGTCTTCGTCCGGATCGATCAATCATATCTACACGGCTTTAACGTCCGTCAGCTTCTTGGGTAAGTTCAATCATAGATTGGGTGGGCCGTGGTTATGTAGACAGTCTATTACTCAATGAATTGCTCTAAAAGATGTTTGGTGGCTAGTAGTTTAATGGTGGCTAGCAGCTTAATGTTATTATATTGCATGGTTGCCAAGAATCTGACGCGTTCCATATGGAAATTTAGATTTATGAAAGAAGTTTGCTATGCATTTTCAGAAATTTTCTTGATCATCGATCAAGCTGCAATTGTATTGATGCATCTTATTTCAACCTGCAGTTTACTTGATCCTCTTGTTAAAATCAATGTATTCTACAGGCAGTAGAACTTCTCACCGTCTTTAACCATCCACGCAGTTCATGGTACAAAAGGAACTAAAGTAGATGGCCTGCACAGCAAGAACGTAGATGTTGTTATGTATATAACAGAGTTAAGTGAAATATCGATTTTTTCTTTGTATGCTCTTCAGGGCCCCCAATTTTCAGGGCCCCCCAAATTTTGTGCAGCCCAGCAGTATATTTTCATGTTGACCTTTGTTGTTTGCTCGTGAGGTCCAGGCCCAGTAGGGCACGATTAGATTAAGCAGCGATTGGGCTAATCAATTTGTGGTCACCAAGTTATTTGTCACAGGTTCACAGGTGCCTTTCTTTGTTACAATCACTTAGCGGTACCGCAAGTTCATGGGGTCAATCACTGAGAGGGTCATTTCTGGGTCAAATTCGAATAGCCCAAATAATACCGGTTGGAATCGTTTGAACACAAATATCTCCGTTACGGTGACGACTCGGCGCTCCACTTGGCAGGATACCCCGTTATTGCTTTACCATCGTGGCTGCCAAGTGGCGTACCTCGTCCACGTAACCTTTCTCTCCTCCCTCCATTATTCTTCAAGCTCCTGCTCCCACTCGCCTACCAAGATCTTAGAGTACCACAGCGCTGCTGGCGCCGCGCAGGGGACATGGCCTCGAGGTGGAAAGCGGGTTCTCCTCGCTGCTGATCTGGCAAGATCGGGATCGGGAACTGGGAAGATCTGGAGGAGGTTGTTCTCGTGCTGGAGAAGTTGGGGCGGAAGCCAGTGATCATGCGGAGGTTGTTCTCGTACTAGAGAAATGGAGGTTGTTCTTAGCCTTTCATCAATTCCAGCAGCTCTAAGAGAAATGGAGAAGTAAGAGGTATGCAAAATCTGAATTCTCTCTAAATTTGAATATATACGATGAATACTCTCTGAATATGCACATATACGTGGATTCTATTATGTTGCTCTTGCTCTCTGGTGAATTGCAGATTATCATGTTCCAGGACAGCATCATCCTCTTGCTCTACTATGTCCTGAACTTAGTTATGATCATCAACATTTCTGTCAACTGTAGCATAAAAAATGTCATTATCTGCGACATCTTTTTGCCAAGTATCCTCATCTTGCTTCTCCTTCTTGACAAGTAGACGTTTCTGCTTCCGGTTGTGTTTCTTGTCTAGTTCTATGACTTGTATGAATATCTACTGGTGGTTGTGGTTCTTGAGTAGTTCCATGACTTCTGTGAAATATTACTGGACATCAATTCCTGGAACATTTCTCTCATTTCTCTGATGTGATCCAGTTGATATTATCTTGCCAAGTAGATGGTCAGTCTGACTGCTGGCTCATGTGCCCTTCCATGCTTGAGCAAATCACTTCTCAAACATTGCACAAAATTTGTGTGATCAGCATATAGGTTCAAAACTGTCAACTATCAGTCCATGTCAACTATACTATCTGTGTATCATTCACTAATTTACTATTTTCTGATGCTGGAGTACTTAGATCATGTCAATTTAGCAAATCTACCAACTGAACATCAATGCTTTGCACGAAAACTAACACATAAAAATTAACAAAAATTGTGCATTTTCTGAATCTTGCAAAGAACAGAGGGAACATGACAGCTTCCAGAGAAGGCTAGAGGGGGAATTGGCAGTACCTAGCTTTTAAGTAACAGCAAAATACAGATAATCATAACACAACAAAATATGTCAATTTAGCAAATCCAAACAACAGAAGATTATTCCATTGCTTGGTCATACAGATAAACATAACACAACAAAATATGTTTGTTACAAGTAGATAATCAATCACAATGGCTTTACACGTCATCATACTAGTGTTCGTTAACTTAAGTTTAAAAGTAGAACACTTCAAGGTAACTAGTCTTCTGGCTCTCCCCAACCTCCGGCGCCAGGATGAGTTGGGGGAGCCCGGGGCATTGTTGGGAAGATTCACATTGGCGCCTCCCACTCATTGTAATAAGAGGGTTGGTATATCAGTTGTGATCCTATTGCCGGAGCTCCTCCATTGATGTGTATACGGCTCCAATCTGGCACTGGATGAAGTGTGTAGGGATGGGCTCGATGGTATGCAGCAAACACACAGTCTCGTTGTAACAAGGACATGCCTTGTCCAGCAGATGGACCAGCTTTTGCAACATCATAACAGGGTTGTTGGTGGAAGATTGGGTTGTTGATTCCAAGAAATACTGAAAGCACGTGCAGACGATCCTGCCTGATCCACACTGGATCATCAACAGGATCTTCTTCTTCCGGGCCAAGATTAAAGGGATGCCTTGTGAAAACGTGGCACCATAGACTAGAATAAGTGCTCAACCGTATCCCATCTTGAAACTGTGCAGGAGCATTGCTGTGTCTATCACCATCTATCTGAATCCAAAGTAGATCGAAATTGCCATAATGGTAGGTATTGGATGCCAAAAACCAGGTAGTTTGTGAATTAACCACTACTTGATCTGCATCTTCATCAATGTCTTCATCCGGATCGGCAGGACATGCATCTCCTTCAGCCGCATCGCCAGCAACTGCAGCGGCTTGAGCCGCATCGCCAGCAACTGCAGTGCCTTCAGCCGCATCCCCTGCAACTGGATCCTCGATGTTCGGGGCTAGTATTATACGCGGGCCTTCATCTGTGCCTGCGTACGGAAGAAGATAAGCCACAATACAACAATGCAGTAAGCAGGTAGAACTACCTGTAAATTCAGATAGAAAAAGGGCATAACTCACCCCAAGTATGTGGTTCCCAAACCAGAACATCTCCTCGTGGTTCTGTAACCGCGTACACGCGGAACAATTCTCTCCGATCACCGAATCGACCAAATGCACAGGCGTCGACATACCTGTGAGGTGCAAGGTGGTAATTTTTTAGGATGACCCAGTCGTTGTCTTGGGGCCTGTCTACATAGGCGATCAGTTTGTCAAAGATCATGATTGCTTCATAATGCCACTGATCACTGCCTCGTTCCATGTATGGGGTCTTGGTAATCTGTATCTTCAGAAGCTGTAACTCACACTGCTTGTACAAAAACGTGCATGTTCGAAACGCGGGCAAAACTCCAATATGAGCCAGTAATGGGAGATCAATAGTCACTTCTTTGTACATGTGGCGGATCTTCAGGAGGCCGTTATTCGTGAGTAATGCCATCTAGTCACCATGACTTCCTACCTAATGCCCTCTTTCATCAGAGTCATTGCAATGCATGTGTGCTTTAAGCGTCTTCTTGTTTAACGGCATAAAGAGGGCGCCAATGCCCTCTTTTGAATTTATTTGGAAACTTTGTACAAATTAAGGTGTTCCACACAAGGAAAAGTTTGCTTGAATAGGTGGAAAACTATATAGGTAAACCGTTACAAAAAGAGCGGTCATGGGCAGAGTAACAGTTATACAGCATTATTCCAATTTTTTGTATTTAAAAAGTCATTGCATGGTATTCGACAGAATGCTCACTAGATTGCAAGAACATTGTTTGGAAAAAAATGCCAAAAAATGCATTGCAGACTAGATGTTCGACAGAAGGATAACTATGCTTGAATATATCATTGATGTCTACGCACGCGTCTGTTCTTGTAGACAGTGTTGGGCCTCCAAGTGCAGAGGTTTGTAGAGCAGCAGCCAGTTTCCCTTAAGTGGATCACCCAAGGTTTATCGAACTCAGGGAGGAAGAGGTCAAAGCTATCCCTCTCAAACAACCCTGCAATTACGATACAGAAAGTCTCTTGTGTCCCCAACACACCCAATACACTTGTCAGATGTATAGGTGCACTAGTTCGGCGAAGAGATAGTGAAATACAAGTAGTAGTGATGATTATAAGTAGTAAATGTGATCTGAAAAAAATATCGCTGTGAGCAAACAAGTAACAAAACAGCAAGTAAACGGTGTGCAAAGCTTGGAAACAAGGCCTAGGGATCATACTTTCACTAGTGGACACACTCCCAACAAATATAACATAATTGAACAAATAAATAACTTCTCTTCACTATGGTACTCTGAATTACTCTCCTATTGAATAACAATAATCATTCTGTAGTGGCTACAGAAGCACCCCTTAAAGTTCATCAAGTACTTGACAAACACCACTCATAGAGATATCCAAATCAAATCACAACTCAAGATAAATATTATTGCAACTTAGACCAAGTACTAACACAGTGCACACACTGTCAACATTACACCATAAAAGGAGGAATAGATCACTTCAATACTATCATAGTGATAATTATTCTCATAATCCATAAGAGATCACAATCGTAGCCTAGACCAAGTACCACCACGATGCACGCACTGTCACCGTTACACCATGGCAGGAGGAATAGATTACTTTAATAACACACTAGAGTACACATAATGAAGAAGAGTAACATCTACTTATTCAACATGATACAAAGCTCACGGTCACATAAAGATCACATCATGGGAGAGAGAGGTGAACCACATAGCTACCGGTAGAGCCCTTAGCCCCGGGGGAGAACTACTCCCTCCTCATCATAGGAGACAGAAAGGTTGATGGAGATGGCGGTGAGGTCGATGGAGACGGCAGAGACGGTGATGGAGACCGATGGAGATGGCTCCGGGGGCACTTCCCCGTCCCGGCAGGGTGCCGAAACAGAGACTTCTGTCCCCTGAAATTTGCCTTCGACGGCGGCAGAGCTGCGAAACTATTCTGGGAAAAACGCCGATTCCTCTAGGGTTTTCCGTCCCGAGGCTTTATATAGGCGAAGGGGCGTCGTCAGGGGGCTGCCAGGGGCTCCTCACACATAGCGGGCGCGGCCAGGGGCTGGGCCACGCCGCCCTGGTGTGAGGCTAGCCCCTGGCCCCCCTCCGGCTCTCTTTCGGTCCTCGTCCTTCATCCGGGAAAAATAGGAGTTCTAAAACTTGTTTCATCCAATTCCAAGAATATTTCCTGTGTAACTTTTCTGAAACACAAAAATAGCAGAAAATAGGGAACTGGCACTATGGTGACTTGTTAATAGGTTAGTTTCGGAAATCGCATAAAAAAGCCATGAAGTGTAACGAAACACAAGGCAAATGGTGTAAAAACAAGCATGGAGCATCAAAAATTATAGATACGTTTGAGACGTATCAGCATCCCCAAGGTTAACTCCTGCTCGTCCTCGAGTAGGTAAGTGATAACAAAAGAAATAATTTTTGAGGTGACATGCACCTACACAATCTTGATCATCTAAGTAAGCATTGAGTGCTGGGATCAAAAGAACTTAAAACATGGGGATAAAAGACATAATCTTGACAATAAGAAACTTAGCAATCATGTTATAACATGAAATAGAACACAAACAAAAGATCATGAATAATGAAACAATGAAAGTCAAACGTGTGTTCAAATCATATGGAAAAACATAGTAAATGGTTTTCAGCTTGTCCGTCATGGAATAGCAAAACATAAATACATAGGACACCTTCAAGTTTAAGAGGGCGACTAGATACAAATAATTTGAGAACAAGTGAAACCAACAATATGAATCAATCAATGAAAACTTTAGGAGAATGCACATTATACTCAGAATGACAACTATGCTCTCTTAAACGATGCATAAAGATAGAAGGTGGTGACTCAACATAAAAGTAAAAGAAAGGCCCTTCGCAGAGGGAAGCAGTGATTAAACATGTGCTAGAGCTTTTCATTTGTAAAACAGAGAGATAAAAATTGGTTTTGAGAGGTGGTTGTCTTTGTCAACGACTGGCAATGGGGTTCTTACTATCTTCCATACAAA
Source organism: Dactylis glomerata (assembly GCA_007115705.1). Lineage (NCBI taxonomy): Eukaryota > Viridiplantae > Streptophyta > Magnoliopsida > Poales > Poaceae > Dactylis > Dactylis glomerata. The sequence continues at coordinate 4,955,748 of QXEO01000270.1, forward strand.
AATGAAGTAAGTTTTTGAGAGAGAGATTGGCACATTTGTGCTCTTTTATAAAGCTTGGCACTCCTCCCCACCTTTTTTCCTTTCACAAACCATAGCTAACCGATTCCATCGGGTGCCCACCAACATTCACATACCATGGAGGAGTGCCTTTTTTCTTTCTTTTTTTTCCTTTTCGGAATTTAGCAATATGGAAGATAGCAAATCCAACCACTACATCCCCATGAGCTGAAAACAGTGTCACAAAACGAGAAGTGTTTTGAAGGTTTTTTGAAAGGTAGCACATAAAAATTTACTTGGAATGGCTTGCAAATACCATGCATAGGAATTTATAGTGGACACATTGGAATAACTTGGTTTTTGGGAGTTGGATGCACGAGTAGAGCTCATACTCAGTACAAAATGAGGGCTAGCAAAGACTGGGAGCGACCAACTAAGAGAGCAATAATGGCCATAATCATGCAAAGCGACAAAGCAACATTAAAAGAAGCATAACATGGCATCAAAAGTCAAAAACTAAATGATCATAGAGGCTATAGGCGACTTATTTTGTAGTCAACATGGTGTAAGCATGTGCCAAGTCAACCCAAATAAAGCATCAAAGGAGAAAACCAAATAAATGCTTCCATATAATAAAAACAACGCATGATTTTTTTCAAAGGCTCATTAAGCAATCTCAGTCATTTGAGACAAGTCATGCTACAGCAAAACCACTAAGCATACTATCAAAAAGACATCAAGCACGACATGCAAAAGCCTAAGCCGCAGTCTAAACAAGCTCCTTTTTGTACCACTTTTTTGCATAAAGCTTTTTCTCTTTTCCAACACCATTCAAACCTTTTTGAGGAAACTCTTTTTGAGGAAAACCAACATAGACCAGAGGTCAAAATACACCTTGATGCAAAGATATAACAAGATCTGAACAGAAATCAAGGCAAAAAATGCAAGCTAAACGCAGTAGCAGAAAAAGAGAACACTCGTTAAACGATAAGAGTGAAAACTAGAGTGTTCTTGGCAAATGAAAAGCGAGTTCATCCTCTCCAAAAGAAACATGATGTGATCTAACCATTTATTGCAGCAAACAAAACAAAAGAAAAACTAAAAACAAAAACAACTGATGCTCAAAGAAAAACACATAGTGCATGAAGCAATAAAAATATAGTGTCTTGAAAGGTGACCTGGTTTTTGCCGATGAAGAAGGGGGTGCCTCGGGGGCATCCCCAAGCTTTGACACTTGTACTTCTTGGATATTTCTTGGGGTGCTGGGCATCCCCAAGCTTGAGCTTTTGTCCATTCTTCATCTCATCTCATCATTCTCCAATCCCTACACTTGAAAACTTCCTTCATACAAAACTAAACACAATTCTATTAGCAACATTAGTGTAAGCATAATAATGAATCAACCCTTTTGGTTCAGGTTTCAACCTAAAACCACCACATATTAAGTATATACTACTGTAGCAACTTCCCTAAAAGTTCCGTGATCAAAAGAACTCAAAAAGAAAGCGATAAAGCGGCAAACACAAATATTGGCAGAAATCTGTCAAAACAGAACAGCTGACAAAGGTCGAATTTTTGAGGGTTTTCTGTTGCTCAAATCAAAAAGTGTTCAACTAATGAAAGTTTTGATATAACCTGGGGCATATGCACAAGAAATCGCAGGTCCAAAAGATATACATAGAATTTTCACGAATTTTTACGGTGCAGCACCGAAAACTGTTTCAGGACAGCAACATCCCCAAATCTTACCTCACTCAAATTAGAGGCTTCTCTTGGCACAACAATGAAATAAAAAGGATAAGGAGCGGTTATTATAGTAGTAATAACTTTCAATACTCAAATAAAAGAAAAAGTACTGAAAATAAACAATGGGTTATCTCCCAAGAGTGCTTTTCTTTAACGCCTTTGAGCTAGGCATAGTAATTTGCAAAGATGCTCATGTGGGCGCCATATAAGAGCTTGAGGCAAAGGCGCCATATAGGAACTTAAAGCAATAGAGAGCATCAAAAAGCAAGTATGGAACACATTTAAATCTAAACCACTTCCTATGAAAATTAGTCTTGTAAAGAGACAAGTCATAAAAGCGCAAAGCAAAAAGCATAGGAAGGCAAAACAAGTACAACTTCAAGAATTGCAACATAAAGAGGGGAAACTCCATATTGTTGAAATCCATCAAACCATGTTTCCCTCTCTCATAATAACTTTCAGTAGCATCATGAATAGAATTAACAATATAACTATCATATAAAGCATCCCTATCATGAGCCACATGCATAAAAGAATTAATACTCCCCACATGAACAATAGTAGTAGGAGCAGATTCAACAGAATAATTATTCTCATCACCATAATCATCAAAAACAGGAGGCATATTGTAATCATAACTAATTTTCTCCTCAAAAGTAGGTGGACTGAAAATATTATTCTCATCATCATAACCATCATAAACTAGAGGTTTAGTATCATCATGAGCGAGAGAACAACTATTTCGCATAGCATACTCTTCAAACATATCATCATAAGAAGGAACATGGATAGCACTAATGGTACAACAATTATTAACCTTAGAATTGGTACCAAAAAGATTTTCAATATCAAAAGTAGAGTGCTTTTCCCAATCATGATCACTAACATAGGTAACAGGCATAGGAACATCACATAGGGGAGATAAAATATCATCAGAGCAAACTTTCTCCACTAAAGCTGGGGAACTAAAAATATCATGCTTAACAAAACCAGCTTCCCCAACCTTAGACTTTTCTATAGCATTAGCAATAACGGTGTTCAAAGCATTCATACTAACAAGACTATTAGCATGCAAATTAAGCTCCAAAGGTTTTTCAATTTTCTGTTCAAACACTTTATATCTAAACTCAGGAAAAAGACTAAAGAACTCTTTGTTTTCCATTAAGCCTAACTAGTGAAAATAAAAACAAGAAACAAAAAGATGTAATTTCAGAATCTAAAGGAAATAACTCCGAGCACTCACACAGGAGGATGCGAGTACCTTTTACCTTACCTCCCCGGCAACGGCGCCAGAAAAGAGCTTGATATCTACGCACGCGTCTGTTCTTGTAGACAGTGTTGGGCCTCCAAGTGCAGAGGTTTGTAGAGTAGCAGCAAGTTTCCCTTAAGTGGATCACCCAAGGTTTATCGAACTCAGGGAGGAAGAGGTCAAAGCTATCCCTCTCAAACAACCCTGCAATTACGATACAGAAAGTCTCTTGTGTCCCCAACACACCCAATACACTTGGCAGATGTATAGGTGTACTAGTTCGGCGAAGAGATAGTGAAATACAAGTAGTAGTGATGATTATAAGTAGTAAATATGATCTGAAATAAATATCGCTGTGAGCAAACAAGTAAAAAATAGCAAGTAAACGGTGTGCAAAGCTTGGAAACAAGGCCTAGGGATCATACTTTCACTAGTGGACACACTCCCAACAAATATAACATAATTGAACAAATAAATAACTTCTCTTCACTATGGTACTCTGAATTACTCTCCTATTGAATAACACTAATCATTGCGTAGTGGCTACAGAAGCACCCCTTAAAGTTCATCAAGTACTTGACAAACACCACTCATAGAGATATCCAAATCAAATCACAACTCAAGATAAATATTATTGCAACTTAGACCAAGTACTAACACGGTGCACACACTGTCAACATTACACCATGAAAGGAGGAATAGATCACTTCAATACTATCATAGTGATAATTATTCTCATAATCCATAAGAGATCACAATCGTAGCCTAGACCAAGTACCACCACGATGCACGCACTGTCACCGTTACACCATGGCAGGAGGAATTGATTACTTTAATAACACACTAGAGTACACATAATGAAGAAGAGTAACATCTACTTATTCAACATGATACAAAGCTCACGATCACATAAAGATCACATCATGGGAGAAAGAGGTGAACCACATAGCTACCGGTAGAGCCCTTAGCCCCGGGGGAGAACTACTCCCTCCTCATCACAGGAGACAGCAAGGTTGATGGAGATGGCGGTGAGGTCAATGGAGATGACGGAGACGGTGATGGAGACTGATGGAGATGGCTCCGGGGGCACTTCCCCGTCATGGCAGGGTGCCAGAACAGAGACTTCTGTCCTCCAAAATTTGTCTTCGACGGCGGCGGAGCTGCGGAACTGTTCTGGGAAAAACACCGATTCCTCTAGGGTTTTCCGTCCTGAGGCTTTATATAGGCGAAGGGGCATCGTCAGGGGGCTGCCAGGGGCTCCTCACACATAGGGGAGATAAAATATCATCAGAGCAAACTTTCTCCACTAAAGCTGGGGAACTAAAAATATCATGCTTAACAAAACCAGCTTCCCCAACCTTAGACTTTTCTATAGCATTAGCAATAACGGTGTTCAAAGCATTCATACTAACAACACTATTAGCATGCAAATTAAGCTCCAAAGGTTTTTCAATTTTCTGTTCAAACACTTTATATCTAAACTCAGGAAAAAGACTAAAGAACTCTTTGTTTTCCATTAAGCCTAACTAGTGAAAATAAAAACAAAAAACAAAAAGATGTAATTTCAGAATCTAAAGGAAATAACTCCGAGCACTCACACAGGAGGATGCGAGTACCTTTTACCTTACCTCCCCGGCAACGGCGCCAGAAAAGAGCTTGATATCTACGCACGCGTCTGTTCTTGTAGACAGTGTTGGGCCTCCAAGTGCAGAGGTTTGTAGAGTAGCAGCAAGTTTCCCTTAAGTGGATCACCCAAGGTTTATCGAACTCGGGGAGGAAGAGGTCAAAGCTATCCCTCTCAAACAACCCTGCAATTACGATACAGAAAGTCTCTTGTGTCCCCAACACACCCAATACACTTGGCAGATGTATAGGTGTACTAGTTCGGCGAAGAGATAGTGAAATACAAGTAGTAGTGATGATTATAAGTAGTAAATATGATCTGAAATAAATATCGCTGTGAGCAAACAAGTAAAAAATAGCAAGTAAACGGTGTGCAAAGCTTGGAAACAAGGCCTAGGGATCATACTTTCACTAGTGACACACTCCCAACAAATATAACATAATTGAACAAATAAATAACTTCTCTTCACTATGGTACTCTGAATTACTCTCCTATTGAATAACACTAATCATTGCGTAGTGGCTACAGAAGCACCCCTTAAAGTTCATCAAGTACTTGACAAACACCACTCATAGAGATATCCAAATCAAATCACAACTCAAGATAAATATTATTGCAACTTAGACCAAGTACTAACACGGTGCACACACTGTCAACATTACACCATGAAAGGAGGAATAGATCACTTCAATACTATCATAGTGATAATTATTCTCATAATCCATAAGAGATCACAATCGTAGCCTAGACCAAGTACCACCACGATGCACGCACTGTCACCGTTACACCATGGCAGGAGGAATTGATTACTTTAATAACACACTAGAGTACACATAATGAAGAAGAGTAACATCTACTTATTCAACATGATACAAAGCTCACGATCACATAAAGATCACATCATGGGAGAAAGAGGTGAACCACATAGCTACCGGTAGAGCCCTTAGCCCCGGGGGAGAACTACTCCCTCCTCATCACAGGAGACAGCAAGGTTGATGGAGATGGCGGTGAGGTCAATGGAGATGACGGAGACGGTGATGGAGACTGATGGAGATGGCTCCGGGGGCACTTCCCCGTCATGGCAGGGTGCCAGAACAGAGACTTCTGTCCTCCAAAATTTGTCTTCGACGGCGGCGGAGCTGCGGAACTGTTCTGGGAAAAACACCGATTCCTCTAGGGTTTTCCGTCCTGAGGCTTTATATAGGCGAAGGGGCATCGTCAGGGGGCTGCCAGGGGCTCCTCACACATAGGGGGCGCGGCCAGGGGTTGGGCCGCGCCGCCCTGGTGTGAGGCTGGCCCCTGGCCCCCCTCCGGCTCTCTTTCGGTCCTCGTCCTTCGTCCGGGAAAAATAGGAGTTCTGGAACTTGTTTCGTCCAATTCCGAGAATATTTCCTATGTAACTTTTCTAAAACACAAAAACAGCAGAAAACAGGGTACTGGCACTGTGGTGACTTGTTAATAGGTTAGTTCCGGAAATCGTATAAAAACGCCACGAAGTGTAACGAAACACAAGGCAAATGGTGTAAAAACAAGCATGGAGCATCAAAAATTATAGATACGTTTGAGACGTATCAATCATAAACACATACAAGATGGAAAACTAAGTCCGTAAACCGTAACCCAAAAAGGGGTCATGGGCGGAGTAACTTCATTTTTCAGAATTATTGTATCTAAAAAGTCGATGCATGCAAGGTGTTCGACAGAGAGATCGGTGGATTGCAAGAACATAAACAGATAGGAGATCAATATATATATATATAATAGGAATACTGAATCTAGTTACTCTTACTTGTGCATCGCGATCATATGGCCACGAGGATTCGTCGCTGTGGAGCAGGCCCGACGCATCAAGCGGTAGATTCGGGGTCCCTCGAATGGCACAACGCATGCCAACCATGCCGACAGCAAGGCGAGCAGCGCTTAAGATGTCGACCCGCTCGACTATGTTCTCAACTGATGGGAAGTGGAGATTACCCCACCCCATGGATTCTTGGTAACGATCAGCAATGGGCTCTTTTGGAATCGGACGCTGACGCTTCCCCTCCGGCCCTGTGCCGGCAAATGCGGGCGGCGGCGATGTGATGGAAACGAGAAGCGGCGATGTGATGGAAACGAGAGGACGTAGCCGTCGTGTGGAGAAGATGGGGAATGAGGCGATGAACTGCCTAGTGCAAGGTAATAACTGAAAGTTGGCGTTGGGAAGGGGAGGGGGGCGGCGGCGGTTCACTGTACAAGGAGTGGAAATAATATTTTATCTCCGCCGTGGACACTCATTGCAGCAGGCTTCCTGCCCGCCAGTGCAATGCCCGTACAAGGCACACACGCAGTTCAAAATAAGTTTGACCTTGATCTTTCTCCAACAAATTATGAATTATACGTCATGAAATTTGTATTTTAAAGTTTCAAAAAAATTCGAAACAAAATTCTTGTGATAGGCAATGTTGAATGCTATAAACCGGTACAAATCTCAATATGAAATACTTTATATTCTATTCTACACAAAAAAGACAAAATCTGACATATTATATAGTGAATAGTACACAATTGAACACTATATAATTTTATTAGATTTTACCATTCTTGTGTAGCCTAGAATATAAAGAATTTCATATTGAAATTAGTATCGGTTTGTAGCATTCAACATTGCCTATCACAAAAAAAAAGACAAATTCCTAAGAAAAAGATGTACTTTCTTACTACTATTTTAATACTTTACATTCACAAATTTATCTTCTTCTATCTTCCAAAATACAACATATTTTTTAACGGGACTTTTTGCATACACATCTTCTGTATATATATTTCTATGTATTTAACGCCAATTTTTTTGAATACATAGAAGTTTGAGATTTTGAACTTTTAAAAATTCTGAAAGTGTATGGAGCATCGGTGCCCATTTGCACCAAATCCCTTGACGAATCCAATGATACGGCTTTTATGAACTTTTTAAAATTCTGAAAGTGTTGGGAGTATATTATTTTACAAGGTGCACACGACGGGCGCGTGCGGATTCTCTGACTTACCAAGCGTGACTTGAGAGTCATTGACAGGTGGGTCCCCCATGTGATGGTGCCCGCGTGCAGTGAGGGCAAGTCAGAGACAAGTTAGAGAGGGCAAGTCAGGGCCTCGCTCTGGATATCAACGACACTCATGCGGCATGTCCAGGCATCTCTGGCAGAGCGCGCTCTGGACATCAACGGAAGGCATGGGCGCGCTCTGGGCATCTTCGGCCCCTTATACAGATACACTTTAGTACATAGGGAAACACACTTACTAAATTATATAGGGATTTCTATTTTCGTGCCCTCAGGTCCTTAGTTGTACTCAGTTTTCCCCAGCTCGTTAGTTTTTCCTCAGTTTTCCCCAAGCCCTTGTCTGAAACCCTCAGAAGGAGCTCGGACGGGAGGATTCCCGTTTAGTTGACCGTTCCGTGCTAACGTGTGGGACCACGTCATGTGGGGCCGCATCGCATGGGGCTGGTAGAAAGGGACCGCGTGGGACAGGATGAGACCGCGTTTGGTTGTACGTGAGAGCTCGGTTCTGTCTCTCTCGGGCCAAATTGGCATTTTTCAGAGCGCCTTTTCAGAGCGCCTTTTTCCCCTCTCTCTCTCTCTGTAACAGTTCTCTCTCTTTTCACCAAATTAGTATCAAATCTAGAGAAGCTTCTATTTCTGTCTTTCTTCAATGATTGTTGCCTTTTGGCCCTCATTTTTTGCCCAATATGGTAACAAATCTAGTAGCAAATCTAGAAGCTAGTATAGGATAAATTCACAGCAGCATAATAAATCTAGAAAACTAAGTATAATACATAAAGTGCATACAACAGCCAAAAGCAGCCAATAACGATGTTAATGTTCACGACAAACTAAACTGAAAATAATACAAGACGCAATGTATGCCCAACATGAAGATTAGGATACCCCAGGATGAATGAATCTGTTCTTTATTCATCATATATATCTTCGTCGCTCCATTTTCTGGTCTGAAAGAAATATTCATTGAACTCCTTCCGTCTGCAGTGTGCAGCCAATACATCCTCCAAACGGTATGGCCTTTGTTCATTTTTCATACCATACTTTCCTAATCTATCCACACGTAGTGGCCACTCATCCCAGGCGTTCATATCATCAAAGTACTCTCTGATATAACCCAAATCCGCGTAGTAGATGCAGCCAGGTCGAAGTGTCGGGTGCACTCTGGTGTCGATGGAGATACATCGGACATGATGGACGAAGAAGGCACGACTGCCAATGTTACTGACGGCATGGAGAGAGCGACTCTCAGTGTCCACACGGTACACCAATGTTTGACCTTCCTCCAAACGACCGCCCAACAACACAAGCAGCAGATCACCATCCGACTTCACAAGGTAGAACTTGTCATTTCCAAGTTCTAGAAATGAAAATAGTATCTCCATGTTGACAGTGCTCGCACCCTGCTCCAACTGGACATTGTTGGTGCACACTAATGTTCCGAACTCCAAATTGTTCACAGCTAGTGCATAGAATTCACCATTGAACGTGGTAATGCAACGCATAGAATGGTGCTCGATCGAAATCTTCCTTCTCCCCAATATTCATCTATACCCTTAGTTGGAGTGCTCTCATCGACCCAAGAAATTTCCGCCGGGTAATATGTGGAAACGAAGAGCATAGTCGGGGACTTCATTACAGCGACTGACTCCAGAATAACAGATGGCATCTGCGCCTCAAACATAGTGTTCGATATCTTTGTGAGTGGGTTCAGAAGCCGTATCTTGTGCGCCTGGTTCTTCTGGGCAAGCACGATGACGCCACGGCAAAAGCTGATGAAGTAGTATCTAAAATATATTGATGAAGATAACATTCAGCACTAAGATGTTTACGATTGAAAATAAAAATAGATTAACTCTATAGATATGGAGGAATTTGAACCTTGCATGAACTTCCATTAGATCGATGGTGACGTAGCGGGATGTGCAGAGGTGGAGGAAGGAGAACTCAGCGGCGCGTGGAAGGGCGTGTTCTACCATGATCCATTCGTGCAGGTGCACGTCGGGCTCAGGTAAATCTGAGCACCAATTTGTACAAACTTGCCCCAAAGCAGAGTAGGTGTCCATGTACTCCTCGTTTGCCAGTAAGCAGGCACCAATCTTGTGAAGTGGTCCGTCAGCCCTGAGAGAGGCCTAGTTCACGGAGGCGCCGTGCTTGGATGCGCCGCCCTCGGAGGCGCGGGCTCGGCGGCGACGGCCTCGGATGCGACGGGATCGGCGGCAACGGGCTCGGATGCGATGGGCTCAGAGGCGATGGGCTCGGAGGCGACGGGCTCGGGGGCGACGGCCGCTGGCGCATTCTTCTTCTCCATCACCGGCAGGGGAGCGCGCGTAGGGCGGTTGGGGTTTTTTCGAGAAGGTGATGGGACGTGAGAGGCGTGGTTGCGTGCGTGAGTGAGAATGAGACACTGTGCAGAGGGAGGGAGAGAGGGGCTCTGTACTGGCAAAGTGATGGTTCGTCTCAGTAGTTTCTCAAAAAAACTAGATGTTTCGTCTCAACACGCGTCCGTGGTACTGCACGTCTGCACCATTACGTGTACTCAGTTCTACCCTCGAGTCTTACACTGGAAAAATATCTGTACTCAGTTTTCCCCTCGAGTACTAATACTGGCTAGTGCAATATACTCATTTTTACCCTCAAGTGGCTGGTCAACAGAGAGACAACAAATGGGATTAAGCTATTTAATTGAGTCATTTCATGCGCAAAAAAATTCAAAAAAATAAAATCATAGTGCCTCCTACTCATGGAGTCTTGTTACGCGACCTGCCATGTAGGAAATCATAATAATCATATATAAATCAAGTTTTAACACAAATGGCCACTTCTCAAATCACTAGTAGCTATGAAGGTTCATGGCTTTCCACTCAAACCCCTTCTCAAAACAACTATACCCAAAACATAGTTTGTCTGAATGAGGCCATAATTTTCACACTCATGTATATTTGAATTGCTAATACTTTGAGGTAGGCCAACCTAGGTTTCATTGTACAAAACATGTGTTTTTTCTTTTTCTAACTCTCTTATTTGAATTCCTTAGCATGTTTACTATTTACTTGCCCTTGGATCCTTGATACTACTCAGTTTTACCCTCTCCATTCTCACAGAAGCCCACACTTGGCCTGATTGGTCGAGCTGTTGTCACACGGATCGTGCCCACCTACCGTCGATCCTATGATCTAACGGGCAGGATAACCCCTCTTTCTGTCTCATCATGGCCACCCTCTCTCTATCTGTCAGTGGTAAACTACTACCCCTCTATGTATGCTAAATAACGAGTTTGCCACCGGATTCAACAAGTTTGGTAATCATGAATTTCTTGTAGGCATTACTTTTCACTGTAAAATGATAAACTATCACGAATTTCCATTTCTTTTAGGCATTACTTTTCACGGTAAAATGATAAACTATCATGAATTTCCATTTCTTGTAGGCATTACTTTTCACGGTAAAATGATAAACTATCATGAATTTCCATTTCTTGTAGGCATTATTTTTCACGGTAAAATGATAAACTATCACGAATTTCCTTTAGGCATTACTTTTCACGGTAAAATGATAAACTATCACGAATTTCCATTTCTTTTGTTGAGATATAAACCCCCACAACGGTCATCTCCTCCTTAATTTATTGTGTAAACCCCACAACGGTCATCTCTATCTTAATTTATGGTGTAAACCCCACAATGGTCATCTCTCCCTTATAAACCCCCACAACGGCCATCCCTCATGTCAATAGGTTATGTCTCTCTCTTCTTCATTTCTGCCTCTCTCTTCTTCGTTCACATACACTTGATCCATTGCCATGGCTTCCACATCTCGGACGCCGACCGGAAGGGGAAGGGGAAGGGGCGGCCGGGGTGGTGGATCATCATCATTGCCACCACCACCGTCAACACTGCCATTGATCATAGAGGAGTTCTTCATCGCCATCTATGAAGACCCTTTGGCCAAGAAGGTACATACGCGTTCCCACATATATAATGCATGTGATTAATTGTGTGCATGTTCTAAAAAAACCTTTAATTTCAAACGATCGGCGCTCGATCTCTTTGCAGGCACTTTCACAAAAGTTTGCGGACTATCTTGACGGCCAGGAGCCCGCAAAGGTGTATCTGCAAGCAGCTGACCGCGGTCCTCGTCTCTGGACCGTGGAGGTCCTATTTGACGGACAAGGCCGAATGTACCTTGACAAGGGCTGGGAGAATTTCACCATCGCGCACAGTGTGGATTTCGGCTGCTTCCTACACTTCAAATATGAAGGCGATTATGTGCTCACAGTGAAGGTGTTCGATGGAATAACGTGCAGGAAGTACTACTACACGGACGACGAAGATACTGACGATGAAAGCGACGACGACGTGAAGCCATGCATCTAAGGGGATTATGACCAAGAATATATATGTAGCTTCATATGCATCGATTTAGAGATCTAGCTATTTTCTATATATTATGCATGTAAAAATAATAGGGAATCGCAATTTCCACCATGATTCGAGCACCACAGCCTCCAAACGATGCTGATGCCGATATCGGCATGGTCAGAACGGCTATGCATGCTCGCCGCCACTGCTAGGTCACCGTCGGGATGCACCCTCAATCTCTTCCCCTCATTCGATCACTGATACACCAGAGATACCGCCGAGGCCAATGACGAACGTACATGCTGATGCCAATACCGAACATGCACGCCGCTGTGGGCACGGCCACGCCGCCCCGCTATGCTGGATGCCACAGACCACCGCGAGGTCTTTCCCTTCGCCACCACACTCCCCTAGCACCCATCTATACACGCCAGAAAGGAGAGACACTAGTTTTCTCTACATTGCTCGTGTTCGTGTCTGACACCGTCAGTCAAAGTGTTGAGGTCATCGTCGATGTCCTCGACCATTTCTTCTCTTCTTTGCATGGTTAAATGTGTCTAGTTCATATCTATCTAATGTGTCTGGTCTCGCCTCATGCAGTTCTTTGTGGACGTCGATCTCATCTCGGCACCCCGCAGGCCACCTCCTCTGTGCCATCGCTGTAGAGCTCGTTTAAAAATCTAATCCTACCCGTGTATTGCCCCTTGTATTAGCGTCATGGCCCCATTTGTCATTCGATATACCGAAGCCCCACTCGTCCGCATTTTGGTCAGGGATACAGCGATGCTTACAGTCAAACAAAGATAGATGCTCTAACGTGTCTTTGCGGGCTCTATATGGCCCCACTAGTCAGCAGATAATGGTCAAAGTTGTTGACCCGTCGGGCAGCCGGCCGTTCCAGCACTTGTTAGGGTTTCAGACAAGGGCTTGGACAAAACTGAGGAAAAACTAAGGAGCTGGGGAAAACTGAGTACAACTAAGGACCCGAGGGCACGAAAATAGAAATCCCAATTATATATAAGGATGATCCTCGGACACTTACATAGCGGGAACGAACAGTACATGAATCTAGTATGGCATTATGAGGTTCTCCCTCAATGGTGGCCGGTTTGGAGAGGAAGGAGTCAGGTGGGTTCTCATGATACTAATGGTATAATACATGGCGTAGCATACATACGCATCCTTTGCTGCATAGTGGATCTGCTCTGGCACCAGATCCCTACGATGCTAGGTGTCGTGTAGTTTTTTCTTGCGGAACTTCTCCTTGTACTCGGCGTAGGTGGGGTCGATGATTAGCGCCGCCATCGCGCCCGCGTCGGCGTGGCCTTGGGTGCCCGGGATGGCGAAGTGATCTTGTATGTCCACGTGGTTTGGTATGCGAACGCTCAGGGCTTCAAGCTTGTTGATGTCTTGGCGCTTGTCCACAGTGGCGAAGGAAATATCGGGGCGGTTCAGGAAGTGTATGAGCTCAGGACAGTACCTTGTTACCAAGGATGCGTGCCAGATTAGGTAGTGATCGCGCATGCATAGTTGCAGGAGGGCGGCGCGGGCAGGCTTGGTCTTGGTGTACTCGAGGTCAAGGCCGACGATCAGCAGTTGGTTCTGGGTGCCGAGCCAATGCTCAAACATGGCAATGAACTTGGTCGCCTCTCTCGGGTCGGTTGTGTGCATCACCACGAGGACGGTGGCACCATGAGCAGGGACCTTGTGGTAGTCGGTGAAGCCATTGCCGTAGAATTCCATGACAGCGGTGGTGCAAGGAGTGGGAGGAGAGGAGGGAGGGGGTTATCTCTGGAGAAGAGAAAGTTGGGGATCCAATTGTTTTCCAGGCCACGAGATCGTGGGGTAAATAGTGCGCGACTGGTTCCCCTTGCATGTCGCGTAAGTAAATGCAAGTCTAGCGCTTTGGAAGTTGAACCCCCCACGCGAGCCCCAGTCGCTTCGTTTATGAGAGAAGAGGAAGTTGGGGATCCAATTGTTTTGCAGGCATGCCGCGGTAAATGCAAGTCTAGCGCTTTGGAAATTGAACCACATGGGAGAGAGTGCACTTGCCCGACGTGTCACTGAGGGCCCCAGTATTCCGGCCCACTTGTCAATGAGAGGCAGCTATCATGGGTAAGGATGTACGTACGTTTACCACCAGGCAGCAATTAAAGAGTTTCGTTATTGGGTCCCCTCGTTTTTTGACTACAGGCAGCAGAACGATAGTCTGAAAAAGGAGATGGCGTGCAAGGGGGAATAAATCTGCTCTCGTCTGACACGAGGAAGGAATAGAGAACAAAATCTTACCATTGAAATGCTTCTAATCGAGGTCCCCTGCTCCATGAGACAAACAAGTGAGACAAACTAGTCCAGGTTTAGCATCCAAAGCGTGTGGGGACCCACTTATCTGGGTAAGGTTTGGTCCAACGTGTGTCTAGGGCCCCACTTGTCAATAGTGTTCTAGACCTACGTGGGGCCACATGTCATAAGGGTTAGGATTCGTGGACAGTGGAAAAACCCAAGCAACAGACGCGTGGTAGCAAGTTGTGCGTAGTAGTGGGATGAGATTTGACAGGGCAGCGGGATTTGGCAGGGCAAGTAAATTGACGAGACACGCCGCAGTCTGACTAGTTCACTAGGCGTGCTCAAGAGATCTCAATTGCATCATCATCTCTCACTCTACTCTGGCAACTAGTTCAGTAGCCATAGATGGAGGAGTTCCCTTCCATGGGTAAACAAATGAATAAATGGCACATAGCACTTCCAATTCATCATTGCGACTCATTGGTTACGATAGGTAACATTAACAATAGGTTCATGCTAATTGCATCGAGCAAATAGCAGATAGCAAATAGTTCTTAACTACGCTAATCGCGTGATACCTCTACTGATGATCAGTTCCTGTCAACCTCTAAGTCCTCTTCTAACTCATCATCATTTGGTGTTTCTTTGAACAATGGCTCATCGATGATTGCCTTGATCCTTTTCACCTTCTCGGTTTGGGTGTTCCATCCCGCTCTGTTCAACATCCGTACAACATCATGTGCGCACGTTAGCACCCGCTGCAACTTCCTTTTTTTCTCCAATTCATCCACATTTTTCTTTAGCATTTCCAAATTATCCTTCAACTGACCAGCTTCTTCCATCAGCACGGCCTTCTCAGCGCATAGAGCGGAATTCTTCTTCTCTAGCTCAGCTAGCTTAATTTTGTCAGCACTTCTTGCAGTATTGCTAGAATGGTACAATCCCCATAGTCATGATAGTGCATTCTTTAGTGTGTCTGGCCACTCTTGATCTACCCAAGAAACAAACCCACAGTTGTTCTCTTCCTATAGAAAAAGAAATGAAAAATGCTCATGCCATTATGTAACATAAGATAGGACTCAATGCAGCAAGTAATTCATACGCAAGTACACATGAAAGAACTAAGTCCAGCAAGATAATACTAAGTGTGCAGCAATTTAGTTATGCGCATCAATTATTTAATTACTTGCAGCAAGTTAGTCATGTGCATCCAATTGCTTTTAATTACTATATATACCAAACAATAAACTGAAGAATCGAAGGGGAAATTGCAGCTTTCACCCTGCCCCTACGTAACACAAGAAACCCTTGATAGTACTCAGTGAAGCAAGTAATTTATACGCAAATACACATGAAAGATAGTACTAAGTGGCAAGATAGTAATCAGTGAAGCAAGTAATTCATAGTAGTAATAGAAGCGGACAAAGATCGTACAAAGGGTAACTATAATATTATGTATAACTGAAAGAAACACTGGAATTACATGCCCACAAATCAGTAGTTAGAAGTTCGAAGATAAAATCTCAAGCACATAATCTTATGTGAACAAGGAAATAGATCAACTTAAACAAGGCAATATTATCTCCAAATGAACTAAACTTTGATGTTTTTCCACTGCTAACGTGCACATAGAAGGACTCACATTCTGTAGTGAGCACTTGTAGAATTTTCGCCCCATATCAGTCCCCTCGAAGGCGACGCACTTGAGCGGCTCAAGTGTGTGGACACGGCAAAGTTCTTCACAGCTCGATGCTGAACTGCGAAATGTGGAGTCTTCGCAGGTTCACGGGACATGATCTGCGTCCCTGGGATCCTACATGTCCACGAGTTCCAGAGAAAATCAACGTTAACTTACGTAAAGCGACCGAATTGAATAGAAAATGGCCTTTCACATATCCGAAACCAAACACATAGGGGCACCCAACACATATCTTGAGGTGGTGCAGCTTACCCCGAGGGTCATGGCGACCAACGCGGTGGCTTGAACGAACATCGGCGAGGGCGGCAGCAGCGGACCAGGAAGAAGGGTAGATCCAGATCCGCCTCAGTGGGGGGTGGGGGCTGAGTAGGGGGAGAAAAGGACAGGGAAGGGAAGTGACTGTAGTCAATGATACTTGTGCATTTTCCATTGTCTGAGTGGCTAAAAGTCATGTGCATCCGTCACCAGCTTGGATGTGCACTGTCCGGCCATATAATGAATTATTTTTGCCCTAAATCCCTTTAAATCCTAATTTGAACTGGGGCTACAAGAAATGCACATCAGAAAAATTGGGGAAAATTACCTGGAGGTCCCCTAAGGGTGTGGGACCCTGCAACCAATACCAAACCATGGTTCCCAACCCACCTGGCACACATCGATGGCACCGGGAGTTTGACCTAGATCTGGAAGGGGGTCTAGGGAATTTAGAAAAATTCAAAAAAATGGAAAAACACTGCATGGAGTCATGGTGAGTGATGTATCACCTAGGAAAAATACCAAACATGGCATGCCAAGTGTTCACAGGTGAACTCTTTCACAAAGAGGTGCTTCCAGGCAGGAGTTCTCTTGGTCTTCCTTGCCAGGTGACCATGGTTTATGCAAGTTCCACAGCAAACTAAGGAACCATGGTCCCATTTTTTGTGGAGAGGTGCATCTTTGCATTCCCAACAACTTTTGTAACTAGTGTTTTCTCAGTTTCCACATAAAAATACATTTTCCATTTTTTAGGTGGCTGGAAGGGTCAAAACAGGTTTTTTTTGTGAAGTGGCCACCAAGGGCAATGTGAAAAACCTCACCACTCTAATTTTCATGGGTGGGGGGCCTACTAGGGGAGCCACATCCAGGATCTTAGGAATTATCTCGGTGTCTGGCCATATAATGAATTATTTTTGCCCTAAATCCCTTTAAATCCTAATTTGAACTGGGGCTATAAGAAATGCACATCAGAAAAATTGGGGAAAATTACCTGGAGGTCCCCTGAGGGTGTGGGACCCTGCAACCAAGACCAAACCATGGTTCCCAACCCACCTGGCACACATCGATGGCACCGCGAGTTTGACCTAGATCTGGAAAGGGGGCCTAGGGAATTCAGAAAATTCAAAAAAATGGAAAAACACTGCATGGAGTCATGGTGAGTGATGTATCACCTAGGAAAAATACCAAACATGGCATGCCAAGGGTTCACAGGTGAACTCTTTCACAAAGAGGTGCTTCCAGGCCGGAGTTCTCTTGGTCTTCCTTGCAAGGTGACCATGGTTTGTGCAAGTTTGATACGTCTCAAACGTATCTATAATTTTTGATGCTCCATGCTTGTTTTCACACCATTTGCTTAGTGTTTTGTTACACTTCGTGGCATTTTTATGCATTTTCTGGAACTAACCTATTAACGAGATGCCACAGTGTCAGTTCCCTGTTTTTTGCTGTTTTTGTGTTTCAGAAAAGTTACATAGAAAATATTCTCGGAATTGGACGAAACAAAAGCCAGACATCCAGAAATTTACCAAAGCTTCCAGAGAACCGAAGAGGAGACGGAGAGGGGCCACAAGCCTGTCACACAGTAGGGCGGTGCGGCCCAGGCCCTGGCTGCGCCCCCTATGTGTGAGGCCACCTCGGTCTACCTCTGACGATGCTCCTTCGCCTATAAAGACCCCCCGATGGGAAAAACCTAAGTACCCGATCAATTTTCCAGAAACACATCACGATCCGCCGCTGTCATCGACCCGAGATCGGGAGGGTCCAGAAGCTCTTCCCGACACCCTGCCGGAGAGGGGAATCACCACCGGAGGTCTTCTTCATCGCCATGCTTGCCTCCAGCGCGATGAGTGAGTAGTCTACCTTGGACTATGGGTCCATAGCAGTAGCTAGATGGTTGTCTTCTCCACCATGTGCTTCATGTTTAGATCTCGTGAGCTGCTTTACATGATTGAGACTACCTTTATGTAATTCTACATGTTGTATTTGTTGGGATCCGATGAATATTGGTGTTACGATTGAGTTGATGTGCTGAATATTATCTGATGTTATCTCTATGTTGTTTATGATCTTGCATGCTCTCCGTTGTTAGTAGCTATCTTGGCCGAGTAGATACTACTGACTCCAAGAGGGGGTATTTATGCTCGATAGTTGGGTTCATGCCTCTATTTAATCTGGGGGAGTGATAGAAACCTCTAAGGTTGTAGATGTGATGTTGCCACTAGGGAGAAAACAACATTCTTATGCCCAAGGGCATATGCTTTGTTTACATTACACACTTTGCTTAATGCAGTTATCTGTTGTTCGCAACTTAATACTTGTGGGGTTCTCGGATTGATTCCTCACGGGTGGATTATTAGTCATAGATGCAGTTGGATGGCGGTCTATGTTTCTTGTTGTAATGCCCAGAGTAAATCTCATAGTGATCCTCTTGACATAGCACGTTATCTTTATTCTATCAATTGCCCAACTGTAATTTGTTTACCCAGCATGTGTTATTTTATCTTATGGAGAGACACCACTAGTGAACTGTGGACCCCGGTCCTATTTCCTTTATATTGCTATCACCTGTTTACTTTACTCGCACTGTTTACTTTACTCGCATACTACTATTGCTTCCCACTCGATACGCTCATTCCTTTGTTTACAGCAAACCGGTGAGATTGATAACCTCATCGTAAGTTGGGAACAAAGTATTTGGTTGTGTTGTGTGCAGGTTCCGCGTTGCTACTAGTTGAAGATGCGCTAACACGTTATCGTTAACGGCGCCCTTGTTGGAGTGTCACTAGGCTAGCAAGCATCACCTTCTGGAGTTTGGCTTTTTCTTGGATTCGACAAACCTTGGTTTCTTTCTGAGGGAAAAGCTTGCTGCTGTACTCATCATACCTTCCTCTTGGGGTTCCCAACTGGGTGGTGATTTACATTAACACACCATGCCGCATCAAGACTCTTTTCTGACGCTGTTGCCGGGGAAAAAGAAGACTTCTGCAAGGGGAGTTTCGCATGCACATCCTTTACTTTGTTTTAAGTTTTGCTTTAATTTATTTTTACTTGTTTCATTTTAGCAAACACAGAAAAAAAATTAGTTTCCTTTATAGTTGTTTATTATGTCTAGTCTAGTTGCTACTACTATGTCACCCGAGGATATGATTTTCACTTTCAAACAAAAGAGTGAGGAAAGTTTCAAGGAAGCTTGGTCTAGAATTTATGATTGGCATGGAAAAACTGAACCGAAAATGACTTTGAGTCTGCTTCTTAGTTGCTTTTACTTTGGACATGCTCTTCGCTATAGATATGCTTTGGATGCTACTGTAGAAGGAGATTTCCTTCATTGTGATGGAGATCAAGCTTTGAATATTATAAAAAAGTTGATTACAATTTATAGCATGCCAACTAATTTTGATTCCTCTCTTGTGAGCATTTTTAATAGACTTAATACTCTTGAGACTCACACTGCTAGTTTGAATACTTGCTATAGTACTTTGCGTCAGCATTTTGATTATGTGCCAACAAATTCTGAACCTTCGAGTTGGTACCCTACGGTAAAAATCACCATTAATGGTGAAACTTTTCATGCTCGTTGTGATATTATGTCTGAATTTTGTCTTATGCCAAAGGATGTTTATGAATTTTTGAGTGACAAGGGGTTAACTCGACAAATGTCCTAGATGAAGAACTTACATCGGGGGAAGAACAATGACTAGAGATTTCGGGATCGAGATTGGCACACGATGTACCCAGGTTCACGTCCCCGTGGTGGAGGATCGCTACATCCTGCTAGCAATCTAGTATATGATCACAATGGTGTTTACATGGTGCCGCCGTAGGTGGAATTCTATCTGTCTAATCTATCTTGTATCTCTAATATTGCGTGTAATCAGATATTCGATGTCTATGAGATATCTTGAGTTATGATCTAATATCCCTCTAGGGGCGCCCTTGCCTGGCTTTATATATACAACCGGGCAAGAGTTTACAAGTTTCCTAGTCGAATACGGATTAGAACCTTCCTTCTTCGTCTCCAAGTTAATCTTTGAGTCCTTGTAGTTCTCCACTTCCTTAATGGGATGGACCCGGTATACTAATTTGTGGGTACCCGAAGAGCATATCCATGTCAGTAGCCCCCGAGACTCTACTTGAGTCGCAGACTTGGGTTGAGTCTCCAAACTTCAATCTTCCTCAATCTTCGACTTCTTCAAACTTCGACTTCTTGAAATCTTCGATTTCTTCAATCTTCGACTTCTTCAAACTTTGATTTCTTCAAAACTTCGATTTCTTCAATCTTCGACTTCTTCAAACTTCGATTTCTTCAATCTTCGACTTCATGTATCTTTGGCTTCTTGAAATATGTTCTTCCGATGGGAGTAAATGTTGAGTCCATGGACTCGAAATTTTTCTTCCTCATTCTTCTCAAAATAATTTTTCATCGGGTACGCGACCAGCGCTCCCGATGGGAGTAGCCCCCGAGTCTATGTTTGGATACTTGTAGTCGGGCATAGACTCAAGTTGTACTACTCAAAGAAGTTTGGCTCCTGTTGAAAGACTTGATGATTTTGTTGACTCCTGCAGAAAATATGAATGATTGTGAAATACTTTGTCTCTCGAAGAAATATTGCGTTTGCATATTGTAATAATGATATAGTATGTAAAATAAAAACTCGATGTTTTTTGTGCAATTTTGTTGCTCGTACGTAAGACCCTTTTGTTAGCCTGATGCACTTCACGGCTCGATCAGCTACTCAGGTCAGACGTAATGAGATGCGTTTGCCGCATTTGAATTTCAAGATACTTGCTAAGCCTTTTTGTTAGCCTGACGCCCAAGGTTTGTGCCTTGCCAACCGTTAGTCGAGCTTCATGCGACTGTAAACTAAATTGTCAAGTATTCGACAAGGAATGCCAGCTACTAGGGCTTTCGCAATTTTTCGAAGTCAATGATATGCAAGATGATTTTTCATGGCGGAGTCCCCGAGGGTTGGGTGCGGTGAAAGGTAAATAGAAATCAACTCTTGGTAGAGGAAAACTTAGCTTTTATCGGGTGCGGCGTAGTCGACGATGACATAGTCGAGTTGTTGTCGTAGAATCACAATCACGATCGGAGGCGAAGTTGTTGTAGAGCCCCCGAGCACTATTGGGATCACCGTGTTGCTGATGTCGACGAAATCGCAGGTCTTGAGGGTGATTTTTCGCACTCCGGGGCGAGTTGATGTCGCGCCCCCGAGCGTTGCCGATAGTTTGCGCGAGTGCGCGGCAGCGAGCCCCCGAGCGTAACAAGCCGCAGTTGACGCCGCAGTCGACGATGTTGAAGACAAAGTAGTCGAAATATTTTCTTCAGGTTGTCCGGGCAGTCAGGCGTCAAGTCGTTGTAGTCGAAATATTTTGCCGATTGTAAACTTGTGCCGATTTGATATACGTATTCCATATGTATGAGCTGATTTTTTCCTTCTTGAAACTCAGATCCGATTTGGTACTAATCGGAACATGCCAAAAGCTATCGTCGCGTGGCTGGCCTTGTCGCCGAAAGCAGGGCACGCACACGCGCAACTAGCCAAGCTTGATGCATTGATGATTGCCTTTACGTGGAGTGGCTCTTGTAAGTGTAGTTGATTTTTGTCTGTACGTAGCTTTCTTTTTCTCTAGACTTGATCCGATCTGGTATCAATTAGAGCACGCCAAAAAATCTTCCGCTTCTGATGCGTATGTGTGTGGCTGATACACTCACGTCTGGCACCGTCTTGGAATCTCACCCGTGAACCGTGATGCACTCGAATATCCCTTTTCTCTTCCGTGAAGTACCTTGCCTTCTTAATCCAAAGTAGTACCGATCAACTTTATTGCCTTCAAAGGATTCCTTATGCTATACATCAACTTGAATCTTAATCAGCTGAATTGTTCTTCTCGCTCATGATGCGTTCCGCCTTGGTTTCTGCTGCTGGCAGCCACAAAATTTTCTGATCTTGTCGACGAAAAAATTTGAAAGATCCCGCCCGGATAACAAAATCCAGTCGCCGCGATCTTCACGGTCGGCGCTAATTGACGAGGGGTTAACTCGACAAATGTCCTAGATGAAAGACTTAGATCGGGGGAAGAACAACGACTAGAGATTCCGGGATCGAGATTGGCACACGATGTACCCAGGTTCACATCCCCGCGGTGGAGGATCGCTACATCCTGCTAGCAATCTAGTATATGATCACAATGGTGTTTACATGGTGCCGCCATAGGCAGAATTCTATCTGTCTAATCTATCTTGTATCTCTAATATTGCGTGTAATATGATATTTGATGTTTATGAGATATCTTGAGTTATGATCTGATATCCCTCTAGGGGTGCCCCTGCCTGGCTTTATATATACAACCGGGCAAGAGTTTACAAGTTTCCTAGTCAAATACGGATTAGAACTTTCCTTCTTCATCTCTAAGTCAATCTTTGAGTCCTTATAGTTCTCCACTTCCTTAATGGGGCGGACCCGGTATACTAATCTGTGGGTACCCGAAGGGCATATCCATGTCATTGAGTCTTTGGAAACTTTCTGAGGGGGAGAAGAAATTTCTCTCACTAATAATGCCACTATATTTCCCGTTAGAATAGCTGAAGGAGTTTATACAAAAGTCCTAGGAAGAATGGTATCTACTGATTATCTTGTTATTGAATGTGTAGGAAAAGGACAAATCACACTTGGAAGGTCTCTACTGAAGCTCCTGGGCGCCATTATAGATGTGGAAAAAGGCAATATAAGATTCATCTCTCCACCTTGCAATAGTCACGTCTTTCCTAGAGTCAAGAGCAAAGGTAAGAAAGGAAGACGTAAGGCACCCGTTGACCCTAATGTTTCATCTGCGCCTAGCTCAAAGGCGTTAAAAAAAGCACTCTTGGGAGATAACCCAATGTTTTTACTTTTAGTTCTTTTTCTTTTATTTGAGTCTTTGAAGTTACTACTACTGTAATAACCTCTCCTTATCATTTTTATTTCGTTTTCGTGCCAAGAGAAGCCTCTAATTTGAGTGAGGTAAGATTTGGGGATGTTGCTATCCTGAAACAGATTTTGGTGCTGCACCGTAAAAATTCGTGAAAATTCTCAGTATATCTTTTGGACCTGCGATTTCTTGTGCATATGCCCCAGGTTATATCCAAACTTTCATTAGTTTAACACTTTTTGATTTGAGCAACAGAAAACCCTCTAAAAATTCGCCCTTTATTAGCTGTTCTGTTTTGACAGATTTCTGCCAATATTTGTGTTTGCCGCTCGATCGCTTTCTTTTTGAGTTCTTTTGATCACGGAACTTTTTGGGAAGTTGCTACAGTAGTATATACTTTATATGTGGTGGTTTTGAGTTGAAACCTGAAGCAAAAAAGGGTTGATTCAATGTTATGCTTACACTAATGTTGCTAATAGAGTTGTGTTGAGTTTTGTATGAAGGAAGTTTTCAAGTGTAGGGATTGGAGAATGATGAGATGAGTTGAAGAATGGACAAAAGCTCAAGCTTAGGGATGCCCACACACCCCAAGAAATATCCAAGAGGTACAAGCGTCAAAGCTTGGAGATGCCCCCGAGGCACCCCTTCTTCATCGGCAAAAATCAGGTCACCTTTCAACACACTATATTTTTATTGCTTCATGCACTATGCGTTTTCCTTGGAGCGTCAGTTGTTTTAGTTTTCAGTTTTGTTTAGTTTTGTTTGCTGCAATAAATGTTTGGACCCCAACAAATTTCTTTTGGAGAAGTTGCCTTGCTTTTCATTTGCCAAGAACACTCCGTTTTTCACTCTTATCGTTTCAACGAGTGTTCTCTTTTTCTAGAACTGTGTTTAGTTTTTGTTTTTCACCTTGATTTGTGTTCAGATCTTGTTATATCTTTGCATCAAGGTGTATTTTGACCTCTGATCCATGTTGGTTTTCATCAAAAGAGTTGTTTAAAAAGGTTCGAATGGTGTTGGAAAAGAGAAAAAGCTTTATGCAAAAAAGTGGTACAAAAAGGAGCTTGTGTAGACTACGGCATAGGCTTTTGCATGTCGTGCTTGATGTCTTTTTGATAGTATGCTTAGTAGTTTTGCTGTAGCATGACTTGTCTCAAATGACTGAGATTGCTTAATGAGCCTTTGAAAAAAATCATGCGTTGTTTTTATTATTTGGAAGCATTATTTTGGTTTTCTCCTTGATGCTTTATTTGGGTTGACTTGGCGCATGCTCACACATGTTAGACTCATACAAAGTCGCCATTGCCTCTATGATTATTTAGTTTTTGACTTTTGATGCCATCTTATGCTTCTTTTAATGTTGCTTTGTCACTTTGCATGATTATGGCTGTTATTGCTCTCTCAGTTGGTCGCTCCCAGTCTTTTGCTAGCCCTCATTTTGTACTGAGTATGAGCTCTACTCGTGCATCAACTCCTAAAAACTAAGTTTGCCATTGTGTCCACTATAAATTCCTATGCATGGTATTTGTAAGCCATTCCAAGTAAATTTTTATGTGCTACCTTTCAAAAAAACCTTCAAAACACTTCTCGTTTTGTGACACTGTTTTCAGCTCATGGGGACGTAGTGGTCGGATTTGCTATCTTCCATATTGTTCTTTCCAAAAAGGAAAAAAAGAGAAAAAAGAAAGAAAAAAAGGCACTCCTCCATGGTATGTGAATGTTGGTGGGCACCCGATGGAATCGGTTAGCCATGGTTTGTGAAAGGAAAAAAGTGGGGAGGAGTGCCAAGCTTTATAAAAGAGCACAAAAGTGTCAATCTCTCTCAAAAACTTGCTTCAGTTTTGTATGGAAGATAGTAAGAACCCCATTGCCAGTCGTTGACAAAAACAACCACCTCTCAAAACCCAATTTTTACCTCTCTGTTTTACAAATGAAAAGCTCTAGCACATGTTTAATCACTGCTTCCCTCCGCGAAGGGCCTTTCTTTTACTTTTATGTTGAGTCACCATCTTCTATCTTTATGCACCGTCTAAGAGAGCATAGTTGTCATTCTTTGTATAATGTGCATTGTCCCAAAGTTTTCATTGATTGATTCATGATGTTGGTTTCACTTGTTCTTAAATTATTTGTATCTAGTCGCCATCTTAAACTTGAAGGTGTCCTATGCATTTATGTTTTGCTCTCTCATGAAGGACAAGCTAAAAACTATTTGCTATGTTTTTCCATATGATTTGAACACACATTTGACTTTCATTGTTTCATTTTCATGATCTTTTGTTTGTATTCTTTTTCATGTTATAACATGGTTGCTAAGTTTCTTCTATCAAGATTATATCTTTCATGCCCATGTTTTAAGTTCTTTTGATCCCAGCGCACAACGCTTACATATATGGTCAAGATTGTGTAGGTGCATGTCACCTCAAAAATTATTTCTTTTGTTATCACTTACCTACTCGAGGACGAGCAGGAGTTAAGCTTGTGGATGCTGATACATATCAAACGTATCTATAATTTTTTATGCTCCATGCTTGTTTTCACACCATTTGCTTAGTGTTTCGTTACACTTCGTGGCATTTTTATGCATTTTCCGGAACTAACCTATTAACGAGATGCCATAGTGCCAATTCCTTGTTTTCTGCTATTTTTGTGTTTCAGAAAAGTTATACAGGAAATATTCTTGGAATTAGATGAAACAAAAGCCAGACATCCAGAAATTTACCGAAGCTTCTAGAGAACCAAAGAGGAGACGGAGAGGGGCCACAGGCCGGCCACACAGTAGGGCGGCGCGACCCAGGCCCTGGCCGCGCCTCCTACGTGTGAGGCCGCCTCGGTCCACCTTTGATGATGCCCCTTCGCCTATAAAGACCGCCCGACGGGAAAAACCTAAGTACCCGATCAATTTTCCAGAAACACATCGCGATCCGCTGTCGTCGTCGACCCAAGATCGGGAGGGTCCAGAAGCTCTTCCTGGCACCCTGCCGGAGAGGGGAATCGCCACCGGAGGTCTTCTTCATCGCCATGCTTGCCTCCGGCGCGATGAGTGAGTAGTCTACCTTGGACTATGGGTCCATAGCAGTAGCTAGATGGTTGTCTTCTCCATCATGTGCTTCATGTTTAGATCTCGTGAGCTGCTTTACATGATCGAGACTACCTTTATGTAATTCTACATGTTGTGTTTGTTGGGATCCAATGAATATTGGTGTTACGATTGAGTTGATGTGCTGAATATTATCTTATGTTATCTCTATATTGTTTATGATCTTGCATGCTCTCCATTGTTAGTAGCTATCTTGGCCGAGTAGATACTAGTGACTCCAAGAGGGGGTATTTATGCTCGATAGTTGGGTTCATGCCTCTATTTAATATGGGGGAGTGATAGAAACCTCTAAGGTTGTAGATGTGTGGTTGCCACTAGGGAGAAAACAACATTCTCGTGCCCAAGGGCATATGCTTTGTTTATATTACACACTTTGCTTAGTGCAGTTATCTGTTGTTCGCAACTTAATACTTGTGGGGTTCTCGGATTGATTCCTCACGGGTGGATTATTTGTAACACCCCATATTTTCTAACCTTGGTTAGGTAGAGTTTAGTGAGGCAAAAATGAGGGCCAACAAAAAAAATTTAGTTCTCAATAAAAGTTCGTGAATGTTTGCCTTGATTGCTATGTTCATCTTGTTTGTTAGAGTTGATTGCTAAACAAGACTGTGAGCCAACACAATTCTTGTGCTCTTGATCATGTCACTAATAACTATTTGGTCAAAATATAATCTTGGCAACCTCTCTTATTCCAAAATGATTTAAGTTTTCCAAAACAAATAGCCAAGATTCTTTTGATACAAAAGTTTTCCAAAAGCTAATTATT
This sequence comes from Dactylis glomerata, assembly GCA_007115705.1. Lineage (NCBI taxonomy): Eukaryota > Viridiplantae > Streptophyta > Magnoliopsida > Poales > Poaceae > Dactylis > Dactylis glomerata. The sequence goes on from QXEO01000270.1 coordinate 4,982,772, forward strand.
TTTAAAATCTATAGGGATCTATAAGTTGCTCCCACTATTTTGCAAAGCTAATATTTTACAAGCTTATTTTTTTACAAATACTTTCCAAATATATTCTAGTATATAGGAGAAAACTCTTAGAAAGGCGATATAATGTTTCTATTCATTTTTGAGAAAATAAAAATAACCAAAACTATGGTCTCTCCCACAAAACTTTTTTTTCCTCAAAGCCATTTTCAAAGTATTTCCATGACATGATCATCTCGTGAGCACATACCCATAGAAACTTTATTGTGTTGATTGGTTATTTGCATGTGTTGATCTTGTTTACCTTGTTTGAATTCTTGTGCGGCAGTATGGTATACTTGGGTCTGTGGCCCAACCCAACGCCTTAGTTTTTACATAATAAGGTTATGCTTACCTCATTCCCTCAAACCTATCATAGCATGCATCTTGATTCCATTTAGCCTTTTAATCTATCTTAAATTCCATCTCTCCATCATCTATACTTATTCCACCTTCCTTGTGCAAAACTCATACCGAATTCTTCTCATTCATTCTTGAGCTATACGAGCAAGGCTCAATCCAAACCTTATGCTTTCATCTCTATAAAACCCTAATTACTTCTTCGACTTTCCTCATGTCACATTGACACTCACCATATCAAGACTTCCATCTCCCACTCAATTTTCTTTTAATTGTGCAACAAAAACCATATGTCTATGTGACCTATGAGATTACTTTCGCTTTTGCAATTTTGAAATAAAGTTGTTTATCTTTCTCTATTAACTTTAATTCCCTGGAACTATCTCCCTCCTTGGTTATCACAATTTGTTAGTTCTAAGATAAGAAGAATGATGTGAGGAATAGTACCTCATTTATTTTTCCAAGATATTTCCTATAAAGTAGACTCTTATTTTAATTTCTCCTTTTACCTAATCCTTTTAAATGATGTTTCTATCATTTCGTGCATCATATTTTATTTGTGAAAAGAAAATGGTTTGTGCAATACTCACGTATGGGCAAAGGGCATAACCGTACTATCCCGAACACCACTTTGGTCATTTTCAAGATCTTCAAAATACCAACCTTATCTCTTTTGTCCACATTTGAAATTCAAAATCAAATATTAGCAAACTATTCAAATAAATCTTGGGCAGTCTTTGACCAAACCTTTCTGTAGCTTTTTCTCAAAACTACCTTTGCTACCCAACCACCGAAACCTCACCATCCAACCACACCACACCCAATACTCCATCCTGGACAGCTATGAGCCCTATGCTTCAGTTCATGCATGTCCAGGAAATCTAGATAGAAGGAGATGCCCGATGCAATTTTGGGGCAAATCTTGAGCTTGCCCTTGCCCAAAACCAGCGCCCAAGACCCTCTCGGCCTGAACCAGCATGCACGCCCCACCCGGCCCCTCTCTCTTCTTCACATTTACGCATACAAAGGGCATCCGCGCGTGCACGACTTGGACACGATCACCCCGAGTCTGATCCCCAACCAGCCGCATGTGTGTCGCCTAGGCACGACCACGCCTCCCATCCTACGTCTGCTTCTGGCGCCAAATGAATACACGAAGTGGACGGGTCATCCACCAGGAACCTCCCAGGCACTATGCCTAGCCGCACCCCTCCCTCTGTACGTCGGCCTGGACACCGCTCTTGACGCGAACCAACATCGAACACCTGGCGTGCATCTAGTCGACGTCCTCCCAGCGAGCCGACCGACCGCCCCCTTCCCCATCCCCTCACCACAGACCTCGCCCGTGACCCTAGACAACCTAGAACAGCCCCGCTCATCCCCTTGTCCCCTTCCTCCTGGCCGCGCTCGCCGTGCGCCATGGCCTGTCCGCAGACGCCACGTCTGGCAAGACACCGGCCTCATCCTAGTTAAGGGTCTTGCCTCCCCTCTTTACCACACCCGCATAACACTCCTCTTACTCTCCTCCTCTATCTCGCAGAACACTCGTAGGGTGAAGCTCTGCTTCGTGCCCTTTTCGGTCCGGCAGCAGGAGCTCATCGTTGTCCTGCTGCTCGTCTCCGACGCCCTATCTCCACCTTCTCTCTATCACATGTCGTCTTCTCCATCTCTAGCACATCTAACAGTAACTGTTTTCTTGCCCAGGAGCCCACTCAAAGGCCGCCGACGTCCGTTCTTTGTGTGCATCCATCTGGGTGATGAGCTCGCCTGCAGCCTCTCCGGTGGCCGGGAACCCACCTGCGCGTGGGAGATGGCCATGCAGAGGCACCGCTAGCAGCTTCACTGACCTCCGTGTCTTCTCCACCATCCCCAAGTCCCCTCGGTGAGCCTCTTGCCTTCCCTCCATCATCTCCGTCGAGCTGCGACTAGCCAGGCATCGAGCATATCTAGCTAGCTGTAGCACGAATGTTAAAGCACACTTTTTTTTCTCCTAGTCAATTGTGGTTACATCCCATAGTTGGGCCGGCCCGGCTCTGTTCGATCCGGATCTGTTAGATGCGGCCCGCTTTTGTTTTTTTAGGAAATCTATTAAAGATTTTTTTAGATAGATCTACAACATTCTAAATTCCATAGAATATTCTCTAGAGCTGCAAATCGAGTGATTCAAATTTTCACCGAAGCCTTGTTCAAAATTCCAACTAATGGCACTGGTCCCATGTCCAATTAATCCCTATAGATTTCCTAGTATTTTAACTTGTCAAACTGTCCACTTTTCAATTATAAATCCAAATACACAAATCTATGTGTCCAATTGGGACAAATCAAATTTTTGGTGATAACTGAATGTTTATACTACCATGTAGCTCTGGAGTGATGTTTCTGTGATGTTTGTATCTCATATAGAAATTATAATGCTACAATAGCTTATTTGACTTATTTAATTCACAAATCATGTTTTTTAAGTGATAATTGATTGATTCCAATTTTTATTGGACATGTACTGTAATAGCTCGTATATCCTCTGTTTATAGATTTTTATGATAAACAGAGAATATCTAGGGATTTATTTGCCCAAAGAGCTATTGTTTGCACTAGAAAATTCATAGGAAAAGTTTTATAACTCTAAATGAGTTAGATCCACTTTTGTTGGATTCATAAAAATCATATATCTCTGTTGGAATGTTGTTTGTATGATTTGAATGCCTAGAAATACCTGAGTATTAAATTTGGCTTATTAGGGTTTATGATTTGACAAAATCCCCATAAAATCTTAGAATGTGATAAATGGTTGAGATCACTTGGAGTAGATCAGTATTGTGTTAGGTTAGATACTGGTGTTTGTCTTGGTGTGTTATGTTTGTTGTGGTGAAGTGTGTGGTTTATTTGTGCTAGTGTGCTTATTGCTTTAATTCTTATCGGCGCTAGATTCGAACGATACCGGGTTTCCTGAGGAAGGGGAAGTATTTAAATATCAGGAGGAAGACCAGGGACAAGCTAAGCAAGGCAAGCCATCTAAACTTGATTCATATCTGATCCTAGTTTTACTTATTGCATATTTTATAAATGTTTATGAAAATGCATGATTTTATATTGTTATCACCTCTAGATAGCAATTATTGGCGACTTGGCTCCACAAGTCAATTGTTATCATCCTTATGGATGACACCCTCTCGACACCTACTTATCCCCTGGGTTAGTGGTATGATGGTTAGCATCATGACCATTTGGAAAACCTTGTAGTGGAGCAAAAACTCTAAGTTGGGAACACTCTAAAATGAGATTTTGAAAATGTATTCGAAAACCTTGGAATGGGAAGCTATTCCATTGATGGATTTCCAAAAAAATGGGTTTGAAAATAAGGTGGGATGTTTATCCCTGAGTTGGAGGCAGCAAGAATTTTATAAAAAGGCATTGGTGTTTCTTTGTAGTCGCTCGGAACAATTAACCCATGCAACCACATTACCCTGTTATGAGATGGGGCTTAGCTCGTAGTTTGTTTATTTTAGTACGGGAGTCTCATAACTATATAAGGGTATGCGATACCTCGGAATCCGGATTGCTGCAAGTAAATGGGCAATAGTGAATCGGAATCCAGTGAGGGATTTATCCAGCCAGAAGACACTATGGGTCTCCTGACGTGGCACTGGAGTTACGCTCGAACGTGGAGGTAGACTACCAGGGTGTGCCGGGGTGGTACATACTCCATAGGGTAGATTCCTCTACTAAGGTAGATAAGCGAAAGGCTTTGATCGGGTGCTTGTCGTGGCATAGGATGCTATGTGGGTATGATGTCCACACAACGAGTATTCGGATGGTGTGGGCAAAGTGTACAACCTCTGCAGAGTGTAAATCTATTCGAATAAGCCGAGTCCTCAGTCATGGACGGTTGGAAAGATCACTACATTGCCCAATGTCGGTTTTGGTATTGTAAAGTGGTTTTTGAAAAATGGAGAAGGGTGCTGGACGGAGTACTCGGAGGGTACTACCGTGGCACGATGGAGTTTGGAGTACTTGAAGGGTACTACCGAGGAAATGATGATGGTCATGTTTGATTGACCTGGTTTATGAAATAAAAAGGGTTCCCCCCCCCCATTCCTAGAGATTTTACCAAAAATGTTTTCTAAATGTTTTTAACAAAGATATAGAGATGTCGTAGAACATGGTTCTAGACATGCTATATCGACACGAGAAAAAGGAGTTTTTCCAAAAGAAAGCAAACTAGTCTAGAGCCTACCCTTGCTACAGCCAAACTGCATATTACACTCTCTCCTTAGATGGTTTGCGAGTACAATTCCAAAATGTACTCACGGCTTTGTCCCTGGCTATTAACTTGGTCAGACCTGGAGGAAGACTTCAATGAAGATGGTGATGGGTATGTCGACACTGGTGCGAACTAGGAACGTCTCCCAGTCAGTTGCCTGTAGGGTAGTAGCTATGACGTGGGTCATCAACGCTGCTTGGTATCCGCTGCTTAGTTGTAAACTTGCCCTGCGTGGCATTATCAGTCTTGGTCATGTGACCAATTATAAGACTTTAATTTTGGTACTGTAATGGATGATGTATTTCTGTTATCAACTCGGATATGTGGATTCACGACACACTGATCATGGGATCGTGAATTATATGCATATCGGGTATTCCGGATGGCTAATCTGGGGTCCCCACAGAATTAGTCATAGATGCAGTTGGATGGCGGTCTATATATCTTGTTGTAATGCCCAGAGTAAATCTCATAGTGATCCTCTTGACATAGCACATTATCTTTATTCTATCAATTGCCCAACTGTAATTTGTTTACCCAACATGTGTTATTTTATCTTATGGAGAGACACCACTAGTGAACTGTGGACCCCGGTCCTATTTCCTTTATATTGCTATCACATGTTTACTTTACTCGCACTGTTTACTTTACTCGCATACTACTATTGCTTCCCACTCGATACGCTCATTCCTTTGTTTACAGCAAACCGGTGAGATTGACAACCTCATCGTAAGTTGGGAATAAAGTATTTGGTTGTGTTGTGTGCAGGTTCCGCGTTGCTACTAGTTGAAGATGCGCTAACACGTTATCGTTAACGGCGCCCTTGTTGGAGTGTCACTAGGCTAGCAAGCATCACCTTCTGAAGTTTGGCTTTTTCCTGGATTCGACAAACCTTGGTTTCTTTCTGAGGGAAAAGCTTGCTGATGTACTCATCATACCTTCCTCTTGGGGTTCCCAACTGGGCGGTGATTTACATTAACACACCGTGCCGCATCAAAGTTCCACATCAAACTATGGAACCATGGTCCCATATTTGGTGGAGATGTGCATCTTTGCATTCCCAACAACTTTTGTAACTAGTGTTTTCTCAGTTTCCACATAAAAAAATGCATTTTCCATTTTTCAGGTGGCTGGAGGGGTCAAAACAGGTGTTTTTTGTGAAGTGGCCACCAAGGGCAATGTGCAAAACCTCACCACTCTAATTTTCATGGGTGGGGGCCTACTAGGGAAGCCACATCCAGGATCTTAGGAATTATCTCGGCCTCCGGCCATATAATGAATTATTTTTACCCTAAATCCCTTTAAATCCTAATTTGAACTAGGGCTACAAGAAATGCACATCAGAAAAATTGGGGAAAATTACCTGGAGGTCCCCTGAGGGTGTGGGACCCTGCAACCAAGACCAAACTATGGTTCCCAACCCACCTGGCACACATCCATGGCACCGCTAGTTTGACCTAGATCTGGAAGGGGGGCCTAGGGAATTAAGAAAAATTCAAAAAAATGGAAAAACACTGCATGGAGTCATGGTGAGTGATGTATCACCTAGGAAAAATACCAAACATGGCATGCCAAGGGTGGCCAGGTGAACTCTTTCACAAAGAGGTGCTTCTAGGCAGGAGTTCCCTTGGTCTTCCCTGCCAGGTGACCATGGTTTGTGCAAGTTCCACAGCAAACTATGGAACCATGATTCCATTTTTGGTGGAGATGTGCATCTTTGCATTTCCAACAACTTTTGTAACTAGTGTGTTCTCAGTTTCAACATAAAAAATGCATTTTCCATTTTTCAGGTGGCTGGAGGGGTCAAAACAAGTGTTTTTTTGTGAAGTGGCCACCAAGGGCAATGCGCAAAACCTCACCACTCTAATTTTCATGGGTAGGGGACCTACTAGGGGTGCCACATCTAGGATCTTAGGAATTATCTCGGTTTCCGGCCATATAATGAATTATTTTTGCCCTAAATCCCATTAAATCCTAATTTGAACTGGGGCTACAAGAAATGCACATCAGAAAAATTGGGGAAAATTACCTGGAGGTCCCCTAAGGGTGTGGGACCCTGAAACAAAGACCAAACCATGGTTCCCAACCCACCTGACACACATCGATGGCACCACGAGTTTGACCTAGATCTGAAAGGGGGGCCTAGGGAATTCAGAAAAATTCAAAAAAAAAATGGAAAAATACTGCATGGAGTCATGGTGAGTGATTTATCAACTAGGAAAAATACCAAACATGGCATGCTAAGGGTGGCCAGGTGAACTCTTTCACAAAGAGGTGCTTCCACGCAGGAGTTCCCTTGGTCTTCCTTGTCAGGTGACCATGGTTTGTGCAAGTTCCACAGCAAACTATGGAACCATGGTCCCATTTTTGGTGGAGATGTGCATCTTTGCATTCCCAACAACTTTTATAACTAGTGTTTTCTCAGTTCCATATAAAAAATACATTTTCCATTTTTAGGTGGCCAGAGGGGTCAAAATAGGTTTTTTTTGTGAAGTGGCCACCAAGGGCAATGTGCAAAACCTCACCACTCTAATTTTCATGGGTGGGGGACCTACTAGGGGTGCCACATTCAGGATCTTAGGAATTATCTCGGCCTCTGGCCATATAATGAGTTATTTTTTCCCTAAATCCCTTTAAAACTAATTTGAACTGGGGCTATAAGAAATGCACATTAGAAAAATTGGGGAAAATTACCTGGAGGTCCCCTGAGCGTGTGGGACCCTGCAACCAAGACCAAACCATGGTTCCCAACCCACCTGGCACACATCGATGGCACCGCGAGTTCGACCAACATCTGGAAGGGGAGCCTAGGGAATTCAGAAAAATTCAAAAGAAATGGAAAAACACAGCGTGGAGTCATGGTGAGTAATGTATCACCTAGGAAAAATACCAAACATGGCATGCCAAGGGTGGCCAGGTGAACTCTTTCACAAAGAGGTGCTTCCACGCAGGAGTTCCCTTGGTCTTCCTTGCTAGGTGACCATGGTTTGTGCAAGTTCCACAGCAAACTATGGAACCATTGTCCCATTTTTGGTGGAGATGTGCATCTTTGCATTCCCAACAACTTTTGTAACTAGTGTTTTCTCAGTTTCCACATAAAAATGCATTTTCCATTTTTCAGGTGGCCGGAGGGGTCAAAACAAGTGTTTTTTTGTGAAGTGGCCACCAAGGGCAATGTGCAAAACCTCACCACTCTAATTTTCATGGGTGGAGTACCTACTAGGGGTGCCACATCCAGGATCTTAGGAATTATCTCGGCCTCCGGCCATATAATGAATTATTTTTGCCCTAAATCCCTTTAAATCCTAATTTGAACTGGGGCTACAAGAAATGCACATCAGAAAAATTGGGGAAAATTACTTGGAGGTCCCCTGAGGGTGTGGGACCCTGCATCCAAGACCAAACCATGGTTCCCAACCCACCTGACACACATCGATGGCACAACGAATTTGACCTAGATCTGGAAGGGGGGCCTAGGCAATTCAGAAAAATTCAAAAAAATGGAAAAATGCTGCATGGAGTCATGGTGAGTGATGTATCACCTAGGAAAAATACCAAACATGGCATGCCAAGGGTTCACAGATAAACTCTTTCACAAAGAGGTGCTTCCAGGCAGGAGTTCCATTGGTCTTCCTTGCGAGGTGACCATGGTTTGTGCAAGTTCCACAGCAAACTATGGAACCATGGTCCCATTTTTGGTGGAGATGTGCATCTTTGCATTCTTAACAACTTTTGTAACTAGTGTTTTCTTAGTTTCCACACAAAAATGCATTTTCCATTTTTCAGGTGGCCAGAGGGGTCAAAATAGGTGTTTTTTTGTGAAGTGGCCACCAAGGGCAATGTGCAAAACCTCACCACTCTAATTTTCATGGGTGGGGGGCCTACTAGGGGTGCCACATCCAGGATCTTAGGAATTATCTCGGCCTCCGGCCATATAATGAATTATTTTTGCCCTAAATCCCTTTAAATCCTAATTTGAACTGGGGCTACAAGAAATGCACATCAGAAAAATTGGGGAAAATTACCTGGAGGTCCCCTGAGCGTGTGGGACCCTGCAACCAAGACCAAACCATGGTTCCCAACCCACCTGGCACACATCGATGGCACCGCGAGTTCGACCAACATCTGGAAGGGGAGCCTAGGGAATTCAGAAAAATTCAAAAGAAATGGAAAAACACAGCGTGGAGTCATGGTGAGTAATGTATCACCTAGGAAAAATACCAAACATGGCATGCCAAGGGTGGCCAGGTGAACTCTTTCACAAAGAGGTGCTTCCAGGCAGGAGTTCCCTTGGTCTTCCTTGCTAGGTGACCATGGTTTGTGCAAGTTCCACAGCAAACTATGGAACCATTGTCCCATTTTTGGTGGAGATGTGCATCTTTGCATTCCCAACAACTTTTGTAACTAGTGTTTTCTCAGTTTCCACATAAAAATGCATTTTCCATTTTTCAGGTGGCCGGAGGGGTCAAAACAAGTGTTTTTTTGTGAAGTGGCCACCAAGGGCAATGTGCAAAACCTCACCACTCTAATTTTCATGGGTGGAGTACCTACTAGGGGTGCCACATCCAGGATCTTAGGAATTATCTCGGCCTCCGGCCATATAATGAATTATTTTTGCCCTAAATCCCTTTAAATCCTAATTTGAACTGGGGCTACAAGAAATGCACATCAGAAAAATTGGGGAAAATTACTTGGAGGTCCCCTGAGGGTGTGGGACCCTGCATCCAAGACCAAACCATGGTTCCCAACCAACCTGACACACATCGATGGCACAACGAATTTGACCTAGATCTGGAAGGGGGGCCTAGGCAATTCAGAAAAATTCAAAAAAATGGAAAAACGCTGCATGGAGTCATGGTGAGTGATGTATCACCTAGGAAAAATACCAAACATGGCATGCCAAGGGTTCACAGATAAACTCTTTCACAAAGAGGTGCTTCCAGGCAGGAGTTCCATTGGTCTTCCTTGCGAGGTGACCATGGTTTGTGCAAGTTCCACAGCAAACTATGGAACCATGGTCCCATTTTTGGTGGAGATGTGCATCTTTGCATTCTTAACAACTTTTGTAACTAGTGTTTTCTTAGTTTCCACACAAAAATGCATTTTCCATTTTTCAGGTGGCCAGAGGGGTCAAAATAGGTGTTTTTTTGTGAAGTGGCCACCAAGGGCAATGTGCAAAACCTCACCACTCTAATTTTCATGGGTGGGGGGCCTACTAGGGGTGCCACATCCAGGATCTTAGGAATTATCTCGGCCTCCGGCCATATAATGAATTATTTTTGCCCTAAATCCCTTTAAATCCTAATTTGAACTGGGGCTACAAGAAATGCACATCAGAAAAATTGGGGAAAATTACCTAGAGGTCACCTGAGGGTGTGGGACCCCGCAAGCAAGACCAAACTATGGTTCCCAACCCACCTAGCACACATCGATGGCACCGCGAGTTTAATCTAGATCTAGAAGGGGGGCCTAGGGAATTCAAAAAAACAAAAAAAATGGAAAAACACTGCATGGAGTCATGGTGAGTGATGTATCACCTAGGAAAAATACCAAACATGGCATGCCAAGTGTTCACAGGTGAACTCTTTCACAAAGAGGTGCTTCCAGGCAGGAGTTCTGTTGGTCTTCCTTGCCAGGTGACCATGGTTTATGCAAGTTCTGCAGCAAACTAAGGAACCATGGTCCCATTTTTTGTGGAGATGTGTATCTTTGCATTCCCAACAACTTTTGTAACTAGTGTTTTCTCAATTTCCACATAAAAAATGCATTTTCCATTTTTTATGTGCCGGAGGGGTCAAAACAGGTGTTTTTTTGTGTGAAGTGGCCACCTAGGGCAATGTGCAAAACCTCACCACTCTAATTTTCATGGGTTGGGGGCCTACTAGGGGAGCCACATCCAGGATCTTAGGAATTATCTCGGCCTCCGGCCATATAATGAATTATTTTTGCCCTAAATCCCTTTAAACCCTTATTTGAACTGGGGCTACAAGAAATGCACATCAGAAAAATTGGGAAAAATTACCTGGAGGTCTCCTGAGGGTGTGGGACCCTGCAACCAAGACCAAACCATGGTTTCCAACCCACCTGGCACACATCGATGGCACCACGAGTTTGACCTAGATCTGGAAGGGGGGCCTAGGGAATTCAGAAAAATTCGAAAAAATGGAAAAACACTGCATGGAGTCATGGTGAGTGATGTATCACCTAGGAAAAATATTAAACATGGCATGCCAAGGGTGGCCACGTGAACTCTTTCACAAAGAGGTGCTTCCAGGCACGAGTTCTCTTGGTCTTGCTTGCCAGGTGACCATGGTTTGTGCAAGTTCCATAGTAAACTACGGAACAATGGTCCCATTTTTGGTGGAGATGTAGATCTTTGAATTCCCAACAACTTTTTTAGCTAGTGTTTTCTCAGTTTCCACATAAAAAATGCATTTTCCATTTTTTAGGTGGCCGGAGGGGTCAAAACAGGTGTTTTTTGTGAAGTGGCCACCGAGGGTAATGTACAAAACCTCACCACTCTAATTTTTATGGGTGGGGGCCTACTAGGGGAGCCACATCCAGGATCTTTGGAATTATCGTGGCCTCCGGCCATATAATGAATTATTTTTGCCCTAAATCCCTTTAAATCCTAATTTGAACTGGGGCTACAGGAAATGCACATCAGAAAATTTGGGGAAAATTACCTGGAGGTTCCCTGAGGGTGTGGGACCCCGCAACCAAGACTAAACCATGGTTCCCAACCCACCTGGCGCACATCGATGGCACCGCGAGTTTGACCTAGATCTAGAACGGGGCCTAGGGAATTCAAAAAAAATCAAAAAAAATGGAAAAACACTGCATGGAGTCATGGTGAGTGATGTATCACCTAGGAAAAATACCAAACATGGCATGCCAAGGGTTCACAGGTGAACTCTTTCACAAAGAGGTGCTTCCACGCAAGAGTTCTCTTGGTCTTCCTTGCCAGGTGACCATGGTTTGTGCAAGTTCCACAGCAAACTATGGAACCATGGTACCATTTTTGGTGGAGATGTGCATCTTTGCATTCCCAACAACTTTGGCAAATAGTGTTTTCTTAGTTTCCACATAAAAAATGCATTTTCCATTTTTTAGGTGGCTAGAGGGGTCAAAACAGGTGTTTTTTTGTGAAGTGGCCACCAAGGACAATGTGCAAAACCTCACCACTCTAATTTTCATGGGTGGGGGGGGCTACTAGGGGAGCCACATCCAGGATCTTTGGAATTATCGCGGCCTCCGGCCATATAATAAATTATTTTTGCCCTAAATCCCTTTAAATGCTAATTTGAACTGGGGCTACAAGAAATGCACATCAGCAAATTTGGGGAAAATTACCTGGAGGTCCCCTGAGGGTGTTGGACCCTGCAACCAAGACCAAACTATGGTTCACAACCCACCTGGTACACATCGATGACACTACAAATTTGACCTAGATCTTGAAGGGGGGCCTAGGGAATTCAAAAAAAATCAAAAAAAATGGAAAAACACTGCATGGAGTCATGGTGAGTGATGTATCACCTAGGAAAAATACCAAACATGGCATGCCAAGGGTGGCCAGGTGAACTCTTTCACAAAGAGGTGCTTCCAGGCAGGAGTTCTCTTGGTCTTCCTTGCGAGGTGACCATGGTTTGTGCAAGTTCCACAGCAAACTATGGAACCATGGTCCCATTTTTTATGGAGATGTGCATCTTTGTATTCCCAACAACTTTGTAAATAGTATTTTCTCAGTTTCCACATAAAAAATGCATTTTCCATTTTTCAGGTTGCCGGTGGGGTCAAAACAGGTGTTTTTTTGTGAAGTGGCCACCAAGGGCAATGTGCAAAACCTCACCACTCTAATTTTCATGAGTGGGGGCCTACTAGGGGAACCACATCCAGGATCTTAGGAATTATCTCGTCCTCCGGCCATATAATGAATTATTTTTGCCCTAAATCCCTTTAAATCCTAATTTGAACTGGGGCTACAAGAAATGCACAACAGAAAAATTGGGGAAAATTACATGGAGGTCCCCTGAGGTTGTGGGACCCTGCAACCAAGACCAAACCATGGTTCCCAACCCACCTGGCACACATCAATGGCACCGCGAGTTTGACCTAGATCAGGAAGGGGGACCTAGGGAATTCAAATAAAATCAAAAAATGGAAAAACACTGCATGGAGTCATGGTGAGTGATGTATCACCTAGGAAAAATACCAAACATGGCATGCCAAGTGTTCACAGGTGAACTCTTTCACAAAGAGGTGCTTCCAGGCAGGAGTTCTCTTGGTCTTGCTTGCCATGTGACCATGGTTTGTGCAAGTTCCACAGTAAACTACGGAACAATGGTCCCATTTTTGGTGGAGATGTAGATCTTTGAATTACCAACAACTTTTTTAGCTAGTGTTTTCTCAGTTTCCACATAAAAAATGCATTTTCCATTTTTCAGGTGGCCGGAGGGGTCAAAACAGGTGTTTTTTGTGAAGTGGCCATCGAGGGTAATGTACAAAACCTCACCACTCTAATTTTCATGGGTGGGGGCCAACTAGGGGAGCCACATCCAGGATCTTTGGAATTATCGCGGCCTCCGGCCATATAATGAATTATTTTTGCTCTAAATCCCTTTAAATCCTAATTTGAACTGGGGCTACAAGAAATGCACATCAGAAAAATTGGGGAAAATTACCTGGAGGTCCCCTGAGGGTGTGGGACCCCGCAACCAAGACTAAACCATGGTTCCCAACCCACCTGGCGCACATCGATGGCACCGCGAGTTTGACCTAGATCTAGAAGGGGGGCCTAGGGAATTCAAAAAAATTCAAAAAAATGGAAAAACACTGCATGGAGTCATGGTGAGTGATGTATCACCTAGGAAAAATACCAAACATGGCATGCCAAGGGTGGCCAGGTGAACTCTTTCACAAAGAGGTGCTTCCAGGCAGGAGTTCTCTTGGTCTTCCTTGCGAGGTGACCATAATTTGTGCAAGTTCCACAGCAAACTATGGAACCATGGTCCCATTTTTGATGGAGATGTGCATCTTTGTATTCCCAACAACTTTTGTAAATAGTATTTTCTCAGTTTCCACATAAAAAATGCATTTTCCATTTTTCAGGTTGCCGGTGGGGTCAAAACAGGTGTTTTTTTGTGAAGTGGCCACCAAGGGCAATGTGCAAAACCTCACCACTCTAATTTTCATGAGTGGGGGCCTACTAGGGGAACCACATCCAGGATCTTAGGAATTATCTCGTCCTCTGGCCATATAATGAATTATTTTTGCCCTAAATCCCTTTAAATCCTAATTTGAACTGGGGCTACAAGAAATGCACATCAAAAAAATTGCGGAAAATTACATGGAGGTCCCCTGAGGTTGTGGGACCCTGCAACCAAGACCAAACCATGGTTCCCAACCCACCTGGCACACATCAATGGCACCGCGAGTTTGACCTAGATCTGGAAGGGGGACCTAGGGAATTCAAATAAAATCAAAAAATGGAAAAACACTGCATGGAGTCATGGTGAGTGATGTATCACCTAGGAAAAATACCAAACATGGCATGCCAAGTGTTCACAGGTGAACTCTTTCACAAAGAGGTGCTTCCAGGCAGGAGTTCTCTTGGTCTTGCTTGCCATGTGACCATGGTTTGTGCAAGTTCCACAGTAAACTACGGAACAATGGTCCCATTTTTGGTGGAGATGTAGATCTTTGAATTCCCAACAACTTTTTTAGCTAGTGTTTTCTCAGTTTCCACATAAAAAATGCATTTTCCATTTTTCAGGTGGCCGGAGGGGTCAAAACAGGTGTTTTTTGTGAAGTGGCCATCGAGGGTAATGTACAAAACCTCACCACTCTAATTTTCATGGGTGGGGGCCAACTAGGGGAGCCACATCCAGGATCTTTGGAATTATCGCGGCCTCCGGCCATATAATGAATTATTTTTGCTCTAAATCCCTTTAAATCCTAATTTGAACTGGGGCTACAAGAAATGCACATCAGAAAAATTGGGGAAAATTACCTGGAGGTCCCCTGAGGGTGTGGGACCCCGCAACCAAGACTAAACCATGGTTCCCAACCCACCTGGCGCACATCGATGGCACCGCGAGTTTGACCTAGATCTAGAAGGGGGGCCTAGGGAATTCAAAAAAATGGAAAAACACTGCATGGAGTCATGGTGAGTGATGTATCACCTAGGAAAAATACCAAACATGGCATGCCAAGGGTGGCCAGGTGAACTCTTTCACAAAGAGGTGCTTCCAGGCAGGAGTTCTCTTGGTCTTCCTTGCGAGGTGACCATAATTTGTGCAAGTTCCACAGCAAACTATGGAACCATGGTCCCATTTTTGATGGAGATGTGCATCTTTGTATTCCCAACAACTTTTGTAAATAGTATTTTCTCAGTTTCCACATAAAAAATGCATTTTCCATTTTTCAGGTTGCCGGTGGGGTCAAAACAGGTGTTTTTTTGTGAAGTGGCCACCAAGGGCAATGTGCAAAACCTCACCACTCTAATTTTCATGAGTGGGGGGCCTACTAGGGGAACCACATCCAGGATCTTAGGAATTATCTCGTCCTCCGGCCATATAATGAATTATTTTTGCCCTAAATCCCTTTAAATCCTAATTTGAACTGGGGCTACAAGAAATGCACATCAAAAAAATTGCGGAAAATTACATGGAGGTCCCCTGAGGGTGTGGGACCCTGCAACCAAGACCAAACCATGGTTCCCAACCCACCTGGCACACATCAATGGCACCGCGAGTTTGACCTAGATCTGGAAGGGGGGGCCTAGGGAATTCAAATAAAATCAAAAAATGGAAAAACACTGCATGGAGTCATGGTGAGTGATGTATCACCTAGGAAAAATACCAAACATGGCATGCCAAGGGTGACCAGGTGAACTCTTTCACAAAGAGGTGCTTCCAAACATTGCATAACATGGTTTCATAACAGTTCATAACATAATAAACACATAGTACTTCAATGTGTTCAGTTAATTACATAATTTTATTGCGAAAGCATGCTACATCAGGGTTCAAGTCGGGCGCGTAGCTGCTCGTTTTCCTTCTCAAGAGACGCCATGAGTTGGCAGCTTGCGAGGTATTTCATTTTGGAATCCACGAGCTCCCTGAGTGCTTTCTCATTTTCAGCCAGCAGGTTCCTGCATCTGATCTCCAGGGTGACAGTACTGTTTGTTAGCTTCAAATTTTCCTCCAATACATCTTTGATCATGGTTGTATTCTTCTGTGCCGAGGCTTTGGCTTCCTTGTGCAGTTCCGACCACTTTAGATTTTTCTTTTCAAGCTGCTTGCGCTCACGAGCAAGGCACTTGGCAACTAAGAGGACTTTAGCCATATCTACTTCCTGGGTAAAATTTTCTCCCTTTGTTTGGCTATCCATTCATTAAGCCAGGACGCCATATCTGGGTTCAGCCCCACCTTCTTTTGCTGTATAAAATAAAAACATGGTTATTTCTACCAATGACGCAAACTAAGTGGCAGTGCCATCCTCGCAAAAACCCCATTACAGGTAAACCACTCTACACTCACCTAAGTCAGAATCGCAAGAACCCAATGCATGTCAACACAATTAGAGAGTGCTTACCTCGTTGAGCCAGGGAAATGTGGCCAACGGGTTCTGGATTGCCGCCGCCATTTTTTGGGAGAGAGGCACACCCTGCAAAACCATCATGGCTCCGCCATTGGGGTGAACAGGTAATGAACCCCCGGCTCTGGAACATTTTATTCCACGATAATGATTTATAAAGGAGGAAGAAGAAGATGAACAAAAAGATGATGATGAAGAAGAAGAATTCGTCCCAGTACCCGGATGAGCCCTCGCCTGATTGAAGTTTTCCCTTCTCCATCAGGGAGAGCAAAGATTGCACCTCTATGTGAGGGCTTTCTCTAATGGATGGAGCAAGTTCCTTCCAGCGACGAGCTCTCTCCATTCTCTTTGCTTCTTGAGTCGTCAGGGGGCGGTTTCTCTTTGGAGGCATGGCTAGGCAGAGCGGATGGCCGGGCAGGAGGAAGGAAAAGGAAGTAGGTGAATGAATAATAAGGCAAGATAGTCAAACATCCCAACCCGTGGTCCAACCACTGCTCTCTGTCTTCTCGCTTTCTCATGCAAGTATATCCACCGTAAATGAAAAATAGAGCCCCCGCCCGGCACGCGGGTGGCTACATGGCGCCGATTAACTGACGCTCACTGCCCCGTCCTATCGTGCCAGTGCCAGGGTCCTGGCTAGACCCTTCGACGAGAAGGAACCGGTCTGCATACACGACAAGGCATACCAGGACATGCCGGAAGATAAAATGCATTATATTTTATATATTAACTTAAAATGGAAGGGTCAAATCTTACGCAAGATAAATTGCATTGAACAGAAAATGCTAGCTAATATGCATGCCATTTGCATTTTCTTCATAGATTACTAACTTAACCACTAGCTAAACCCAGTACATGACATCGTCGGAGTCGTCAGAGTCGACCTCCATTAGGGACTTGTCCTTGCCCTCTGCTTCACCCTCCATCATGGTTGCCTTGCCCTTCCCCCTGCCCTGGGGTTCCACTGACCTGGTAATGGACTGATCTCTGGCTTGGCAGATCATGTGATAGAAGGAGGGTGTGCTATTTTGCAATATGCTGATGATACGATTCCGTTCATCAAGGATGACATTGAGAGTGCAAGGAATCTAAAACTCCTTTTATATACCTTTGGAAGTATGTCTGGTCTCAAAATCAATTTTGAAAAAAGTGAAATCTTACTGGTTCAAGATGATGAGGAGAAGCTACTGTTTTATGCTAATCTCTTTAACTGTCAAATTGGCTCCTGTCCCATCAATTATCTGGGCACTCCAGTGTGTGCCAGAAGAACTACAGTAGCTGAAATGAAGTTTGTAGAGGAAAAAGTTAAACAGGGAATGGAAGGCTGGATGGGTGGTGCCATGTCAATTGGTGGAAGAGTAACTAAAATTGAAGCTTGCCTATCGAATAGTGCAGTTTATCATATGTCCATGCGTCTGCTACACAAGTCTAATATTGAAGGTATGGAAAAACCAATCAGGGCTTTTCTTTGGGCTAGTTATAGAGGGAAAAGAAGGTACCATTTGGTAAAATGGAAATTGATCTGTACTCTCAGAAGAAAAGGTGGTCTAGGCATTAAAAATCTCCACAGATTCAACATAAGTCTAATGTGCAAATGGTGGTGGAAATTGGAACATGATAAAGGCCCTTGGCAAGATTTTATGTGGTAAAAGTATTTGCCCAATTCTTGTGTATATTCAGCTAAGCATAGAACACATGATTCGGCTCTCTGGACAGATATGCTGAAAGTCAGAGACATATATCTTAGTGGAAGATCTATGAAGGTTAACAATGGAGAGAGAACTCACTTTTTGGGTGATGCCTGGTGTGGTTCTACTCCTTTAAAGGATAAATATCCATTGCTTTATAATTTGCGCAATGAAATTGGCATTACTGTGGATGAAGCTGCCAGAAGAAATTGGTTCTTCACTTATAGAAGATGGCTTTCTGCTGATCTTCTGGTACAAGATGGTGAAATGAGAGATAGGCTGAGCAGGGTAACTTTGTCTCAGGAAAATGATGCTCATGTTTGGGATTGGACTAAGAATGGTCAATTCACTGTCAAATCTGTGTACAAAGATCTATCCAAAGCTAGTATTGACAGATCTTTCAAACACTTGTGGAAGGCTAAAATCCCTCTGAAAATCAAAGTGTGGTTGTGGTTGATCTGGCATAATGCCATTGCAACTAAAGATACTATGGCAGAGAGGGGTTGGATTGGCAATCTATTCTGCCAATTTTGTGATAAAAAAGAAACAATTCTCCATCTTTTCTTCTCTTGTCCTGCAGCAAAATATGTCTGGAGTTGTGTTGCCAAAGCTATTGGTGCATCTACCAGACCTAGGAATTTCTCTCAATTCTTTTGGTGGTTTCCTAGGCATGTTCCTGCCAGTAGGAATGTTCAAATCCTTGGTGTAGCTGCTATTTGCTGGGCTATTTGGAAGCTTCGCAATAGAGCTTGTTTTGAGGGGAAACTTATTAACTCTCCTATTGAACTAATCTTTTACTCTACCGTGTTCATGAATTATTGGGCAGGTATTAATTTACCTGCAGATCAAGAGGTCATCAGACAAGGAGCTGAAAACCTGATCAATGTTGCGCGAGACACTCAGAATGCTGGGAGGAGGGATAATCTCAGGATTGAAGGCCTTGGGTCAGATCAAAACGCAAGAACTGGTGCAGCTGGAGGCGCTCAAGATCCAGTAGCTGGAAACGATGATGCAGCTTCCCAGTGATCGTTTATGTAATATCTCGAATCTAGTGCTAACCAATGGTCAGGAAATCGGTAATCGTTAACTGCTCGGTCGGCTTGAGTTTAAGGATTAATTGAAAATCGGCCTATTAACTGATTTAGTCGGTCGACTATTAATCGGTCTATTTTTTCAAAAGTATAGGTTCTGAGAACTAGTATATGCTATATTTAACAAGTAAAACTCAATGAAAAGATCACATAAGCAATTTTCCCCTAAAATTTTACCTTGAATGCTTGAAGTGAACGTGAGTAAGCTACAAAATGAAAGGAATCAGTATTCCTACTTCAAAGCAAATCATTGGTCGAACCTAGGTAGCCAGTACACATGCGAAATTGTGAAATAGCAATTTCCTAGTACTTAGCAATTTCCTAGTACTTTCTTCTGTACGTATTACTCCAGTATAGAATATAACCAGGTCCATAGAGGAGAGAGAGTTCCTGGAATAGCCGGACCAACCGAGCAAGGAAGGGCGGCGGAGAGAAGCTCCACACTCGGGCCTTGTGCTCCTAGCCGAGGTCGTATTGGTAGGGAGCTCAGGCCGCCGGGGCTCCTGCGCCTGGGGACAGGCGCACGGCGATGAGGAGACCCACACTCCACAGGTAGGTGGACGAGGCAAGGATGTGTTAGTTCCGCTCGCCGGAGATGAGATTGGGGCGGCAGCAGGTTGATTCGGCAGCTCTGGCGGCGCTGAAAACGCACTGAGGTAGCGCCCACCTTAATCGAGGGCGACGAATCTGTACGGGAGGCGGCTCAGTCGGGGCAGGGGTCAGATTTTGGGTCTTGTCCTCGACCAGTTAATTGGTAGATTTCCGTTTAATCGGCTCTTAGATAAATTAAGCGGTACCAACGACTAACCCAACCGATTAGATCTATTCGACAAGGTCACACACCCATTACCGATTAGACGGACCATTAACCGGTTAATCGGCCGATTTTTTGAACAGTGACTGCTAACTATTTAACCTTATAGGAGAGAAATAGGACCTTGAGAATATTTAAATCTGTTTTGGGAATATGAATTTAGAGAAAATAAAATGAAAAGAACAAAATAAAGGATAATATTGTGTGCTAGGGGTTCAGCTTACGACCTGCTGTTTCAGTCTGTAGTAATCTACTTCCTCTTTGGAGAGTTGTTGTTGCAAAGCTAGTTATGCTTCCTTTTTCCCTTCAGCGTGAAGAATTAAATTGGGCTGGGCTGGGCTTTTTGAACGTGAGCTAGACATGTTCTACGGTTGTCATGCCCAGTATACTAGGTCGAGTTGGACGCCATCGCGTTCGGCTCTAAGTTCTTCCAGCGAGTACCCTCAGTCCGCCGCCGCTGCGTCTCCTTGTTCTGCGCCCCCACCGTCGTCGGGTCGTCATCGCCGCTGTTACGAGGTCCTGGTGCGGCTCTCCACGGCCAGGTACTTCTCGGATGCGCCGCTGCTGCGTGGAGTCCTCGCCTAGAACTGCAAGTCTGCAAGGCGGTCGGGTATACTTCGTTGCCATCATTCTTCTGCTAAGCTATATCGTTGCCGGTTGTTTTTATCCTAGTAGATGCTTCCTTGGACAAGCATCTCCTCTGTAGTTATCGGTTTTGGCTACTATCTTTCGTATCAATGGTTGTGCCTGGTAAAAATAAAAGGGGATCTATTTTAGCTGCTAGTAAGGCTGAATTACGGTGGGATTAAAGATGTATTTGTGGATCGCTGGTAATATCTAGACTCTGTTGGGTTCCTAATCTGTTAGAACGATTGTGCACCATCTAGTGTTCTTTATAATTTCTGGCTGTACCATGTCGCATTCTGGATATAATCTTTGGCCAGGCTTCTAGCTATTGGACAACTTTTAGTGCCCAGATTTGTATAGCGTGGTAGTGCCTGTAGTTTTTCCTTTGGGTAATTGCTTCAATCTTTCCTAACCCAGCTAGGTGCATACGGTGAGACACTTGACTGGGTTGTACCTAGTCGTTTTGTGTTTTTTTTGTTGCCTACCGTCAGCTGCATAACAGTTTTGCACATACTTATTACCAATAGTTAATTACAGTTAAAGGAAATAAAATTGGCTTTGGTCTGGTCTTAACTGGCAGCTGTCCCTTGTGGTTCAGATTACCTTTTATAGAATTTAGGTGCTAACCCATGTTAATACTTTTGAAGGTCAGAGTCTTGTTGCGTAGAAGCGACGATGTATTTGCTTGTATGCTTATATAAGGATGTTGTGTATTGAGGGTAATATATGTTTTAATAACAGGTATTGGTACTTTCGGTTTGGATACTACAATTCACAGTTTGAGCACCACGGTTAAGGCAAGTATATAAAGGGATAATACTTTGCATGATCCCTCCACTTGATTGTTATTTTCTACCATTTGTGATTTATTCTATTGGATCATTAGATGAATATTGTTTATATGTGTGAAGATAAAGTGAAAATGGCAAAGTTTATAGTTGTGCTTGCATTTGCATAGCATCTGCATAGTGGTGTGTCCTACTGAGGTAGGCACTTGAGGTCCCCACATTATGGGCAATCTCCACAAGTTGGAGTGAGTGAATGCCGACGGGTGTTCACTCAAGCGATACCGGTATACACAAAGAAAGTGAAAGCAAAGAGCATGTAGACATATGAGTTTATGATTGTGTTATGACAAGTGTTAAAGAATAATGGTTGGTGTCGTGTTTATACAATGCTTATTATTTATTTATGTACTTGTTGAGTACTTTGTACTGATCCTTGTGGCTTCTTTGTTTTTAGGTATCATTGAGGATGACATGCATGGGATTGGGAGTAACACCTCTACATGATTCACATACTACCTTCACCCATTAGAGCCTTTTATAAATAGACTAGTACAAATGCCCGTGCGTTGCACCGGGCAAACATTATGAATCGTAGTTTTGTTTTGTTCTTGCGATCTGCATTAACTTGTAATAATTTTGGGGCTAGTTGTATATAGCTTAAATTTGGTGCACAATTCAGGAGGATTCCTTTCGGGTGTCGTGAGCTTGGGTGGCGGCTGCAGCGCATAGGCGGCGACGATCTCGTGGGCGGTGGCCTCTTCGGCGAGTGCGAGACCTATGCGATCTATGAAGTTCACCTTTGTCATTGAACTATCCAAATAGTCCACTTTGATGATACAATATTTTGCATCCACAAACGACATGATGATTGTTATGATAATAGAATTTTGAAGATTTTAATTATTTTACTAATATATTAAATAAATTAATTATCAAAAAATGTAATGGTCTCAAATGTAAAAGCAAATGAATTCTTTCATGAAAATCCATTTTTTTATCAGAATCTCATATAGCAACTTGTGCTTATGCACACACCCCAGCTGACACCGGTCAGATTGAGGACACGCACCGCCCCCCTCCCCCACTCTCAGCTTCCTCTCTCTCACACACACACACACACACACACTATGAGCAGTGCATGCGCATCCGTCCTTTCCGACGCCTCCCCGCCGGCCGGCTCTAGGACCCTCTGGCCTCCCCCTTGCCTGCCGCGTGCTGTGCTGGATAGGACCACCATCTCTCATGTCTGTGTGCGTTGGAGGTCTGAGGAGCGCCTACCACCTCCTCCTGTTGGACAAGATACGGAATCAGATCGAGCGCCGATGAACGCCGGCGATGATGCGCCGCTTCGGCGGTTTGGGCCTGCCTCGAGCCTTTTGGAGTGAATCAAGTACGACGTGCTCCCGATTTTGATGGTCGAAGGCTCCGTTCGGGGACAACCGCTGCGCAGCGGGAGCGCGCCGCCCACCATGGACGGCGCCGCGGCGGCGCTGCTGGCGGCCAAGGGCAGCGGCGGCGGGTGCTCGTTCTTCTCCTCCGGGCCGGCTTTTTTGGCGCCAGGCTCGGCGAGGTCGGCAGGCCGCGCGGATCGTCTCGCAGGTGAGCGGCGCGCAGAGGCCTTTTGATTGCTTTATCATACGTCTGTCTTATGCTTGGATATTGTGCCGGTAGTGGTGCCGTTACTGATGTAGATTGGTTGTATCTGTATGTTCCTGGCATGGACTTCCCGTTGAATTTGGTTTTAATCCGCGGCTGGTTGCTTCCTGCTCGCGCGAGGGTCCTTACAATTTTTGCTGTTGTTTCTTCACCAGATATAACACAGGTACTAATCGGGTGAGAAAGTGAGGATATAAAAGAGAAGGTAGAAGAACAAAAGGAACAAGTGACCTTATATTAGATACAGGTAAGCAATCTGGCAGCGTAGTCATTAGAAGTTCCATTTTAGTGAGACTTGTTGCTCGCCAAAACATTTGAAAAACCGCATGATTTGTATCCCCTATAATCAGCATGGATATTTTGTTGTCATGTGTTGCAGATTGTTTGCTCTTCGGTATGATCCATGTTCAGATTAGTTTCCGACTGCCTAATGTATTTCTTCGTCGACGTGGCCTTCTCGACTTTGGGTGAAGGCCGCTCGCCCTAGATTAGAAGCGATGTCATGGGGTCGAGTTGTCCTTTTGGGTCTGGATTCTTTGAAGTTTGCTTTGTCGGTCTTACCTGCTGCTGCTGTTCGTTCCCTGTGTTGTTGCAGGTATGTTGTTGAATCGCTTTTAGTATTTGTCTTAAAAAATTGAACTTTCACAATCATTTTGATGTGGTTTTGTGGGTAGTGAATTTTATGAAGTCGTACATCACATTTTTTCTATCCTAGTAGTGTGTGTTCTTTCTATTTCAGAAACACTGCCAGTATTGTTAAACGACATGCATAGTAGACTTGTACTATAGATATTCTTAAAGTTGGAAAGTAGATGAGATTACATTGGTTTTTATGGAGTAATAGCAGTAAGGTCTTCTTTTGAATGAGATTAATTCTTTTGTCACCTCATAACGTCAGCTTATGCTACCTATTTCTGATCCAAAAGAGTTTGAATGCCCCCTCCACTTTTTTTCCGGGCTTGGGACCGGCATTGGCAGTGTTAGGCCCCCCCCACCCTCATTTATATTTAATAAATTTAATTAGCCCCAAATAGGAAGTAAACATATATCATTTTACAGAAATATGCTGAAATAGATAAATCTTAACTTATTAATTACCTTCAGACTATTTGGTGAGGACTTCTGTGTACACAATATTTTTTGTGTATGTCTCGATTGTACTAACTTCCTCTTTTTTCTCCGTCTTCTTCTTCTTTTTCTTGTTATTCTTCTTCTTCTTCTTATCTTCTTTTTCTTCCTTTTCCTCCTCTTCATCACATATCCCTGTTAGTACCTTTATGTTTGCTGCTGCAGTTGCTCTAGAAAGTGCCACGTATAGTTGTCCATGAGAGAAAACTGGTTCAGGTAGGTAGACTCCGACATTCGGTATTGTCTGACCTTGCGATTTGTTTATTGTCATCGCAAAGCTGAGCCTGACAGGAAATTGTTTTCTCTTAAAACGGAACGGGAACATGTCGTCGTCCGAGGGGCATAAGGGTATCCGAGGCAAGAAAACTCGTGTTCCAGAATGTTGTCCTAGTACAATCTCTGCATCAATTGCATTTTTCTGAAACCGACGTACGATCAATCTTGTGCCGTTGCAGAGGCCATTAGCGGGGTCTATGTTTCTGAGTAGTATGATTGGACAATTCATCTTGAGCTTTAACATATGTGGAGGCAGACCATTTGGGGTAAGGTTGTTTAGGAATTCTTCTGGATAGTAGCCATGTGGGTCTTCTTCAACAGAATCAAAGCTGTAGTACACCATCTCCTCCCCTTTGAAGCGATCAATCATTTTTAGGTTGATTCTATCAACACAGTCATTTTTTGTGGCTAAAATTGCTCTTGATGTTATGTATTTTGGATCTTCCAGTAAATCCCCGGTCGTTTTGTAGATATGGTTGATGAGTCCATCCAACCCTTTATTATCTGCCTTTTCTTGCACGCATATACTTCTAGGTAGTAGTATTTCATCGTTTTCATTTGTCTTCTCAGTACCGTTTCCAATTCGCAATAGGTATTCCGCAAACTCCGGGTCATTTTGAGCTCTCATGTTGCGCACAAGCTTCCTTCGTCTCATGCAGTTCCAAAGCTCTGACTTGCTAAGTGATGCGTCTACTATTTGTGCTCTTGTACCCTTTCTGATAACAGGTAACACTTGTCTAAAATCTCCTCCAAATACGATTGTTTTACCACCAAATGGAAGATCTGGTCTGTCCATTATGTCCCGCATACTTTTGTCTAGCGCTTCAACTGCCTGCCTCTTAGTCATAGATGCTTCGTCCCATATTATTAGCGATGTTGATTTTAGTAGCTTGGCTGTACCACTTTGTTTTGTGAATCCACAAATAGCCCCATCATCTATTTTTAGTGGAATTTTGAACCTCGAGTGTGCGGTCCTCCCTCCGGGCATTATGGAAGCGGCGACACCTGAGGTGGCCGTTGCAAGAGCAATCTTGCCCTGTTCGCGTACCCTGGCTAGGAGTGCCCTGTAAAGAAATGTTTTTCCGGTGCCTCCCGGTCCATCAATGAAGAATATTCCTCCTCTTTGGCTGTCAATTGTGTCTAGGATTTCGACATAGGCTGCCCTCTGCTCTTTGTTTAGGTTTTTATGTAAAGACTTGTCCTCAGGGTTTATCTCGATGGACAATTCCTCTGTCATTTCCCTAGGTATGCCGTCTGTTGTATCATGTTGTTCGTCGATTTCTGGTAGAGGAAATGATCTGATGTCTTTTCCCATTGATTGTAGCATGTCTCTGATATTTTTGAGAACCATCTGTTCAACAGTGTGCTTGCACTTGCAGTTTCTACCGTAGTCTTCAGACATTGACTCGAGGTGATTGTTCCAAAGGGCACGGACGTCGCTGGGCTCGCAAAACACCAGGATTGTTGCGAATAACCTTCGTAGCGATGATGGCATCTGAAACAACTCTGATTCTGTCATTGAGTCATCTAGTGTGCTGTCGGCTTCAATGAGACCCCTTTTTTCTGCAGCCTCGCGGAAGTTCGCCATTACCTAAAAAAATAACGTACAAAGCTAAGAAAACGTGTACTTTCAACAATCAGGTGCATCACCGGGAATTAATATAATAGTAAATTACCTGTCCGTCAACTGTTTTTAGTTCATCGTAGCTTGTGGCGCCTGGCACATGGTTTAGGAGAACTCGGAGATAGTATCGTTCTCCTTCAGCTGGATGAGCCGTGATGATCCTGCCAACCTGTAATATACTTTTTCGTTTCCTCTCTTGCCAAAACTTACCTCTTCTTTGCCAAGTGTAATGTTCCGGGAAGTCCCTATATAGTATGCCTCGTGCTTTCTCATCTAAGTTGTTTGTCTCAAAGTATGCTGTCAACATTGACCTATCTGTTCCATCGCGGCTTACAACATTGTCGATATTTTCATTACCATTATATGAGACCATGTGCATATTTTCGAGATGTAGCTGCAATTGTAGGACAGATGGATGTATTTTGCTCAGTTCAAAGCCATATATTCTCCATAAGGCTTCTGGAGGTGTTACCCACCGTGCATCTCTGTACTGTCTAATTTCGTCGATTTCGGCATCGTTCAATTTCTCAGTCACGGATACAGATGCCCGGTCATGTCCTTTGTAGATGTACTTGAATAGGTACTTAACGGCTTTAATGCTTGAGCATATCTCAACATTTATGTGGCAGTTAAACATCCTCAGTAGATATGGGTTATAAGGGACGACCCACCTGTTATCTAGCGTGCACTTTCGGACTATTTCTGTCCGCCCATCTTTGCGTCTCCTATACACTGGATAGGAGTCCTTGCCTTGAATTGTTCTTTCGTTAAATGGCCTTGGATAGTTGTTCTTGCATGTCTGGCGATTTTTTGTGCATGGACAATTTCTATTCAGTGCACCACAAGGACCATGCATCATATGCTTGATTACCATTTTGTATAGCTCTGGGTACTTGTGCTTGTTAGGTAGCTCTGCGGAGATGATTTTGTCATATTGTTCTGGAGATGTGTACTTGTATTTTCCGGTCATAATCAACAAGAAGTGAGCATGTGGTAGTCCCCTTTTTTGAAACTCCACAACATAGGTATATGCCGTCACCGTTCCAAGAATGCCCTTCTCAAATAGTTGCTTCTTCATCGCTTCTAGCTTTGCCCTGAAAACACGGACAACGATATCTGGTCGATCTTGTGGTGTTTGTCCACTCTCTAGTTCACGTGTAATCTCTTCCCAGTTGGGGTTGCAGGTCATTGTTAAGAATATGTCCGGCTTTCCGTATTTCCGAACTAAAGCCATTGCGTCTAGATACCTACGTAGTTTATCTCTTGGACCTCCAATAAATTGTGAGTTGAGAATTGTTCGTTTTCCGACTGCATTTCCATTTTGTTCTCCTGCTTGAATGCTATCGAGAAGGCCTTGGTATAAATCTGCCCTTAATTCTTTTTGATGATGAAAGATATAGTCTAGTCTGGAGCTTTCAATCTTGATATATGTATCTACAACAAATTGTTGGAGCAGTCGTCCTCCATATAATATTGGATTGAATATGTTTGGCCGCGTATGTAGTTTATAGCAGTAGTATTCTTTCATGGTTACCCACAGCCTACTTGTTGCATCTGTTTGAAGCATTGTGACACAAAAAAGTTAGTTGCACGTGTTAGTGTACCATATATATTAAAAAATATTGAAGGCATATATATGTGACTTATTTACCTGGGTCATCGTCATCATCATTATTTTCTGTAGCAGCCCCTGTAATATCCACGTCTTTTGTTTTCGCCTTTGGTATCTTTGAATGCCAACCTAGTTCACCTCTTGGAAATAACAGAGGATATGACAGTGGATCATAACACCCATAATATGATTTAATGCTTTGTATTTCGCTGTTGTTTCCATGTAATACTACATGCTTATGGAAATTATTTGCTATTTCATTTCCTTCTACCCATACTGCAGCTACCTCTGAAGTGATTGGTGCGTTGTATGTTCGCTGGTCTAATCTCTGGTCAAGGTTCAAAATTAGCCTGTAGTCATCAAGATTTTCTGCTTGACCCAAACTCCTGAACTGTTTAGAGTATGGGTTTTCACGTAGAATGTTGGTTATCATGCTGACTACGTGTTTGTCTTGCTCGTATGTTTCCTTCCTGCAACGGCGGTATCGATGTTCCAAGCTTGGATCATCATCATAGAAGTATAGCTCCAAATGCTTTGGGTTTGACCGACTATTAGCAAATGAGTGTAGGTTGTGATAGATCTGACCATGAGCTCTAAATGTGTAAATACCAGCGGTTCGCACGTCAGTTGTTTCTCTGTCAAGGTGGCAGTATAGAGTAGTAAATGAGAAGTGTCCGTTGAAAAATCTTATATTGTCTCGGAAATATCTTGCATCAGAGTTGCTGCTTGTCCAAAGTCTCATGAGTTCAGGTGGTGTTTCTGGATTTGCAAGTTTTATCCTTCCTTTCTTGCAACATAGCCCCTCATGTTCATACTGGAATTTTTTTGCGCCGCAAAATCTGCAATCTTTTTGATTCTGAAGAATGTGTGTGCTCTTTGGTATGTTTTTGTAGACATCATCATACGGATCTGGATTTTGACCCTCTTCGTCTTCTTCGATTTCAATTTCCACTTCTCTTTCACAATCTGGTGTGGTTTCCAGTATCAAAAAGTTTAGTAAAGGAGTAGTTTAATAATGCAAATAAATTTGAAATTCTATTGAGCATACCATGATTAGAGAATATGTATTCATCCTCGCTTGTGTCTTGTTCAAATATGACTTCATCATCACCTGCTTAGGAAATTTGATATTAATATTGGGTATATCGTTTCCATAAGAATATATGTTAACTTTATAACCTTACCGTGATCATCATCATTGCGTGCTGGTGACTCTTGGTCTATGTTTGTTGGACAACGTTTTACAAAATAAAAGTTAAGTAAATTTGAAATATAATGATGCAAGTATAACTAAAATTGTATTGAGCATACCTTGACCAGAGAACATGTATTCATCGTCGTTTGTGTCTTGTTCAAATATGACTTCCTCGTTGTCTGCACAGCATTTTTTGTAGATAATGTTTGTGTGTTATATAAGAATATATATTTATATGAAATTGTTAACCTTACCGTGATCATCATCATTGCAGAATGATTGTGCTTCTGCATCTACGTATTTGTTGGTTGGAGATGCTGAAGAGGGGATATCTGTCCACGAAACATGGTTAGTTTTTCATACTTCATATTGTTTATTGTTTTCGGTATGTATTAGTATCACATAAAATTTAGAGTATTTACCGTTAATGGTGACTTCTTGCTGCTTTAGAGGTCGTATGTCACCATTTCCATTTCTCATCATTGATATTATGAGATCGATATTCTTACCATGTTCATCAGGATTGCTGAATGGGTTTGCCGGTGGACTCAATGGATGGTAGATGCCTGTACATGAAGGTTTGTTAGCTGTACATACGCTATATTATTTTGGTAGTTGTAAAATTCAAATTATTACCATTAATCATAACTTCAGGCTGTTTTTTCGTTTCCATGTCTTGTGATGATTGTGAAGTAGTTTTCCTCTGTATTATTGAAAACTCTTCGTTACGACGACGTAGCAATGTTTGTCTTTCTCCCGGCGTGACAGGCTTTGTTTGTCTCGCATTCAAGGTAGATGTACCAACTTTCTGTTGTGTTGCGACATATGCCGGGTTCACCATGGCAATTGATTGTTTGCATGGTGTGTTACGCCTCAATCCACGGTTAGCTGTAATTTGGCCAATTCTGGCTTTCTTTTGTTCCGGCTGCATTTTTTCATATCTCTGCCTGTCTTGTGCACATCTTTTTGTCACTTGCTCCGGCTCTTTTCTTTTCTTTTGCTGATAGGCTTCACGGCGATTTTTTAGTTTCTCTTGCATTTCATGTTCAGACTCCTCTGCTTTCTTTTGCTGATATGCTTCACGGCGTTTTTTTAGTATTTCCTGCTTTTCTTTCTCGGGCTCTTGTGTTTTCTTTTGCAGATAGGCTTCACGGCGTTCTCTTAGTTTTTCCTGCTTTTCTTCATTTGTCATCCGTGCATGCTCCGACTCTTTTCTTTTCTTTTGCTGATAGGCTTCACGGCGATTTTTTAGTTTCTCCTGCATTTCATGTTCAGACTCCTCTGCTTTCTTTTGCTGATATGCTTCACGGCGTTTTTTTAGTTTTTCCTGCTTTTCTTTATCGGGCTCTTGTGTTTTCTTTTGCAGATAGGCTTCACGGCGTTTTCTCAGTTTTTCCTGCTTTTCTTCATTTGTCATCCGTGCATACCGATCTCTATCTCTTATCCTTCTCTCTTCTTTTGCATCCATGATTTTATATTGCGGCTCAAATGGTTTTCCTGCATCAGAGTGTGTATACTGTAAGTAACCAACTTGCTGCAACCAAATAATCTTTCGAACACAAACAGATACAAAGTTCATATACCTTACTTATAATTGTTTTTATGATGGCTTGTTTCTCCCAAGTAGGAACAATGGCGCTTAGTTCCTGCAGTGCGAACTTATACTCTTAATCAAAGGAAAACATAGTCTGTCATCAATGGGAAATATAAAAAATAATATCATAAACTATATAGAAGAATAAAAGGAGACACACAAATAGGCTCCTTTTTCAAGCAAGTCCTAGCACCAAGCTCTACCAAACTTACTTTCCAACAGCTGATTATAAAGTATTGTAATCTGAAAAGGACAAAAGGAGACACACACATATGCGCTTTCTTCAAGCAATTCTACCAAACTTACTTTCCAACAGCTGATTATAAAGTATTGTAATCTGAAAAGGATAATTCTTTTGGGCTGCTCAGTAGTAGATATAATTGTTATAAGATCTTGATTCCTAATTTATTTTTATTCTGGTTCTTATTACTGTTTTTTATATATGTCAGGCCCTATATGTTAGTTGCTCAGAGTTGAATAATCTGAACCTCAACACATGCCAAGAAGCAGTGCACATGGGGCGAGCGAGTGTATTGCTCTCGGTGAGGCAGTTTCTACTACTATTTCGTTCCTACAACATATATAAATCTTGTAGCTATGGTAGATCTGGGTTCCTACAACATATATAAATCTTGCAGCTATGGTAGATCTGGGTTGGATGAATTCTGCTGTAGTTGCCAGAACGTCGAGAAATTGTGTTGTGCAAGACGCCAAATCTTTACCTGTGGTGGAGCTCGGTTATAGTAGTCAGAACATTGAGAAATTCCGTTGTCCAGAACGCTGACGGATTCTGGCTTTGTCGCTGTAATCTCAGGACGGCGGTATTGAAGGGCACGTTCTGGTATGGCTTAGTCTGACGTAGGAAGCAGGAAATAGGACGAGCTGGAGTAGTTTACGTACGGCATCTGGACTCCATCTATTTAATCATGATGAGGTGGTCTACGATGCCTTGTTTTGGGTAATTCACGTATGGCATATGGAGTCTTGGACGATATGTGAAATCTTTATCGTGTCAAAACCGGACTGTGTTGTTAGGTAACTATTTTTATTTGTTCCCTCAATTTTTTTTTTAAAGTTCAGATCCAACTATTTTTTCATTAAACTTCATACGTGACACTACTGACTATTGTTAGTACCAATTAGAGTTTTACGTAACCTTTACCTGCAGTTTGCATCAGGTCCAGTTGGATATATATCTGGTTCAGTTCTGCATCACGTCTGGTTCATTGTGCATCGGTCGTAAGGTCAAGCGTCTAGCATAGAGTTAAAAAAATCGTGGCATTTCTTCATTTGCCTAAATGGTCATTTGCAGCAATGATTCTAACTAATTCTTGGTAAATTATTGAAACGACTGCACTACACTGTACTATACTGACAATATGTAACAATTTCTTAAAGCAAAGCATTACGCGGATAGGTATTAAAATCCAGTCATATGGCAATTCAAAGGACTGGCTTGTATATGTCCTCATCCTTCTGATACGGCGGCTGGCCACGACGCTCTGCGTGCTCGATGAGATGATGGACACAGGTTGGTATACGGTATATACCCTGGCAGCTCAAGAAGGTCATTGGTCCCTATGGGATCAGCAAGACGCAGGTAAGTCGCTGCACTTGATTTGCTCTATGTAGTGGTGCTGCAGTTGTTTGAATATTTGCGGTGTACGTATGGGTTTCCTATGTTTATGAATGCCCACTAATATTTTGTGTGATGCGTAATGGACCTGTTTGTTTTGTTATCCAGCACCCCACTGCACTGCAACTTTTTATGTGGAAGTTTCATAGAGATTTAACAATATAATAATTACAAACCTTCTAGCATGAACGAGCTTATCGCATGGAAGCAACCATATGTCACGCCCAACTTCAATTACTCACTCCACACAAGTGTTTCGGTCTCAGATGGAGAGGAATTCGGCCGGAGACGAGAGCAGGACTCACTCTTTTAAGTTGGAAGGTTGTCGTGGGGATGCCTTGTTGGCAGCACGGAAAGTTGCTACGCAAAGTGCAAGGTCACAGTTATGATGGCAGCATTCCCACACATATTATTAGCTTATTCGAAATCCCAGAAAATGATAATATATGGCAAACTCTTATTTATATAGATTCAAAGAAATTCAAAGTATGGTTGGCACTTGGAGAAAACTACCAAGTTTCTTACACCAAAGCAAAACATCATTTTAGCCTAAATATATTTAGTTCCTGAAAGCTAGAGACACTGTAATATAGGAGTACATGACTGTAGGAGCGTTTTTACAACTGAGAGGATGCAACTTGAGATGGAGTTTGAGGCGCAACTTCTTTATTGGCCTTGTTTGCGTTTTCAACCTCATGTCTTCACATTCATATAAGTTTCTGTTTCCTGATACATCTGATGAAATCTTGGACACCGGTAGGCATATTGTCTTCACATTCATTCACCTTGAATGTAAGTAGTTGTCCCAAACTTTGTTTTCTGAGTTCGTACCCATCCTACAGTGTATGAACAATAAGATCACTATCTCATGTGTAAAAAATATAATTGTTTAAATAATTATGATATTAACCTTTATAATTGGTAAATTCACTTTCTCATCTTCCCATCTAGACATGTAGAGGGCAACAAGATAACCAGACAATTGCCTATATAAGATATAGATTAGTAATCAATGGCAATATGTAGTGTAGATTCATAACATAAAATATTGCTTAGTATATATGTTACCTTTTGTGTCCTGAAATATCATTTATTATCTTTTGTTGCCATAGGAAAATATTCTCGTTCCATGTAGATCCAGGGCATGCTTTTGACATGGCTTTTGGTAAGTGTTCAGCAATCCATAAAATTCTATGCATATATTTTGCAAGTGGGTTGCGTTGATACATGGAATCAATAGGAGCAGGGTCCAAAATATAGACTGTTCTAGTATCTTTGTCCAGTATGAATAGAATAAAATCACGGCCAGAAGATTGTATTGGAATATGAATCTGAAATAGCATGCTATTAAATATATAAAATATAAAGTAGTAATAATTAGGATGACATGTATAGGGAAGTTTTCTTACCAATTTGCATGATGAAAGACTATAGTTGATACCAGGCCAACTACGAACGGAATTTGCTAGTTGTTCGACATCTAGCTTCTTTCGGAAGTTTGGATGTCGTCCGAAATCAGTAACCATCTAGGATATTATAAAACATATAATAAGTGTTTACAAAGGTGATAAAAATAGTATATATGTAGACGTCACAATATAGTTAATCTAAGAGGATACCCAGAATTTCATGTCAAGATAGTGTTTTGACATCAATCCTCTCCTTTCTTTGACTGCTTGGATATCATCAAATACAATCTTCCGTACAACCAAATTGAAACAATCACGATCCATGGGCAATTCATTATTTAGCATTTCTTGTAGTGTTTTGAGTGTTACACTGATGGGATATGGTTCAGAGATTTGCACCCAGACTTTCCTGTAAATCATTGCCATAGAAAATAAGATAATATATGTTGTCAATGGTATGCAATTACGAATAAAAAATTATATGCAATACAAAAAAAGTCTTACTCTAAAGAATCTGCAGAATTGATAGATTTAATGTAGTTACAAACTCCATCTATTAACTGGTGTGTGCTCAGGGTAGAAAGAACAGATATCAGTGATTGGTATTTGTTTTCAATGGATAATGAATTATTATCATTTGATTGATTTTGATCAAATGGGCTGTCTGACATTATAACATCATCTGGATCTCCAACACTGTCATCAGTTTCTTCAATCACTGTAGTTGGTGGTGCCTTGTTGTTTTTCCAACACAAGAGTATGCTAGCTAATTTAGGTCTAAAATAAGTAATCATTTCCTGTGTATGAAACAAAATAAAATGGTAAACAATATTAGCATAGATAACAAATAAAATGGCGGCAATTGTATATGTTTATCAAAGAATAGACTTATTACCTGTGTAATTGGATGAGATAGCTTATGTCCAGTCCAATATTCCATGAATTTAAGCAAAAATAGACCACATGATGAACTACATGATTAAAATAAATCTTGAGTACTCCACATGCATCTCAATGTTTTATATTGTCATTATTATAAAAAATATGTGCTCTATATACCTGTCTCTCTGGATTGGCTTTTGTAGTTGTTCTATAATCGTCCATTTAGTGATATCCGTGTCTTCTAATTTATGATTACCGAAATTTCCTTGATTTTTAAGAATGTCCAAATGATATTGTAGTCCTTGTAGCTGAAAAATAATTAGTCATAAAAAATGATACAGATTAATGATTGAACTATTTTTAAAATTTAACGAAAATGATTATAAATTGCATAGGAAATAACCGTAAGAGTGAGTTCAGCTCGAATGTTCTTCCAACACAATGAGTCGAGTACGTGTATCTGAGACGTTTCAATATTGATAGAAGCTAAATACCAATGTGAGTCATTGATATTTATTGGAAGATGAATCTATAATCAAAACAATAGTTACTTTAAGACATGTATATTTACAAATTGAAATTTTGCCAAATCTAGAACTTCATAATTATGCATATTGATGTTACCATGTCATGCTCTAAATACTTTTTGACAACATGTGTCATACCAGTAGATCCATCTATTCCTTTTTCACCATCCTGCTTCAACAGTTTGGTAACAAATGGATTTGCAATAGCAACATTATGATTTTGCACATGTGCTTGATCCCTTAGACAGCATATATATGCGCTTATTACCTATAAATATATAAAAATAAATTACTAATGGGTATTAATATATAGAATGTATTTTTCTTGTTTGTATGAGTACTTACTTCATCATCAAGCCATTTGCTTTCATCAAACAGGCATGTCAAATAACGTTTTTTGATCGATATGTCGTCTATCATCACCAATATATCATCATCCTTGGAGTAATCTATAACACCATGAGCGCAATCATCCATTTGGGTCAATGTATAATCTGCAAAAAAAAAGCAAGTATACATTAATAAATATGACGAATGACTCATGAAAAGCAATGGCAACAAAAGTGAAAATAATAAGTTCATATTTACCTTGCGGGAGATAGTCATATGTTAAATTATTTGTTATACTCTTAGGCTCATCTGCCAGCTTATCATCATCTATTGTCAGCTTATCATCATCTATTGAAGCTATTTCTTCATTCATCAATTCAGAAATCGGAGACAACGATGACCTGGTTGTTGATTGTGTTGATGACAATGGCTCATTGTTCATCTCATTTTCTGATTCTGAACAAAACGATTCAGGAGATTCAGAAATCGAAGATGATGTTGAGATTTTAAGTGATGGTAATGAATCATCCATAACACTTGATTCCAAATTTTTTGCTCTTTTTAATAGACGGTTATCAAATTCCCCAGCTGGGTTATCCTCAATACTGGTTTTTTCAATGTCGTGATCCATTTTCTGCAAACACAAGCAAAATAAAAAGTTAAACATCACAAACTCAAATTGGTTTTTTTAATTGTGCAGGTTACAAGTTGCGGCCTAAATTTTGACACTGATATAAGTTGGACTGGGCTAAAATTGACAATTGCAAGTCTAGACTGAAGCAGTTGCATTGCATGAACAGAGTTTCGCCAGGGGAAAGAAGCACAGCTGCTTCTAGCCTGATGCGACGCATGTCTACCTCGTGGACAGCGCTTGCTGATGCTGAATCCTAGCAGAAACCGAGCTGATAGTGGCTTGCAAGGCAGCAGTACCATTACTACAGATAATGCACGCAACTGGTGGAGCGGAGAGTCGTGGAGCGGGAGACACGCTACCAGCGGCGGCAGGAAGGTCCGGAAGAAGGCGGTGGGCGACGAGGCGGTGGTAGCGACGCGCACAACTGGTGGCAAGAAACAAATCGGTTTGATTTTGAGTATAGCATCGAACCTTTTGTAGAGCACGGGAGTACCAATCTCCTGTGAAGTCGGTAGTCGACAATGCACGGAGGGAGGACCAATCTCCTGTGTAGTCGGAGGAAACTTATGTTGGAGATTTTTTGTGTGGTCGGTCAATCTGAGTATTTATAAAGGGTTGGTGGTGCCCCATGGTATCGTGATCTATCTGGAGTTTGTGTTACACGAGATGTCTTGACCATGAAGAAAAAATTTAAGAGGCCTAGCTAAGTACGTACTACGGAATTGAAGAGTTCTAGCTGACCACGTTACAATACGGTTTGGTAAAAAAAATGACATGGGCGCAGTAGATCGATCGGGCCAGATCGGACTCTTGACGTACGGATCGATTGGGCCAGATCGCGGACGCTTGACGTACGGATGGATTCTTGACGTACAAACTAATAAACTCTTAACGTACGAACTAACCACCGAACTAACTACGGAAACCTTACGTCCTTTATTATTAGGTAGAGATTAGGTTACCCGTGCTAGATTGTTCTTGACTTAATCCTTACGTTTGGCTTATGTTTTGTGGATCTTGAGTTGGTCGTTATGAGATGTCATGGTTATAAAATTTATATTGGTCTTCTTGACCCTTGTAGTTGTGTGTGGATATCATTGTGTTGTCGTGTATGTCCCCTTTAAATAAAGGAAATTTTGCTGAATTTTATAAGTTTGTTTTAGTTTTGGGAAGTGTTTAAAGTGGGTGTAGCATTGCTAGGTAGGGTTGATACTTGGGGTGTTACAGTTTCTACAAAAAAAATCTCCAAAGTCATGCTGAACTTCGAAGTCCATTTGATGGTCGTCTTCTGTCTCTTCACTAGGGTGGAATGTTTTTTTCCCCCAGCTTTTGGTTGTAAAGAGTTTCTCATTTGTCGTAAACTCCTAAGCCCTAGTCATGCTAGTAGTAGGCGGCGTTTACTTTTCTGCATAGACTCAGATACTCTAGACTCTGTTTTTACCTTTTGTGAACATCTGTGGTTTCCGTTATCTCTTAATGGGAATTTGAGCCCCTCTGAGGGTTATCGCGTTTAAAAAAAGACGCTCGTTGCCGAGTTTTTCCAGTCTCCTAACATTGGAAGGATCCCTGCCATCTTCGTTGCCCGCTGGTCGTTTCTTAGGGTGTGTTTGGTAGCCTGTGTGCACCCAGATATTCTCATCCCAACCAAGCCAAATGAACGATTCGTTGTTTGTTAGCCCGGGTCGGTCCAACCTAGCACTGCCGGATTCATGCGAAAATTGCCCCTCAGCCAGGCCGAGTTGGGAAGCTCAAATCAAGCTTCACAACTCGACCGAGCTGAACTCATCCCGCAAATCACTGTTCCTGGCCCCGCGGAGCCCCCTAGACCCCCACCCCCACGTCTTTCTCTCCCTCATTTCCCCACCTCCCACTCTCTCCCGTGGTCGCATCCTCCCGCGTCGCCCTCGCCTTCTCCTCTCCCGTCCGCGGTCGGCCAAGCAAGAGCAAGGACGCCGGGCAGCAACAACCACCGCCGGCGCCGGAGAGGCCGTTGCCCGCCGCCGGAGAGGCCGTTGCCCGCCACCGGAGGTCACCTCCTCGACGCGCTGTCGCTCGGAGGTCCGGATCTGGATCTCGAGCTCGAGCTCGAGCTCGAGCTCAGACCTCCCGGCTTCAGCCACCGCGCCGCCTCCTCACGTGTCCCTGGCTACCGGATCCAGAGGAGAGGCCGTTGCCCGCGCGCTCGAGGAGTCGATCGCCCACCTGAGGAGCAGGCCACCGACCACGGAGCACGGACGCGACGGCGGCGCGCTGGCTTCCCAGGGCGCTGGCTTCCCAGGGCGACGGCGGCGCTCTGCTTGCCAGACGAAGGCGCCAAGCTTCCCGCCGGGACGACACGCTGCGCTGCACCGTCACCGGCGCCGGCCGGCAAGCCACCAGCAGGATTGCAGGAACCAGGGACCCGATTGCTTTTAGTTTTCGTTTTAGGGACCCGATTGCTTTTAGTTTTCTCTGTAGGGATCTGATTGATTTTTTCTTATCTATTTAAGGACGTTTGTGTAAATATTTCGATTCTTAACTGGGACAAGTGATGTCTACGCACTTCTATTCTTGTAGACACTTGTTGGGCCCCCAAGCGCAGAGGTTTGTAGAACAGCAGCAAGTTTCCCTTAAGTGGATCACCCAAGGTTTATCGAACTCAGGGAGGAAGAGGTCAAAGCTAGCCCTCTCAAGCAACCCTGCAATTACGATACAGAAAGTCTCTTGTGTCCCCAACACACCCAATACACTTGTCAGATGTATAGGTGCACTAGTTCGGCGAAGAGATAGTAAAATACAAGTAGTTGTGATGATTATAAGTAGTAAATACAATCTGGAATAAAAATGGCAGCAAGCGAACATGTAACAAAATAGCAAGTAAACGGTGCGCAAAGCTTGGAAACAAGGCCTAGGGATCATACTTTCACTAGTGGACACACTCCCAACAAATATAACATGATTGAACAAATAAACAACTTCTCTTCACTATGGTACTCTGAATTACTCTCCTATTGAATAACACTAATCATTGCGTAGTGGCTACAGAAGCACCCTTTAAAGTTCATCAAGTACTTGACAAACACCACTCATAGAGATATCCAAATCAAAGCACAACTCAAGATAGATATTATCGCAACTTAGACCAAGTACTAACACGGTGCACACACTGTCAACATTACACCATGAAAGGAGGAAAAGATCACTTCAATACTATCATAGCGGTAATTATTCTCATAATCCATAAGAGATCACAATCGTATCCTAGACCAAGTACCACCATGATGCACGCACTGTCACCGTTACACCATGGCAGGAGGAATAGATTACTTTAATAACATCACTAGAGTACACATAATATCTGAATAATAACATCTACTTGTTCAACATGATACAAAGCTCACGATCACATAAAGATCACATCATGGGAGAGAGAGGTGAACCACATAGCTACCGGTAGAGCCCTTAACCCCGGGGGTGAACTACTCCCTCCTCATCATAGGAGACAACAAGGTTGATGGAGATGGCGGTGAGGTCGATGGAGACGGCAGAGACGGCGATGGAGACCGATGGAGATGGCTCCGGGGGCACTTCCCCGTCCCAGCAGGATGCCGGAACAGAGACTTATGTCCCCCAAAATTCGTCGACGGTGGCGGCGGAGCTGCGGAACTGCTTCTGGAAAATTGCCGAATCCTTTAGGGTTTTCCGTCCCGAGGCTTCTTATAGGCGAAGGGGCGTCGTCAGGGGGCAGCCAGGGGTTCCTCACACCAGGGTGGCGCGGCCAGGGCCTGGGCCGCGCCACCTATGTGTGAGGGCGGCCTCTGGCCCCCCTCCGGCTCTCTTTCGGTCTTCGGGAAGCTTCCGGGAAAAATAAGACTTCAGGAACTTGTTTCGTCCAATTCCGAGAATATTTCCTGTGTAGCTTTTCTGAAACACAAAAACAGCAGAAAACAGGGAACTGGCACTGTGGCATCTTGTCAATAGGTTAGTTCCGGAAATCGCATAAAAGTGCCACGAAGTGTAACGAAACACAAGGCAAATGGTGTAAAAACAAGCATGGAGCATAAAAAATTATAGATACGTTTGAGGCGTATCAGCATCCCCAAGCTTAACTCCTGCTCGTCCTCGAGTAGGTAAGTGATAACAAAAGAATAATTTTTGAGGTGACATGCACCTACACAATCTTGATCATATATGTAAGCGTTGTGAGCTGGGATCATAAGAACTTAAAACATGGGCATGAAGATATAATCTTGACAATAGAAACTTAGCAACCATGTTATAACATGAAAAGAAACACAAACAAAAGATCATGAAAATGAAACAATGAAAGTCAAACGTGTGTTCAAATCATAAGGAAAAACATACAAATGGTTTTCAGCTTGTCCTTCATGGAGAGCAAAACATAAATGCATAGGACACCTTCAAGTTTAAGAGGGCGACTAGATACAAATAATTTGAGAACAAATGAAACCATAGTCATGAATCAATCAATGATAAACTTTGGGACAATGCACATTATACTCAGAATGACAACTATGCTCTCTTAGTCGGTGCATAAAGATAGAAGGTGGTGACTCAACATAAAAGTAGAAGAAAGGCCCTTCGCAGAGGGAAGCAGTGATTAAACATGTGCTAGAGCTTTTCATTTGTAAAACAGAGAGATAAAAATTGGTTTTGAGAGGTGGTTGTCTTTGTCAACGACTGGCAATGGGGTTCTTACTATCTTCCATACAAAAATGAAGCAAGTTTTTGAGAGAGAGATTGGCACTTTTTATGCTCTTTTATAAAGCTTGGCACTCCTCCCCACCTTTTTTCCTTTCTCAAATCATGGCTAACCGATTCCATCGGGTGCCCACCAACATTCACATTCCATGGAGGAGTGCCTTTTTCTTTTATTTTTTTCTTTTTTTCTTTTTGGAATAAGCAATATGGAAGATAGCAAATCCGAACACTATGTCCCCATGAGCTGAAAACAGTGTCACAAAACGAGAAGTGTTTTGAAGGTTTTTTTGAAAGGTAGCACATGAAAATTTACTTTGGAATGGCTTACAAATACCATGCATAGGAATTTATAGTGGACACAATGGCAAACTTGGTTTTTGGGAGTTGGATGCACGAGTAGAGCTCATACTCAGTACAAGGCGAGGGCTAGCAAAAGACTGGGAGCGACCAACTAAGAGAGCAATAATGGCCATAATCATGCAAAGCGACAAAGCGACATTAAAAGAAGCATAAGATGGCATCAAAAGTCAAAAACTAAATGATCATAGAGGCTATAGGCGACTTATTTAGTAGTCAACATGGTGTAAGCATGTGCCAAGTCAACCCAAATAAAGCATCAAAGGAGAAAACCAAATAAATGCTTCCATATAATAAAAACAACGCATGATTTTTTCAAAGGCTCATTAAGCAATCTCAGTCATTTGAGACAAGTCATGCTACAGCAAAAATCACTAAGCATACTATCAAAACACAATCAAGCATGGCATGCAAAAGCCTAGGCCGCAGTCTAAACAAGCTCCTTTTTGTACCACTTTTTTGTATAAAGCTTTTTCTCTGTTCCAACACCATTCAAACCTTTTTTAATCCAACTCTTTTGAGGAAAATAAACATGGTCCAGAGGCAAAAATACACCTTGATGAATAAATATAAGAAGATCTGAATGCAAATCAAGGCAAAAACGAAAACCAAAAGCAGTAGCAGAAAAAGAAGAACACTCAGTTTTTTATAAGAGTAAAAACTAGAGCGTTCTTGGCAAATGAAAAGCAAGGCAACTTCTCCAAAAGAAATTTGATGTGATCTAACCATTTATTGCAGCAAACAAAACAAAAGAAAACTGAAAGCAAAAGTAAAGACGCTCCAAGAAAAACGCATAGTGCATGAAGCAATAAAAATATAGTGTTTTGAAAGGTGACCTGATTTTTGCCGATGAAGAAGGGGGTGCCTCGGGGGCATCCCCAAGCTTTGACACTTGTACTTCTTGGATATTTCTTGGGGTGATGCATGGGCATCCCCAAGCTTGAGCTTTTGTCCATTCTTCAACTCATCTCATCATTCTCCAATCCCTACACTTGAAAACTTCCTTCATACAAAACTGAACACAAATCTATTAGCAACATTAGTGTAAGCATAGCAATGAATCAACCCCTTTTGCTTTAGGTTTCAACTCAAAACCACCACATATATAGAAAATACAACTGTAGCAACCTCCCCAAAAGTTCCATGATCAAAAGAACTCAAAAGAAAGCAATAAAGCGGCAAACACAAATATTGGCAGAAATCTGTCAAAACAGAACAGCTGACAAAGGTCGAATTTTTGGTGGGTTTTCTATTGCTCAAATCAAAAAGTGTTCAACTAATGAAAGTTTGGATATAACCTGGGGCATATGCACAAGAAATCGCAGGTCCAAAAGATATACAGAGAATTTTCACGAATTTTTACGGTGCAGCACCGAAAACAGTTTCAGGACAGCAACATCCCCAAATCTTACCTCACTCAAATTAGAGGCTTCTCTTGGCACAACAACGAAATAAAAAGGATAATGAGAGGTTATTACAGTAGTAATAACTTCCAAGACTCAAATAAAAGAAAAAGTACTGAAAATAAACAATGGGTTATCTCCCAAGAGTGCTTTTCTTTAACGCCTTTGAGCTAGGCGCAGTAATTTGCAAAGATGCTCATGTGGGCGCCATATAAGAGCTTGAGGCAAGGGCGCTGATACGTACAAAACGTATCTACTTTCTCGAACACTTTTGCTATTGTTTTTCCTCTAATTTGTGGGTTTTGAATACAACTAACACGGACTGACGCTGTTTTCAGCAGAATTGCTCTGGTGTCTCGTTTCTGTGCAGAAATTCAACTTCCAGTAAAAATTCGAAAAAAATTATGAAAAATCCTATTTCACCAGAAGACCCACGGAGCCAGAATACGAGACTGAGAGGGGGCTCGAGGAGCTGTCACACACAGGTGGCGCGGCCCAGCCCTGGCCGCGCCACCCCTGTGTGAGGAGGCTCCAGGACGCCTCTCGACCTCCCCTCTCGCCTACATATACCCCCTGACGACATAATATCGGGGAGATGGCGTTTTTCCCAGATAGACTTCCGCTGCGCCGCCGCCATCAGAAACCGCGATTCAGAACCAGAAACTCCGTTCTGGCACCCTGCCGGGACGGGGATTCGAAGGAGATCTTCATCACCATCACCACCGACGCTCCTCCATCGACCATCCATGACTCCCCCATCCATGTGTGAGTAATTCCCCCGCTGTAGGTGAGGGGATGGTAGGGATTGGATGAGATTGTTCATGTAATTTGATATGAGATTGATAGGGCATAGTGCCTAGTATCTTTATTTAGTGCCTATGACATTGTTGCAACTTGTTGTGCTTAATGCTTGTCACTTTGGGCCCGAGTGCCATGATTTCAGATCTGAACATGTTATTATTTCTATGATGATACTTGTTGTTTATGGTCTTACCTACAAGTTGTATACACATATTGTTGTCCGGAACCCGAGGCCCCAAAGTGACAGAAATTGGGATAACCGGAGGGGATGGCTATGATGTGAGGATCACATGTGTTCACCGAGTGCTAATGCTTTGCTCCGGTACTTTATTAAAAGGAGTACCTTAATTACCAGTAGTTTCCCTTGAGGCCCTGCTGCAACAGGCTGGTAGGACAAAAGATGTCGTGCAAGTTTCTCCTTGTGAGCACGTACGACTATATACGGAACACGTGCCTATGATTGTTTGTACTAGGATGCTTTATCATTATTTATCTGCAATGCCCGTATCTCATTGATTTCATGAATTATCTTATCCATGCAACGCCCATAATCCATCCCTATGCCTACAGTATTTGTTCCTACTGTTTACAACCGTTACTATTACTGCTGCTATTTTACTGCTGCTGTTACTGTTTCACTACTGTCACCACTATAAAACTGTTGCTACTGATAAACCACTGCGAGCGAGATTGTTTCCAGGTGCAGCTGAATTGACAACTCATCTGTTAAGGCTTACATATATTCTTTGGCTCCCCTTGTGTCGAATCAATAAATTTGGGTAATACTTCCCTCGAAGACTGTTGCGATCCCCTATACTTGTGGGTCATCAAGACTATTTTCTGGCGCCGTTGCCGGGGAGCATAGCTTTACTTGTAAGTTCACTTGGTATTCATATTGTTCGCTGCAATCCTTTCATCATGGGTAAACCTCGTGATGGAAAAGTTCCTATATTGCCATCCACTACAAGAAGAGGTACGACTCTCAACACCTCTGTTGCTCTTGATTCACCATCTGTTATGAGTAAGTTGCTTAC
The DNA here is from genome assembly GCA_007115705.1 of Dactylis glomerata. NCBI lineage: Eukaryota > Viridiplantae > Streptophyta > Magnoliopsida > Poales > Poaceae > Dactylis > Dactylis glomerata. The sequence goes on from QXEO01000270.1 coordinate 5,026,843, forward strand.
ACCACCACACCCACACGTTACTGCTACTACTTCTGCTGAGATTGAAAGTGCCACAGATAATTTAGATGATGCTTCTACTGTGCTTGATGAGAGAGGTTCACTAGGTTCCTTTTTAGAGGCTACTATTGCTAGAGCTAAGTTGGGAAACACCACTGTTACACCTGTTAGTTCACCTGAGTCTAGGGAATGTTCTAGTGATGATTATGATGATGATGCTTACATTGAGCTCAATGATGATTTTATTGCAGAAGCACGTGCTGCTCGTGATGCAGGTAATGTTAAAGAACTTCTTGCTAGACGTTCTGTTAGATATAATTTGTCTACTGATCCTAAGTTTGCTGCTTCTCCTATCAATATTAGAGACAAGGATTATGATTTCTCTTTGGATTTATCCTACATATCTATTGTTGAGAAAACTCCTTTTTGTGGTACTAAAGATGAGAGTGCTATGGAGCACATGAATGAGCTTTCTACTTTGAGTAATTTGTTTTCTGATGATATTAAGCTCCGCACCTATTTTGTTGCTAAGATTTTTCCTTTCTCGTTGAAAGATGCTGCTAAAACTTGGTTTAATAGCTTGTCTCCTGGATCCCTTACTAGTCCTATTGCTTTGGTTAATATTTTCTTTCAGAAATATTTTCCCGCTAGTGCTCAACATGCTGCTGTGCAGAAAATCTTTGATTTTGAACAGGGAAAAGGAGAGAAATTGCCTGAATCTTGGACAAGGTTTTGTTCTTTAATTAGAGCTTTGCCTAAAGAACCATTGCCTAAAAATGAACTCCTTGATATATTTTATAATGGACTAACGGATGAATCTAAGTCATATTTGGATAGTTGTGCTGGTTGTGTTTTCAGGGAAAGAACTCCAGCTGAAGCAGAGGAGTTAATGGCTAAAATAAGCCGAAATCATGATGATTGGACTTTAGTTGAGCCAACACCAGCACCAACCCCTGCGCCATCTACAGAGCCTACGCCGAAGAAGAGAGGGATGATTGAATTAAATGATGAAGTTATGAAGGAGGCGAAGAAATCCCTTAAGGATAAAGGTATTAAGGCCGAAGATGTTAAAAATTTACCTCCTATTGAAGAATTATGTAAGCCAGTTCCTCGCTCATCAACTATTGAGGTACACTCTCTCCAACGCTTTGATGAAAGAGATATTCCTTATACTAAACCTCCTGATCAATGCTTAGATGAGTTTGATAATTTTATTGTTAAGCAAGAAAATTTTAATAGAATGGTGCATAATCATCTGTTGGAGAATTCTAGAGTTATTAACAAGTTGCAGGATATTGTGGAGAGAACCGCCAATGATGTGAAGATACTTGCTAAACATTTTCAAATGGTTCAAACACAAATTGATCAGCTTACCAAAGTACAGCAAGACCTGCTAGTTAATGCTGCAAGAGAGAAGCAAGCATGTGAAATACGCACAAGAAGTGGTGCTGCTACTCAAGATCCATTATATCCTGAAGGACATCCTAAGAGGGTCGAGCAAGATTCTCAACGCACTTCAAGTGATGATATTCCTCCCAAGAAGAAGAAGAAGCATAAAACAACTGCAGAATCCTCTGATGCAGGTAAAGATCCTAACAGTGTTTCCATTTCTGATGCTGAAACTGAACCAGGAAATGCTTCCGATAAAGAAGAAGATAAAGAAGAAGTTGAAGAAGAACCGGAAAAGAGTGATAAAAATGCAAAGTACACCAAAGAAGACTTCATTGCCAACAAGCATGGTAAGGAGAGGGAACCTTGGGTACAGAAGCCAATGCCTTTTCCCAGTAAGAAACATAAGTCCAAGGAAGAAGAACACTACAACAGGTTTTGTGAATGGATGAGACCTTTATTTTTGCAAATTCCTTTGACTGATGCTATTAGAATGCCTCCTTATGCAAAATACATGAAAGATATTGTCACTAACAAAAGGAAAATTCCTAGTGAGGAAATTTCCACTTTACTTGCTAATTATTCTTTTGATGGTAAAGTTCTAGAGAAGCTTGGAGATCCAGGTATACCAACTATTCCTTGCTCCATTAAAAATAACTATGTTAGAATTGCCTTATGCGATTTGGGAGCTGGAGTTAGTGTCATGCCTTTTTCTCTTTATAAGAGACTTGATCTAGAAAAATTGGTTTCAACTGATATATCCTTGCAGATGGCTGATAAGTCTACTACTATTCCTATTGGTATATGTGAGAATGTTCCTGTTCAAGTTGCTAACAGCTGTTTAATACTAACTGATTTTGTTGTGTTAGAAATGCCTGAAGATGATAATATGTCTATTATTCTTGGGAGACCTTTTCTAAACACTGCAGGTGCTGTTATTAATTGCAATCAAGGAAAAGTCACTTTTAATGTTAATGACAAAGAATATACAGTTTATTTTCCCAAGAAGATTGATAGGAGGAATGCTCTAAATTCAATCAAGCATGTTGAGACCATCAAAGTTGGCCAAATTATTTGTTCAGAGCAAAAGCCCAAGGAAGAATATCAAATTGTTATGGTTGGGGCTATACCTATCAAAGTTGAGGTAACATAAGCATTAAGTGAAGTGCAAAGTTTTGCCTCATATAAAGTTAGTTTGGTAACAAGACTTGATCAACCTTGTTAGCAAAGTGAATTTATATGAACAAAACTTCGTTTTCACCGCATCCTCTCCACCTCACTTGTATTTACTTTCATCAAACTTTATTCCTTCAGTTTAGTTGCATGATTAAGAGTATCTCAGAGCTGCTGCATGCTTAGTTTTGATTTGCTTGAAATCTTTTCATCCTCGTTTTTCTGAGTTTTATCGATATGCCAATTTCTAAAAAATCCTCGAAAATAAAGTTTCTCGAAAAATTCCAGAAAATCCTTTATAAATTTTTATGTCAAAAATGGGGCAGAGAGACACCTGGGAGGCACCAGGTGGGGCAGCCATGCCACCTCACACACAGGTGGCGCGGCCCAGCCCTGGCCGCGCCACCCATGTGTGAGGGGGCACCACCAGGCCACTCACTCATCTCTTCTTCCCCTGCTCTTTCTCTCTCCCGAAAAACACCGACCCATTTGCTCAAGCTCGAGTTCTTGCTGTCCTTCACCTGGAATTTTCGATCTCCTTGTTCAGCCCAACATTTTTGCTGAAACTTGGATCATTTGCTCTCCGGTATGTGACTCCTCCACTTGTTCAAGTAGATTTTCTTTTGGTAGAGTATTTCTTGAGTATTTTAGCATTGTAGGTGACAGTATAAATGAGTATGCATGCTTGTTCTATTGTTTAGAAAGATTATTTTGATGCATGATAGCTCTCTAGTGACCCTCTATAGTAGTTTCCTACATTTGCTTGTCTTTAAATCACTTTTTATGAGTTTGTTGAAAAATTTCAGAAATGGAGGAGAATGTGTATCAACTCTCTCAACATGAACTAGAGGTGCATGATGTTATGAAAGTTCACCGTGAAGAGAAGGTTTTTCCCTCACTCTATCCATGCTCAGCATTCTTGAGTGCTGCTGGAATCCTACAAGACTTTCAAACCTTGCTTTCTAATGCAGGATTAGAATATTTTGTTGAGGGTGAACCTCCCCAATATGTTAAACTAACAATGTCTGTGGTGCAGGATTTCAGATTTAGTTGGTCCACTTCTAATCCCATGGTTCATTATAAAATTTATAACAAATCTGTGAACTTGCCTCTCAATGTTTTCTGCACAGCTATTAGAGTACCACAGTGGGGATCGCTTGAGAGGATAAAGGGACAACCAAGGCAATTGTTAGAACTATACGAGGAGATTTGTCAAGGAAGAAGCTTCACAGGAGAGGGTGGTAAAATTCGAAACATTCATTTCCCATCCATTCGATATTTTGCCTTCTTCATTACCAAATGTGTTCTTGCTAGGAAATCTGCAAGTAAATTGTCTCTCCATGATCTAGCTTTTATTGCTGCTGCTTTAAGGCATGATAGAACTTACAATTTGGGTGCCTTAATAGCTTTCCGTCTGGATATTAACCGTGAGAAAGGGGGAATCTGTGGGGGGCTTATAGCTTCACGCCTGTTAGCTTTTCATGGTGTTTTGCCTCATTTTCGAGATCTGCAGTTCCCCGTTGAGAAACTTGATCTTGATACTATGGTTCAACATAAGTTTATTTCTCCTCCTGCCAGTTTGATTAATTTAACATTTGAGCTAACCTTTTTCAAGAAGACTACCTGAAGGTAGTAAAGACTGAACGATCAATCCGTTTGCCTGCACCTCTTTTGTTTAACCTTGATCGCAGGAATGGATGGTCGCTTACAGAAGATGAGCTCGATGCGTACGTAGAGGAGCACCCGCCGCCTGTGCACGATGAGGAGGGCGCCGAAGAGTCGGGACAGCCCTCCAACACTATGAATTTTCCATATGCGCAGCCTTATTATGACTATGCACCATCAGCTTCATCTTCACGAGAACCGGGGTACGATTACACCTATGATGACCCACCGGCTTGGAGCAGCTACCAAAGCTGGCATTGATCTCCACTTAGGCCAAAAGCATAAGCTTGGGGGGAGGTACGCCGACGATTCACTCACCTACATATCATATTTAGTCGGTCCTTTGTATATTCATATTTTGCTTTCTTTACTGTTCTCGTTCTTGTTTTCATTTCTTCCAAAACACAAAAAAGACCAAAAATATTTCCGTTGTTTCTCTCTATTTGGTTCTTTAGTTTTTACCTTTGGTTTGCTTTATTTGCTATTTTCGGTTTGCTACTTGAAAAACCCACAAATATTTTGCTTTGTTTGCTATTTCCTTCCGCTTTTGCTTTCAAAAATCAAAAACCCCAAAAATATTTGTTGTTCTCCTTTGGTTTCGTAAAGTTTGTTGCAGAGTTCAGTCTCCCGTTACTCCATTGGAGCTTGGTATTCACTTTATACTATTCAAGCCACACGAGTGAAGAGCAATAATAACGACATATGACAATCCGGGATGTGGTAAGAGGCTGGTATGAACTCTATTTGTTTTCATTCTTGTACATATACTCATCTATGTGGACATGCTTAGTCAGTTCATGTAAGGTATATGTCATCTAATGGATCTTCGTAGTTCTTGCTTTCATATGATTAGTTTCAATCTACTATTAGCCTGTAGCATGTCATGTAGATGCTTGCATGCATTATTTTATTCATAGTATGGTATGATATTGTGGTATCCACCTCTGAAAGCTTCATTTGAATCGACTTGGCACATGCTCAAGCATGTATATGACTGAACAAAAAGTCAATTAAGCCTCGATGATCTAAATTGCCTCAGAGTTCTTGTATCATTTTTATGCCTATATTAATTTTGTTTTGTCGCAAGCATGATTATGACAGTTTTGCTCTCTCGATTGTCGCTTCCCAGTCTTTTGCTAACCTTCACTTGTACTGAGTATGAGCTCTACTCGTGCATCCAATTACCAAAACCAAGTCTCCCATAGAGTCCACTATAAATTCCTATGCATGGTATTTGTAAGCCATTCCAAGTAAATTTTCATGTGCTACCTTTCAAAACTTTCAACTACTTCTCATTTTGTGCCACTGTTTTAGCTCATGGGGACGCAGTGGTCGGAATTGCTATCTTCCATATTAAATTAAGTACCCCTCGACTAGGCAGCTTCATCTGCTCATCATTAATTTTGCAAGGGAGCTGGTCAGACCATTATAATCTTAATTCTAAAAGAAAGAAAAAAGGCACTCCTCCAAAGGAATGTGAAAGTTGGTGGGCACCCGATGGAATCGGTTAGCCATGGTTTGAGAAAGGAAAAAGGTGGGGAGGAGTGCCAAAGCTTTATAAAAGAGCACCAATGTGCCAATTTTCAAAGAACTCGGAACCGCTCTCACTTGTTTATTATGGAAGATAGTAAGTCCCCATTGCTAGTCGTTGACATAGAACAACCACCTCTCAAAATAAATTTTTATCTCTGTTTTACAAATAAAAAGCTCTAGCACATGTTAAATCACTGCTTCCCTCTGCGAAGGGCCATTCGTTTACTTTTATGTTGAGTCACCATCTTCTAACTTTAAGCACTTCTTGGGAGCATAGCTGTTATTCTTAGTGTAATGTGCTTGTCCCAGAACACGGTTAATTGTGGTATAACTTTGATGCTTGTATCTTTGATATTTCTACTTCTAGTCTTCCCTTGGACTTCAGAGGTGCCTCAGCATTTATGTTTTGCTCTACAAATAAAGGCAAGTGGGATACCATTCTTTCATATCATTTATGCATATTACAATCTTGTAGCTTCTCATGCACATGTTACTTGTTATTAGTGCATTGGCACTCTTTCATAGTTTGCTTGACTATGAGGTGACATTAGTTGCATATTTCTTATTATGAATTTGCCTGAGTATTTGATCACATAGTTAGTATATATACATCATATGAGCAAATGTGTTCGTGAAAGTTTCTTTTATCGCTCTCAGTTGTTAACTGAATTGCTTGAGGACAAGCAAATAGCTAAGCTTGGGGGGAGTTGATACGTCCAAAACGTATCTACTTTCCCGAACACTTTTGCTATTGTTTCTCCTCTAATTTGTGTGTTTTGAATACAACTAACATGGACTGACGCTGTTTTCAGCAGAATTGCTCTGGTGTCTCGTTTTTGTGCAGAAATTCAACTTCCAGTAAAAATTCGGGAAAAATCATGAAAAATCCTATTTCACCAGAAGACCCACGGAGCCAGAATACGAGACGGAGAGGGGGCTCGAGGAGCTGTCACACACAGGTGGCGCGGCCCAGCCCTGGCCGCGCCACCCCTGTGTGAGGAGGCTCCAGGACGCCTCTCGACCTCCCCTCTCGCCTACATATACCCCCTGACGACATAATATCGGGGAGACGGCGTTTTTCCCAGATAGACTTCCGCTGCGCCGCCGCCATCAGAAACCGCGATTCGGAACCAGAAACTCCGTTCTGGCACCCTACCGGGACGGGGATTCGGAGGAGATCTTCATCACCATCACCACCGATGCTCCTCCATCGACCATCCATGACTCCCCCATCCATGTGTGAGTAATTCCCCCGCTGTAGGTGAGGGGATGGTAGGGATTGGATGAGATTGTTCATGTAATTTGATATGAGATTGATAGGGCATAGTGCCTAGTATCTTTATTTAGTGCCTATGACATTGTTGCAACTTGTTGTGCTTAATGCTTGTCACTTTGGGCCCGAGTGCCATGATTTCAGATCTGAACATGTTATTATTTCTATGATGATACTTGTTGTTTATGGTCTTACCTACAAGTTGTATACACATATTGTTGTCCGGAACCCGAGGCCCCAAAGTGACAGAAATTGGGATAACCGGAGGGGATGGCTATGATGTGAGGATCACATGTGTTCACCGAGTGCTAATGCTTTGCTACGGTACTTTATTAAAAGGAGTACCTTAATTACCAGTAGTTTCCCTTGAGGCCCTGCTGCAACAGGCTGGTAGGACAAAAGATGTCGTGCAAGTTTCTCCTTGTGAGCACGTACGACTATATACGGAACACATGCCTATGATTGTTTGTACTAGGATGCTTTATCATTATTTATCTGCAATTCCCGTATCTCATTGATTTCATGAATTATCTTATCCATGCAACGCCCGTAATCCATCCCTATGCCTACAGTATTTGTTCCTACTGTTTACAACCGTTACTATTACTGCTGCTATTTTACTACTGCTGTTACTGTTTCACTACTGTCACCACTATAAAACTGTTGCTACTGATAAACCACTGCGAGCGAGACTGTTTCCAGGTGCAGCTGAATTGACAACTCATCTGTTAAGGCTTACATATATTCTTTGGCTCCCCTTGTGTCGAATCAATAAATTTGGGTAATACTTCCCTCGAAGACTGTTGTGATCCCCTATACTTGTGGGTCATCAGGCGCCATATAGGAACTTAAAGCAATAGAGAGCATCAAAAAGCAAGTATGGAACACATTTAAATCTAAACCACTTCCTATGAAAAATAGTCTTGTAAAGAGACAAGTCATGAAAGCGCAAAGCAAAAAGCATAGGAAGGCAAAACAAATACAACTTCAAGAATTGCAACATAAAGAGGGGAAACTCAATATTGTTGAGATCCATCAAACCATGTTTCCCTCTCTCATAATAACTTTCAGTAGCATCATGAATAGAATTAACAATATAATTATCACATAAAACATCCCTATCATGAGCCACATGCATAAAAGAATTAATACTCCCTACATGAACAATCGTAGTAGGAGCAGATTCAACAGGATAATTATTCTCATCACCATAATCATCAAAAACAGGAGGCATATTGTAATCATAACTAGTTTTCTCCTCAAAAGTAGGTGAACTGAAAATATTATACCCATCATCATAACCATCATAAACTAGAGGTTTAGTATCATCACAAGCTAGAGAACTACTATGGCGCAAAGCATATTCATCAAACATATCATCATAAGAAGGAACATGGATAGCACTAATGGTACAACAATTATTAACCTTAGAATTGGTACCAAAAAGATTTTCAATATCAAAAGTAGAGTGCTTTTCCCAATCATGATCACTAACATAGGTAACAGGCATAGGAACATCATCCCAATCAGAATTATCATAATCTATAGCGGGATCATAACGCTTAGGGAAAGATACCGTGTCCTCTTGCCTCTTACTCCTCTTCTTCTTCTTCATACTCTTTTTACTCTCTCCTTTAGGAGGGAGAGACTTGAAGGGCATCTTCTCCACATAATCTTTAGGAGGGAAAGGCATCTTCTCCACATAATCCGGTTTGCTGAGAGGAACAACAGAAGAAACTTTGGAGGATTCCTCCTCTCTATTAATAAGATCGAAACATCTATTAGTCATGTCATAGCTTGGCAAAACATCATGTTTTATAAGATCTTGTAAGTAAGTATTTGTGAGGCAATCTTTAGCACAATAGAGACGACAACCACGAAGGGTGCTATTAATATCAACATCTCTCATATCAACCAAAGAAATCTTTCTAGATATCTCTTCACAATTCAAAAACAAAGTAAGCTCATCATGCTGATTGAGAGTAATCTTATCATCACAATACAAATCTGCGGTACTCGTTCGATTAATTGGGCATTGAAAATTAAAGTGACCTTTTTCACCGCAAAATTCACAAAGAAAAGGATAAAGCTCACAAACCCTTTCACCAAGCACATCTAGATCCTTAAGCCACATACTGGTTTCTTCATTTGCGTGGGTGATGCAATAATCTTCCTTGTTGTAACTCTGTTCACAAGGTCTATGTATTCCACAAAAATTAACATGCTTATAAGAAATATGACTTTTAGAAGTTTGAGCATGTTTATTGCAATCATCAATAACAATATCACTTTCTATGCAAGTGTCCTTAAAAGGTTCATGATACACGTCCCCATTTCCTTTAGGAACATTCATATGGGAAGCAAAGGCTTTAAAGCAATCAACCATAATTTGAGGATCAAGACCATATTTAGCACTAAGCTCTTGAAAAGTAGCAGTTTCAGCGAAAGACTTAATGCAATCAAACTCATAATTCATACCCGATCCTTTACCTTTATCGTTTTCCCATCCTTCAGCATTCTCTTGTATACGGTCAAGAAGTTTCCACTTAGCATCTTCCTTCATATGAGTGAATGATCCAAAGCAAGAAGCATCCAAATAATCCTTATCAGGAAGAGTAAGCCGTGCATAAAAATTATCAATAACAATATTACGGGGAAGATCATGAATAGGACATTTATGCATTAGTAACTTCAATCTTCCCCGAGCTTGGGCAATGCTTTCTCCCTCATGCGGATGAAAATTATAAATGTAATTCCTATCTTTATAAACCTGACTAGAAGGATAGAATTTAGAATAAAAGAGAGGTTCAATTTCCTCCCAATCAATAGATCGGCCATCCTTCAATGTTTTATACCATTCCTCAGCTCTGCCTTTCAGCGAAAAAGAGAATAGCTTCTTCTTAACTTGGTTCATTGAAATACCTGCACACTGGAACAACTCACATAATTCATGTATAAAAAGCAAATGGTCACCAGGATGCACAGTTCCATCTCCTAAATAGTAGTTATCCCTAACATGTTCAACAATCTTCATAGGTATTTTAAAAGGATGAGGAGCACAAGCATCACTAGAAACATCACATATGGGGGATAAAATATTATCAGAACAGACCTTCTCCACTAAAGCTGGGGGACTAAAAATATCATACTTAACAAAACCAGCTTCCCCAAGCTTAGACTTTTCTATAGCATTAGCATTAACGGTATTCAAAGCATTCATACTAATAACATTGCTATGCAAAATAAGCTCCAAAGGATTTTCAATTTTCCCTTCAAATCTAAAATCAGGAAAAAGACTAAAGAACTCTTTGTTTTCCATTAAGCCTAACTAGTGAAAATAAAAACAAGAAACAAAAATATGTAATTGCAGAATCTAAAGGAAATAACTTCAAGCACTCGCACAGGAGGATGCGAGTACCTTTTACCTTACCTCCCCGGCAACGGCGCCAGAAAAGAGCTTGATGTCTACGCACTTCTATTCTTGTAGACACTTGTTGGGCCTCCAAGTGCAGAGGTTTGTAGAACAGCAGCAAGTTTCCCTTAAGTGGATCACCCAAGGTTTATCGAACTCAGGGAGGAAGAGGTCAAAGCTATCCCTCTCAAGCAACCCTGCAATTACGATACAGAAAGTCTCTTGTGTCCCCAACACACCCAATACACTTGTCAGATGTATAGGTGCACTAGTTCGGCGAAGAGATAGTAAAATACAAGTAGTTGTGATGATTATAAGTAGTAAATACAATCTGGAATAAAAATGGCAGCAAGCGAACATGTAACAAAACAGCAAGTAAACGGTGCACAAAGCTTGGAAACAAGGCCTAGGGATCATACTTTCACTAGTGGACACACTCCCAACAAATATAACATGATTGAACAAATAAACAACTTCTCTTCACTATGGTACTCTGAATTACTCTCCTATTGAATAACACTAATCATTGCGTAGTGGCTACAGAAGCACCCCTTAAAGTTCATCAAGTACTTGACAAACACCACTCATAGAGATATCCAAATCAAAGCACAACTCAAGATAGATATTATCGCAACTTAGACCAAGTACTAACACGGTGCACACACTGTCAACATTACACCATGAAAGGAGGAAAAGATCACTTCAATACTATCATAGCGGTAATTATTCTCATAATCCATAAGAGATCACAATCGTAGCCTAGACCAAGTACCACCATGATGCATGCACTGTCACCGTTACACCATGGCAGGAGGAATAGATTACTTTAATAACATCACTAGAGTACACATAATATCTGAATAATAACATCTACTTGTTCAACATGATACAAAGCTCACGATCACATAAAGATCACATCATGGAAGAGAGAGGTGAACCACATAGCTACCAGTAGAGCCCTTAGCCCCGGGGGTGAACTACTCCCTCCTCATCATAGGAGACAACAAGCTTGATGGAGATGGCGGTGAGGTTGATGGAGACAGCGGAGACGGCGATGGAGACCGATGGAGATGGCTCCGGGGGCACTTCCCCATCCCAGTAGGGTGCCGGAACAGAGACTTCTGTCCCCCAAAATTCATCGACGGTGGCGGCAGAGCTGCGGAACTGCTTCTGGAAAATTGCCGAATCCTTTAGGGTTTTCCGTCCCGAGGCTTCTTATAGGCGAAGGGGCGTCGTCAGGGGGCAGCCAGGGGCTCCTCACACCAGGGTGGCACGGCCAGGGCCTGGGCCGCGCCACCTATGTGTGAGGGCGGCCTCTGGCCCCCCTCCGGCTCTCTTTTGGTCTCTGGGAAGCTTCCGGGAAAAATAAGACTTCAGGAACTTGTTTTGTCCAATTCCGAGAATATTTCCTGTGTAGCTTTTCTGAAACACAAAAACAGCAGAAAACAGGGAACTGACACTGTGGCATCTTGTCAATAGGTTAGTTCCAGAAATCGCATAAAAGTGCCACGAAGTGTAACGAAACACAAGGCAAATGGTGTAAAAACAAGCATGGAGCATCAAAAATTATAGATACGTTTGAGACGTATCAACAAGCTACCAAACAGCATCTCACTACAGCTTGTTTCAGTAAACCCGAGCTACCAAACAAGTGAAAAAATCTGATCCCAACTTGTTTGAGGGTAGCATGTATGAAGGGAGATAGGGATTCTGAGGTCACACAGGCTACCAAACACACCTTTAATCTCCAGCTGTGGATCCCTTTTGCCTAGAAAACACACGCATTTCTCCTTGGATTGGGGATTTAAAAGCTGGATCTGCGTTGATTGCTAAAGGGACATGTAATTCAAAGAAAAAGAACCGAAGCAATTATACTACTCCTAGGAGTATATGGAATCCTGACATGAGCAACAAGCCGTTGGGTGTTGCAGATATGGAAAAAAACTAGATGTAGGGGTGCGCCTTGGCGCACGATCCCGTTGAATTTAAATCAATTTATCGCTAATAAATAAGTAAAAATTAATACATCCAAATGGAAGGCTTGAATTTCATAGTAGATTTCAAATTATCAGGTCAAATTCATGCATGATCCCATTAAATTCACACTATTTTACATTTTGCATGATTTGGAAAATCAGGACTAACAGCTCTGAACCACCACGCCATTTCAAGCAATTTTTATTTTTTTATTTTCATATCATAGTATGAGAAAAGAAGCACACCAAGATCATACATACAGTCTCATTGAAGATATGTGATAAGGATCACGCCGGTGATCCTATGAGTTTTGTCCCAATCTTTCACAGCGAGTCAACCCGGATAAATAATCTTCCAATAACGCAATGAACGTCACCTGAAGAAGAGGAACGGATCCAGCAAGCAACGTGATGAAGATCACCACGCCTCAAACCACAGCTCGATAATTCTTGATGACGCAAGAACCCTCGCAGCAATCTTTATTAGAAACACGGCAGCGCCGTTTCCCCGGAGGGATGATACACGGTGGAGCACACGATAGTTTTCAACTAAACAACTGAACTCCCTAAACCCTAGACTACTGGCCTCCTTATATAGATGGCCAGAAAACTGTTGGGCTTGGACAGGCCCAAACCCAAAACACACAATAAAACCTAGGTGGCCCACAACTAGACCTAGCTACGAAATAACATAGGCATGAATATAAATTGCTGACACAACCTTAGACTAATTATTACATATCGTAGGTCGTCCTGGTATGCCAATATGCAACGAGCTTCCCTCATCTTGGTGGAGTCCTGAAATTGGGCTTCACCTCCTCCGTCGTGCCCATATCATCCTTCCCCCCTTCAAAAAGCGTTGTCCCCAACGCGTGAGGGTCTGCTCGAAAGGGTGGCGGAATATCAACAATAGCACCACGTATATTCGCCGTCTTCAAGTCTTGCTTGCCTTTCTCACCACATCCTCCCTCTTGGCCTGCTCGACTTGATACAGCCCTGGGTGGTTGCACCTCTTTTCTTCGCCAAATGAACTTATACTTAGGCGCCTCCACCTTCTTCTTCTCAACTCTTGATGGAACCTTGCGTTGCTGAACATGAACTTTCTTATCACGACCCTGCAAAATAGTAATGCCTGGGCCACACAACTGACGAACACGTCCATCTTTGCCTGTATGCACACGCACTGCTGCTCCAACAAAACGTCTCCGAGGTGTTCTAACAAAATTGTGGCTGACTACCCGCGGCACCATATGCACCGGAACACAATCAGCATCACCGTCATCGGTCTGAACACACATGTCAACACGAACTGGAAGGGGAACACATGGAACACATGCTGACATATCCTTCCCTTCATCAATATGAGGCTTGACTTCAACCGGCTTGTCACTAACAAGAACAACTGGCTTGTCATCTACAGGCTTGGCTGAAACATGATCACCATCGATGCTTTTCGCATCATGCTCCTCATGTTGCGGCGTAGCTAGCCCAGATTTTGGCTTAGCCTTGCGCAACTTCGCCTTGTGTACCACCAGCTCAACATCAGACTTTATTTGATCATCCTGCATAGGTTTCAAAGTTCGCTGTTTGCCATCATGCACAAAAGAATATGTATTTGCTCTCCCAGCATGCATAGCATTGTGATCATATTGCCATGGACGTCCAAGTAACACTCCACACACCTCCAATGGCAACACATCGCACTCCACCTCATCAACATAATCATCAACTGTAAATGGCACACGCACCTTGTGAGTAATCTTCAGCATACCGCAGCTATTAACCCACTCAACATGCCTCGGTTCTGGAATACGCCATGTGGATAAACCCAAAGCCTCCACAACCGCCTTGCTAATGCCATTACAGTAACTACCACTATCAATCATCAACTTGCATGCTTTGCCTTTGATTATGCACTGCGCCTGAAATAAATTCCATCGCTGGCCTCTATCCGCTGTCATGCAAGTCTCATCATGTACTCTTTTGAGTTGCATATTCAGCCCACTCAATGGTACAACCTCCTCCACGATATTCTTTACAACATCAGCCTTGACAACATCAACCGCTGACAATTCAGAATTCGTGGCTGCCACCTTGCTAACTGTCGGCAATGGAACAACTGTCAACTTCTCATGAGTAGTCACAGCTGTCGCGACCTTCGGTATAGGAGCTATGCTCTTGCCAACATCCTCTATCCGATGCACAACCTTGGGTGGCTGCTGAATCACTTCTACGGTTACCATGGGCTTTCGAGAAGGAACCACGGTGCTAGAAGGGATAAAGCACTCTCGCAGAAATTTTCTGAAAGTCACCCAAGTTGCAGAGGTAATGCTCTTCTCCTGCAACGCTTTATGCCACCAACTGTATAGCCTGGCATCCACGCGTCGGTCTGCAAGAGCCAAACGGTTAGAATCATTCATGTTTTGATCATAGGTAGAACACCTGTAGAAACCCTATAGCATATGACGTTCCCATGACTCATACTCTTCAGCTGTTGCATCATAGGTCAGTTGCCAATTGATCTCATATGCATCATATGCTAAAACACCATCCAGCAGGTCCAGATAATCATTGAAAATATCGCTAGATTTCTTGCCACGGCGACACTTATAGCCGTAATAATCATCCGGAAAAGAATCCATTGTAGTACTAGTGCTGAAAACTGAAACCAAATATTTAGCTGAAAGAAGCAGCGTCAGTCGTCAGGCAGCAGCGCACGCTAGGGGACAGATCCCGTCTGAGGCTAGGCGCGAAGAAAGCGACGCGAGGTGCCAAAACAGCCTTAGGGCGATGGAGCTCCTAGCTGGGCCGGCCCGCTGGAGGCCAAGCACCGAGGCCCTGCGTGGACGCAGCGATCGACGCCAGGAAACGGGCGAAGTCCCCGTCAGGGCACGGGCGTGCGAGCCGCTCGACCCCAGACTGCTTCTGCGGTCAGGCGCGACGAGCTGATCAGCGATTTTTTTTTGACAACTCCTTCGATCCCGATCGGATCTGCGGTCGAGCGAGCTGGTCTGCGACCGAATGGGCCGGCCCAACTACTGGCGAGCGCTAGGCTAGCGAGAGGCTCGCGGGGCTAGCGACGGCCGAGCGCGCTCGACCACAGAGTATGTCTGTGGTCTGGCGAGCGAGATTTGTTCACTTTTTTTTCGCTTGTGCCTTCGATCGGATCTGGAAACAGCTCCGGATTAGATCGAGCCTGGGAGAAAATCGGAGAAAACAATCGGCCCTGCAACAACAAAGCTGAATCGGAAGTCAACTATTCACCCTGAACCACCAGCACTCGTCAATCTGAGAACTTCTAGGGGAAGAACAATTCACAACGAATCTGATCTGAAAACTGAGGAACAATTCGCAGATCAATCAACCAAAAATACTCGCAGTGAGAAACCCAGTAATCTGATACCACATGATAAGGATCACGCCGGTGATCCTATGAGTTTTGTCCCGATCTTTCACAGCGAGTCAACCCGGATAAATAATCTTCCAATAACGCAATGAACGTCACCTGAAGAAGAGGAACGGATCCAGCAAGCAACGTGATGAAGATCACCACGCCTCAAACCACAGCTCGATAATTCTTGATGACGCAAGAACCCTCGCAGCAATCTTTATTAGAAACACGGCAGCGCCGTTTCCCCGGAGGGATGATACACGGTGGAGCACACGATAGTTTTCAACTAAACAACTGAACTCCCTAAACCCTAGACTACTGGCCTCCTTATATAGATGGCCAGAAAACTGTTGGGCTTGGACAGGCCCAAACCCAAAACACACAATAAAACCTAGGTGGCCCACAACTAGACCTAGCTACGAAATAACATAGGCATGAATATAAATTGCTGACACAACCTTAGACTAATTATTACATATCGTAGGTCGTCCTGGCATGCCAATATGCAACGAGCTTCCCTCATCTTGGTGGAGTCCTGAAATTGGGCTTCACCTCCTCCGTCGTGCCCATATCAATATGAGAAATGTTTAACCCTTATTAACTCTCTGTTGACACTCCAACAAGGACGCCGTTCGGGCTCTGCCTCCCGGGTCGTCTCTTTGGCGACTCCGGAGGCCACCCCGCCGCCACCAACAAAACCACCTCCTCAACGCCCTGCTCACCCTGCCGCCGCCGGAGGAGGCCATCGGCGGACGGCGGCGGTGGGGTGCCTTCTCTTTTTTAGCCCCTAGTCTTTTCTGTCACAGGTGTAAGGTTTGATCTGGTTCGATCTGATCTGATCTTGGTCTGATCTGGATGCTGGTTTGCCGTATCCAGAGAGCTCGCCGTACGTCGGCGTCTATCGGAAGGCACGCGCTGCGCTCGTCCCACCCGCTTCTGGATGCTGTCGGCATGCGCATCTTGCCGTGGCTGTCGGCGTCGATCGGAAGGCATGCGCCGTGCTCATCCCGCGGTGTGCCGGCGGCTGCGCATCCCATGCAGCTCATGCGTGGCGTGGTTCTGGCTGGAGCTGTGCGCGCTAGGTCCATGCATGGCCAGATTGCACAGCCACACACACACATGGTCAGCAAAGATTCAGATTTTGATGGCACCATGAAGATCCATGCTCGGTTAGGCTGCCAGTGCCATGTGCTTGCCTAGCGGTACCGTGTGATCTGTCCGAGCTCGGTCCTGGACTGTAGCCGCTGATGAGATTGACCGGGCGGAGGCATGGATCTACCGATCTGCCTATTAAAGTGGCTGACCTAGAGTTTCTTTTGTACGAAGATGGAGATCTTTCCAATGTCGGTTCTTTTTTATCTGGCCAGAGTGGGGATTTCCGGAAGGCTCCACTGGCGAATGTGACAGTGCACCTATGCCTGGAGTTTGCTAGATCGGGTGGTATTCGGTCGTGCGCACCCATGCTTTTATTCCTACCGTTTGGTTCTGGAGGGAGTGGCGCGAAGCTCCGTTCTTTGTTGCCATCAAGTGACTTTTAGTCCATGGTGAAGTCAAAGATGGAGAATATCATAAAGGCTGGATTGAAGGACTAGATATGGTGATTTGAGTCTCTGTACTGTTGAGGAACTTTCTTGGTGTTTTGGATTTCGCAGCAGTAGTATGAAAGTGGGGGCGGCATCACAGGTGAAGTTCAGAGTCTTACCTTTCAGGGTGAAAATCCAAGGTCTGGCCTTAACTGATTGTGCCTGGCAATGGCCTTATTAAAGGCATTGTTTTGAAAGCGGGGATTATCTTCAAGGTGAAAACCTAAGATCGTTGATCGGGCAACGACAACGCTTGTGCACTGTTTCCTTTTTGGAGGCGTCGCTTTTGAAGAGTCTAGAGTTCAAGTGTTGTATTGGTGGTGGTTATATTGTTGCTGCTAGAGCTGGAACACCGTAGCGGGTCTTTTTTTTCTTTAGTTTTTGTTCTCTTATTTCTAGGCTATGTGCATCCGTATTACCATTAGGGTATTGCGTTGTTGCAGAGGCTGGGTGTAATTGGTATCATCTTGATATTAATATATATTCTTTATCGAAAAAATGAGAAATGTTTAAACCTCCAGGACACACACCTGACCGTAAAAGTTATCCTCGTTATAACCTAAAGTGACTTTAATTTTTTCATCCACTTATTCTTTGGAAGGGATGCAAGCAAAACATGAATCATCTGTGAACTAAATATTATCTGGATGACTGAACAATCACGAATTAAAGAAAGGCTGAGATTGAATATCTCTGAAGTTCACAACTTTGTGTATCAACTATGGCCTGTTTGGTGTTGTCCATGAGAAGATATATTAGCTTCTGCTGACTGGTGGTGTCTCACAACAAATCCATCACGGTGCAGGCTGGAAAGGCTTTTGTTTGGAGTAGGTTGCTAGTTGCCAGTGGCATCAAACACCTGTAGAAGGATGCATTAGTCAGCCACCTAACAGAGTTACAGAGAAGAACTTCATGGCAACGTAATTCCCTCTCGGGGTTAAGTAGCAAAATGCTTTTCACCACAAGGCATTTGTGTAAATAAGAAACGACGCTAACTGGTAACCAGACTGAAGAAAGGAACAATAGGTGCTCAAGTTCATCCTTCACCTGTCAAAAAGTAAATTTTATCAGTTATTGTGCAAGTCTAGAAGGAAAATGGATTCAGAAGATTGCAGTGAATAGGATTTTGTTAGTAAATTGTAGAGAGAAAGAATAGATATAGAGGTAGGCAGTGGTTGAATGTGTGTATCGTTAAGGTGAGGGTGAAGGTTAGCTTAAATTATTTCACATGGTTATGGAAGGCAAACAAATAGTGATATTGAAAGTATCTAGAGGAATGAAACAACATATTATGTCTGATAGCACCTACACATGATAGTACGATGCAACAGAAAGCGATGAGAAGATTTACATGAAATAGATTGAATCCACGAATAAGTTAAATTGCCAACCTCACACTTCCAGAAATTGCCACAAGACGGTCCTTAATTTCCTGCTTGCTCAATATTCAATGTACTGATCTTTGAAGTTAGCTCATCCAATGCTGTATATGAATCTTTAGAGTCTCCGTCTGCATACCAAGTTTTGTTTATTTGTGAGAACTGAGAACTACTGCTATCTCGGAAATGATTTGTAAACTATGTTATCTTAAATATAATATACTATTAAAAACAGGGAACAATCAAAAGACTATTTCAGGGTGAGCTTAAAAACAGCCTATACAGTAATTACGACTCCAACTATTAGTAAATAAGATATAAACAGGACTGTCCCAAGTTTTCTAGCAAAGCCGGATTATCAAACTTCTATAAATCACTATAAGAAAACCTCAAGTTCACATGATAAGCACATGTGAATAAATGACTGAACATCCTATGTAATAATAAAGGTTCAATACCGGGCAAGCCAATGGTATGTTAAAATATGTTATTCTAAGATGGCAAAAAAGTTGTATTTAAATAACTTCAACCAAGATACTGAGAAATATGACGACACACACCTATAAATAACCTGATCAATATGCTAACCTAGGAACATCTCAGATTTCGAACTTTTTATCAGTTTCGAGTCAAATATAAGCACATGATTACCTTAGGACCACTCCGTGTGGGTTCAAGTTTGATAGATTTGTTTGGAACTCTTAATCAAGCACATGATTACCTTAGGACCGTACCAGGCTTAGTATCTCTTTAGGGGTAATGAACCCAAAAAGGAGGTGAGTAATTACATGAACATACTTAAATGTCTTCAAATCAGATTGGCATGTGGCAAGACTTCAGCCTGCAAGTATCTTTCAGCTCAAAAATAGTTCGGAAAAGAATAGCGCAACCATACCACAATATTCGCCTGATAAAATAGCTGCCGACGTATAACAGGAGCATCAGAGAATTATCCGATCCCAGAGCATAAAGACAGGCACCAGGACCGCAATACAGTAGCAAGAAATCCACATAATCCTCTTATAAAATATAGTATCAAACTCAACCATCATAGTTGCCAAAAAGATCGTGTGTTGCTAAATGTACAAACACATGATGAAAACCTGATTATACGTCACACATATAAAGAATTGCTAAGTTTCATATCTTGGCATACTGTTTTTCCAGTGTAAGACCAATTAGTATTGATATTTCTTTTGCACAACCTGTTGTAGAATAATTGTGATCAAATACAATAGAAAAAAGTGGATATGGACTGAGAAAGGGAAACCTGAGGTCCTCATGGTAGCACCAACATTAACAGTAGCTGCAGCTCTGCCTTACCGCTTGACCGCTGATGGAATGGTCTCTAGTAAACCTGAAAATAATTTGAGTTAAACATATTATATTTCAGAAACCTGAGATAGATTGAAATAACAGAAATGAAAAGGCATCAAAAGAAAAATACAACTCTAAACTATCATTACAGAGAAGGGAAAAGTTGAGGAAACAATTTAAAAATAAGAGGGATGAAAGGGTAAATTTGTTGACAGCTTATCAAAATATGCATGAAATGGCCAACGTATACAGAGAAGTAGTTTATGGTTTGATAGCCAAGATCTCGGCATGCTTGTTAAGTGTTGTTTGTAGACTCACTGGTTGAACATTAGTAGCCTATGGCTAGTTACTGGCAATAAAATGGAAGCAATCTTATGGAAAAAATGTATTGATAAAACGTAAACCTAGGTTGACCAGATATTTCCTTCGAATATTTTCTAACAACAAAAGAAGCTGCACATTTTCCCTTTCTCTGTAATAACCTTACTTTTAACGAAATATAAATGGGAACCAAGAAATGGGCACTTGCAAAACAGAGCCATGGCAAAGAAAAGATGGCAGATTAGTTCAAGAATCCAAATAGGACATGAATACTAAAATATGGGCAAGCTGCTTATTGGTCAAACAGAGTGATCTCTAGATGCACTGACAATCTTTTTCAGTTTGGTAACAGTACCATAAGTTGGATTTCTTGTGAACCAAACATTTTTATTTAACTAAACAGAAGGAAATAACAAAAGACCATTCATTCATTGCAAATTTTTAATTATGACAGCCTAACGTTGCAGATGTTATCACGCCTTCTTGTACAACCTTTCCATATCTCTATGCATTTGTTCATAAAAAATATCTCTATGCATATAAGTCCATGTGAAATACCATTGTGGAACCAATATATTTTACTGCAAAACTCAGCAACAAAAAGTAAGAAACCACCCAAGTATTCAAATTGCTCTTACTGGTATCGTCGACTGCAATTTTTCGGGCCTCCGCAAGCTGCTCCTCGCTATCAGCTCGGCCTAGGCCTCTGCAAGCTGGTGCTCCCTGTCAGCTAAAAGATTCTGCATCTCCGCAATTTGATGCTGAGCCTGGCACCAACAACAAAATAGAAGGAATATCCAAAATTTAAAATTATGCTGAAACAACTCTCCGTACATGCTCATGCAGTCAAGCTTCCACTGTATATCTGAAGAACGAATTCAATATTTCAACAGTATCATCACAGATACAACATGTAAGTTCCACTTAAGTACATACAGACCATCAGCTTCGCTAGCTTCTTCTCTTTTGTGCAGCACTACTCATTATAGCACTCAATATTGCTGAGAGAAACGAAAAAAGTAACTGTTTACCAAATTTTGTGCCTAAGTTTCCGAACTGGTGTTAAACTATCAAGTGTGAAGAAACATCAATAAACCAAGTACACAAACAATTAGTAGTAACCAACTATGGTGGGCGCACATTTACAGTGGACTACTTGTAGTAGAGGAAGTCATCGCGGACGGCCGTGCTGTGTCGGCAATGCTGTTACACCACCCAATGGGCCTCGGCCACATCTCCCTGACTTTCTGGTACATCGGCAAGAACCACATGTAGTTGGGCAGCATCTTACCAGATCATGGAATACATCGCCTGCACATAGTTTGTCGGAGATTATCACTGCTCCATTATTTAAAAATCATAGGACATTCTTTTTTGGTAGTAGAGATATGAAACCATTTTAGAGAAAAGTAAATTTTATCAAGATGCTATTAATATGACAAGTGCTCATAACATGAGAAGCGCAAAACCAACCTCGCCGGCCGCCCGTCAGCGTCTGCTTTGTCATGTGCTTGGTTTGCCCGACCTTTTCCACCGCCTCCTTCCTCTGCCTTTCCGCTCGTGCCATCCCTGCACACAAATCAGATCAAACAACATGCATCATCATACAAACTCTCAAATGCTGGACCACATGACAAACGAAACAGAAACACAAACAGCCAGTGCTCGTATCTGCAACTTTTGAACTGGGGCAATGGGAAAATAAGAGATCCTCAGATTCGTGAAGCAAGAAAGCAAGAAAGAGGGCAAAGGAGATGAGAAGAGCTAATGGAATCACCTGATGGAGCTGAGGTGGGATTGCGGAGGGTGCAGGCGCTGCTGCCACCGGAGCCTCCCACAATTAAGGCCGCTGAAATCGGATCAAGCAATCCCTCGTCTATCACCTCCGCACCTCTTCGGCAGGACTGGGAATCGAGGTCGGGGAAGAGGAGTCCGCCAGCCACTGCTCTGCTTGCCCACCCGAGTGCCCCCTCGTCCATGGTCGATGATGCCGTCGACGAACACAATCGCCTAGAAGTCGTGAAGCGATTGTAGAGTTGGGTTGACAGGGGACTGCGGGTCGAGGTAGAGGACAACGCCATCGACGGGGACTCGAGCGACGCCGTCACACCCGCCGTCACAGTCCGCGCAGACGAACACCAGCGTGGAGACGAGCAGAAGCCTAGAGTTGCACACGCGGGCGGCGGTGGTCCAAAAGCGGGGGAGGCGGATGGGGGTTCCTGACCCCCGACACTCTCGAGACGCGCCCTGGCCGGCAGCTCCCTCGAGCCCAAGTCCTGGCCGGCGGCTCCCTCCGTCCCTCGAGGCCGCGTCCTGGCGGGCATCCTGGCCGGCGGCGCCCTCGAGCCGCGCCCTGGCCAGCGGCTCCCTCGAAGCCGCCTCCTGGAGGGCATCCTGGTCGGCAGCACCCTCGAGCCCGGCCGCATCCTGGTCGGCGGCGCCCTTGAGGCCGCATCCTGGTCGGCGGCGCCCTTGAGGCCGCATCCTAGAGGCGGGCGGCGCCGGCACTGGGGCAGGCGAGCGGTGCTGGGGCGGCCGGTGGGCAAGCGGTGCGGGGGCGGCCGGCGGCGCGGAGATGCGGGAGCGGGCGGCGGCGCGGGGATGGCCAGAGGCACGGGAGCGGGCGGCGACACGGGGCTGGCCGGAGGCACGGGAGCGGACCGTGGCGCGGGGCCGGCCGGAGGCGTGGGAGTGGGCGGCGGCACGCGGGGGAGGAAGAAGAGGAGAGGGAGCCGGCGGCAGGCAGGGATTGGGTGGGTGCGACCAATACATGGCTAGGGTTTCACGGGGTTCCTTTTGTCTCTCTATTGCTAGTGGGGCAGACGCAAGTGGACACCGACGGTCCTACCCGTCAGATGCAAGTGGGTGTCAAGTGGGCTGACACACCGATGCAAGTGGGAAGCGTTCCGCCCACTGATCGCTGGGTCCCTCTGAACAACGGCCCACTCGTCATTGACCTCCTGGCAGAAATGGGCGGTGCAAAAAAAAACACTGTAGCACGCAGTAAAAAACAACAACCGTGAATAGACGGCCGAGATGCTCTCGGTGGGGCGATCCGATGGCCCAGAATAGCAGATCGTTGTGGAGGCGAGTTGCATAGGCACGAATTATACCTTTAGATACATCCAACTGTATAAAATGTTTTCGATGTTATCTGTATATAACGTAAAGAGAAGCTATAGACACCAACTTATCTAATCGGTCGTACATGCCTAGGTAGTAGTGGTGGGCACGGTAGTAGTGGTGACTGGTGGGCACGGAGGAGAAGCTGAGCTCCTTTCCCGCGCTTAGCCCAACCACAAAACCACGTCAATACTAACGGAAACATTAGCATTCACTTTTGCAGTCCAGCCCCTCTCAAACCGCACAATCTCGCAAATATCGAGCAAACCCCACAGGGCATAAGCCGGAAGAGTAAGACAACGGAAGTTTCTCCACAAACCCTTTCGAACAAATAAGTTCGCAATCTAACCCTTCCCTCCCTAATCACGATCCGCAAATCCCCGAACCCTAGCTCGCCAGAGCTCCGTAATCCGGTGAATTATCCGGCACCCTCGTAGCCCGCGCCCTGTGATGTCTCTGAAAACTCGGGTGTGAGTGCACAATTCGCATACTCCATGGCGGTGCCGCCTCCTGCCGTGGACCCGCGCTTCGCGGATCTCTGCCAGGTTAGATCTTCCTTCACCACTGCTCGGCGGGAATTCGCCGTCTAATGGTTGGTGGTTTAATGCAGGAACTGGGAGTGGACAAGGGCGTCGCCAGCGAGGCCGCGGCGTTGCTGGAGGAAGGGAAGGACGCTCTTCTCACGCCGTCTTCGTTTGGGAGCAAATCGGTATGGAGTGCTCTCTTTTGTGCTCAAGTGCTCGATTCTTGTGCGACTTAGTGCTAAGTTTGGATCCTTGCAGCTCCAGGATGTGGAGAGGCTGTCCTTCGCTTTTGTGTTGTACTGCGCGGCTAGGCTGAATGGGATGAAAGAGGATAGCTCCAGGGTTAGGCTGTGGAAGATCTTGGAGGGTTGCAAGCTCAAGTGGGTGATGCTTTATCTTTAATATGATTGTAATTGTTGTTAATCAAATCTTAGCGTTTGTTTGAGTTGGCTGCGGCTCCCCTTGATTTTGGTTGCAGGTATGATGATTTCTTCAAGGAATCACTGCAGTTTCAGTCAAAGATTGATCAAATTTTACGGAGACGGTATGGATCGGATTGGGAAGATCAGCTAGAGGTGGGTTGATGGTCAGTCCTGTTTTATTTTCAACAGATCCAGATGAGATATTCAGGAGGTGCTAACTTACTTAACTCTGTATTGATGTTATAACTTGTGATTCCAGCTGAAGCAGTTGCAGAGTTTGGTAAATCTGCTGGCAGATGCAAGCAGGTGAAAACATCTACGTGCCTTAAGATTACTTTCAGTTTGATAATAGTATAGCTGGTGGATTTCTTATTTTTTGGTGGGATGTGAAGTTCTCATAATTTTGTTGAAAATATGTGACAAGTAACAACTGATATATTAGTTGACTATCTTGATTTTTTTGTCTTCTCTGTACGGCAATTATTATAATTTAACACATGTTCTCACAATATTCCAGGTTCTATCGTAATGCATTTACTGAGCTATTCTCAAGTGCTAGTACTAGTCAGGAGCCTGGATCGACTACAAATAATCCTGAATATCTTTTTTTTGGATGGCTACTTTTCTTAGCCCTCCGTACAAAATCACCAGAATTGTTTAAGGATCTGGTATCCTGCATCCATGGATTAGTTGCCATATTGGTCAGTTTTCTTCTCTTCTGTTTTGTTATAGATTTTTGAACCTTTACTGATATTGCGAGATGGCACTTAAGTTCAAGTGTTACCAGTTTTCCTTATAGCCACCACTTACTCTTATCATTTCTTTGTCTTAATTTGTTGAACTTTTTTTAATCTATGGCAGGCCATACTTTTAATTCATGTGCCCGCTAGATTTAGGAGCTTCACAATAGAAGGTTCTTCTCACTTAAGTAATAATTCTCACCTTAATGTCCAAAGCACATTTTCTTATTTTATTTGTCAGCATCACACTACATAATTACCATTTTGTTTTGCCATTCTGAATATCTAATCCAGTAAAACAAACGGTGAGGGGTGTGGATCTCCTTGCTTCATTATGCCATAACTATCATACCTCTGAAGATCGCTTGAAAGAAATGATGGGAAAGTCTCACAAGGCTATAGAGGAGTTCTTCATCAAGAAAGCAGTACGGGCTTCAGAGTGCAAAACTGAAACTTTGGATAAAATAGATACAGGCATGACCCTGAATAACCTTTCTCTCGCGTGTATGCTTATTGAGGTCTGTTATCCGGCTATGGTTTCATTAGCTAATGTGTTATTTTATTGTTATGGTGGCAGATGGACTGATGTATTTCAAAGATCTCCTTGATAAGGAGTGTTTTCAGTCAAATTTGGGAAAATTGGAGAAACTAAGTACTACCACTAGCTGGGAAGGGGAACTTGATTTGAAAATGTTTTTGTTCAATAGTGAGAATATAGTCAGTGCTAAAAATGCTTCTGGAGATTCCACTAATATAAGCTATCCAAAGGTATCCTAAATAATTTATAATGATTTCATCAGTCTATACGGAATTCCTTTTCCACATGATTGTGATTCATCTCTCATTTTGCAGCGTGTCTTTGAAACATTAGCGTCACCTACAAAGACAATAAAGAACATGTTGACTGTCCCTAGTTCCCCTGCATCACCTATCAATGGTGGTTCATTTAAGATAATGCAGATGACACCAGTGACTTCTGCCATGACAACTGCTAAGTGGCTTCGTGAGGTGATATCTTCATTGCCAGAGAAGCCTTCGTCTAAGCTTGAGCAGTTTCTTTCGTCTTGTGATACAGTTTTGACAAGTGATATAACAAAAAGGGTCAGCATTGTTTTGGAAGCAATTTTTCCAACCAAGTCTTCTGGCGATTGGGCTGGTTCCATAGGCCTCAATTGTACAAATGCCTTTGATATTGCATGGGCAGAAACAAGAAAAATGGAGGCCTCCAAGTTGTACTATAGAGTGTTGGAGGCAATCTGCACAGCAGAATCACTCAATACTAATGTAAATAATCTGACTCCATTGTTGTCAAATGAGCGTTTTCACCGATGCTTGATTGCATGTTCAGCAGAACTGGTCTTGGCAACACATAAGACAGTCAACATGATATTCCCTGCTGTCTTGGAGAGTACTGGTCTAACTGCATTTGATTTGAGCAAGATAATTGAGAACTTTGTAAGACATGAAGAAAGCCTTCCAAGAGAACTGAAAAGACATTTAAATTCATTAGAAGAACAGCTTTTGGAAAGCATGGCATGGGAGAAAGGTTCGTCATTGTATAATTCACTGGCTGTTGCCAGGCCATCGCTAGCTACGGAAATAAACCACCTGGGTCTTTTGGCCGAACCAATGCCATCTCTTGATGACATAGTAGCACGGCAGAATATTCATCCTGAAGACTTGTCAGCTACACCATTTAAAAAGCGGGCTGCTGGTCCAGGTACATTGCTACTCCGCCGTGCCTTCATTTGAAGTTTTATGAGATCAACTGTTTCCAATCTTCAAAACAAGTGGTCCTGTTTTTTCGAGGTTGTTAGTTACAGATTCTTCATCTACCAATTTGCTCGCACAGTGCTTGTGTCTCTTACATTAGCTTAGATTAGGTGTCAGTTTGGTTGCACAATGTTGTCTGCAAGGTAGTATATGTTAGCACGATAATATACACATGTCTACTGTGGGCTAGTTATGCTGACAAACTATAGCCCTGAGAATCTAAATACCAGCCTATATATAATGTGAAAGAAAGTACTATGCATCAGCGGAATCTGAGATTGCAACAAACTTAGTCATGCATAACTATATTGTACATTCTAGCTTACTACGGCTCGTTTGTGAACATATTCATCCTTTTAACCACATACGTATCATGGACCAATTTTTCGCAGACTAGCCTGGGGTCACTATTTTTCCTTTATATCAACTTCTGCACAATTGCTTACTGCTTAGAGCTGATACATTCTTCCACAATAAATGCTATGCCAGTATGGGGCATTCCAGTGTTCATCATTCAAGATATGAAGTTCATTAACTATAGAAACTTATTTGTGATTTATTTGAAACAAGCAGTTATGAAATCTTATGCCGCTCGCCCATGTTTTGTTAGTCGTTGAATTCTTACTCTTATTGAGGGAGAGGATGACACTAGGAGTTGGGGCAATTTTCTGGTTTATTTATCACACAATCACACAATGCCATACCAACCTGATGGGTTGGGGAAAATGTTGTCCTAGATGCTAGTCTAAGATGCTAAAATGCTGTCCTAAAAGCCAGTCAAGGATGCTGTCCTAACAACCAGGCCTTGGGCAGCAAAACCACCATGCATCCACAAGGACACAAGGACCATGTGCTGCAGCCCCACAAAGACCTTAGTACATAGACTTATCCATCATTCTCCCCCTAAGTCTTGTGCGTCGTCTTGTGGGAAAGTTGAACCATCCCGATCCTGGTGCAGAGTTCAAGGAACCTGATCCTCCCAAGAGGCTTGGTGAGCAAGTCTGCAAGCTGATCCTTGGTGTTGATGTAGCTCGCCTTGATGCTCCCTTCATCCAAGCAGCCTTGGATGAAGTGGTGCCTCACCTGGATGTGCTTGCTTTGTTCGTGGAAAACGGGGTTCTTTGCTAGAGCCAGAGCGGACTTGCTGTCTGAGCTCCACCGCTCTAGTGTCTCGGCCGAGGACATCACCAACTAGTCGAGTGAGCCAGAATGGAAGCAGTGGAGGCCGCTATGTACTCGGCCTCGCAGCTGGACAGGGCCACTATCTGCTGCTTGACCGACTGCCAGCTCACAAGGCACTTGCTGAGGAAGAAGAGGATCCTGCTCGTGCTCTTGCTGGTGTTGATGTCGCCGGTGTGGTCGCTGTCGTTGTACCCGACGAAGTGTGCCGCCCCAGGACACCTAGGGTAGTGGAGGCCGTGGTCGAGAGTCCCTGCAACGTAGTGGATGATCCTCTTCACAGCATGCTGTGCTCCGTCGTCGGTCACTGCATGAACCGACTAACGTAGCTGACGGAGAATGCCAAGTCCGGCCTTGTGTGGGCGAGGTAGTGAAGGCTCCCCACAAGACGCCGGTACTGTGTGGCGTCCACTTCCTTCGTCGTGTTGTCGCGGCTCAGCTTCACCCTCTCCTCCATTAGAGTGAGTTGGATTGCAGTCGGTGACCCCAGCTAGCTCAACGACGCGCTTGGCGTAGGCGGTCTGTTGCCTCGATTCCCAGGTAGAAGGAGAGGGGCCCATATCACTCATCTGGTAGGTGGCCTTCATATCTTCCTTGAACGCTGCCACCTTTGCATCCTTGGTGCCGGTGATCACCAAGTCGTCGACATAGATGCCCACCAGCAGGGCATTTCCTCCACTGCCACGCCGATAGACGACCACCTCGTGCGGGCTTTGCTCGAAGCCCATCCCCTTTAGCGTGGAATCCAACTTGGCATTCCATGCCCTCGGTCCTAGAGGGCCTTGCGCAGGCTGAGCACCTTGCCCTCCTTGCCCAGAGTCGCAAATCCCGGCGGTTGATGCAAGTAAACCTCCTCCTTCAAGTCGCCGTTAAGGAATACTGACTTGACATCCATGTGATGGACACGCCAACCCTCCTAGGCAGCTAGCGCGAGGAGTCGCACGGACTCCATCCGTGCCACGGGAGCGAAGGCGTCATCAAAGTCGACCCCTCCTGCTGCACGAAGCCTCGTGCTACCAAGCGAGCCTTGTGCTTGACGATGGCGCCGGCTTCATCCCTCTTCAGCTTGAACACCCACTTAAGGGTGATCGCGCGGTGACCACGAGGGAGGTCAGCAAGCTCCCAGGTGCGGTTCTTCTCGACCATCCATATCCAACTGCATCGCGGCGCGCCATGCCGCGTCTTTTTCGATCTCTGCAAAAGGCCGAGAATCGCCGTTGTCACACGCAAGGTGCAATTGTGCCTCCAGGTCGTGTGACACCAGTCGCACCGGTTGGTCGCCAAGAAGGTCCTCTACCGTGTGGTACCGCAGCGGCTCGCGGTCATAATATGTGTCAATGCGCTCCTCGTCGTGAGAGAGTGGGGAAGCGAACTCCACCGGGCTGTGCTCAACGTGAGCTGGTGCTGGAGTAGACGTGCCCGGAGGAGTGGCTGTCGGTGCTGGAGTACGTGGCGTCGCTGGCTGTGGTGGAGTTGGCGAAGGGCTCATTGCAGCTGAAGTCGTGGTCGGAGAGCGTGGTGCTGCCGGTGTAGTAGACGCCGGGGTCGATGGAGACTCGGGGACTGAGGTAGACATGCTCGGCGAAGAAGAGCTGCCTACTCCTACTCTCCCAGCTTCCTTGAAATGGATGTGCTCGACAGTGAAGTCGTCATACGTCGGAGTCGAGCCGTCGTCCACCGCCTTATCCCACGCCCATCCTCGCCCTTCGTTGAACCCAACGACTCGCGCCGTGCGCACACGCTGTGTCTTTGTGTCGAGGATGCGGTAGGCTTTCGAGCCCTCCGCGTAGCCGATGAATACTCCCGGAGTGCTCCTGTCGTTGAGCTTGCCGATGTGGCCAAGCTCCTTGGCGAACGCGAGGTTAGCCGAAGACCCGAAGTGGGAGACCGCCGGCTTACGCCCATGCCAAGCCTCGTATGGCGTACTGCGTCGAGCGCCTTGGTAGGCGAGCGGTTGAGGATGTAGATGACTGTCACCACCGCCTCTTCACAGAAGTCAGCCGACATCCCTCTTTGCTTGAGAAGGGCCCGAGCCATCCCCACAACCGTCTGGTTGCGCCGTTCGATGACGCCGTTCTGCTGCGAGCTGTACGGCACGGAGTAGTGGCGCTGGATGCCCTCATCAGCGTAGTATGGTGCGTAGCACGCGCAGCTTGCGGCCGCACTCCGCCTCCGCAGCAGCGTGCGCGCGCCTGATGGCATCCGCCGCCTCTCCCTTGTTGCCGAGGACCATCACCCACATGTAGCGGGAGAGGTCGTCGACGAGCAGCAGGAAGTAGCGTCGTCCTCCCGGTGTGGCCGGTGTCACTGGGCCACACAAGTCCCCGTGCACTAGCTCGAGCCTCTCCTTGGCTTGGAAGCTCGCGCGCTGGGGAAATGGAAGTTGCCTCTGCTTCGTCAACACGCTCGTCAACACGCAGATGTCGCATAACTTTTCCATATGGTCAAGACACGGCAGGCCTCGCACCATCTCCTTGGCACTGAGCCCTTCAGGGCCTTGAAGTGAAGGTGCCCGAAGCTCTCGTGCCACTGCCACGTCTCGTCGTCCCGATGAGCAGCAAGACAGAGGGGTTGTGCCACTTGCATGTTAAGGACGTAGAGTCGATTTGCACCTCTCGTTACCTTGGCAAGAAGGCGATGATGGCGATCCCAGATGCGTAGGATCTCATGCTCGATCAACACGCGCGAGCCATTCTCATCCAGCTGATCATGGAGTTCCTCAGCGCGGGGATGTAGTAGACACTGGTGAGCAGCCGGTGCTCTCCAGTCTTGGCGGTGAGGATGACAGAGCTGATAGGGTAAAGGTGTCCGATCTTTCGATGAGATCTTGATATGTCGATTTGGTGGGTGGAGTTCGTGCTTGACGATCCGACTACACGTGCGAAGCTCGTGCGCCAATGCAATCGCTAGGACAATCTCCGGGAGTTACTGATCTTGCGGATGCACGATCAGCCTGACCAGCGAGGGTTGTAATTTCTACTTGAAATCGAGAACAAGTAAGAACTAATATTGCAATCAAGATATTGCGGATGAGAGATGTATGCTTTATTCAAAAGTTGGGATTCTGAATAGTCGGTCTTCTTTTGGGCGTTGGCCTCAAAAGTCGAGCTCGTAGTTATAGCAATGGCTAACTTTAAATCTATAAGCAAAATCCAAGTTCTAATGACGGCTATGGGGGGTATTTGAGGAGGAAAAGTTAGGGGTGCGGCCAGCCATGGGTATGGCGGTCGAACCAAACGCTAACAGGCCTTTTCTCCTCAAATTCGGAGTCCTAAAGTTGATGACTTAATTGTTGCGAAAATTACATGGGCCTGGCCCAAAATAAAAGATGCGCAACACCATATAAAGCTATGGACGAATTTATGAAGTATCTTCTTGTATATTTCGTCCAAGTCTTCATTCTTTATTATGGTGGCTTCAAAGTTCTGAAATCCTCGCTCGTGGCGTCCTCTTCAATCCTCTCATGTTGTCTGCCATCTCCATGCATGTTCATGTTCCAATAGTTGTCCCTCTCATCCATCATTCTTAAGAGTAACAAACACATCTAATTTAGGTAGCATCATATTCTCATGTATGTAAGAGAGAGTTTCAAGAAATGAAAGTACCTGATAGTTAAGGGCGCGATTGGTAGCCTGCAGCCCTTTTTGGGCTCCCTGGACGAAGGCGCTGGGGGGCCTGGATCGCATGAAACGGGCCAAAAACATGGAGGGTATTTTGTTTGGTTGCCCACAACAGAATTCGCTGTCTCTGAGAGCCAACTTTGGCCCATTTGTTTGGATGCCTGCAAACCGAATTCCTAGCCCAGCAGATGCACTATCTAGCTGTTTGGTTAAGCACACAGGTGTTTTAAGAGTTACCCATTTTCAAACTCTCGTGAGCTTACCACAACATGCGAGATTACACCACCTGCTTGAAGAACAAGAGCCTCGCGATCACCACCATCAGTTCAAGGATGATGAAATCTCTAAACCTGTGTTCGCCATGGTGAGGCATTGCCTCAACAACCATTGCTTGGAGAGGCATGGCATGAGCAGGCATACTTTAAACAGGCAGGACTTGAAGAGCCATTCCTTAAGCAGGGAGTGCTTGAACAACTATACCTTGATAAGCCATTGCCTCATCGGCCAGGAATTGGTTGAACTCCTCCACTGCTTCCTCCAGAGTATGGTACCCTCTGTAGTTGTTGTTCGAGAAACCCACGAGTTGTAGACTTTGGGTGCCTCCCCCTGAACATGACGTACCACTAACAAAGAAACATGAGAGGTAAGTACATGATGAGGTAACAAATGGTGACATCAAGATCATAACTTACGGGAACATGCATTACAGTTTCCAAAAGGGGATCATAAGTTCTTCCTAGCACTAAGATGTTAACCTAGCACCACAACAAAAGTGGATGTCGTCCTACCACCGCATAGTCTTCATCACATGAGGGGTTTAGTATGTACCACCTCATCTTACTTACAGGCCATAACAAGTTTTTGAGTCCTAGCTACCACCAAAATGTACATCGCAAGATCATCATCTTCAGCAATCACAAGCAAGCATGCATGTCTCCCCAGCCCCACAATGCCCTAGGGCACGCACTACAGATTGAAGTAGTTCTTGGACAAGTAGTTCCTGAGCGGGACCCGTGGGAGTCTGCCATGGCAACAAAGGTGCACCCTGGGCCTTGTGGTTGACAAGGTGGTTCAGCGCCGCCATGAGAGCATCCGGGGAGTAGTCAAGCACGTCCATGACGGCCTTGTAGAGGTCAGGATGGACGTCGGTGGGCTTGTTCTTCCTGATCGCTTGCGCGACGTCCTTGACGGCTTCAGTCATGGAAGTGAAGGCCTGGAGCTCAGCCAGACCACCCCTCTTCCTCTTTCCTCCAGCTGGTGGTGCCGGAAATGGCTTGTCCGGACCATCGATGATGATGGTGTCGAACTCCTGGGAGTCTGTCCCGTACTCTGTGGGAGGTGAAGCCATGCCCATTGGCTCATTGGAGCCCATGGCGAACCTGCCGGTGGCGATCCCACCAACAAAGATGGTGTGCATCTTATGGTAGTTCAGTATGGGCTTGTTGAGGAACTCGGCGTCCTTGGGGTGATCCTAAACAGGGATGACAAGGAAGATTGTTAGATGTAGGCATGAATGATCAAAGGGCAGTCCTAGGTAATAAGGTGCTAAGCGTGATATGGCCCTGGTTAGTCTCTAGCACGATGGTGCAGGTCTCCTCATCCCATTGAGCGCCGCTCAGATCTCTCAGCTTGTTAATTTGGATCCACCTCGTCCTCCACTTCCTTAGGTGGTTGTACACCTGAGTAGAAGTCACCTCCGCTCCACAATGCTCGAAGAGCGCCTTGGAAACAGAAACAAGATGGACCTCTTTGAAGCCCTTGTCAGTACGAACGCCGGTCTTGATCAGGTCACACATTTTCTGGAGGATGAAGGTTGACTGGAAAGGCAACCACTTCATGGTGCCCTTCATGCTCGCAGTTGCGGTTTTGCGAGCTGAGGCTGCCTCACTCAGCTCCTTGTCCTTCTTTGCCTTAGCAATGTTCAAGGTAACCTTCGATGCCACGCTCTGGACTGTGCTCTGAGACGATCCGAGATGCACAAACTGAGGCTGGTCGGAACACTGCCCAACCACCACGTCCACAACCTTCGATGCCATGGGAGGCTGCGAATCGGCGACAAATGAAGGGATCTGGGACTCCTCGAAGGGGACCAGAGCCTGGCTAAGGAATTCCTGGCACAACGAGTCCTACATTGCCGCACAATGTAGAAGTAGATTATGACTATAACCTACATGAACAAATACTAGGCATACAAAGAAGAAGAAGCTTACACATGGCAAGATTTGTGCTACACATGCTAATACTCACAGATCAACGAAACTAAGCTTACATATGCCAAGATCTTTGCTACAAGCCGACATTAGGGATAGATCTAAGCAAAACAAGTCACAGATCTAACCCTAACAACATGAAAGTGCTCGAGATGTCATGGTGTTTGAACTTACAGTCATGGCTGGAGGTGGACGGAGGTGAATCCTTGTCGAAGAAGTGGTCGGAGCCGCCGTCGCCGCCAACACCGCCTACTTACCTTCCTTGCGCGCGGGAGAAGAGAGCTCGAAGAGGGGAAATGGCGATTTCGAACGAGGTGGTGAGAGGAGGGGGTAGAAATAGAGGGGCGGTCTCGGCGGAAGGTGACGAAATCCTCCCGCCCCCTTTTTCGCATGCGCGCGGGAGCTCGCGCCATCTCCATGGTCGCAGCCGCTCGTGCGGGGGTTGACCGCTTTTGGCTCACGGGAGCCAGAGACGAGGGTGGCTCTGGGGATACGCTCGATTCGGAGGTATTCCCAGGGCCTGTGTGGAGGGTGCTTTAACGTGCGTGCGGGCCACAATTTGGATGCAGCCCAAGAATCCAATCAACAGCCTCTTGGCTCCCCAGGGCCTAGTTGGACTCTTAGCAGGCTACCAATCGCGCCCTAAGTTGCTTGGCACGAGCTCGAGTGATAGGTCCTTGTATGTGCTCTGCTATAGGTGCAGCGGGTGTATCAATAGATGGGATATCCTCATCATGCTCCCCTTCTTGAATTGAAGTCGTCCTCGACGCAATCTCATCTTCTTCATCAAGGTAAAGCACTTACAACTTTTAATCTAAGCATCACCCTCGACACGTCCCCGCGCCCCGGCCTGGGCGTCTTTGCGCGGCTTGCCACGCTTGGAAGAAGACTTCCCCTTCTTGTCACCTTGGCATGGCAGGCATCCCACTGCTCCCGAGTCAGAAGTAGCTTCCAGCTAGTGGTGATGGGCCTCGAGAAGGGCTGTGGTTTGTTGGTGTCGACGACCTTGAGGCGACCTATCGCCTCCTCGATCGACATCATGGAGAGGTCCAGCAGAGATTTGATCGAGCGAGCCATCTGCTTGTACTTCTCGGGGACGCAGCGAAAGAGCTTCTTGACAGCTCTCTCCTCCCCGTAGGTGTCGTCGCCGAACTGCACCATCTTCTGCAGCAAAGTGCATCAACGTCCTCACCTGGCTTGAAGGCCAGGTTCTCCCACTCCTTGCGAAGTGCCTGCAGTGTGGACTTGCGAGCGCGGTCGCTGCCGATGCATGTCGCAACGATGGCGTCCCAAGCCTCCTTGGCAGTCCGCTTGTTGGAAAGCGAGAACTGCATCTTGGGCGGGACTGCGGCGATGAGGGCATCCAGCACCTGTCGATCCTCCTCATGGTGGTCGACGTCGCCGTACTAGACTGCCTCCCACATGTGCTGTACCTGGAGCCTGATCCTCATGACTGCGGCCCACTCGACGTTGTTAGTTTTGGTGAGGGTAGGCCACCCGACACTAGGGCCAACGTCCCCGACCACGGTCCGAACCCTATAGAGGCTGCGGTCTACGTCATCCCAGCCGCCGCCGCCGTGCGCGCCTCTTCCGGGAGCGCCAGCGCCGTGCGCGCCTCCTCCGGGAGCGCCACTGCCGTGCGCGGGGGCGTGCTTGGCTGCCCACTGCGCCACCCGCTCTTGCGCTGCGTCCCTTGCCAGCAGCTCGAGATCTGCGTCGGCGCTGCCGGAGGCAGAAACGGAGCTGTTGGCGCTGCCGCGCAATACCTCGGCCTCTGCCGCCGCCTCACGTGCTGCATCCGCCACCGCTGCTGCTTCCATCTCTGCTCTGGCTGCTGCCAGCTTCGTTGCTCTTGCCGCCGCCGCCGCTCGCTCACGCTCCTCTGCCGCGGCGAGTTCGGCCTCCTGCCGACGCCGCGTGCTCGAGGTGACCGAGTGGTGAGAGTGACCTACGGACATGGCTAGCCGCTGGGGGGGGGGGGGGGGGGGGCTGCTCGTCTGCGTAGAGGGAGAGGAGTGTGCAGAGGCAGCCGGAGCTGCTGCTGCTGCTACCGTCTGGGGCTGCAGCGAGGCCGGGGAAGGAGATGAGCAGGAAATGCTCAGGCTACAGGATAACCTGGCTCTGATACCAGTTGTTAGTTGCTGAATTTTTACTCTCATCGAGGGAGAGGATGACACTAGGAGTTGTGGCAATTTGCTGGTCTATTTCTCACACAATTACACAATGCCATACCAACCTGAGGGGTTGGGGATACATATTTATAGGCTGCTAGCCAGCCAAGCATATGCTAAAATGCTGTCCTAGATGGTAGTCTAAGATGCTGTCCTAAAAGCCAGTCAAGGATGCTGTCCTAACAGCCAGTCCTTGATGGGCACAAGGACACAGTGCTGCAGCCCCACAAAGACCTCATTATAGAGACTTATCCATCATGTTTTACGTTTTTTTATTCCTAAGTGCTTCTTGCTCTCGTTTGACATTCATTTACATATCGATGTAGATGACATTGGTAATGCTCAGTCACCAAAGAGATTATGCAATGAATCCAGGAACACGTTGGTTAACCAAAATTTGCAGACCCCACCACCAAAGCAAAGCCTGATGCTGAAAGCGAAATGGCATCCTCTCCAGTCAACATTTGCAAGGTTTGTCTCACATCTCAGTTTTTACTACTTTTCAAAATACTAATTTTCTGTTAGCGAAACATTCACAGTTTTTCTGAAGGTTATATTTATCACATGTTTCTTGTGTAGCCCCACTGTTAACAACCCTGTTGGTGGGAATGAAAAATGTGCTGAAGTAGGGGTTCAAATCTTCTTCTCCAAAGTGCGGGTCTCCTTGTAAACTGTCCTTCATTTTCTGCCATTTACTTTGTTGTTCAAATTTCTAATTCTAACTGCAACTTTAATAGATCTTGAAGCTGGCTGCTATTAGAATAAGAAACTTGTGTGAAAGGCTTCGGCATGTGGAACAGACAGAGCGTGTCTATAATATCTTCAAGCAGATTCTTGATCAACAGACAGCTTTATTTTTTAATAGACACATCGACCAAATTATTCTTTGTTCCCTCTATGGTGTTGCAAAGGTCTCACTTATGCTATTTAATGAGCTCCCTATTGCTTCTTTCGTGTTTCTGAGCTGACTATAGCTTTTCTGACAGGTTTCTCAGTTGACGCTGACGTTCAAGGAGATTGTTAGTAATTACAAAAGGGAACAACAATGTAAACCAGAAGTTTTTAGAAGCGTCTTTGTTGGGAGTACAAATCGCAATGGAGTATGTACTTGAACATGAGATTTCAGTTTATTTTTCTTCTGACAATTCTTTCCTAAACTTCTGATTTTCTTCTTTTTTCTTCCTCTCTTCTGACAATTCCTTCTTTCTGGCAGGGACTTGGATCACGCCATGTTGATATCATTGTTTTTTATAATGAGGTGTTTGTTCCAGCAGTCAAGCCTTTCCTGGTGGCACTGATCCCTTCTGGTGCTCGTCCAGATGACAAGAAGACTCAAAATAGTATTTGCTACTCTTCAGTTTTTATCTTCTGTCTATTCACTTGTAATTCACGAATATCATTCTAATTATGTTCATTGTAGGCCAAATTCCCGGATCACCAATGCCATCTCCCTTCTCGAATCTACCAGATATGTCCCCAAAGAAAGTCTCATCTTCTCATAATGTTTATGTTTCTCCTCTGCGGCAAACGAAGGTGTGGTTTTTGTGTCTGCTGTCTCCTCATTTCCATATTGAGTTGGTTTAATTTCTCCGTTTCTTCTTCATTCAGTATATGTAAATTCTTAGACTGACCTATGTATCCTGTCGGATGTCAGTATGCCTTTAGTTCAATAGGTTCTAAATTCTCCATAGAAGTCGACATAATACCTTTTGTACTGTTCAGAGGGGTTGTAACACACTAACACTTTTTACTGCAAATGTTTCTTGTGCTGCCACATTTCACCTTATTCTAAGTACGCTCAGGCTAATAGTTCCTATTTTTCTCACAAAGTGGAAAGTTGTCCATGATTCAAACTATAAGAGTGTGGGAAGCACTGAAAACTCGTCAAGTAAAAGTTCATACCCTTGACTAGATTTTCTTGACTGGCACAGAAAGGATAATTGTAAACTGATATAGGGAAAAAGGTTGCAGTAGTTGAAGTGTTAATGAAACCACTTTAAAAACATAAATTTTAATGTTGTATTAAGAAACACAGAGCTAATGGCTGTTGGTGGTTGGAAAATGCATCTTAGCAGTTAATGTAACTTGGGTGCATTTGGCATACTTGTATCTTGTGAATCATGCTTGAAAGTTGAAACTCCACCCTGTGGCGATGCTATTATGTAAAATAGCGAAACATATAGAACTGAAAACTGCGATATAAATGGATGTTTTTTATCTGGTTATCAATTTGTGGATAGAGATGGTCAGCACTAGCATATGACCGGGATATTGCGAGCACACCAAGCTTGGCTATGTTTGCAAGAGCAATATGATTACTTATATTGTATCTATGCAAATCAGAGACTAACTAGTTATGGGTAGTCATGGGGCGCTAACAAAAATAATCATGAGGTTGGATATGCCAGTGGCAAAATAAAGAGCTGAACCATCGCGGTACTACTAGAAAGACTATGTCTGCTATGGTGGAGGCATGGTCTGCTTTAACATCAGAACCCGTATATAAGCGATAACAGACACTTCGAGTTATTCTATGCTCTGCAAGTTCACTAGCAAATGGTTTATTTTAAAACATTCATTATGAGAGTGCAGTGAAATATAAGTTATAGTATGTTGTTTCTTAACCTTTTATTTTGCACCTTACATGGTCTAGGATACTATAACTGTATCTTCGCGAACTAATCCTTTGCAACCATGCTTCTCTATTTCACTTTACAGAAGGATGCATTGCTTTCACCAAGTTCGAGGAGTTTCTATGCATGTATCGGCGAAAGCACCCATGCTTATCAAAGCCCATCTACAGATCTGGCTGCTATAAATAACCGTCTAAATTAGTATGTCAATGTTTTTTTGCAACACGATGTTTTGTTCACAACACACTGCCATCACTCATTTCATTTTGAACCTGCAGCACCAGCAGGAGAATCAACACCAGAATAAACTTTGATGTGGTTAGTGACTCAGTGGTAGCTGGTACTCTGGGCCAACCAAATGGTGGCCCAGCATCTCCCGATCCTGCAGCTGCATTTAGCCCCTTATCAAAGAAGGGCAAACCAGGACCAGAGTCTTGAGCAAATAAAGGGGCATCTCTCTCTGTACATAGCTCACAATCCCACAGAAGGCTTTCTATTCTTCAGAATAAGTGGGTGAAGTGGAGTGCTTCAACTGTACATGTATGTGTTAGGGAGTACAAGTAGTAGCAGTACAAAAGTTTCTGATTACTTAGAAGTACCATTCCTGGTGTGTCATTTTATTTTTCTACTGATTAAAACAATTAGGGTGTAAGCTGTGTAAAATGCTAACCGGCCTTATTTTTCAGTGTATAATCTGTTGATCTTCTGTAGAAAATCCTGCATGGGTGAGATGGAATGTTTTTTTTGCCCCCAGCTCCCAGCAGTGATGTATTACCGTCTAATAGTATTAGGCATTTGATTTCTGGCTTTGCATATATGGATGGGAACTGGGTCTCGCTGCTTCAAGACTGGCTCTGTTGTCAGTTTATTCAGTCTATGCACGTTTGTACTTGCCATTTGTCGCTTGCTCCATCAGATTTATGGTTCGTATTTATTGTGATCACAAATGATCTTGTCGATGAAGCCATGTGAATATGTGACATTGATTCTTTTCAGTTTTTCTAGCTTTCTTTAGGAGGTCTCTGCATCTAATATGCCAAATCCTGAATGGACGTTTTCCTGTGATCGACACCAAGGGTACTGTCCATTGTCCTGAATTCATGTGAACATTCAGTGATCACTTCCGTATATATTTTCACAGTATCGATCTTTAGGAGCCAGGTATCATAACTTGAAGGAAACCATTACACAGATTTAAAGAACAAAGTTACAGGCAAACAAAGGCTGAAACATTTCACAATCGAAGCGTGGCTGTTAGGGCATCTTCAACGGCCCGACGCAAAACAGACCGCGGACGCCCGATTCGGTCTGATTTTAACCGGGGCTGGTAAAAACCCAGCCTAGCGGCCCGACGCATTTTGGCTGCGCTATCCATGGCAACGCAAACGCGGTCCAAATTTGGGCGCGGTTTGCATCGCCACTGATCGCGATCGCGCTGTCCGCACGCGTCGTCCTACTCCCCCACCCGAGCTCGCCCACCAGTGGCACCTATACCAAACACCCACATCGTTTCTCCCTCCCGACCCAGCCTTGCCGCCCGGACACCGCTACTTCCGCCTCCTATTGGTGCTCCCCGACTCGCCGGCTGTTGTGGCCTGCCGCCGGTGGCCTGTGCTCGCACTTCTCGGAATCTAGGTTACCGCATCTGACCGGCGTAGGCCTCGTTCTGGGCCACCTGCTTCCGCGCCCACGAGGTGTTTGGCCATTTGCGCGGCCGGTTTTCAGGTGAGATCCCCGGCCCGGCCACCTGAGCCATTGTATGTCTGATATAGGCACCAATGTTCATCATATGCCTACTTTATTCGTAGATGGAGCTGAGCAAGTCGATTCAAACGTTCTATAAGAACGTCATTGAGTCATCGTTGGATGAGGAGGCCGACGATGATACCGAGCTGATGATGGCCGTGGCAATGCTCCTCCATGAGTACACTTTGAGGCCAGTGTACAGGGCTCGGTCAAGGGACGCAAGCGCAATGTCAAGCGTAACCGTGAGAGGGGCCACTACCAACTCTATCGTGACTACTTCCATCCTACCATCCCAATCTTTGATGCGCAAAGTTTCAGACGTCGCAACCGGATGTCAAAGAAGTTGTTCTTGACGATTTTGAACGGAGTGAGGGCGCACGATGATTACTTCACCGCCAGGCCCGATGCCACCGGTAAGCTTGGCTTCACTTTTCATCAGAAATGTTCTGCAGCTATTCGCATGCTTGCATATGGAGTGGCCGGTGATCTCATAGAGGAGTACTTGCGAATGAGCGAGTCCACCTGCCTTGAGTCCATGTACAAATTCTGCAGAACGGTCATAGAAGTTTTTAGCACCGTCTATCTTAGAGAGCCCACTGTTGAGGACACTGCTAGGCTGCTGTCGATCAATGATGAAAGAGGATTTCCGGGAATGATAGGAAGTATTGACTGCATGCATTGGGAGTAGAAGAACTGTCCGTTTGCATGTCCAGGCCAGTATAGCAGCCATGCCGAGGGTTGCACGGTCATTCTTGAGGCCGTGTCATCGCAAGATCTTTGGATCTGGCACTCTTTTTTTTGGCATGGCCGGCTCTCACAATGACATCAACGTGCTCCAGCGTTTTCCGGTCTTTGCTAGGCTAGCGGAGGGAGATGCTCCAGTGTTTAACTATGAGATCAATGGCCATCCATACAACAAGTGATATTACCTTGCTGATGCCATCTATCCCGACTGGTCTACTTTTGTGAAGACAATTCGTGAACCAGCGGAGGAGAAAAATAGAAGGTTTGCTAACCGACAGGAAGCATGCAGGAAGGATGTGGAGCATGCATTTGGTGTGCTCTAATCTGCGAGGACATGGAGCACAGAGGTGATGTGGGAGGTCATGACTGCTTGCTTGATCATGCATAACATGACTGTCGAGGATGAACGCGATGATGACATCCATGATCAAGGGTGAGAGTTTTAGGGTGAGTTGGTTGTCTCACATCCAGGATTTAGGAGCAGCTACATTTGAGGAGTTCCTCCATGTGCACGAGGAGATTCGTGATCGCGCTCCTCACGATCAGCTTCAGAAGGATTTGATTGAACATCAGTCGGTATTGGCAGGAATTATTCTAGGAGACGACTAGTTTTATCGTGTCTTGCTTTCATTTGAACTATGTTTATTTGAACAATGTTGTCACTTTAAACTTTGTTGTATTCTCATTTACATCTCTCGTTATTGTAAAACTCATATTTATTTAATATGTTGTGTTTCATTTTATTGTGTATCATTTTTTAAAATGAGTTCGAGGCCACGCGGCCAACTCTTCAAATGCGTTGGGCCGCTAGGCGCTGATGACCCACAAGTATAGGGGATCGCAACAGTCTTCGAGGGAAGTATTACCCAAATTTATTGATTCGATACAAGGGGAGCCAAAGAATATATGTAAGCCTTAACAGATGAGTTGTCAATTCAGCTGCACCTGGAAACAGTCTTGCTCGCAGTGGTTTATCAGTAGCAACAGTTTTATAGTGGTGACAGTAGTGAAACAGTAACAGCAGTAGTAAAATAGCAACGGTAATAGTAACAGTAGTAAACAGTAGAAACAAATACTGTAGGCATAGGGATGGATTACGGGCGTTGCATGGATAAGATAATTCATGAAATCAATGAGACATGGGCATTGCAGATAAATAATGATAAAGCATCCTAGTACAAACAATCATAGGCATGTGTTCCGTATATAGTCGTACGTGCTCACAAGGAGAAACTTGCACGACATCTTTTATCCTACTAGCCTGTTGCAGCAGGGCCTCAAGGGAAACTACTGGTAATTAAGGTACTCCTTTTAATAGAGTACCGGAGCAAAGCATTAGCACTCGGTGAACACATGTGATCCTCACATCATAGCCATCCCCTCCGGTTATCCCAATTTCTGTCACTTTGGGGCCTCGGGTTCCGGACAACAATATGTGTATACAACTTGTAGGTAAGACCATAAACAACAAGTATCATCATAGAAATAATAACATGTTCAGATCTGAAATCATGGCACTCGGGCCCAAAGTGACAAGCATTAAGCACAACAAGTTGCAACAATGTCATAGGCACTAAATAAAGATACTAGGCACTATGCCCTAACAATCTCATATCAAATTACATGGATGATCTCATCCAATCCCTACCATCCCCTCACCTACAGCGGGGGAATTACTCACACATGGATGGGGGAGTCATGGATGGTTGACGGAGGAGCGTCGGTGATGATGGTGATGAAGATCTCCTCCGAATCCCCGTCCCGGCAGGGTGCCAGAACGGAGTTTCTGGTTCCGAATCGCGGTTTCTGATGGCGGCGGCGCAGCGGAAGGCTATCTGGGAAAAACGTCGTCTCCCCGATATTATTATGTCAGTGGGTATATGTAGGCGAGAGGGGAGGTCGAGAGGGCTGCTGGGGCCTCCTCACGCCAGGGTGGCGCGGCCAGGGCTGGGCCGCGCCACCAGTGTGTGAGGGGCCCTCAGGCCTCCTCTCCCTCCTGTCTTCTGGCTCCGTGGGTCTTCTGGTGAAATAGGATTTTTGATGATTTTTCCCGAATTTTTACTGAAAGTTGGATTTCTGCACAAAAACGAGACACCAGAGCAATTCTGCTGAAAACAGCGTCAGTCCGTGTTAGTTGTATTCAAAACACAC
Organism: Dactylis glomerata; assembly: GCA_007115705.1. NCBI lineage: Eukaryota > Viridiplantae > Streptophyta > Magnoliopsida > Poales > Poaceae > Dactylis > Dactylis glomerata. The sequence continues at coordinate 5,070,288 of QXEO01000270.1, forward strand.
AAATTAGAGGAGAAACAATAGCAAAAGTGTTCGGGAAAGTAGATACGTTTTGGACGTATCAGGCGCAGTGCCGACGCAGACGGCCAAGGGGGAGGACAACTCCCCGTTCGTGTCAGCGGCCCGACGCAAACGGTCCAAATCGGCCACGATTTAGGGCCAAAATGCGTTGGGCCGTTGGAGATGCCCTTAGCTACCTTTTCCCCCCATTAGTTCTCAGCTCTATCTTTACTATTGGCAGGGATTTAACATGTGCTAGAGCTTTTTATTTGTAAAACAGAGATAAAAATTTATTTTGAGAGGTGGTTGTTCTATGTCAACGACTAGCAATGGGGACTTGCTATCTTCCATAATAAACAAGTGAGAGCGGTTCCGAGTTCTTTGAAATTTTGGCACATTGGTGCTCTTTATAAAGCTTTGGCACTCCTCCCCACCTTTTTTCCTTTCTCAAACCATGGCTAACCGATTCCATCGGGTGCCCACCAACTTTCACATTCCATTGGAGGAGTGCCTTTTTTCTTTCTTTTAGAATTAAGATTATAATGGTCTGGCCAGCTCCCTTGCAAAATTAATGACGAGCAGATGAAGCTGCCTAGTCGAGGGGTACTTAATTTAATATGGAAGATAGCAATTCCGACCACTACGTCCCCATGAGCTAAAAACAGTGGCACAAAATGAGAAGTAGTTGAAAGTTTTGAAAGGTAGCACATGAAAATTTATTTGGAATGGCTTTCAAATACCATGCATAGGAATTTATAGTGGACTCTTTGGAAAACTTGGGTTTTGGTAATTGGATGCACGAGTAGAGCTCATACTCAGTACAAGTGAAGGCTAGCAAAAGACTGGGAAGCGACAATCGAGAGAGCAATAACTATCATAATCATGCTTGCGACAAAACAAAATTAATATAGGCATAAAAATGATACAAAAACTCTGAGGCAATTTAGATCATCGAGGCTTAATTGACTTTTTGTTCAGTCATATGCATGCTTGAGCATGTGCCAAGTCGATTCAAATGAAGATTTCAGAGGAGGATACCACAATAACATACCATATTATGAATAAAACAATGCATGCAAGCGTCTACATGACATGCTACAAGCTAATAGTAAATTGAAACTAATCATATGAAAGCAAGAACTACAAAGCATCCATTAGATAACATATACCTTACATGAACCAACTAAGCATGTCCACATAAATGAGTATATGTACAAAAATGAAAACAAATAGAGTTCATACCAGCCTCCTACCACATCTCGGATTGTCGTATGTCGTCATTATTGCTCTTCACTTGTGTGGCTTGAATAATATAAAGTGAATACCAAGCTCCAATGGAGTAACGGGAGACTGAACTCTGCAACAAACTTTACAAAACCGAAGAAGAACAACAAATATTTTTGGGGTTTTCGATTTTTGAAACAAGAATGAAAGAAAATAGTGAACAAAGTGGAATATTTTTGGATTTTTCTAGTAGCAAACCGAAAATAGCAAGTAAAGCAACCCAAAGATAGCAAACTAAAAAGACAAACAAAGAGAAACAACGGAAATATTTTTGGTCTTTTTGTGTTTTGGAAAAGTGGAAATAAGAACGAGAACACTAGAGAAAGCGAAACATGGATATACAAAGGTCCGACAAAATATAATATGTAGATGAGTGCATCGTCGGCGTACCTCCCCCAAGCTTAGGATTTTGGCCTAAGTGGAGATCAATCCCAACTTGGCCAGCTCGGCCACGAGGTGGCGCCTCCGTAGTGTGACGAAGAAGCACCATCGTCCTGATATGAGCTCGAGGACACCCCGGAGTGGTACGTGGTGAAGTGATAGGCCGGCTCCTCCTCTTCCTCCTGGACCACCGCACCGTGTTGGATATTGAAACCAAGCAACCTAAGCTGATCGTCCAACTCCTCCTTCGTGCGCGACCATGGCCGCACGTGAATGCTGAACAAGTTAGGCTGAGGCAAGGGAACTTCCCTTTCCTCTCCATCAATAAATAACATCCTGTAAACTAATTTCCCTGCACAAGAGTTAGCAGTAACAAAATGATGGAGTTTCATGGCAGCAAGATCAAGCCTCTATGGAGCCAATAATATATCATTAGGAGCAATAGAAAGTCCTAGCTTAGCAACAATGCGCGCGGCAATAATACCTCCATAAATAGGTCCCCTAGCGGCTAGGCGATGAGCAATAATAGCACCAAGGTTATACTTCCTACTAACATCAAGAGCGGTAGCTAGAAAAGCTAAATGATAGTTGGAGATATTGCTAGTGTTTTCTCTACCAAGTACACTAGTTGCAAGATAGTAAGTGAAATATCTAATAGCTGGGAGCTGAATGTTTCTTATCTTGCCACGCTGTGCGGTGCGGTCATCATCATTGGTCACCCCTCGGTAAAGCTCCAACAAATCAGCGGGGTGATTTTGTATCCTCTTGGCCGTTCCAAACATGGGAATACCTAAAATAGAACAAAACCTCCCCAAAGGCATGGTGATAGACTTATCATAAATCTTAAATGCAATGGAAGGATTGAAATGAGCGTTAGTAAATTTAAAACTTTCAACGAAAGTCTTTGTAAGCATAGCATATTGGTCACTTTCATCTGTCATGTAAGCAGTCAACCCAACCCTGTTAATAGGGAGCAAGAAATCATCAAGAATCCCTGCATCACTCAAAAAGTTAATACAAGGGAAGGTGGATGGATGTGCATCTCCATCGTCCCCTTCAAGGTTTGGTGACATGAGATCCTCATTATAAGACATCCTATATTGAGCAGTGGATCTAGAGGGCCTTGATGACCTTGGTGCATCACTTTCAAACACTTCTCCATATGTGAAGTTGTCCATCTCCTTTCTCTGAAATTTTTAACAAACTCATAAAAGGTGATTTTAAGACAAGCAAGTGTAGGAAACTACTATAGTGGGTTACTAGAGAGCTAACATGCATCAAAATAACAATTCTAAGCAATAGAACAAGCATGCATAATCATTTATCCTGCCACCTACAATGCTAAAATACTCAAGAAATACTTCACCAAAAGAAATTCTACTTGGACAAGTAGAGGAGTCACATACCGGAGAATAAATGCTCCAAATTTTAGCAGAAATGTTGGGCTGAGCAAGGAGATCGAAAAATCGAGGTGAAGAACAGCAAGAACTCGGGTTTGAGCTGGATGTGTCGTTGTTTTCGGGAGAGAGAAAGAGCAGGGGAGGAAGAGATAAGTGAGGGGCCAGGTGGGGCCCTCTCACACCTGGGTGGCGCGGCCAGGGCTGGGCCGCGCCACCTATGTGTGAGGTGGCGTGGCAGCCCCTCCTGGTGCCTCCCAGGTGTCTCTCTGCCCTATTTTTGACATAAAAATTTATAAAGAATTTTCTGGAATTTTTCAAGAAACTTTATTTTTGAGGATTTTTCAGAAATTGGCATATCGATAAAAATTCAGAAAAGCGAGGATGAAATGATTTCAAGCAAATCAAAACTAAGCATGCAGCATCTTTGAGATACTCTTAATCATGCAACTAAACTGAAGGAATAAAATTGATGAAAGTAAATACAAGTGGGGTGGAGTGGATGCGGTGAAAATGAAGTTTCGTTCATATAAAATCACTTTGTTAACAAGGTTGATCAAGTCTTGTTCCCAAACTAACTTTATATGAGGCAAAACTTTGCACTTCACTAGAATGCTTATGTTACCTCAACTTTGATAGGCATAGTCCCAATCATAACAATTTTATATTCTTCCTTGGGCCTTCGCTCTGAACAAATGATTTGACCAACTTTGATGGTCTCAACATGCTTGACGGAATTTAGAGCATTCTTCCTATCAATCTTCTTGGGAAAATAAACCGTGTACTCTTTATCATTAACATTAAAAGTGACTTTTCCTTGATTGCAATTAATAACAGCACCTGCAGTATTTAGAAAAGGTCTCCCAAGAATAATAGACATATTATCATCTTCAGGCATTTCCAACACAACAAAATCAGTTAATATTAAACAACTGTTAGCAACTTGAACAGAAACATTTTCACATATACCAATGGGAATAGTAGTAGACTTATCAGCCATCTGTAGAGATATATCAGTTGATACCAATTTTTCTAAATCAAGTCTCTTATAAAGAGAAAAAGGCATGACACTAACTCCAGCTCCCAAATCACATAAAGCAGTTCTAACATAGTTATTTTTAATGGAGCAAGGAATAGTTGGTATACCTGGATCTCCAAGCTTCTCCGGAACTTTACCATCAAAAGAATAGTTAGCAAGTAGTGTGGAAATTTCCTCACTAGGAATTTCCCTTTTGTTAGTAACAATATCTTTCATATATTTTGCATAAGGAGGCATTCTAATAGCATCAGTCAAAGGAATTTGCAAAAATAAAGGTCTCATCCATTCACAAAACCTGTTGTAGTGTTCTTCTTCCTTGGACTTGTGTTTCTTACTAGGAAAAGGCATTGGTTTCTGTACCCAAGGTTCTCTCTCTTTACCATGCTTGTTGGCAATGAAGTCTTCTTTGGTGTACTTTGCATTTTTATCAATCTTTTCTGGTTCTTCTTCAACTTCTTCTTTATCAGAAGCATCTCCTGGTTCAGTTTCAGCATCAGAAATAGAAACAGTGTTAGGATCTTTACCTGCATAAGATGATTCTGTAGTTGTTTTATGCTTCTTCTTCTTCTTCTTAGAAGGAATATCATCATTTGAAGTGCGTTGAGAATCTTGCTCGACCCTCTTAGGATGTCCTTCAGGATATAATGGATCTTGAGTAGCAGCGCCACTTCTTGTGCGTATTTCACATGCTTGCTTCTCTCTTGCGGCATTAACTAGCAAGTCTTTTTGTACCTTGGTAAGCTGATCAATTTGTGTTTGAACCATTTAAAAATGTTTAACAAGTATCTTCACATCATTGGCGGTTCTCTCCACAATATCCTGCAACTTGTTAATAGCTCTAGAATTTTCCAACAGATGATTATGCACCATTCTATTAAAATTTTCTTGCTTAACAATAAAATTATTAAATTCATCTAAGCATTGATCAGGAGGTTTAGAATAAGGAATATCTCTTTCATCAAAGCGTTGGAGAGAGTGTACCTCAATGGTAGATGAGTGAGGGATTGGCTTACATAATTCTTCTATAGGAGGTAAATTCTTCACATCTTTGGCCTTAATACCTTTCTCCTTAAGAGATTTCTTAGCTTCCCTCATAACTTCATCATTTAATTCAATCATCCCTCTCTTCTTCGGCGTAGGCTCTGTAGATGGCGCAGGGGTTGGTGCTGGTGTTGGCTCAACTAAAGTCCAATCATCATGATTCCGGCTTATTTTAGCCATTAATTCTTCAGCTTCAGCCGGAGTTCTTTCCCTGAAAACACAACCAGCACAACTATCCAAATATGACTTAGATTCATCCGTTAGTTCATTATAAAATATATCAAGGAGTTCATTTTTAGGCAATGGCTCTTTAGGCAAAGCTCTAATTAAAGAACAAAACCTTGTCCAAGATTTAGGCAATATCTCTCCTTTTCCCTGTTCAAAATCAAAGATTTTTTGCACAACAGCATGTTGAGCACTAGCAGGAAAATATTTCTGAAAGAAAGCATTAACCAAAGCAATAGGACTAGTAAGAGATCCAGGAGACAAGCTATTAAACCAAGTTTTAGCAGCATCTTTCAACGAGAAAGGAAAAATCTTAGCAACAAAGTAAGTGCGGAGCTTAATATCATCAGAAAACAAATTACTCAAAGTAGAAAGCTCATTCATGTGCCCCATAGCACTCTCATCTTTAGTACCACAAAAAGGAGTTTTCTCAATAATAGATATGTAAGATAAATCCAAAGAGAAATCATAATCCTTGTCTCTAATATTTATGGGAGAAGCAGCAAACTTAGGATCAGGAGACAAATTATATCTAACAGAACGCCTTGCAAGAAGTTCTCTAACATTACCAGCATTACGAGCAGCACGTGCTTCAGCAATAAAATCATCATTAAGCTCAATATAAGCATCGTCATCATAATCATCACTTGGACATTCCCTAGACTCAGGTGAACTAACAGGTGTAACAGTGGTGTTTCCCAACTTAGCTCTAGCAATAGTAGCATCTAAAAAGGAACCTAGTGAACCACTCTCATCAAGCACAGTAGAAGCATCATCTAAATTATCAGTGGCATTTTCAATCTCAGCAGAAGTAGTAGCAGTAGCATGTGGGTGTGGTGGTGTAAGCAACTTACTCATAACAGATGGCGAATCAAGAGCAACAGAGGTGTTGAGAGTCGTACCTCTTCTTGTAGTGGATGGCAATATAGGAACTTTTCCATCGCGAGGTTTACCCATGATGAAGGGATTGCAGTGAACTTACAAATAAAGCTATGCTCCCCGGCAACGGCGCCAGAAAATAGTCTTGATGACCCACAAGTATAGGGGATCGTAACAGTCTTCGAGGGAAGTATTACCCAAATTTATTGATTCGACACAAGGGGAGCCAAAGAATATATGTAAGCCTTAACAGATGAGTTGTCAATTCAACTGCACCTGGAAACAGTCTTGCTCGCAGTGGTTTATCAGTAGCAATAGTTTTATAGTGGTGACAGTAGTGAAATAGTAATAGCAGTAGTAAAATAGCAGCGGTAATAGTAACAGTAGTAAACAGTAGGAACAAATACTGTAGGCATAGGGATGGATTACGGGCGTTGCAAGGATAAGATAATTCATGAAATCAATGAGACATGGGCATTGCAGATAAATAATGATAAAGCATCCTAGTACAAACAATCATAGGCATGTGTTCCGTATATAGTCGTACGTGCTCACAAGGAGAAACTTGCACGACATCTTTTGTCCTACCAGCCTGTTGCAGCAGGGCCTCAAGGGAAACTACTGGTAATTAAGGTACTCCTTTTAATAGAGTACCAGAGCAAAGCATTAGCACTCGGTGAACACATGTGATCCTCACATCATAGCCATCCCCTCCGGTTATCCCAATTTCTGTCACTTTGGGGCCTCGGGTTCCGGACAACAATATATATATATATATTCAACTTGTAGGTAAGACCATAAACAACAAGTATCATCATAGAAATAATAACATATTCAGATCTAAAATCATGGCACTCGGGCCCAAAGTGACAAACATTAAGCACAACAAGTTGCAACAATGTCATATGCACTAAGTAAAGATACTAGGCACTATGCCCTAACAATCTCATATCAAATTACATGAATGATCTCATCCAATCCCTACCATCCCCTCACCTACAGCGGGGGAATTACTCACACATGGATGAGGGAGTCATGGATGGTTGATGGAGGAGCGTCGGTGATGATGGTGATGAAGATCTCCTCCGAATCCCCGTCCCGGCAGGGTGCCAGAACGGAGTTTCTGGTTCCGAATCGCGGTTTCTGATGGCGGCGGCGCAGCGGAAGTCTATCTGGGAAAAATGCCGTCTCCCTGATATTATTATGTCAGGGGGTATATGTAGACGAGAGGGGAGGTCGAGAGGGCTGCTGGGGCCTGTGTGTGAGGGGCCCTCAGGCCTCCTCTCCCTCCTGTCTTCTGGCTCCGTGGGTCTTCTGGTGAAATAGGATTTTTGATGATTTTTCCCGAATTTTTACTGAAAGTTGGATTTTTGCACAAAAACGAGACACCAGAGCAATTCTGCTGAAAACAGCGTCAGTCCGTGTTAGTTGTATTCAAAACACACAAATTAGAGGAGAAACAATAGCAAAAGTGTTCGGGAAAGTAGATATGTTTTGGACGTATCAGGCACAGTGCCGACGCAAACGGCCAAGGGGGAGGACAACTCCCCGTTCGTGTCAGCGGCCCGACGCAAACGGTCCAAATCGGCCACGATTTAGGGCCAAAATGCGTTGGGCCGTTGGAGATGCCCTTAGCTACCTTTCCCCCCCCATTAGTTCTCAGCTCTATCTTTACTATTGGTTCTCAGTTGGTGAAGTCACTTTACCTCTACATCATTTAAGTGACCAAAATATCCCTTACAATCAATCACCCCATCCTATTTTTAGCGCTAACAAATCAGGGTAATCAATTCCTTCTATCTTTCTCTCCTCGCTCGACCAAATCCCCTCCTCCGCTCCTCAGAACAGAACAGGACCGCCGCTGTAATCTTCTTACCTATAAGATTGGAGTTGGTGAAGTCACTTTTGCTATACATCTTTTGGTTTCCGAAATTACCCCTACCAAAAAAATGATCGATAGCAAACATCAAATCGTAACATTAATTGGCCCATAATTTTCGCTAATCTTTACTATTAGTTTGCAGTTGGTGAAGGCACTTTGCCTCTACATCATTTGATTTCCTGTTATGCCCCTAACAAATACCCCTTATCGCCATAAAAGGAAGGGGTACAATCAAGAAATCACAATAATTAGAAGACCACCGTAAATATGTAAACATAAATCACAGGATTGCATACACAATTAAAGGGTAATTAATAATCAAGCTTGCGAGCAAATATTATCCCCGGCATCATCTTTACATAATAAATTCAGAAATCATGTCCATCCTTACATCCTAGAAGCATGTCCCAGCTTGTACAAGGAAACAGGCAAAAAAAATCATGCCCCAGAAAATCATGTCCCAAGTCGTATAAGGAAACAACGATCACATCCTAGAAATCCCGTTAGCTCATGCAAGGAAAGAGCAATCACATCATAGAAATCATGTCGTAGCTCAAACAGCAATCGCCCTCGCACCATTGCTACGAAACGGCATAACTGGACAGAATAGATATTCGTAATTTTAAGTAAAATTATACTTTGGCTCAGGATATCATTTTCATCAGTATGGTTTCGAATTCAAATGCGGGATGTGTGCATATCCGGTATTTCCGGTGCCTATGTAAATATGTAATTAGAGCATGATACTAGATGCATATGGATGTTGATACGTGAAAAACGGGCTGGTGGTATGAATTATTTATTTTTATTTCTTAGAGCTTTGTTGCATGCATGCAGATAGCGGACACATGAGAAAGTTTGTTAATGCTTAAATTATGTAAAATCGGTTGAATGGATGTTTTGGAAAATTTAATAATATTTTATTTTAAAAATGTTTTGCCATGTACTTTTAACAATGAATAACTTTTGCATGATGTTTCCATACTTATGCAAATCCATACTCAAACACAGAAGATCGATGGTGTGTTTGTATTTAACTTTTGAGATTGTTTGATAATGAAACATGAAGTGGGATAAAAATATTTATTATTGGTTTGCAGTTGGTGAAGACACTTTGCCTCTACATCATTTGATTTCCCGTTATGCCCCTAACAAATACCCCTTATCGCCATAAAAGGAAGGGGTACAATCAAGAAATCACAATAATTAGAAGACCACCGTAAATATGTAAACATAAATCACAGGATTGCATACACAATTAAAGGGTAATTAATAATCAAGCTTGCGAGCAAATATTATCCCCGGCACTATCTTTACAAAATAAATTCAGAAATCACGTCCATCCTTACATCCTAGAAGCATGTCCCAGCTTGTACAAGGAAACAGGCAAAAAAATCATGCCCCAGAAAATCATGTCCCAGGTTGTATAAGGAAACTACGATCACATCCTAGAAATCCCGTTAGCTCATGCAAGGAAAGAGCAATCACATCATAGAAATCATGTCATAGCTCAAACAACAATCGCCCTCGCACCATTGCTACGAAACGGCATAACTGGACAGAATAGATATTCGTAATTTTAAGTAAAATTATACTTTGGCTCAGGATATCATTTTCATCAGTATGGTTTTGAATTCAAATGCGGGATGTGTGCATATCCGGCATTTCCGGTGCCTATGTAAATATGTAATTAGAGCATGATACTAGATGCATATGGATGTTGATACGTGAAAAACGGGCTGGTGGTATGAATTATTTATTTTTTATTTCTTAGAGCTTTGTTGCATGCATGCAGATAGCGGACACCTGAGAAAGTTTGTTAATGCTTAAATTATGTAAAATCGGTTGAATGGATGTTTTGGGAAATTTATCAATATTTTATTTTAAAAATGTTTTGCCATGTACTTTTAACAATGAATAACTTTTGCATGATGTTTTCATACTTATGCAAATCCATACTCAAACACAGAAGATCGATGGTGTGTTTGTATTTAACTTTTGAGATTGTTTGATAATGAAACATGAAGTGGGATAAAAATTTGGGTGAAACACAACATACTTTCAATGATATTATACAATCATCAGTAATACAAAATAAAAATTATACTTCAAACCTATTTTGGCATATTTTATATCCATTGCAACCCATGAGGCGATATTTGACATATTTTTAAAATTTATGACGATTACTTCATCTATGCCTCGCTATTTTATTTTAATATTCCATAGCAATCGCACGGTCATTCAGCAAATGTGGGATGTGTGCATACCCGGCATTCTGGTACCTATGTAAATATGTAATTAGAGCATGGTAGTAGATGCATATGGATGTTAATACCTGAAAAACGGGCTGGTGCTAATAAATAATGAGGTGGTATGAATTATTTATTTTTATTTCTTAGAGCTTTGTTGCATTTGCAGATAGCGGACATCTGAGAAAGTTTGTTAATGCTTAAATTATGTAAAATCGGTTGAATGGATGTTTTGGAAAATTTAACAATATTTATTTTAAAAATGTTTTGCCATGTACTTTTAACAATTAATAACTTTTGCATGATGTTTTCATACTTATGCAAATCCATACTCAAACATAGAAGATCGATGGTGTGTTTGTATTTAACTTTCGAGATTGTTCAAAAATGAAACATGAAGTGGGATAAAAATTTGGGTGAAACACAACATACTTTCAATGGTATTATACAATCATCATTAATACAAAAAACAAATTATACTTCAAACCTATTTTGGCATATTTTATATCTGTTGCAACCCATGAGGCGATATTTGACATATTTTTAAAATTTATGATGATTACTTCATCTATGTCTTCCTATTTTATTTCAATATTCCGTAGCAATGCACGGGCATTCAGCTAGTCTTTACTATTGGTTCTCAGTTGGTGAAGGCACTTTGCCTCTACATCATTTGATTGCCCAAAATACCCCTAACTAAAAAACTGAAATGCAGAATTAATACGGAATCAATCTGGTCCTGTTAAGGAATATATTTTCAATCAATCTTTCTATACTTGGAAAACTATAGTAAATAGAGGAATTAATATAGGAAATATTTCCTTGTTCTGCCCCATCAATCAAGATAAATATTTCCTTATTTCGCTCAACAAATATCACGTCAATCAAACAAAATATTTCCTTATTTTTTGCAACAAATATTACGTAAATAAGCAAAAAAAAAAATCTTGTTTTGCCCAATAAATATCACGTCAATCGAACAAAATATTTTTTTGTTTTTCTCAAAAAATATCACCTCAATCATAGATGTTTTACTCATCAATTGCTTCCTAAGAAACCAGTGATGGTACATGCTGAAATGAAATCAGCGATTTGTTTGACCGATTGGAAATACGGGAATAGTAGACGCTACCATAAAGAAACACGATTGCTCTTGGCCAAAGGAGTTTGAGTCCAATGCCTTAAATCGCTAAGGTCACGTTTGACTGCATGTGAATTTACACCAATTTCAGCTTACGAGGGTATAAATGAGACACCGGTTTATTTTTCATAATCAAAAAATTGTTTGAGTAAGAAAATATTTGGAATGACCAAAGGAACAACCGGAAATCAATCAACGGGTAGAGAAGCTAGCGAAATCTACAGCAGGCATCGAACGCCTGACGAGAACACCGACTATTCAACTACTAAAAAGATATATAGAAATAGGGAAATATTCGTTTTGATTTAAATCCTACAAAAGTGACTCGGCATATATTTATCGAGCTGATGGATAAGGTGACAATACATGCTGAGGAAAAATGAAGTAGCAAGATAAGAGAGTGGCACAACATCGTAGTGACGACATAGGTAGACAAGAACTAGGAAGAGAAAAATGGTGGCTTTACTATTCGTGGTCTAGGTTAAACGACAAAAATTGCATGCTTCTTGCATCCATTCTAAAATAAGATAATCTTTTGCTTATGAGATTACTACCTAGATGTGTTTCGTAGTGAGGATATCATCTTAAGTCTGAGCCCATTTCAAGGTCAAGAAGACCATATAATTTATTGAATCAGACTGGCTATATATGTGGTGTTTCAGATGCACCCTTTGGATGACAATGTTACTACAATAGTATTTTTTTCCTTAAGAAAAACCAAAGATCGGAACCTCGCTTGGGAGGGTTGCCAAAGTGTAAAAAAAGTGAGTATAGTGGTTTCCTCTGGTGGGAGGGGAGGAGAGGGACACGCATGATGAGTTATGGGGGTGGGGGCAAGTAAGCAACTCATTTGACTGTAGTAGAAGAGATGGCATGACAACGATGAATAGTTGTTAAGAAATAAATGCTCCGTGCAAAAGATATCATGATTTAAATCAAACTGCTTTGATAAATTTATTTTTACAATGTTACTCCGTAGCAACGCACGGGTATTTAGCTAGTCTCTACTAATAATACGGCTTAAAGACGTGATGGTTAAAAAACCGTGGTACGTCAAAAAAAACCAACACCTCTTCGTCCGTCAAAAAGATCAGCCCATCCGTGTGGTACGTCAGAAAAATCGGGCAATGACCGGTCCCGCAATCCCACATCGCCCTCCTCCGCTTCGAACTCCAACAATCCAAAGCTCCGTCGCCTCTCCCTCCCGATGGCCAGGCTTTCTCTGCGCCGACCTCAGCCGCCTCCCTGGCCCCTTCCCCGATCGAGCTCTCCTCTATTTTTATCTCTGTGGCCGGCGGCCATGGCCCTGGCCGGGTCCTCCTCCAACATCCGCACCGCGCTGACGCGCTCGGTCATCCATCCGCGTCGCAGATCCATACATAGGAGGCGGCCCAAAGCTAGCAGTGCTGCCGCCTCCCCACGAACGCTGAAGCCATGACTTCCACGTCGCACCGCCGGCAGGAAGCTCACGTGGATGAACGGGAGAGGACTATGGAGGAGGAGCTTGCACGGGTCGCCAGCAGGAGGTGCGCGAACACCGCCCACTCTGTTGTGCCTCCACTGGCAGTAGGGTCGCCGCGCGCAGGCGGTCCATGTGCACGGACGCAAGCGCCGCCACAGAGAGTCGCGATCCGCGGCCAAAATCGAGGACCGCATTCAGGTGGTGCATCGCCCACGTCATACCTGACGATGAGGCAGAGGGGACGGGCAGCACGAGCGACAACGGAAAGACCATCCCGACGAACGCTGACGCCGTGACTCCCGCCGTCGCATCGCCGGCTGGAAGCTCCCATCGATGAAGGGGAGAGGACGATAGAAGAGGACATCACGCGGGTCGCTAGCAGGATGTGCGCGAACGCTGCTAGCGCTGCCGTGCCTCCACTCACAGCAGGGCTGGAGGGCACCAACCAGTACGCCATGGTTGTTTGGGAGGTGCGCTGTTGGCAACCGCCCATTTTTATTTCTTCGTTCTAGCCATACAATCCTGACATGGCATGATTTTCATGGTGCCACTCTTCGATTGGATCCTCTGTTCTTCGAATTTTTGACATAAAAGACCACCTGCGTGAGTGAAATGCTAGAAAAGACCACCTGTGAAATTTTTTGCACGTGGCACGTGCCGCCTGGGCCGACGCCGGCACGAGGGTGCCGCCACCAGCAACGCCGGCATGTGGCCTGGCCGTGACGCGGTGGGCCCTGCCGCCATCCTAGGTGACGGCATGCCGACGTGGAGCATGCCGCATGAGACTGAGGCGGGACGTCCACAAGGAAAATAGCATGCCGCCACCTACAATGGTGGCAGGGCCCACTGCTTGAGGAAAATAGCATGCCGCCACCTACAATGGCGGCAGGGCCCACTGCTTGCATGCATGCTTGTGTAAACAGTACAAGGAAAATAGCATGCCGCCACCTACAATGGCGGCAGGGCCCACTGCACTATGAATTTTTGTTTCATGTGTGTGCCAGGCCACATGCCGGCGTTGCTGGTGGCGGCACCCTCATGCCGGCGTCGGCCCAGGCGGCACGTGCCACGTGTCGCCTGGCCAGCCGTGCCGCCACCCATAGGGGGTCTTTTTTGACAAATTTTTTCACAGGTGGTCTTTTCTAGCATTTCACTCACGCAGGTGGTCTTTTATGTCAAAAATTCGTGTTCTTCTTCCACTAGATAGAGCTCAGCTCAGCATATCCCTCCCAGGTTAGCATTCCTTATACATGTACCCGTGCTTTCAGTGAGATGTTAGAATGTATAGCTGATCTCCTGCTCATGTATTTAATTTCTGTACCTGTGAATTTTAGATTCTGCTCATTTATGTGTTGTGCTGATAATTCTTTCGAAGGTGATGCAAATATTGTTTGCAGATAAACTGTTAGGACATAGGAAAATGCATGGTCTAGATCTCTTTGTAGTACTTTTGTAGTACAGAGATTTTTCAGATGCTTATAAACTGAGCAGATATCTTTTTGCTTACTGATTTGGCTGAATATGTGTTAAACCAAATACAGGTTGAACCAGATAGGACGGTTACCACCTCTGATCAAGTTGAAGAACGTGCACATCTCTATCTCTCTTTTGTGCAGGTTGTCTTTATGAACTGTTACATTTTTCTTTCTTCGTTCTAGCCATACAATCCTGACATGGCATGATTTTCATGGTGCCACTCTTCGATTGGATCCTCTGTTCTTCTTCCACTAGATAGAGCTCAGCTCAGCATATCCCTCCCAGGTTAGCATTCCTTATACATGTACCCGTGCTTTCAGTGAGATGTTAGAATGTATAGCTGATCTCCTGCTCATGTATTTAATTTCTGTACCTGTGATTTTTAGATTATGCTCATTTATGTGTTGTGCTGATAATTCTTTCGAAGGTGATGCAAATATTGTTTGCAAATAAACTGTTAGGACATAGGAAAATGCATGGTCTAGATCTCTTTGTAGTACTTTTGTAGTACAGAGATTTTTCAGATGCTTATAAACTGAGCAGATATCTTTTTGCTTACTGATTTGGCTGAATATGTGTTAAACCAAATACAGGTTGAACCAGATAGGACGGTTACCACCTCTGATCAAGTTGAAGAACGTGCGCATCTCTATCTCTCTTTTGTGCAGGTTGTCTTTATGAACTGTTAACCAAGATTTGCATTTTTCTGCCCCACCAAAAGATGAACTGTTAACCAATGGATGTAAAGAAACTCTTCAGGTCGAATATGAAACTGGTGTACAAAAGATTCATGTACGACAATGTTGACCTGGTATATTTCCACTTGATTCAGTTCCCACTGAGCCCTCTGAGTTTGCATGTGGTGACCCAGCATACCACTGCATGTGTAGTATGCAAGTCGTTGACATAACACCAATGAAACACTGTCTCACTAAAAGTCTCCGATTACATGAGAATTTCAGCTTCGTCCATGCGACGAGGGGCTGCAGTTTTGCAGCGCCTCTTTTTCCTGAGTAGTGAGTAATCCGTCATGAATGTTGTTTGTGTGTATGGCTAATCTAATGCCCGGCTGGTCATGGCGAGAGTAGTCTGCTGAGGACCAGCTACACGATCTCCATGGGCTTCGGCTGTTGCAAAATATCCGTTAAGCTGATGATTTTGTTGCAAGAACATTCCAACTCTGCCCAAATTGCTTCTGCAACTGAATTTGTGTACGAATTAAACTGCAGATCTTGATGATTGATGTTGGTCAGGTGATGTTCTCTGCTAGCTGAGTTTGTGCAATATTGTTCCAACGCCGAGGAAGCGCGGGCAATGGCATGGCTGGATGGTTTGCAACTTGCTCTGTTGTCGGCTTTATTTCGAGCCAAGCATGGGGCAGCCGGGACACTAGGATCTCGTGGAGACGGGATGGCCGCGATGAGGAGCTATAGCGATCGGAAGCCGGGTAACGCTAGAGGAGTAGAAACTGGATTCGCATGAAGATCCGGCCGCGGTGGCGCCGGTCGATCCCGGGCTCCTGCTATCGCCGATGGCGCCAGGGCCCTCCTTAGCGCATCCCGCAGCTGCTCCCGGGCCGCTATTCTGCCCTCAAGCGGCGGTGAGGCGGGGATGGAGATCGGGTCAGCGGGGGCGGTGAATCAGCCAAGAAGGATACGCGCAGGACGGCAGGAACCTGGCGGAGGATCTCGTCTCGTGATTCCGGCCACGTGCTTTGGGCATCTCGATCTAAGGGCGTGTTAAACTATCAGCTAGCAATCGGCGATGACAACCACAGTTAGCAAAGCGAGCATCGATCGGCAGTCTGTAGAAGGGCAAAGCTATGCCCGAGATCTGAAACTGATCAATGCTAATATTCAGAACGACAAGGGCAAAGCTCATGCATGCAGGAAGGTACAACTACAGTTTCTTCACAACTTGGTAATGCAGATTTAATGGCCTACGGAAAAGACCAAGTCTGATTATACTTTAAAGAAAAATGTCATGGATTTTATGTCTGGAGATAAATTGGATTGCTACAGCTCGGCGGAGGAGGTTATGTCCCTATCTTTTGTGAAAACAAAGTGCAATAGTGTACTTCATAGTATGGTTGCTAATGATACAATGTTCAACTCTTTAGGTTTCTGACTGAAAGTTGTTTGTAACCTCTGAACCTCTTGTCGGGAGGACTGTAATCCAGATGCTATGAAATGAAGTAAAGATTGGTCTGAAAAATCACTAGCATGTAGGCTACATCTTACGTAAATGTAAATGAATAATACTAGACTGATTACACTCTGCTTCTAATTCAAGGGTTACAATCGTAACCAAAAAAATCAAGTTTCACAATATTTACATGTCTACAAACGGTTGAGTACTTTAGGACTGAGACCCTCAGTCAATTAAAAAGAATACTACCTCTGTACCGGTTTAATCAAGCGACTAACAGCAGCAATGCCAAATAGATGTCGATTAAATCGGAGTGGAGGAAGTACACCAGACTGAAAAATTACGAGCACATGACTAGAACCCCGACGATGGGCCTGTCTCCAATCCAATTAGTAGCCCGTCGGGTCATGTCGGTACTAGCGTGAGAGTTAAAAACTTTTTTGGCAAGCAACAAACACGGCACTGCCCTAGAACCCGGCTGAGGAAGGAGGCCATAGCTATTAGCCTAGACGCTCAGTTGTTGAAGGTTAATGAGCCACAACGCTTGGAGCAGTGAAGACGACCCCCCTGCCCGGCTCCGTCGTGTAGATCTTTGATGCTTGCTCCATCTCCTCCTTCTTCTCCGACGTACCCTCTATCTAATATACCACACACACACACACACACACACACACACACACACACACACACACACACACACACACACACACACACACACACACACACACACACACACACACACCGTGTCTCTGTCAACTCAAACATATACAAGGTGGGACGACAACGATAAAGTGATAGCCTCTTCTTTGCCGCAGGGGACGGGTAGGTGGAGGCGCAGGTGGAATTTGCCGTCCATAGCAAGTGCTCATTTACTCACTAGGGAATTCGTTGAACTCTCAAGGTTATATAAGGGATGGGCATGACAAAACTTGTGGATTCGATTATCATATATATTTGTCAGTTTTTTCTGGAGACGTGTTGAGACATGTGTGGAGACAAGCGCACGAGAGACATATCCGATACAATTGGCTAATTTAACGGACGAATTTGACGGATGACCATGGCATGAGCAAGGTGAATCCGATCTCTAGACATAACTTCACTTGAGCTTGTACATAGCGAGGGCAATGTGTATCAAAGCTATTGCTTCAAGGCGTCTCTAGGATACAGAGGAAAGTGAAATCTTTGTCAATTATGTTGTCAAATTATAGCTTATATCGAGTTGCATTCTTGTGGAAATTTATTTCTATGCACGTCAACTTCAGGTGTCTTATTTAAACTATAATTTATTTATATTTTGGTTATGTTTACCGCAAGAAAGTGGATGGCCCGTAGCAACGCACGGGTATTCAACTAGTAATCCATAATTTTGAAGAGTAATTTGATTTAAACTACAAGAGTTTGACCAATAGTTGACCTTTTAAACCCTTGATCGGATGCAAAATCGGAAAACGCGTTTGATTTTGCCTGGACAGGTTGATCGAAAAACTACCTATTTTTTTTGAATCAGAGGCCAAATTAATTTGGAGAGTTAACTTAATTATAGGGACAGTTTCGGAATACAAAGGAAAAAAAACTGCTGATAAAATCCCACGCAGCCTCTCTATCCTTTATTTCAGCCCACTTCCCAGCCCTAGTTAATTTCGTCCACGCCCACCAACGCCGCCGCCGCCGCATCAACCCACCGCCGCCGCAGCGAAGACCTCCAATCTCCATGACCGGTGTTCGAGTACAAATCCGAGGCTACTGACTGGAGCCTAGCTGTAGTCCCCGTGGCGCTATCGGAGATCACCCTGTGCTAGAGATGCTGTTTCTGAACCCATCGGTTTGCCTCCTTCTAGCTTGCTATGTAGTCTTTTTACTCTTTCCATCAAATAGTTGAGTAGGTCTGCACGGGGATAGTACTAGTATATTGGTGGATTTGCTTCAGTGTTGGAATCTGTGGCATGAGCGCATGGTCGATCGATCGGCAGTTCGGCTCACTGTATATTCAGAAATTATTCAGATCGAATAAGTTTGGTGCCTGTCAAAGAACGTGCAGATCCATCAATTCATGATGGTTTCTGGTTTACAAATCTTGTACTAATCGTTGTTACCAAGTTCTAATTATTTCGCTAATATTGGCTTCCTTGATGATTTTATCGGCTAGAATTTGGTGCACACGCATAAGCCTTGGAATAAGAATATTTGCCAATAGTAGTACTGATAGCTGTTGCCCATTAGGTAGGATTGAAACCACTGTTTGAATAAGAATATATGCATCGGTCCTGATGATTAACTCATGCGAGAACGAGGAGCACGTATGATTTAGTAGTACTGCTGTTACTTACCTTAGTACTTAGTATAGTATGTCTGAGCGTGTTTTCGTCCACAGGTTTACGGATTTCTAGTACCGATATTAATTCTTCCACTGAACGCCAAGGTTAAGGCAAGTATATGACGAGCCCTTGTTCTGTATGTTTGTCCATTGTGTGATTTTTGTCAACTGATTGAGATTTTCCTATTCAACTTGGTTCAGTTCTGATTTGTTCAAACGGTCGGTGGTTTTACTTATTGTAACTTCATGTCCTGAAACTTTGGTCGTTCATATTTCTATAGCTAAATCAGTGAATTACCGTTCACAAGCGGCTAGTCCAAATTAAGTTCGGTGAGAACCATTTGCTTGTGAGCTAGTCCGATGGCTAATTCTTTTTCTTGTTAGTCTGGTGAGAAACCGTTCCGAGCGGCTAGTTTCGAATTAAGTTCGGTGAGAACCGTTGGCTCGTGGGCTAGTCCGGGCAACACATTCAGAAATCTTGTTTCAGTTTCCAAGTTAACAATGAGGTTGTTGATATTGTTCTATTGTTCATTATTCATGGTTGTTCTTATGGTTCTAACTGTACTTGTTGAGTATCTTTTGTATTCACCCTTGCGTTTCATTTGGTTTTCAGGTACTAAAATAAGCGACATATGCATGGGGAACGGGTGTAGCTTATCTACCACATTACTTGTTCACTTATTCCTAGATAGTGATTTATGAACAATCATAGTTTATCCTAGCATGTTAGTTGCGTATCTACTTGTGTACTTAGTGTGAGCCTTTGGTTGCTCGAATGCTTATTTCTTATAGCTACTAGTTGAATTGTGAGCTATATTACTGTTATTTATCAAATATTTCTAAATTGCTTAACATGAATATCCTTATAAACAAAGGAGGTGTTGCCCGATATTAGAATTTTTCCTACGTTTTGTGTTTTTGAGGTAGTGTGGTAGCATCGTCGGGTATAGTCAAAATCTGAGGTGTTACAGTTGGTATCAGAGCCTAGGCTTTAGATCTCTGAGGTAGCTATTATTAAACTAGGATTCTAATGACTTCAAATTTGTTAGGATGTTCGAATATTTTTTAAAAACTTACCCTTTGCAAAAAAAAACTTAATCTAGGATTTAACAACTTAATATTTGACACACTGGCGCACAATAGGATGGGATTTGGGACATGCATTGCATTTATGTTCCCATTATGTTAATTCTATTTTCTCTTATGAATTTGTTGTGGTGCCCGTTGGTTCACTGTTGCTGCCGTGGGAGGCTTACAATGTCTTGCTTTAGGTATTCTTTAGTTGATTTTTATTTGATTGTTCCTTCCTTAGTAGTAGTATGTAGTGTTAGTGTTAAATTCTATTAACGTGAAGTAAGCAAGGTTTTCAGTATCGGGATACTAGGTAGTATTATTTTCTTGTCAGCAGTATCGTATCGTAGAATCGTATCGTAGTATAATGATATTACCAGATTTTTATTTTTAATAAAATATATGTATATATTACTAATATACCTAAAAAATATGTCCGAATTTAATTTTTAATTTGAATTTTAAGCATATTTTATGTATTTTATAGAGTCTGATCATGTAAAATGATGCATTTATAATAAAAATATGGGCCCACCCATCCGTTACATGATACAAACATAACTAAATAGGAACCCACAAAACAAAAGATCGGGTTTAAGAAAATATACACAACTCGCCAGGACTGCTTGCTTGCAGTCCTTTTTTAAACTCATCTCAACCAAACAAATGGACATTGTATTGTTTATATACTTAGTTAGCCTTGAGATTACAAAACCAATTTTAATCATGAGCTTGCTATGGCTTCGTGTCCTTATTTTTTACAATAGGTGTGGGATCGTATTGTATCGTTTTTGTATCGGGATACTAAAGATACCATGATACGTATCGGAATGCGGGTAAGATACTACCCAGATTAAGATACCATCACGATATGTATCTATTGACCGTGGTAGTATCGTAAAATCGTAAATACGTGTCTATTGACCGTGGTAGTATCGTAAAATCGTAAGATACTAAGATATGTATCAGGATATGACAACCATGGAAGTAAGCATTGGAAAGGAAAAATTTGGTCATTTACACAACCACGTAAGGGTGTGAAGGACGAGATGAAGATATTGACTTTAGTATATTTTTATGACCAACAAGAAATCAGAATAAGGATGTTGATTGGTTTTAGTTTGCTCTGGAAGATAAAAGTTAAGTTTGTCAATGGTGCTTGACGTTTCCATATCATAAGATCAGTGAAGATATGCCATAGGAGTTTGAGGGAGTGGACTATAATCTCGAAGCGTTGGAGCTAGGGTAGGCTTTCTAATTGTTTAAGCTTGATTGGATAATCTAGACAGTGTAGTAGTGTAGGAGATAAACTAGTGTTGTGAAGACTTCTGCGGGTCTAAATCTATATGATAATTTTTTCCTCTTTTTGTGTCCAACGCCACAATTTCCACATGGTTTCTTAATTTCACTTCAGTCATTCTATCTAATCCACCGCATGCACATCTCATGTGCGACAACCACCATCCAATTTGTTTCTTCCTCAATGTCGATGGAGTCTTCTCAATACTGCATTTCCAAAGTTCTCCACCATCTTTTCTAAATGCCCTTTTCATGTTTTTCACTCTAGGTCTGAAGAGTGTCCTTTTCCTTATCCTCTCTAAGATACGATTTCTTGTTCTAGTTGGTCTTGATCCATAAGACGACTCTCCTTTATGTTTTGT
This sequence comes from Dactylis glomerata, assembly GCA_007115705.1. Lineage (NCBI taxonomy): Eukaryota > Viridiplantae > Streptophyta > Magnoliopsida > Poales > Poaceae > Dactylis > Dactylis glomerata. The sequence goes on from QXEO01000270.1 coordinate 5,091,941, forward strand.
TCGTCAAGGCTGTTTCATAGGATCATACACAACCAAGAGAGTTCTCGAAGGATCGCTAGAGTAATTTACTTAGGCTTCACATTATGGATAAATGGGGTTTAACACTGAACCTTGGTTTGTGCCCATGAAATCTTTTTGTGATGTGTAAGGATGTCCGAGAGTTAGATTTGTGAGATCACCTATTCATGTACAAAGTTAATAGTTTGGGTGCGGATGTACTGACCCCCATACCGACTACTCTTATTATTGGCTATTGTTATGTTGAATTGGTGAATCAATGTGTGAATTTTCCATTAGGTAGTGAAGAGACGATGACTTCTAGCCTTGACCATAGAATGTTATGACGTTTGACCTTTAGTAAAGGCAACCGCTGCCAAGCGTAGGACTTGCGGTGAGGATACCTATCATAGTATCCCTACATGAGAGCTTCCGATAGTTTACCTGGTGTTCGCTAGTTGTGTTCCAAACTTAAGGAATGTTGAACATTGAGTGGACCTGTGACATCTACATTAGTCGGACCTTGTTGAAAAGCAGCATGCTTTCTTTCGTGGTGTTCAGGATCACATGCTTGTAGCTCATCCATGTTTTTAACTAATGAAGGTAATGCCGAATTAGAGACCTTGAATGGAAAGACATATGAGTTATGGGTTTCATGATTTCCCAAAGACAAGGACATTGCAATGCTTGTTCTGAAGTTCTTTGGGAGTGCTGAGTTCACAATTCAAGCTTTAAATGGAGGAAAACCAGGAATGCACGTAGTAGCTTAAGTAATGGATTGAGTCTATTTTCTCAATACACCCAGAGTTGAAAATCAAGAATTCGAGGGCGAATTCCGTTGAAGAGGGGGAGAATGTAATACCCCATAATTTTGAAGAGTAATTTGAGTTAAACTACAAAAGTTTGACCAATAGTTGACCTTTTAAACCCTTGATCGGATGCAAAATCAGAAAACACGTTTAATTTTGGCTGGACAGGTTGATCGAAACAACTACCTATTTTTTTTGAATCAGAGGCCAAATTAATTTGGAGAGTTAACATAATTATAGGGACAGTTTCAGAATACAAAGGAAAAAAAACTGCTGATAAAATCCCACGCAGCCTCTCTATCCTTTATTTCAGCCCACTTCCCAGCCCTAGTTAATTTCGTCCACGCCCACCAACGCCGCCGCCGCATCAACACACCGCCGCCGCAGCGAAGACCTCCAATCTCCATGACCGGTGTTCGAGTACAAATCCTAGGCTGCTGACTGGAGCCTAGCTGTAGTCCCCGTGGCGCTATCGGAGATCACCCTGTGCTAGAGATGCTGTTTCTGAACCCATCGGTTTGCCTCCTTCTAGCTTGCTATGTAGTCTTTTTACTCTTTCCATCAAATAGTTGAGTAGGTCTGCACGGGGATAGTACTAGTATATTGGTGGATTTGCTTCAGTGTTGGAATCTGTGGCATGAGCGCATGGTCGATCGATCGGCAGTTCGGCTCACTGTATATTCAGAAATTATTCAGATCGAATAAGTTTGGTGCCTGTCAAAGAACGTGCAGATTCATCAATTCATGATGGTTTCTGGTTTACAAATCTAGTACTAATCGTTGTTACCAAGTTCTAATTATTTCGCTGATATTGGCTTCCTTGATGATTTTATCGACTAGAATTTGGTGCACACGCATAAGCCTTGGAATAAGAATATTTGCCAATAGTAGTACTGATAGCTGTTGCCCATTAGGTAGGATTGAAACCACTGTTTGAATTATGCATCGGTCCTGATGATTAACTCATGCGAGAACGAGGAGCGCGTATGATTTAGTAGTACTAGTAGTATGATTTAGTAGTACTAGTAGTATGATTTAGTAGTACTGCTGTTACTTACCTTAGTACTTAGTATAGTATGTCTGAGCGTGTTTTCACCCACAGGTTTACGGATTTCCAGTACCGATATTAATTCTTATACTAAACGCCAAGGTTAAGGCAAGTATATGACGAGCCCCTGTTCTATATGTTTGTCCATTGTGTAATTTTTGTCAACTGATTGAGATTTTCCTATTCAACTTGGTTCAGTTCTGATTTGTTCAAACGGTCGGTGGTTTTACTTAGTTGTAACTTCATGTCTTGAAACTTCGGTCATTCATATTTCTATAGCTAAATCGGTGAATTACCATTCACAAGTGGCTAGTCCGAATTAAGTTCGGTGAGAATCGTTTGCTTGTGAGCTAGTTCGATGGTTAATTCTTTTTCTTGTTAGTCCGGTGAGAAACCATTTCGAGCGGCTAGTTCCGAATTAAGTTCGGTGAGAACAGTTGGCTCGTGGGCTAGTCCGGGCAACACATTCAGAAATCTTGTTTCGGTTTCCAAGTTAACAATGAGGTTGTCGATATTGTTCTATTGTTTATTATTCATGGTTGTTCTTATGATTCTAACTGTACTTGCTGAGTATCTTTTTTACTCACCCTTGCGTTTCATTTGGTTTTCAGGTACTAAAATAAGCGACATATGCATGGGGAATGGGTGTAGCTCATCTACCACATCACTTGTTCACTTATTCCTAGACAATGATTTGTGAACAATCATAGTTTATCCTAGTAACTGTAGTAGCATGTTAGTTGCGTATCTACTTGTGTACTTAGTGTGAGCCTTTGGTTGCTTGAATGGTTATTTCTTATAGCTACTAGTTGAATTGTGAGCTATATTACTGTTATTTATCAAATATTTCTAAATTGCTTAACGTGAATATCCTTATAAACAAAGGAGGTGCTGCTCGATATTAGAATTTTTCCTACGTTTTGTGTTTTTGAGGTAGTGTGGTAGCATCGTCGGGTATAGTCAAAACCTGGGGTGTTACAGCCGCTGGCTCCGGACTGCTCCAACGCGTGAGCGCCTCTCCCGCGTCCTCCACCGTAAGCGCTCCCCCGATTTGCTCAGCCGACGCGCTGTGGGTCGCTCGAGGAACCGGCGGCAGACACTCCACGTTGCTCCTCCCCTGCGTGCGCAACTGGCCCGGCTACTCGCGGTGGCGCAGCCGCCTGCAGTGGAGGCGTAGGCCAGCGACCACCACACATCCTATTCCCAAGCATTGCCTAGCTCAAGACCAGATGAGCCAGGAGGATGGGACGGCGAAGCGTGGAATCTGCAGAACCAAACGTCCGAACGCCATAGGTAGGAGCAACAGTGCTGTCAGACTGGGCAGTCCCATCTCGCCGGAGACCAGGCACTTGGGCTAGCTTCCCCGCTGAAGGCAAGAATGAGCAGACATGAAGACCTCCTTGGGCAGCAGCACACTATCGACTGCCTACACGGCGACCAGCGAGGCTGGGTATGCGTTGCTAACGAGCTTCGCAGCGCTCACGTTGTACGTGTACATGGACACTAGCTAGGCTCGTCGCGGCCAGCGCGGAAAAGGCCCAGAGCGGGTCACTGACGACCAGTTAACTCCGGTAACAATTTCTCTCAGCCATCTGCCTGCTCTTATACAAGTCCCGTGGCTCGTAGGTGGCTAGGTGCATACATTGATATGAAAAAGACATACACTGGAAACGTATAATACCACTGTAAGTCGTGTGATCGCTGACTGCTGCTAGCTACCAATTCCTTGATGTTGCTCAGACAATGTAGAGCGCATTGCTCTGTAAAACGTAATCGCAATGATGATCATTTTTTATAGGAAGGAAACAATGCAATAGTAACAAATCAGTACGAATGTCACAAATTATTGCTGTTATGTACTGTTCTTTTTCTACATGCACCATTATATTGACAGCTTGCGTTGATTCTCAGTAAACTAGCATAATTCGAGAAGACGAGATGATTTTTGTGATTTGTGTGCCAACTAAATATTTGTGTTATTTGTAGAATTAGGTCGGTGACAATGCCGAGGATGGGCATCGCTGGCTCGATGCCACTGCTGGATGCCGTGTCCACAACTTGTAGCATGTTGTCTCACGGCACTGCTCACACAATTGAGTGACTTCTTTGAAATGCCATTGAAAATACAACGTTCAAAAATATATAGATAAAATTTCAATTTCATGTTCTGATATTCTTATTTAATATGCAATACGTTCATCTAAGCAAAGAAGTATATGTGCACGATCTTACGGTGATTGATTATTGAAATTTATCAATAGTGGTTTATTTGTGTCCATAAATTAGCATACATTCATTGTATCAACAAAAAAACTTATTTTTACTCTGTATGGCCTAAAAACTTTGCTTTTGTTAACATATTTATTTTAAGTGGTCAAATTATCCCGTGACCTTAAAATATTCAGTAAAGGAAAACTAAGATGTGTGCTGCGGGAGTTGGGTGCTTGCAAACAGAAGTTGCCCCAAAAGTAATATATTTTATTATTGTCCGTAGCAACGCATGGGTATTCAGCTAGTCATTATAGAACAATTCTTAATCGTTTCATAATAAGTAACACCCTTCTTATGATTGTGCAATGATTTATAATATTGCTGCATCTTTTTCGGCATATGAGAAGGCTGCTGAACCATCGCCGCTCATTAGACCTGAGCATTAGCTCCTGGAGGTTAAGATAAAGAGCAAAACCAGCAGGGAATTAGCACAAGGCCACAACTCCTTCAGATACAGCTGTTGACACCACCATGTACAGGCTAGATGAGTCTGGTAATTCCGGTGATGGCGGTGCACTGAGGATACATCCAAACAGCAGCTACTCCTTGAGCTTGTTGAACGCTTCTCGCATTCAGTCGTACCGACAGATATCGTCCACCTCCTGGACTGGCACCTGAATTGACATAAACAAAATTTAGTTACCCGAGAGTTGCTGACGTATAAACTCAAATTCTGCATCTATGAGATGTGATCACCCATCTTCTGCCATGGGTGATCTGCTCAGGCCGTGATTCCAGCAGCTCAGTAACCTGGAGTACAAAGATGAAGCCCTTGCAAGCCCCTTCCTGTCCACACCTGCTCTGCTTGCTCTTGCTCTTGAAGATCCATTCTCCTAGTGGAGCCCCCTGAATTCAAGCCATCTTTAGTTTTACTAACTATTTTTTGCCTTGAATTCAAGCCATCTTCAGTTTTACTACCACCGGGGCAAAGTGCAAAGAAAATTGGAAAACCGTTTATCGCCCTAAGATGTCTGGGGCCTTGGCATCCTGTAACACCCCACTTTCTGTAACCCTGTTTAAGTAGTGTTTAGTGGTCCAAAAATGAGGGCCAACAAAAACTATTTGTGTAAACCTCTGGAAGTACTATTTCTTGCTTGTTTGTCTTGCTTGTTATGTTAATGATGTCTGTTTGAGTTGCTTGTTGAACAATACTGTGAACCAACACAATCCTTGTGCCCTTGTGATCATGCCTTTATTTATGATTCTAGCTATTTTTTCAAAACCATTATCTTGGCAACCTCTCCTTTTTCATATTATTTTATTTTTCCGAGACAAGAGCCAAGATTTATCTTTGAGACAAAGCTTTTATCAAAACTAAGTATTTACAAAATTATTGGGACCTACAAAGTAGAGTGGTCCCACTATTTTACAAACTTATATTTTGTTGATATTTATGAAAGGATTTCAAACACCTTTAAGAAAACTTTCTAAAGGAGATGTTATGTCTCCACTAGTTTTTGAAAATTCTACAAGAGCTTTACTCCTTTATTTGAAACTCTTTTCTACTTGACCATGGCATGATCATCATTGAGCACTTATTCAATCATTGTTTCTGGTGATGCTAGATTAGCTGCAAATGATTGACCACGTGTGGTGAGTTGACTTTGTGTGACTTTGTTTGACTTTGATGAATTGCTTGTGTGTAGATATGATCCTCAGGTAGGCCTGTGGCCTAACCTATGCAAAACCCATCAATAAATATTTTCTCTCATGTAAGTTATTTTCATTCTATCTTTCAAATAAGGCCTATTTTGATATCTTCCTCTCAAACCTAAAACCCTAACTCTAATGTCTTACCATAAGGCATTAGGAGCCTCTTCTTGAGGACTTTGGGACTAACCAAATTCTCCCATTAGAGCACCCTTGAGGTCATAGGAACCATCCTCATCCAACCCTATGAGATTCCTCTCCATTTTCGCAAAACATTTTCTTGCAAACATTTTATCAAACACCTAGTGTGCAGACTATCTTCGTGTCTGTTAACAGATTCAGTTTTCTAACACTTGTATTAAGGTCATCCTTTCTATCCATGACATTGTGCTTTCATAGAACTCATGTTTGGCATGTGTTCTTCCATTCTCTCCATTTCCACTTGGTCATTTGAGGCCATCTCCTAACTGTTCAGATCCTGTTTCTGACCCTAATCAAATCAGCTACCATTTGACTATTATCATATGCACTTTTGCTCCGACTTTTAATTTTCGAAATAAATTGTTCAGAGACCATTCTATGACTTATTCCTCTTATTTTTGATCTACTCTAACTATCTATGCACTTGCATGTGCATTTTGAGGTATGCCACCCATTTATGTGGGATGGTTTTGAACTCTAATCAAAACTACTTCTATCCTTTAATTTTTTCTCCATAAATCTTTGGATCAATTTTTAGCAATTGCCATAAATTTTTCTCCAAAACCTTAATTGCCTATTCTCAAAATTTCCAAAATCTAGTTCAAACTACTATTAGGGCAAATACTCAAAATCAAAATTTTGGTGACCAGATTTATTTTCAAAACTTGACAAGGCCATATTCACTCTCCTTATTACCCTATCCAATCCTTCTATGCATGCCATTTCTTGGTGCAAATTGGGACTATCAAATGATCCAAGAATTTGCATCATGCATGCATACATCCCCATATCTATCCCTAGATAATCCAAATTCACTTGAAACTTCACCAAACCACCACACAGCCTTCTCCATTACCTTCACACCCCTCTGGTCGTCATGCACTGTAGCAGCCCCCCCTCTTCTTTGTCTTGTAGTATTTGGAGGGAGAGGGAGGAGATCTATATTAAAATCTTGCCACCCTCAAGTGACCTTGCAGCAGCCAGCCTTCCTGGCTAAGCCAGCCATCTACTGGACCCCTCACACCCTCTCCACCGCCCTAACCAACCAACCAGAGCCCCTCCATGAGCCCCACATGCCAAACCGACATACAACACGACCCCTCCATATATATGGCCACATCGTGCTCCATCCCCTCTCTGGACTCCCATTATGCTCCCACACCTCCACCTTTACTCCCGAGAACGCCCAGACCACTCATTCTGCTCTGCACCAGTGAGGAGAGGAGGAAAGCTTCCTCCCGATCTGGGAGGAAGAAGACCACGTGGCATCTCTCTGGACCATCTCTGCCCTCTATTTCCGTATGCATGCGAACCTCTCCCCTGTAGCTACCTAACCCGCCGCCTATTTTGACCCAGGGACGCCATCTTCGAGCCCCTCCGAGCTCCCAGGAGGTCCTCACTGTCGCCGCCGAGCAGATCTGCTTCCCGGGAGAAACTCCGACCGTCCCGCACCTTGTCGGGCTCGCCCCGTCGTACCGCATCTCCTCATCGCCTCCTCAGCCTCCGAGAGGCACCGTGGGTAAGCCCCTGAATGCCCCAGACCCGGCTAGGGTTTCCTCCCTGTCAGCCCTGGCCGGAGGAAGAAAACGGCTGGGGGCTATCGATCATGACTTGATCGGACGGCCCCCGTCACCCCGTACCGCTTCGGGCGCAGGCGCCGCTGACAGCAGGGCCCGGCCTGTCAGCGTGCCTGGGTGGTTTTCCTGCCCATGCGCCGCGTGGGTTGGGCCGGCCGGTGCTAGACCAGCCCGGGTCTGATGCAGATCTGGCCTAGGAACTTTTTTTTAGCTAATCCTTTTTACCTGTTTCTAGATCTGTTTAAAAACTATTGTTAAGATTAAAAGCCAAAGAAAATACAAACTGCATGAAAGTTGCTAGGTTTAATTTTCTGAATGTTCATTAACCTTTTTTCCAACATGCCCAGCAGGTGGTTTGCTAAAATAGTATCCAGATTGTTTGTGGTATTTTATTTTTCTTAGCATGTCTTTTTCACCAATAAATCAATATCTGTGGATTTAATACCTCAAATTTGATGAATCCAATTTTGTTGGACAGGTATCTGGGATACCTTCCAAATTCCACTGGTCTAGATGCAAATAGGGTTTTATTCTTGGCATGTTTGTTTTTGCAAAATACTACCAGATCTGACTTTAGGGAATTATAAAACCTATTTTGTGCAATATTTTTGAGTGAAACTAATTTTGGGTGATTCTATACAGTGTATTCTTGCTACTGACCATAGGATAAATTTTTCTGATCTTTTTATAATTTTTTGCTAGATTTATCTCTGGATCAGTAGTTATTTTCACTATAAAATGCTTAGTATATTCTCTGTTAATCAGAAAATTGCAAATCCAATTTTGTTGGCTTTGTATGGTTGTGGGATATCTCCAGGTACCTTGTTTGCCTATTGTATCTTCATGTAGCTTTGTTTGTTAATCAAAGTGCTTAAATGGCTTTGTGTGTTTCTGAAATTGCTTGTTAATAGGAATAGTATGTTCTGAAGCAAGAGTCACTCATTTTAGTGTCTTACAGGTCACTAATACCTGAAATTGAGGAGTGTACACCTTGTGTGTTTATATTTAGTATTTATCTATTAGTGTTGAGCCCTAGTGTGAAAACCCTATTTTTTTAGTAGGGAAAGTAATCGGAAACTTGATATTGCTGTATTGCACCCCTATAGGAGAGAATGTTTTCACCCTCCCTCTCTGGTTGTGTGTTTGAGATGGCTGGTTATATGTTTACTCCTTTGCATGCTTGTGTGGTGATTGAATGCTTTTCTTTCATTTTGCGACGATAGATTCGAACGCTATCGGAGAGGAAGAGGACTACCTCAAGAATGCATAAGAAGAAAGTGGAACACTTTGAGTACTTCTTTTAAGGCAGGAGCCTAGGGACATAGCTATTCAAGGCAAGCCATCTACTTGTTGCATATCTGAATCCTAATATTTCACTTTGCATTGTTTTACTGCTGTTTTCTAATTATGCATTGTTTTCTATATTGCTATTATTCTCTATATAGCAATAGTTGACGACTTAGCTTCACAAGTTGACTTGTTATCATCTATAAAGATGACACCCTTGATACCTATTCAACACCTCTATATTAGAGACTTGATGGTTAGCATCAAAGTCTTTGGAAAACTTGTAGTGGAGCCAAAAACTCTAGGATGGGAACACTCTCCGGAAAGATTTTGAAAATGTTTATGAAAACATTGGAGTAGTCTCTACTCCACTGAAATGTTTCCAAAGTGGTTTTGGGACAAATGAAGTTGGACATGAAGGAAGAAGGTGTTGGTGGTTTTATATAAAAGGCATTGGTGTTTCTTAGTAGTCGCTCAGAACAATTAACCCGTGCAACCGCATTACCCCGGTATGGGACGGGGTTTAGTTTGAAGTTTATTTTCTTTAGTGCGGGGAGCCTCACACTATATAAGGGTTTGTAGGACCCCAGAATCTGGGTTGCCGCAAGAGTATGGGCAATAGTAAATCGAGATCCTTCAGGATTTATCCGGCCGGAAGACACTTGGGTTCTCCCGCCGTGGCACTGGAGCTACACTCGAGATGATGGAGGTAGGCTGCCAGGGTTTGTCGGGGAGGTTAACTCCACAGGGCAGGCACCCATACTAAGGTAGGTAGATGGAAGACTTCCTTCGATTATCCGAACCCCGCATACTAGTGTATGACGGACCGTGGTGGCATCCCGGCGGATTTATCGGATCTTGTGGGTAAAGTGTACAACCTCTACAGAGTATAAATCTATTCGAATAGCCGAGTCCTCGGTCATGGACGGTTGGAAAGATCACTACATTGCCCAATGTAAGTTTTGGTTTTATAAAAATGTTTCGGAAAAATTGGAGAAGAAGGGAGAAAGGTGCCAGACGAAGTACTTGGTGGGTACTGTCGTGGCATGAGGGATCTCGGAGTACTTGGAGGGTACTGCCGAGGAGTTGGAAATGGTCATGTGTGATTGACCTGGCTTATGAAGGGAGGTGGTCATGTTTGATTGACCATCGAATCTCTTGGAAAATAAACGAGTTTCCCCTTTCCTAGAGAGATTACAAAAATCTATTTTCAAAAATGTTTTTCAACAAGGATATAGAGATGTCATATGACATGCTCTATCGACAAGAGAAAATATGATAGTATAGGGCAAACTAGAATAGAGCCTTTCCCTGCTACAGCCAAACTGCATATCAACTCTTTCTCTTTAGATGGTTTGCGAGTACAATTCAAAATGTACTCACGGCTTTGTCCCTGGCTATTAACTTCGTCAGACTATGAAGAAGACTACGAGGAAGGTGACGATGGTTGCGATGACGCCGGTGCGAACTAGGAACGTCTCCCAGTTAGTTGCCTGTAGGGTAGTAGGCATGACGTGGGTCATCAACGCTGCTTGGTATCTGCTGCTTAGTTGTAGACTTGCCCTGCGTGGCGATATCATACTTGGTCATGTGACCAATTGTAAGTTTATTATTCTTTAATGTAATGAAAGATGTAATTCTGTTATCAACTCGGTTATGTGGATTCACGACACACTGATCATGGGATCGTGAATTGTATGCATATCGGGTATTCCAGATGGGTAATCCGGGGTCCCCACGGAGTTGGTATCAGAGCCATCCTGACTGTAGGAGACCTTAGTTAGCATGGGCGTTAGATAGGAAAGTAATATTTTGCTAAAACTGTTTGCAAAGGTTATTTCTTCTAAGTGGCCAATAGTATGGCTTATACCTTTCTCACCTCTTCAAAACTTCTAATCTTATCTCTCTAGTTTCCTAAGATGTTTAAAGATTATTAGTCCATGTGTCTCATCTTCTTCAAAACTACCTGTTGCACGATGTCCCCAAATAGACCTGGAGCTTAGCAGCACAATATGGAGCAAACTTTAGAAGGACGTCTTCAAAACCTCTCTAGCCGCAAAGGAAGAAGGATATTGACAAATATTTCTCCTTTGGTTGACACTAACTGCTCTGTCAAGAAGCTAACCTTGTTCCTCCCTGGACTCGCACTTTTGCAATCGCCAAGGACCAAGTACTTAGTTGCTTGACTAGTATTTATTAGGTTTGTCGGGCGAGTATGCCACCAATGGCACACTTCAGCAATCCCTCTGAAGACTTCACAACCATGTGATGTGATACAAGAAGACCTACAAAACTGCACTTCCCAAGTCAACTTCAACGGCTCAACAATACTGCAACTTCACCACCAACTGCCATCAAGTTCTGCTGAAGCGAGAGTCAAGGAAATGAAGGAGTCAACAACTATGTCCAACCATGACCCTAGGATGAATAGGATAAGCTCGATCGTTTTGATTGAGCTAACCCCAAATATCGTGCGTTGTTAGGCATCGTTGGTACTTGAAGTACCTCGTGTGATTATTGCAATTGTTTGTTGTTTTCCTTGTGTGTTCTTGATAGTTTTTGCAGCTGTCTTGTGTGAAGGTGTGTTGTACTTTGTGCTCATGATTGACTCGGCCTCTCGTCTCTAAAACCCCCTCTGGCGGGTAAAAACCCGAATAGGAAGTCTCTAAAGTGAGTTGCCCTCTCATCTATTTACGTCAGCACGAGTAGCATAGATGAGTTAAAACTAGAATGCTAACTCTAACCTTGATAGTAGTGGATTAGAACTCTTCTCGCAACACAGACCCAAGATCCGACGCGACAATTTTTGCTACGTGCTTCAAGCTTCGTCAAGACCTCTCTACAACGTCAAGGAAGCAGAAGATAGACCCGCCTGGATTACAAAGGACTTATAGAAGACAAAGACTTCACTAACCGGGATCGACTAACCTAAATCTAGAGTTTCCTAACATTGATGATACTCTCTCAACACCCCAACACTTGCTAATCTTCTAACAAGCCAACTAACATGGAGCATGCAAGTATCAAAGCCAAGCCTAACTTTCGAAGATCAACCCGTTATCGTCACTTGAAGCCTGAAGACCGACGTGCTTGATCTCCACGGAGCAAATAGAAGGATGAAGACTCTCCAAAATCAAGCCATCAACGTCGACTCTGCCTTTATGAGATATCAATGGAGGTAGCAACGAGAAGAAGTGAAGACTTTTCTAACTAATCTCACTCGCTCGTTCAAATTTTGACGGGTTTGAAACCAAAGCTGACTTATGACACGAGTAGAAATCCACATGAAGATTTCTCGGAAGATGAAGTCAACTCAAGGTATCCCAATATACCTCAAGATCCTCAAGGCTACAAGAAGACAGAGGAGCGGGAAGATCTTCAATGGTCTCCACCAACCCGAAGACAATAAAGGAATAGATCATTGACTACTAGCAGACACACCGTTGGTGGTGCACCGCCACCTGAAGCGTTTTTAGCTCAATCACAAGACAACCCAGAAGAATGGTTTTTATTAGGACTAACCTGCGCCTTGGTAGTTAGGAAGCGTAGAGGACTAAGTTGACAGATTTGGCGTGCCTATCAAGATCAAAGCACAAATGCTCTTGTCTACCATCCTCAAAGGAATGCAAGCTCAAGATTAAAGGTCTACACCAACATCAAGCTTCAAGATGCAACACCAAGAATTGAAGGCTCCATCAATCTACACGAAGGAAGCGAGGACCCAAGCCAACAAAAGCTACCCGAGAAGCCTCGACTCTTCAAGACCTCAATTGCAAGCTGAAAACCTTCTAACTCTCGTAGAATCTTTTTGGGCATACTAGATAGCCTAACCCCGCTAACCTTAAAAATGTCCCAACAAGGTTCTGACAAGATACTTTTGGCAACGTCAACTCTTCATCTGCCAACTTCAACAAATGAAGACGAACTACATCTTTGGCAAAGTTCAAGTCTTCGGCGCAACTCAAATTACCATCGGTGAATTGGAAGAGCAATCGTTGAAGCCTAACTCTAACGTAGTCTCCACACCACTCTAGTACTACGCTTAGGAATCTCGAGATGAGATTCTGATTAAGGGGGGAAGAGCTGTAACACCCCACTTTCTGTAACCCTGTTTAAGTAGTGTTTAGTGCTCCAAAAATGAGGGCCAACAAAAACTTTTTGTGCAAACCTCTGGAAGTACTATTTCTTGCTTGTTTGTCTTGCTTGTTATGTTAATGATGTCTGTTTGAGTTGTTTGTTGAACAATACTGTGAACCAACACAATCCTTGTGCCCTTGTGATCATGCCTTTATTTATGCTTCTAGCTATTTTTCCAAAACCATTATCTTGGCAACCTCTCCTTTTTCATATTATTTTATTTGTCCGAGACAAGAGTCATGATTTATCTTTGAGACAAAGCTTTTATCAAAACTAAGTATTTACAAAATTATTGGGACCTACAAAGTAGAGTGGTCCCACTATTTTACAAACTTATATTTTGTTGATATTTATGAAAGGATTTCAAACACCTTTAAGAAAACTTTCTAAAGGAGATGTTATGTCGCCACTAGTTTTTGAAAATTCTACAAGAGCTTTACTCCTTTATTTGAAACTCTTTTCTACTTGACCATGGCATGATCATCATTGAGCACTTATTCAATCATTGTTTCTAGTGATGCTAGATTAGCTGCAAATGATTGACCACGTGTCATGAGTTGACTTTGTGTGACTTTGTTTGACTTTGATGAATTGCTTATGTGTAGATATGATCCTCAGGTAGGCCTGTGGCCTAACCTATGCAAAACCCATCAATAAATATTTTCTCTCATGTAAGTTATTTTCATTCTATCTTTCAAATAAGGCCTATTTTGATATCTTCCTCTCAAACCTAAAACCCTAACTCTAATGTCTTACCATAAGGCATTAGGAGCCTCTTCTTGAGGACTTTGGGACTAACCAAATTCTCCCATTAGAGCACCCTTGAGGTCATAGGAACCATCCCCATCCAACCCTATGAGATTCCTCTCCATTTTCACAAAATATTTTCTTGCAAACATTTTATCAAACACCTAGTGTGCAGACTATCTTCGTGTCTGTTAACAGATTCAGTTTTTTGACACTTGTATTAAGCTCATCCTTTCTATCCATGACATTGTGCTTTCATAGAACTCATGTTTGGCATGTGTTCTTCCATTCTCTTCATTTCCACTTGGTCATTTGAGGCCATCTCCTAACTGTTCAGATCCTATTTCTGACCCTAATCAAATCTGCTACCATTTGACTATTATCATATGCACTTTTGCTCCCACTTTTAATTTTTGAAATAAATTGTTCAGAGACCATTCTATGACCTATTCCTCTTATTTTTGATCTACTCTAACTATCTATGCACTTGCATGCGCATTTTGAGGTATGCCACCCATTTATGTGGGATGGTTTTGAACTCTAATCAAAACTACTTCCATCCTTTATTTTTTTCTCCATAAATCTTTGGATCACTTTTTAGCAATTGCCATAAATTCTCCCCATGAGCCATTCCCTCTCTACTAGCATTGGAAGTGTTATTTATGCTTAAATACCACCCCTCCTCCATCCAAGATGCCTATTTTCTTATCTCATCTTTCTTATTTAACAAATGCATGGAAATAGCAACCATGTTATTTCTTGACCTCTTACTTACCCAATAAAATTCAGGAACTTTTACTGTGCCATATCTTTGATTTTAGAACCATCTAAGCCCAAAACCTTAATTGCCTATTCTCAAAATTTCCAAAATCTAGTTCAAACTACTATTAGGGCAAATACTCAAAATCAAAATTTTGGTGACCAGATTTATTTTCAAAACTTGACAAGGCCATACTCACTCTCCTTATTACCCTATCCAATCCTTCTATGCATGCCATTTCTTGGTGCAAATTGGGACTATCAAATGATCCAAGAATTTGCATCATGCATGCATACATCCCCATATCTATCCCTAGATAATCCAAATTCACTTGAAACTTCACCAAACCACCACACAACCTTCTCCAGCACCTTCACACCCCTCTGGTCGTCATGCACTGTAGCAGCCCCCCTCTTCTTTGTCTTGTATTATTTGGAGGGAGAGGGAGGAGATCTATATTAAAATCTTGCCACCCTCAAGTGACCTTGCAGCAGCCAGCCTTCCTGGCTAAGCCAGCCATCTACTGGACCCCTCACACCCTCTCCACCGCCCTAACCAACCAACCAGAGCCCCTCCATGAGCCCCACATGCCAAACCGACATACAACACCACCCCTCCATATATATGGCCACAGCGTGCTCCATCCCCTTTCTGGACTCCCATTATGCTCCCACACCTCCACCTTTACTCCCCAGAACGCCCAGACCACTCATTCTACTCTGCACCAGTGAGGAGAGGAGGAAAGCTTCCTCCCGATCTGGGAGGAAGAAGACCACCGTGGCATCTCTCTGGACCATCTCTGCCCTCTACTTCCGTATGCATGCGAACCTCTCTCCTGTAGCTACCTAACCCGCCGCCTCTTTTGACCCAGGGACGCCATCTTCGAGCCCCTCTGACCTCCCAGGAGGTCCTCACTGTCACCGCCGAGCAGATCTGCTTCCCGGGAGAAACTCCGACCGTCCCGCACCTTGTCGGGCTTGCCCCGTCGTACCGCATCTCCTCGTCGCCTCCCCAGCCTCCGAGAGGCACCGGGAAAGCCCCTGAATGCCCCAGACCCAGCTAGGGTTTCCTCCCTGTCAGCCCCGGCTGGAGGAAGAAGACGGCTGGGGGCCGTCGATCGTGACTTGATCGGACGGCCCCCGTCACCCCGTACCGCTTCGGGCGCAGGCGCCGCTGACAGTAGGGCCCGGCCTGTCAGCGCGCCTGGGTGGTTTTCCCGCCCGTGCGCCGCGTGGGTTGGGCCAGCCGGCGCTAGACCGGCCCGGGTCTGATGCAGATCTGGCCCAGGAACTTTTTTTTAGCTAATCCTTTTTACCTATTTCCAGATCTATTTAAAAACTGTTGTTAAGATTAAAAGCCAAAGAAAATACAAACTACATGAAAGTTGCAAGGTTTAATTTTTTGAATATTCATTAACCTTTTTTCCAACATGCCCAGCAGGTGGTTTGTTAAAATAGTATCCAGATTGTTTGTGGTATTTAATTTTGCTTAGCGTGTCTTTTTCACCAATAAATCAATATCTATGGATTAAGAACTCAAATTTTATGAATCCAATTTTGTTGGACAGGTATCCGGGATACCTTCCAAATTCCACTGGTCTAGATGCAAATAGGGTTTTATTATTGGCATGTTTGTTTTTGCAAAATACTACCAGATCTGACTTTAGGGAATTATAAAACCTATTCTGTGCAATATTTTTGAGTGAGACCAATTTTGGGTGATCCTATACAGTGTATTATTGCTACTAACCATAGGATATTTTTTTTTGATCTATTATAATTTTCTGGTAGATTTATCTCTGGATCAGTAGTTATTTTCACTATTAAATGCTTAGTACATTCTCTGTTAATCAGAAAATTGCAAATCCAATTTTGTTGGGTTTGTATGGTTGTGGGATATCTGCAGGTACCTTGTTTGCCTATTGTATGTTCCTGTATCTTTGTTTGTTAATCAAAGTGCTTAAATGGCTTTGTGTGTTTCTGAAATTGCTTGTTAATAGGAATAGTATGTTCTGAAGCAAGAGTCACTCATTTTAGTGTCTTACGGGTCACTAGTACCTGAAATTGAGGAGTGTACCCCTTGTGTGTTTATATTTAGTATTTATCTATTAGTGTTGAGCCCTAGTGTGCAAACCCTATTTTTTTAGTAGGGAAAGTAATTGGAAATTTGATATTGCTGTATTGCACCCCTATAGGAGAGAATGTTTTCACCCTCCCTCTTTGGTTGTGTGTTTGAGATGGCTTGTTAAATGTTTACTCCTTTGCATGCTTGTGTGGTGATTGAATGCTTTTCTTTCATTTTGCGACGATAGATTCGAACGCTATCGGAGAGGAAGAGGACTACCTCAAGAATGCATAAGAAGAAAGTGGAACACTTTGAGTACTTCTTTTAAGGCAGGAGCCCAGGGACATAGCTATTCAAGGCAAGCCATCTACTTGTTGCATATCTGAATCCTAATATTTCACTTTGCATTGTTTTACTACTGTTTTCTAATTATGCATTGTTTTCTATATTGCTATTATTCTCTATATAGCAATAGTTGATGACTTAGCTCCACAAGTCGACTTGTTATCATCTATAAAGATGACACCCTTGATACCTATTCAACACCTCTATATTAGAGACTTGATGGTTAGCATCAAAGTCTTTGGAAAACTTGTAGTGGAGCCAAAAACTCTAGGATGGGAACACTCTCCGGAAAGATTTTGAAAATGTTTACGAAAACCTTGGAGTAGTCTCTACTCCACTAAAATGTTTCCAAAGTGGTTTTGGGACAAATGAAGTTGGACATGAAGGAAGAAGGTGTTGGTGGTTTTATATAAAAGGCATTGGTGTTTCTTTGTAGTCGCTCGGAACAATTAACCCGTGCAACCACATTACCCCGGTATGGTACGGGGCTTAGTTTGAAGTTTATTTGCTTTAGTGCGGGGAGCCTCACACTATATAAGGGTTTGTAGGACCCTGGAATCCGGGTTGCCGCAAGAGTATGGGCAATAGTAAATCGGGATCCTTCGGGATTTATCCGGCCGGAAGACACTTGGGTTCTCCCACCGTGGCACTGGAGCTACACTCGAGATGATGGAGGTAGGCTGCCAGGGTTTGCCGGGGAGGTTAACTCCACAGGGCAGGCACCCGTACTAAGGTAGGTAGATGGAAGACTTCGTTCGATTATCCGAACCCCGCATACTAGTGTATGACAGACCGTGGTGGCATCCCGGCGGATTTATCGGATCTTGTGGGTAAAGTGTACAACCTCTGCAGAGTGTAAATCTATTCAAATAGCTGAGTCCTCGGTCATGGACGGTTGGAAAGATCACTACATTGCCCAATGTCAGTTTTGGTTTTATAAAAATGTTTCGGTAAAATTGGAGAAGAAGGGAGAAAGGTGCCAGACGAAGTACTTGGTGGGTACTATCGTGGCACGAGGGATCTCGGAGTACTTGGAGGGTACTTCCGAGGAGTTGGAAATGGTCATGTGTGATTGACCTGGTTTTATGAAGGGAGGTGATCATGTTTGATTGACCATCGAATCTCTTGGAAAATAAACGAGTTTCCCCCCTTCCTAGAGAGATTACAAAAATCTGTTTTCAAAAATGTTTTTCAACAAGGATATAGAGATGTCGTATGACATGCTCTATCGACAAGAGAAAATATGATAGTATAGGGCAAACTAGAATAGAGCCTTTCCCTGCTACAGCCAAACTGCATATCAACTCTTTCTCTTTAGATGGTTTGCGAGTACAATTCAAAATGTACTCACGGCTTTGTCCCTGGCTATTAACTTGGTCAGACTATGAAGAAGACTACGAGGAAGGTGACGATGGTTGCGGTGACGCCGGTGCGAACTAGGAACGTCTCCTAGTCAGTTGCCTGTAGGGTAGTAGGCATGACGTGGGTCATCAACGCTGCTTGGTATCTGCTGCTTAGTTGTAGACTTGCCCTGCGTGGCGATATCATACTTGGTCATGTGACCAATTGTAAGTTTATTATTAGTTAATGTAATGGATGATGTAATTCTGTTATCAACTCGGATATGTGGATTCACGACACACTGATCATGGGATCATGAATTGTATGCATATCGGGTATTCCGGATGGGTAATCCGGGGTCCCCACACATCCTTCACGTGGACAAGTTCGCCACGACCCTTTGGTTGCGGTGGCCTTGGCTAGAGTGGACAAGTGATAATTTTTTTTGGGTGGGATCCGGTAACCCTTGCACCACGAAGGATATGGAGATCTTCTATGCTGCCAGTACAATCACCCTTGGAAATGGTCGCAAGACCCCCTTTTGGTATGCTCCATGTGTGGGGGGAATGATGCCAAATAATATTGCTCCAAAAATCTTTGAGCTTTGCAAGAAGAAAAAATGGACGGTGGCACAAGTTCTTTTAGGCAATGAGTGGATTGTAAAACTTCGCTACGAGGCTACTCTTTCCATCCATCACCTTGCCCAATTTGTGAAATTATGGGCCCTCATTCAAAGGGTGCAACTCCGTGAGGACATCGAAGATGAAATCGCTTGGAAACTCACATCGAATGGTCAATACTCCGCGGCGTACGCATACAAGTTGCAATTTCTTGGTCTTGTTGAATCTTTAATGCAGAAGCTTGTTTGGAAAGCGTGGGCGCCACCTAAAGTGAAGAATCATGCATGGCTTTCTTTTGCAAAATAGGCTATCTACAACGGACCGGTTGAGGAAACACGGGTGGGATAATTATGGCCTTTGCACTCTTTGCAAGCAAACCGAAGAAACCAATACTCATCTCTTTGTCCATTGCCATTACACCGTTAGGATTTGGGAGCTCTTAAAGGAATGGTTAGGTCTTCATGGCATTCACCCAAGACAATGGGCCGGAGCGACAATCCAAGAGTGGTGGTCCTCTGTGGTAGAGGGGCCGACCACACATCAGAACGGGTTGGCTTCTCTAGCGATGCTAACCATGTGGGAGATTTGGAAGGAGAGGAATGCTAGAGTTTTTCGCAATAAGCTTTCGCCTACCTATTGTCGATAAAATCAAATGTGAGGCTAGGTTGTGGGTTTTAGCCGGGACGAAACGGTTGGGTGATTTGATGCGGGGAGAGTAGACTTTGTAACCTCATAAACCTCTTATTTTCTTATGAACTCCTCTCTTAATTAATGAAATGGGGCAAAGCTTTTTCTCCATGTTTCAAAAAAAGAAACTGTTTTTCCCTACTCTTGAGAAGTAGTAGTACTCCATCTAAGAGTTAAACTCCCAGAAAGTCTTATATTTAGAAATAGAACTATTTTGGTAATTATCAGTCGCCAGACTTTTTTGCAACACCCAACTTAAGCACACGCGTCTTGAAAGTTGAAACACATTAAGAGCCAGAAAATTCAAGCCATTTTATATGCCACCTCATGTAACCCGTGTGCTGATATGTACTATTTCGTATTGTTTTGTTTTGTTCAGACTAGCATGGTAGTAGTACTTGCGCAGCACAGGACTCAATATGCCGGCCACCGAACAAACCCAAGGATTGGTATATTTGTTGCTACTTGAGGCGACAAAAGAAATTGGGAAGGCTTGACATATACCATCATGCATGCAGGTCTTTGGTAATCTAATACTCCCTCTGTTTCGTAAAACTTATCGCTAATATAGATGTATTTAAACATACTTTAGTTGTAGACAGTTACATCCATTTTCGCGACAAGTTCTATAAAAAGAAGGGAGTTACATTATTTATGCATTCCTACGGCTGGCTGTATTAGTACTCTAGAATTACTTGTTTCATGTTAAAACATATATTTTTCTTGCAATATACCATAACGCTCCAAAATCACCATACAGAAAAGCTCAAAAAGGTGAGGACGCCCCCCTTCCTCCCAGGCTCCCAGGTCTCTCTCGAACACCCCGTTCTCTGATCTTCCCCTTGAGATATCCGGGCCGGACCGGAGCTCCTCTTGCCGGCGAGGCCGTGCAGAGGCAGCAACGGGATGGTGCCGGCGATAGGTCTAGGTCTAGTGCTAGTTTAGAGAGTGCCCATGTGGCTTGTTGGAGTAGGTTGGTGGATCTCGGTGGCTGGATCTGCCACGCCTTGATTTTCTTTCTCCTTGCGGTGCCTCGCCGGTGGCAGGCGGCGGCGCTGGTAGGATGGAGGAAGTCATGCATCTCCATAAATAAAGGCCACCCTTTCCCCCTCTGGAGACCTCGCGTGCTGGTGCCTGGCCGCAGCACCGGTCGCCCGTCGATGGAGTCCCAAGTCTTGCCATCATGGTGCTGGCGCGACGATGGTGGCAAAATCGGTGGAGTCTTCTTCAATAAGCGGATCCTGCTCCGGCATTTTGGGTTACTGCTGATGCTGTTCCTCTCTCAAGCTAGCCATGGTGGTCTGGCAAAAGAGTGGACGCCGGCATCGACCTGCGGCGACGGAGGAGTTGGGGACATCATCAACATCATCGAGCTCATCTATGACGGAGGCAAGTCAGCCTCCGCGATCTTATGCCGGCAAGGCGGCGACTTCTCAACCTCCACTGTGGAGGCCCTCCATCTCCGATGCGGGTGCTCGAAGCTCTCTGGCCATGAAGTGATCTGTTCCCCATGGCTAGAAAGTGGACCGCAGCGGCAGATCAGCGCCGGAAGGAGGCTCCCGAGCAACTGGCCTCTGTTCCTCGGCGGCGACGCCTTGAGGACGCCGGCGAAGTGTGGCGGAGGCACTGAGGGACTTGATTGCTTTATATCCTTTAGTTCCAGGGTGCTTTGTGTAAAGTCGAAGGTCCTTTCTTTAAATTCTAGGTTTTCTAGGGCAAGTGATGCAAGGACCTTTGTACAAATTGTACCTGCCACGTTGCAATGAAGTAATTATATCTGGGGTCTTCTGGACCCCGTCCCCCTGTTCAAAAAAAAAAAGGCCGCAAAAAGAGCAATGCTTTCTACAGTCAACAGCCACTGTACGCAACAAATACGTAACAGACTTTCCAAGCTGCTAGCCACTTAACATTGATCAGATTCTATCCATTCCATCTCAATGCAAAGAAAAGACATTGCCATGAGGGTGACCCATCATGGCAATATACACATGTTCCTGATCATTAAGTAGTATTATTAATATTTAATATGCTGCGTCATCACCAGGAGGGAGAGAGAGAGAGAGAGCAGGCACGCACGTTTATAATGCCCTTGACGCCGGCTTCTTCGAAAGCCTCACTGCAGGCAGCTTCCTCGACACTCTTGTCGTCTTCCCATCCACCCTGCACAGACCAGACCAGCCACATCACAATCTTGTCACCCCGAGCTTTTCCCATGGCAGTTTCTTAAGAACTTCTATATAGGCAATTATTTAAATTCTTCACATGATTGAACAGATTTTATTGCATATCGTCATATAATTTTGTCGATTGATTGGACCACCTTTGGGAAGATGAGATCGCTTCGCTTCGGCGTCGAGATCAGGAGCACTTGGAGCCTGTTCAGCACATGATCATCCTTCGGAGAGCAGCTATTGTCTGCATCGTCGTCCTTGAGCATGAAAGGGATGCATCTGTTTAAGGAAAAAAAGGTATACTTAAGATGACACCTATGCTAAATGTAGTGCCTGTGTAGAAGTTCTCTACAAATTTGCAATTTATTTTTCCCTTTATTCATCTGCAACTTAATTATCTGTTTCAGTTTGCACAATCATTTCGGTATCGTATAAGCACTAAATCATACTAGTTGTGTTTTCTTCCTTACTCTTCGGAACGTCTTACGAGTTACGGAATGTAATTTCATGTGACTACCAACCCAAGTGTTGGAGAGATCGATCGGATTTGGTTTGCAATTAAGGCGAGATATGGAGTCCAAACAAGATGGTGATGAATGAAACATGCAAGCAGGTTGTTGGTTAAGTACCCTGAGGCAAGTCGATAATAGCCTTCATACCGCTGCCGCTTGCGTCCCTGCCTCGCGTAGGCCACCTCCGTCGCCGTGGATGAGGACGCCATCTTTTCTTGGCTCGATCGGTACAATTCCGTCTTCCTTATCTCAACAAGAACCTATACACATAATTTACACTTCTAAGTCACAAACTGACTTTCCGAGCTGCGTAATTATACCATTAGCTAACTAAGGATCTATAAATAGAGAGATGTTGTAAGAGCTCTCTAGCTCACCTCAAGGGAGAAATCCAAGAGCAACTCCAACTCCGTCTCGTAGCACCAGCAAGCATCAATTGGTATTCTTCCTGATGTCACAAGCTTCTCCCAGCTGTGCATGCCACTCGCATCAAGAATCTCTTGCTTTGCATTAGTCGACCGGTAGGTGCCTAATTGGATTTGATATTATTCAGAACACAGTGCTCCAAGAATCCAATCCTTATCTCTTTAGCTAGGTCTTGAGCTATAGCTAGCTTTGGATCTGATCCAATCGGAAACTACGACACACAAGGTACCCGGAGATGGGGATTCTAGCTTCCTATGGTTCTTGGAGCTATTTATAAGGACCGAACAAGAGATTTCTGAACAATCTGGATCAAACCCCTTTAAAATTCCTACCAGTTAAAAGTGACCCTTGCTTATATTGATTTTTTCGTGACCTGGTCAATGGGGTGCTTATCTTTTCTTATTGTGTCAACCAACACTGTAGAAAAAAAAGGCTTCCATACACCCCCTTGAATTCCCAAACAGTTTGATCCACGACTAATGCACCCTTTAGTCCCGGTTAGTCCCCAAAAAGCTTTAGTCCCAGTTTAAACGAGATCTTTAGTCCCGGTTGGTGGTTACAACCGGGAATAAAGGGTAGTGACCTTTAGTCCCGGTTGGTGGTTACAACCGGGAATAAAGGGTAGTGACCTTTAGTCCCGGTTGGTGGCTCCAACTGGGACTAAAGGGGGCTTTAGTCCCGATTGGTGTTACCAACATGGACTAAAGGATAGATGCCCATTTTTTCCTCTCATGCCTATCTCCCTCCCCGCGTAGAAAAACGTCTAAAAAATAAAAATAAAATGATAAAGACTTCAAATTTCAATATCCTTTGACACGCATGTACCTCACACAACCATCTATTAGGGAAAATTTGAAAATTTGAATTTTGATTTTTTTTTTGCAAAAAAGGTTATTCCGAATTAAAACGGCTATTCCGAGAACACGTGATTAACGCTCCCGCACAAGCGATGCTGATGAAGCCGACGTAGTCGACCTCAAGGTCATTGAAGATCTTGGTGCAACGACTGCGGTGCCACATGTGCAGCACCTCCGCGTACCCACACACGTACGGTGATCACGATGACCCTCGGAATCCCCGATCTAGCCGGGATTGCGGAAGTAGATGGCTTTGGACGGGATCTGGAAACTCCACAGCACGACGGCATGAATCGGTGGTATCGTCTTGCTCCTACGCAGCCCTTCGGGGGGCACACGAGAGGGGGAAGAGAGAGAGGTGGAGGGGCTGGCGCACCAGGGAGGAGAGGAGAGCACCAAAGGCTCATGGGATTGTGTTGTGCCTCCCTCTCGTCCTAGGCCCCCCTTTATATAGTGGGAAGGGGGTGCCTTTATCCCTCCACTAGGGCACACCTGGGACGGCGGCCAAGGAGAGGAGTAAGGCGGCGACAGCCAAGGATGGGGCCAGCCGGACCCCCAACCCAAACCCTAGCCCGACCGGCTAGGGCCTTGGGCCCAATGCCCCCCTTTCCCTTATCCAATAAGTGGGTGGCACATTAGGCCTTAATGGGATCCCCTTCGGGAGGTGCCCATTAAGGTGGGATGCACATTTTTAAATAATTAAATAATATTAATTCATTTAATTAATATCAATTAACCTTTAATTAATTTCCCGCTACTCCTCAAAACTCTTCCGGACTCCACCAAAACACTTTCAGACTCTGCCAAAACTCTTTCAGACTTTTATCGGAATGATTCTTTCTCTCTTATATCAACACTCGATGTTTCCGAATGTAACCAAAACGATCTCAAGCATCGTGAACCCTTAAGCGTCTTACCCAACGGTTCGAGAACACTCTAGACATTACCGAGATCTCTCTCCGGTAAATGATCTTCAATCAGATCTAGATATCCGTGATGACCCCTATGCATTCTACGAAGTTCTTTTAGTCGTTGAACCGTAAACGTTGATGTACCTTTCCATTTGTTTCACTGATACTAGCATAGTCCAAGATCCGATCATCGGTATCACTATACCTCGTTTAATCTTGTTACCGACTATTGCTATTTTACTCGTACTGTGGTATTCCATTCCCGTGACCTAGTCACATGCTGCGCAGCTTTGAATATAATCTCATTGAGTGGGCCCAGAGTATCATATCCGTCTTGCGGATGAACAAATCCCTCTCTTGGTTCATACGCCCAACATACTCCAGTGGAAAACCTAAAAGCACCTTTTTTTAGTCACCCGGTTAAGGAAGAGACTAATGATGCACTCAAAGCTTCTGGCGGAAGTATTGATTAAATATAGCCTCATGGTCTAAGGATTTGGTTACAACGCTTTGTTATTATCGCAACATGAACATCATGACACAATCATGTTGCAATACTAATGTTTGGGTATGTCCACCATGGCATTATCTCAATGGCATGATCTCATTGCCAATTGACATAAATGCTCCATGATCGGGAAACCTCGATCGTCAGTTACATAATGAACTAGCAATTAGAGGATTACTAGGGACTCCTTTCCATTTAATACCACACCTATATCAATGTTTCCAATTGACATAGTTATAGCATAGTATTGAACTTATTATGAACTATATGAAATATACAAATAAACCATTTATTACTTTACTCCAGTGCATATTTCCTTTAGTCTCCCACTTGCACTAGAGTACAAATAATCCAGTCGCCTTTATTTACTAATCATGGAACATATAAGACATATGAGTCCTTGATCATGCTTGCTTGCGAGGAGCTTTCATTAGCGATCTGCACAACTCAGATCTTTTATATCATTTGCAACTTGTCAATTCAATTGACACTATGCCACCATCATATGATGTTGTTAAAGTATATGTTTGGCAGAAAAGTGAGACTTTTGTATTCTTGCTTTTGCAATAGCATTTGATTAATCAACTTGGTCTTTCTCACACAACCATGCAAAACAGAAATCACACTCATATTAGAAGATGAACTTTCTTAGCCATAACATTATACTTGCCACTTTCAAAAGAAGACTTTAACCATTTAATTTATGTAGATTATATAGAATAGCATAAATACAATCTTAATGCCCAATCACGATTTTCTTAGCTTAAGCTTTCAATCTTGCAGGAGTTTTCCCAAGTTTCTGAACTCAGTGAACATTCACTTTCAGAAATATATCCTTAGTCCTTCCATGGAACCTCAAGGATAGGCCTTTTCTTAGTTCAATGATTCTCTAATCATTCCTGAACAAGCCTTTCAACAGTTGAACTTGGGTCACATTATGTATTATGTAATACATGGTTCTTAGATAATGCAAACAATGAGACACATCCACTGACCATTATTGAGTTCCAACTCAATATTTTCCTTAGTCATTTAGTTAATTCCTTTTAACCATTCTATACATTCAGAATTATGACCAAGATACATTCTGACTTAATGTTTAATCTATCTTAATAGATATCAATTTCTCCACTTATTATTTATAATTAATAATTATGATACCAAACATACTTATTCATAATATGCCATTTACATACATGAATTTAGTCATAGCTCCCACTCAGAATATGTACTCTACATATGGAGTAAGGATAAAGCTACTTTATCTGCTCCCTCTCAGTTTAATGTAAATAGGTTCTCTCAATAATTTTGGACTCTTCCAAAATTTCCTTTGATTTTGTATCAAACCGAGATACCCTAAATGCGAGACATTAAATTCAAAGATTTGTAAAACCATTACCTTATCTTAAACTAATTTAAGAACTTGCTATTGACAATCTATTGATTTTAATTACCTTAAAGACTTTTAAAGCATTGCTACAATTTGTAGTCAATTCATTGAATTTGTCTAAAACACTTTTCAAGACAAATCGATCTTTTATGTTTTTCTGCAAAGATTCATTTCTTCCTTATAATCCTATATTATTCGGAAAAATTAAGTAATACGATTTACTTAATAAGATCAAGTAAAAATTTACTTTCAATCTTAAATGCAACCTTTAATTTCAACATGACTCCAAGTCACTTTTCGCATTTAGGTCCGCCATCTTTTCTTCATAGTTCGTAGGTATGTCTAGTCGCAATAACTCAACAAGTAAATCATGGATTATACTATGCGAACCGGTGCAATTTAATTCATGAATCCTATTCAATAAAGGATTTAATTATATGATCATTATCATTAATTTCTCTTTTCTAATATAGACCTTTGCTTCAAAACAAATTCCATTGTGTTATTATGATATTATAAAGATAAAGTCAATTACTTTAATTGATCCTTTATTTTCTGTGTTTTAGCACCTTTTGAGAAAACAATTTCTTTAAAGTGCACCAAAAACTTTTGCAAAACCAATTGTGCATCTTTTGGTTTTTTAGAAGACTTGTCCTTTATTTTGATAATAAGGACATACTTCAAAGAATTTATTTATCCGAATTATCAAGAATAACTTGAAATCTTTTATAAATTGTACTATAACACATATAGTATTATTTATATATGGCTTCCTATTTATTTTAAATTGATATAATGCTTATTTCCAACATGCTACTTTAATTGATAATTTAATGCCACAACAGATGATTTATTTTCTCAAATAATGTCCGATCGAATATGATTTTAATACATAAAACATTTCAAAAAAATTAATTGTTAGAACATTATTAATTGTTGACCACGTTCATCAAATCTCTCGAAATCATAAACTTTTAAACTTAGTATCTTTTGATCAAATCATGGGGCTTAGTTTAAATATTTCTTTATTCCATAAAACTATTTGAACAACTCAAATAATTTTATATTTATTTACTAATTCCAATAATCACTAAATATTTAATAAAGAATTCATGAAATAATTATATTCATTAATTTTATGAAATACTACACAATATTTATGTGTAATATCAATACTTGTGTATTTTACACTTTAACAAGAAGTATTTTAGTCATTTCAATAAATGATGTGTGGTTCACATGTGAAATCAATCAATTATCAAAATCACATTTTTAATTCCATCGATATGAAACTACCACAAACATATAGGTAATTGATACAATTCAAAAACATATATTTAAATCTCATTGCTATGAAGTTTTATACACATAAGTATTTGCATAAAGAATTTAAATCAACACTTTACAAATGCTTGCAATTATATACAAGAATTAAATAAGAATAATTTATTCATAACCATATTGATCCAAAAGACTTTATTCATTGCAATAAAATAACTGACTTGTTCATTACACATGAAGAAATTTGTCTCATTAATCTGAGACAATTATGGTCCTTGACACAAATCGATTACAAATTTTATATATTCAAATTCCTTAGATCCTAAAGATACTCGGCGCCGGTAAACATCAAGCATGTCATCCTCGGGGTGGCATGGCCATCTACTCCATGAACACTTCTGATATGGGGTGGCCCGATCTTCTCATGAGCGATGCGATGGTGATGATGGCAGCGGATGATTGTCGGGGATAACTTGGTGTCACCGATGAACTCTCCTCGCTTGAACCCTGATGCCAATGCAACAGCTCTCAAACCCTGTAGGATATTCATGAGTCCACACACTTGCGCACATAGCCGTCGACCACGAAACGGTAGTTTGCAATCTACTGATTCCCAATGGAACAACAGATCACACTAAACTTGCAGCAGTATATCACCAAATCCAGATGAATTGGTGCGGAGGAATTCAGATGAATGCTTACAGCAGTTCAACAAAGTAATATTTAGTCTAAACGTGGTCTAACCCTAATTGAGGGGGCGCCCAGGGCTACTTATAGGTGGCTGGGCATCCTTAGCAAAGACCTGGCCCAAAATATGCCTGGTTTGGGCCCAAACTGACTCGGTTCGACTCAAACGGGTACATACCGACCCATATATGGGTTCGGCCTAATTTTAGCATGCATGCCATGTGTGTAGCACACCTTAGACGTGTAGACATCGTGTCATAGGCAGTCCTAGTGCGCCATCACGTGCTCGTGCTCATCCAGACTTGATCCCCTTCACGTGGTGATGTCCTCCATGCTTGTGGCGCCGGCCTCCCTCTCCTCCCTCGCGCTCTCTTGCTTGATCACCACGTCGTGCTCCATGTGCTGCATCTCCTCACTCCCTCGAACCCCTTCTTCTCCAATGAACCTGATCATACATATGAACAAAGACTTAGGCAGTATAAAATTCTCATTACAATAAATATCAGATTCAGCAAGGAGTGAGTTCACCTGCTATTGTAACAACTTAGCACGGGCTTGAGTAATTGGTCCAATCCTAATCTTGTCATTGGACTTATCTTGATCAGCAACAATAGGATCATCAATAGTAGGTGGAGATGGCTGTGTAGTAGAGATGTCCTCATCATCTCCCCCCCTTCAAAAGGCGTCGACCTCGACGCTCCAAGGTCATCTCCATCATATGGTGATAAATCAGCAACATTGAAACTGTTGCTAACACCACCAAACTCAGCAATAGGAATATCAATTGAGTAGGCATTGTCATTGATCTTTGCAAGCACTCTACAGGGACCAGCGCCTCGGGGCCTCAACTTGGAATGCCTAAGCAAAGGAAATCTGTCCTTGCGCAGGTGCACCCATACCATATCGCCGGGCTGAAAAAGAACCTGCTTTCTTGACTTGTTGCGAGTAGCAGCAGTATTCTTCCCTTTCTTCTCAATAGCCTCTCGAGTCTTCTCATGAATTTTCTTCACAAAATCAGCTCTCTTTGATGCCTCCATATTAACTCTCTCATGCAATGGAAGAGGCAAGAAATCTAGTGGTGTAATAGGTTTGAAGCCATACACCACCTCAAATGGACAAACCTGAGTAGTAGAATGTACCGCCCTGTTGTATGCAAACTCCACATGCGGCAAATAATCTTCCCACTCCCGCAGATTTTTCTTGATTATTGTCCTCAACAACTGTGACAAAGTTCTATTCACCACCTCGGTCTGGCCGTCAGTCTGGGGATGACATGTAGTGCTGAACAGCAACTTTGTTCCCAGCTTTCCCCATAAGGTCTTCCAGAAGTAGCTCATGAACTTGACGTCTCTGTCAGAAACAATAGTCTTGGGCACTCCATGCAAACGTACAATATCCCTGAAAAACAGGTTAGCCACATGCGACGCATCGTCGCTCTTATGACATGCAATATAGTGTGCCATCTTAGAGAATCTATCCACTACCACAAATATAGAATCATGACCATGTTTAGTTTTTGGCAAACCTAGCACAAAATCCATACTAATATCTTCCCATGGTGTAATAGGTGTAGGTAGTGGTGTATACAAACCGTGAGGCTTCAGCTTGGACTTGGATGTATTGCACACAATGCAGCGCTGCACATACCTGTCCACATCACGCCTCATCCTGGGCCAAAAGAAGTGATCAGCTAGCATGAGTAATGTTTTCTCACGCCCAAAGTGACCCATCAAACCTCCAGCATGTGATTCCTGCAATAAGAGCAAATGCAAAGATGACTCCAGAACACATAGTTTGTTAGCTCGAAATAGAAACCCATCATGTATGTGATATTTCTCCCAGGCATTTTTCAAAGCACACAAATGATATGGTTCAGCAAAATCATGATCAGTTGCATAAAGCTCACAAATACTCTCTAAACCAGGAATATTAATATCAAGTTGCGTCAATAACATATTCTTCCTAGATAGAGCATCAGCAACCACATTATCTTTTCCCTTCTTATGTTTAATGATGTACAGAAAAGATTCAATAAACTCAACCCACTTAGTGAGACGCCTATGCAGGTTGGATTGTGCTTTCAAATATTTCAAAGCTTCATGATCAGAATGTATGATAAATTCTTTTGGCCATAAATAATGTTGCCAAACCTCAAGAACTCTAACAAGTGCATACAATTCTTTATCATAAATAGGATAATTCAGTCTAGCACCAGATAATTTCTCAGAAAAATAAGCAATAGGACGTCCCTCTTGCATCAAAACGCCACCTATGCCTATACCACTAGCATCACATTCAACTTCAAATTGCTTTGAAAAATCAGGCAATGCAAGTAAAGGTGCAGAAGTAAGCAAACATTTTAATTCATCAAATGCATGATCTTGGGCTGCGCCCCACACAAAAGGAACACCTTTCTTCGTTAACTCATTTAATGGTGCAGCAATAGTACTAAAGTCTTTCACAAAACGGCGATAGAAACCAGCAAGACCGTGAAAACTTCGTACTTGACTAACATTCATGGGAGTAGGCCAATCTTGAATAGCAGCAATTTTAGATTGATCTACCTCTACTCCATGCTTAGAAACAACATAACCCAGAAATATGACCTTATCTTTTGCAAATGTGCACTTCTCAAGATTAGCATACAATTTATTAGCACGCAGCACTTGCAAAACTTGTCTAATATAAGCACAGTGTTCAGTTTCATTGCGGCTGTAAATAAGTATGTCATCAAAATAGACAACCACAAAACGACCAATGAACTCTCTCAAAACATGATTCATTAAGCGCATGAATGTACTAGGTGCATTAGTAAGACCAAAAGGCATGACTAGCCACTCATATAAACCAAATTTAGTTTTGAAAGCAGTTTTCCATTCATCTCCTTCTTTCATGCGAATTTGATGGTAACCACTACGCAAATCAATTTTAGAGAAAACAGCAGCACCACTCAATTCATCTAACATATCCTCGAGACGGGGAATAGGGTGATGATATCGAATAGTAATGTTGTTTATAGCCCTACAATCTACACACATGCGCCATGTACCATCTTTCTTAGGCACCAAAATAACAGGAACAACACAAGGACTAAGAGAGACACGAATGTACCCTTTATCCAGAAGAGCTTGCACTTGTGCTTGTATCTCCTTCGTTTCATCGGGGTTGGTCCTGTAGGGGGCGCGGTTGGGCAAGGAGGCACCAGGGATCAAGTCGATCTGGTGCTTGATGCCTCGTAATGGTGGCAGCCCAGCAGGTACCTCTGCCGGAAAAACGTCATCAAAGTCCTGTAAAACAGTTGAGACACCAAGAGAAACAGGTTGCATATTGTTAGAAACTAAGACCTCGCCCTTGAACTCCAAGTGATAAGTATTGGCTCGACCATTGTGTTGCACATGACGATCATAGAGCCATGGCCGACCCAACAAGAGATGACAAACCGTCATAGGAACCACATCAAAATCAATTGAATCCTTGTACGGCCCTATCTCAAAGTTCACACGTACCATGTAGTTTACCTTCATCTCACCATTGTCACTTAACCACTGAATATAATATGGGTTAGGATGAGGTAAATATTTCAAACCCAGCTGCACATAACTCCTTACGTACGAGCTTGCGGCAACTTCCGCCATCAATGATCACCTTGCAAGCTTTATTGGGACCAACTAGTGCCTTGGTTTGAAACAGGTTGCAGCGCTGAGAATCAATATTGGGCTGCACACTCAACGTACATGGAGAGACAACAATAATAGGAGAAGAATTAGCATAAGCATCTTCACCTTCATCATCAGAACCAAACGGATCAGCATCGTCTCCGGTCTCATATCCGTTCTCAGTAACCACTATCACTTTGTTGTTGGGACAATATCTTTTAAAGTGTCCCTTGCCTCCACACGTATGACATACTTTCTCACTATGACGAGTCACATAGGCACTCAAACTAGAACTACCGACTGGTGTGGTAGCGGGGCGCCTGGACTGAGCTCCAGAGGTCGCTGGCCTAGTGGACGAGGAGGGGCGAGTAGGAATCCCCTCAAGTGGCGCTGGGGCAGGGCTAGAAGGCACCCTGGCAGTGTATCGACTGGCAGGTGAAAAGCAAGATTTTTGTTGCGCCTCTTCAGCAAGTTGTGCCTCAGCCTCCATATCATGGTGAAGGAACTGATTCATATCATTGTAAGTATGATGCCAGACGATGTTCTTGATAGGAAGTCTGAGTCCGTGCAAAAACCATTGCATAGTCATCTGAATAGACTCTTGAACTCGCGATCGCTGCATCAACAGTTCCATCTCCTTGTAATAAGCATCAACTGTCAAAAATCCTTGCTTCAGCTGAGTCAATCTATCAAAAACTGAACGCAAATAATTGGTGGGTACAAAACGAGCCTGCATGATTTCCTTCATCTCTCTCCATTGCAAAACAGGAAGCTCATGAGCTGCTCGTCGTTGTTTCAGAATATTATCCCACCAACGCAGGGCATAACCATCAAATTCTGAGGATACAAGTTTGATCTTCTTATCGTCAGTGTAAGCATGCAAACGCCACAGTGTGTCGATCTTGAGCTCCCAAGTGAGGTAATCCTCCACATCACCTTCACCATCAAATCTGGGTATCGAGAACTTTGGCTTCCCCATAAAATCATCCTCAGCAGGTATGACACGTCGGGCACCAAGGACAGGTGGGGGTCGACCATGTTGTCCAAGACCACGCCCACGAGCATTGGGGCCTAGTAGATTGGCATTGTCATGGACACTATCATCATCAGCAAAGTCAGCAGCAGGCTGCATAGGCGGTGGTACAATGGGCTGACGCAGCTCCGCTAGGGATTGGTTCAACTAATCAATGATGTGCTGGAAAGTAGTGAACTGAGCTTGCATAGCTTGAACAGTATCTGCGGTGCCTTGCACTTTGAACTGGAGTTGCTGATGTGCATTCACAGCGTCGGCAGTAGAACGGTCCAACACCCCCTCCAGATGAGTGCGCAGTCCAACAAATTCTGTCCAAACCACAGGTGTATCCCCATCTTTTTCCTGCATCACATCATAACCACTAGTAGACATGATTAGTAGATTAGTGCATGAAATCAAAAACGTGTGGTGCCTCTCACAACTCACTCAAAAACTGACAAGAAAAGGTAATCTTACCGTTCCAAAGTGAATAGTAGTGCGTACTAGAACAAAGTATCAAGCTCGTGCACGGATGTGATGAAGTGAATACCGAGGGTATAAGAGCGATCACACGACAAACCAGGAATATATGGTGGAGCTGTAGGTATGGTATCCTAAGTACACCACAAATAAGTCCTAGTGCTGATCGTATGACAAGACCCACGAAAACACACACGGTGGAGATAAACGAGGCAAAGCAACTCTGAAAAAGAGCTCAAGAGATATAAGTGACAACGCATAATAGCTCGTGTTGCAATGCACAAGAGAGACGCTAGCACGGGCTCAACGAACAGGCACAAGATTGCGCACACGGCAGCAGCCTGCGAAGCACGAAATAGCTAGTCTCGTATGGGTAAGCGCCTAACACGATGCGGTAGATAGGCTGTAGCTAAAGCTCTCAAAGTCGTGTAAAAGGGACGCTATAAGGACACAGTGGTAACACTCTGTCGTGGTAGAGAAACTAACGAAAAGTGTGTCGCGGCAGAGATATACGACGCCGGAAACGCACGACAGCACGACGACGACGCGAAACGGACGGCAGGCCAAAGTAGTTTGTCTCTTTTTTTGTAATATAGGTGCAGCGTGTGCAAAGCACGTCCCCTTCTTTTATTTTTTGAATTTTATTTTTTGTTTTTTACTAACTCAAATTTAGGCCTAAACTGAAGTGGGCCGATCTGGCGCGGGAGGCCAGACGGTCTCCGCAGTCGGGCGAGCAAGCGGGCGCTCGACCCCAGACGCACTCCGCGCTGGGGCGAGGCCGCGCGAGCCACAAGAGCACTGAGCTGCTGACGCCTGATCCGATATCCCAGCGGCGCGCTCGAGCCTGGAGATTGTCTGGGGTGCGACGTCTGGGGCAATTCGGTTTTTTTTTGGACTTTGCGAGAGAGCGATCGTATCTGTGCTTACGTAGTCGCCTCCTCAAGAAATAGATAACACCGCCGCCGACACCACAAAGAAGATGATCAACGAGACCCGAGACAAGATCCAAACTCGAAACTACTATGCAGAAAAGATCGAAGAACCTAGACTCCGACAAATTGAAAGAAAAGATATGCGAAAAGACGATCAGTGATTAAACTCAAGAACGGTGCAATCTAGGCTATGGCAGAAACTAAGAACCCTAAATTTTTTTTGGCTTTTTCTGGATTGGACTGAAAACAAAAACGAATTGCAGGGATGGATTTGTGGATGCTCACCGAGTAAACCGTGGAAATCTGATACCAAGATGATATGGGGTGGCCCGATCTTCTCATGAGCGATGCGATGGTGATGATGGCAGTGGATGATTGTCGGGGATAACTTGGTGTCACCCATGAACTCTCCTCGCTTGAACCCTGATGCCAATGCAACAGCTCTCAAACCCTGTAGGATATTCATGACTCCACACACTTGCGCACATAGCTGTCGACCACGAAACGGTAGTTTGCAATCTACTGATTCCCAATGGAATAACAGATCACATTAAACTTGCAGCAGTATATCACCATATCCAGATGAATTGGTGCGGAGGAATTTGGATGAATGCTTACAGCAGTTCAACGAAGTAATCTTTAGTCTAAACGTGGTCTAACCCTAATTGAGGGGGCGCCCAGGGCTACTTATAGGTGGCTGGGCGTCCTCAGCAAAGACCTGGCCCAAAACATGTCTGGTTTGGGCCCAAACTGACTCAGTTCGACTCAAACGGGTATATACCGACCCATATATGGGTTCGGCCTAATTTTAGCACGCATGCCATGTGTGTAGTGCGCCTTAGACGTGTAGACATCGTGTCATAGGTAGTCCTAGTGCGCCATCACGTGCTCGTGCTCATCTAGACTTGATCCCCTTCACGTGGTGATGTCCTCCATGCTTGTGGTGCCAGCCTCCCTCTCCTCCCTCGCGCTCTCTTGCTTGATCACCACGTCGTGCTCCATGTGCTGCATCTCCTCGCTCCCTCGAACCCCTTCTTTTCCAATGAACCTGATCATACATATGAACAAAGACTTATGCAGTATAAAATTCTCATTACAATAAATATCAGATTTAGCAAGGAGCGAGTTCACCTGCTGTTGTAACAACTTAGCACGGGCTCGAGTAATTGGTCCAATCCTAATCTCGTCATTGGACTTATCTTGATCAGCAACAATAGGATCATCAATAGTAGGTGGAGATGGCTGTGTAGTAGGGATGTCCTCATCAACTTCATTCCGTAGGTCCTATTTTCATAAAACTAGAATTAGTATCATATACTCAAAGCTACATAAGTGTTTATGAAACATTTATGACATTATATATCAAATATACCTTCTAGATCAATGATCTCACCACTAGAAGAAAAGTGTCCATCTACGACGGTCAAAAATCATGGTTAAAGGGTTGTTTTTCATGGTTAATGACTCTTTAACCACGATTTGCCTACCGTGGTCTATCGACTGTTACGGATCTTTATGCCATGGTTTTTCAACAACCGTGGTAGATGCGAGTCTTTAGCCAAGAAAATCGGTTTCATGGTAGATGGGTTTCACCGGGTCACCAAATTGCTGACGTCATCCTAAACGACACGTGGCAGCCGACATCGACTTTTCAACCACGGTCGTAAACCATGGTAGATGGCAGGCCCACTCAAGGCCTTCTATATAATAAGCGGGCCAGCCCAACTAAGGTTGACAAAACTTAAAGGACCGGCCCATCTACGACCTGCTACTATTGGTGGGCCAGCCCATCTAAAGTTGGAAAGACATAATGGGCCGACCCGTCTAAGCCCAATTGCTTTTGTCGGGCCGACCATAAAAGACCATGTAATGTTGGCGGACTGGCCTATCTCAGGCCTGCTACTACTGGTGGGCCGACCCACTTCGTACAGCTGGTACAAAGGGGTCGGCCCATTTATGGGCCAATTAAGCTTTATAGCCTTTAGAAAGTTGGCCCATTAAAGAGCCCACATACGGCCTGCTAAATATCTATCCCGTTCAATCTCATGCCTAAAAACAGCCCAGTATGGTTTTACATCATTCAGTATTGTACAACCCATCAAGGGACTTCCAATTATCCTGTCCATTTAACTTTGGGCCCAATTAGGGTTTGCTAGAGCACCGTAGTGAAAGGCCTTATATTAGGCCCATCAGAATTTGGGCCTTCTAAAAGCCTGCCATGCCTCTGTCCAATGGGCCCGTAGCCCATTAGTCAGGGCCCAACTGAGGCCCATTACTGTTCATTATTTTTGTCCATATCGTCCCACTAACTTAGACCATTGATACGTCTCAAACGTATCTATAATTTTCGATGCTCCATGCTTGTTTTACACCATTTGCTTCATATTTTGTTTACACTTCGTGGTGTTTTATGCGATTTCCGGAACTAACCTATTGACAAGATGCCACAGTGCCAATTCCCTATTTTCTGCTGTTTTTGTGTTTCAGAAAAGTTACACAGGAAATATTCTCAGAATTGGACAAGACAAAAGCTGAACCTCATATTTTTACCGAAGCTTTGCGAAGACCAAGATGAGACAGAGGGGGGCCAGGATCCAGGCTCACCACAGGGGGGCGCGGCCCAGCCCCTGGCCGCGCCGCCCCATGGTGAGGCCAGCTGGCCCCACCTCTGACGCCACCTTTTTGCCTATAAAAAGCTTCGGGACGGAAAACCCTAAATTGGTCGGTGATTTTCGAGAAAGAGTTCTGCAGCTCCGCCACCACCACTGACGAATTTCGGGGGACAGAAGTCTCTGTTCCAGCACCTTGCCGGGACGAGGAAGTGCCCCCAGAGCCATCTCCATCGGTCTCCATCGCCGTCTGCATCGACCTCACCGCCATCTCCATCGCCGTTGCTGTCTCCTATGATGAGGAGGGAGTAGTTCTCCCCCGAGGCTGAGGGCTCTATCGGTACCTATGTGGTTCACCTCTCTCTCCCATGATGTGATCTTTATGTGATCATGAGCTTTGTATCTAGCTGAATTGGTAGATGCTATTATTCACATATTATGCTACTCCCGTGCTTTATTATTATAATCTTCGGAGACACCTTGTATCGTAATATGAAGGTGACTAGTGTGCGCATTATGTGTGTCTTTTTGGTTAATGTCTCTATGAATTGTTGGTGTTTGTTGGAACCATCTAGTGCGTTCATGGTGATAGTGTGGGACAATCTAGTTTGGGTACATGCGAACTTTGAGGAGTGCTTCGTAGCCCTACGAATGATTAGTGTTCATTTTCCATTGGAGAATTATTTAGATTTGCATATTGAAGTTAGTATCTATTGGTTCAATTATGTTACTTTGTTGAGAGTGTCCACTAGTGAAATTATGATCCCTAGGCCTTGTTTCCAAGCATTGCACACCGTTTACATTCAGTTTTGTTACATGTTTGCTCGCAGCGATACTTATTTCAGATTACATTTACTACTTATAATCATTACTACTACTTGTATTTCACTATCTCTTTGCCTAACTAGTGCACCTATACATCTGACAAGTGTATTGGGTGTGTTGGGGACACAAGAGACTTTCTGTATCATAATTGCAGGGTTGCTTGAGAGGGATAGCTTTGACCTCCTCCTCCCTGAGTTTGATAAACCTTGTGTGATCCACTTAAGGGAAACTTGCTGTTGTTCTACAAACCTCTGCACTTGGAGGCCCAACACTGTCTACAAGAACAGACGCATGCGTAGACATCAAACTCTTTTCTGGCGCCGTTGCCGCGGAGGTAAGGTAAAAGGTACTCACATTCTTTGGTTACTAAGTCTTTTAGTTGCTAGTGAGTGCTCGAAGTTATTTCCTTTAGATTCTACAATTATATCTTTTTGTTTCTTATTTTTATTTTCACTAGTTAGGCCTAATGGAAAATAAAGAGTTTTATCGTGTCTTTCCTGAGTTTAGATTTGAAATGTTTGAAAAACCTTTGGAGCTTTATTCGCATGCTAATAGCAATGTTGTTAGTATGAATGCTTTGAACACCATTGTTGCTAATGCCATAGAAAGGTCTAAGCTTGGGGAAGCTGGTTTTGTTAAGCATGATATTTTTAGTTCACCAGCTTTAGTGGAGAAAATTTGCTCTGATGATATTTTATCTCCCATATGTGATGATTCTAATGATGCTTGTGCTCCTCATCCTTTTAAAATACCTATGAAAATTATCAAACATGCTATGAATAACTGCTATTTAGGAGATGGAACTGTCCATCCCGGTGATCATTTGCTCTTTATACATGAATTATGCGAGTTGTTCAAGTGTGTAGGTATTTTGATGAACCAAGTTAAGAGGAAGCTATTTTCTTTATCACTGAAGGGCAGAGCTGTGGAATGGTATAAAACACTGAAGGATGGCCGACCTATTGATTGGGACGAAATTGTACCTCTCTTTTATTCTAAATTCTATCCTTCTAGTGAGGTTTATAAAGATAGGAATTATATTTATAATTTTCATCCGCATGAGGGAGAAAGCATTGCCCAAGCGTGGGGAAGATTGAAGTCACTAATGCTCAAATGTCCTATTCATGATCTTCCCCATAATATTGTTATTAATAATTTTTATGCAAGGCTTTCAGGATATTACAAGGACTATCTAGATGCATGCTTTGATGGGCCTTTCACAAGCAAGGATGTTGACACCAAGTGGGATCTGCTTGAAATAATTCAAAGCAATATCAAAGATTGGGATAGTGATGACCCACAAGTATAGGGGGTGTATTGTAGTACTTTCGATAAATAAGAGTGTCAAACCCAACGAGGAGCAGAAGGTGTTGACTAGTGGTTTTGATCAAGGTTTTACTGCAAATACTAGCAAACGGGTTTTCAGGAGTATTTGGTAATGCAAGTAAAGAAAGTGCGGGTAAATAAAAGACAGTAGTAATAATTGCAGCAAGTGGCCCAATCCTTTCTTCAGCAAAGGACAAGCCGGTTGTGTAACTTATAATAACCAAACGTTCTCGAGGACATACGGGAGTTTCTGTCAAGAGTTTTCGCTTCATACCGCTAATAGTCTTTATTGGTTTGATAGATGTTATGGGGGTGAACCTGTGCTAGCGCACTACCCTTACTAGGATAAATACACACTTGTGATTATACCCCCCTGCAAGCATCCACAAATATAAGAAAGTAATTAAGATAAATCTAACCATAGCCTTAAGCTCTAAGATCCTGCGCTCCCTGGTGCAATGGTTTCCCAACGGAGGTTTAGGTTTCTATCACTCCAGCAACACCACAATTGGTAGCCAAATACACAATGCATCTCACTAGGCCCATAAATGGTGAAGTATCATGTAGTCGACGTTCACATGACACCACTAGTGAAATAGCACCACAACAATATCAAACCATTAAATATTTCTCAACAATAATTCACTACTAACATCTTGACTTCTCCCATGTCCTCAAGAACTAAACGAACTACTCACAAGACACCATATGGATCATGATCAAAGGTGAAATAATGGTAAATAACAATCTGAATATAAACCTTAATTGAACGGTTCCACTCAATAGCATCAACTACAAGAGTAATCAACACCGGGAAAGTTTCCCCTATGAATATAACAAGATCCAACTCAAGATGTTACAGCGGGATGGCGTGGTGATGGTGGAGATGAAGGTGCTGGTGATGGAGATGATGATGATGATGATCCCGATGAAGCCCAGTGCGATGGTGATGACGATGGCGATGATCTCCCCTCTCCGGGAAGGAATTTCCCTGGCAGATTTCTCCCTGCCGGAGAGCTTTTCTCTCTCTGGTGTTTTCTGCCCCGCAGAGGCGGCTGTGTCTAACTCTGAGCCCCCCCTGACTTAGGTTTTCGGGGACGATGAAGTACGCGAAGGGGCGAGACCAGAAGTGGGCCAGGGTGGCCTCACACAGGGCCGGCGCGGCCAGGGGTCAGGTCGCGCCCCCTGTGCGTGAGGCCGCCCCCTGGCTCCTCTCTCCTCCTCCTTCTGGCTTCCGGAGTCTTTTGGTAAAATAGAATTTTCTGATATTTTTCTAGAATTTTTCTGATCTTCCGAAATATGGTGTCTTGACGGTCCTTTTCCAGCAGAATCCTGACTCCGGCAGCAAATCCTCCAATGATCATCAAACATGTGAAAACAAAGGAAATAACATAAGTATCATATCTAAATATGAAATATATCAATGAATAATAGTAAATTATGATACAAAATAGTGATGCAATATGGACGTATCAACCCCCCAAGCTTAGACCTCGCTTGTCCCCAAGCAAAAATTAAACTCGGTAAACATGACCACAGGTTTATGGAGTGAAGTGTCGATAATCAAAATACGGACAAGAAGCATCACATTCACCAAAGGCACAAGTTATAATAGACAGCAACTTCCCTTTACATAATATAGACTTGCAATAAGTAAAGAGAATCACATATAAAGATGCACAAAGTAAACTATAATTGGTGATGGCAAACTTTAGTTCTTGGTCAGAGAACAATGAACAACTATACTAGCCTTTTGAATGGAGCCTTTTTAAAATAGAGCTAATATAGCAAAAACCATATGCTCAATGAAACAACATTTTTGCATTCATAGAAAGCTTTCAAAGATATATTCCTTCAGACAAAAGCATTGTACAAAACAAGGAAGATAGTAAACATGATTAAACGGATCAACATATGGATGAGTGAAACATAACAACTCAAATGCTTGCTTGAGATAGAGGGGAATAGGTTGACTCAACATAAAAGTAAAAGATAGGCCCTTCGCAGAGGGAAGTAGGGATTAAACATGTGCTAGAGCTTTTCATTTGTAAAACAGAGGTAAAAATTGTTTTGAGAGGTGGTTGCTTTTGTCAACGACTAGCAACGGAGTTCTTGATATCTTCCATACTAAACAAGTGAGAGCGGTTCTGAAATGTTTGATTAATTGGCACTTTGGTGCTCTTTTATAGCTTTGCACTCCTCCCCACCTTTTTCCTTTCTCAAACCATGGCTAACCGATTCCATCGGGTGCCGACCAACTTTCACATACCATGGAGGAGTGCTTCTTTTTCTTTTCTATTTGGGATTATAATGGTCTGACCAGCTCCCTTGAAAAATTAGTGACGAGCAGATGAAGCTGCCTAGTCGAGGGGTACTTAATTTAGTATGGAAGATAACAAACCCATCCACTACATCCTCATGAGCTAAAAACAGTGGCACGAAATGAGAAGTGTTTGAAGGTTTTTGAAAGGTAGCACATGAATTTTTTTACTTAGAATGGCTTAAAATACCATGCAAAGGAATTTATAGTGGACTCTTTGGAAGTAACTTGGCTTTTGGAATTTGGATGCACGAGAAGTATTCCCTCTCAGTACAGGTCTTTGACTAGCAAGGCTGGGTAGCAAGCATAAGAATTACATGAAACAAACAAACATACATATAATAAGAACAATCATGCAAACTCCCTTGAAGGTACAATGATTTTAACTTTGAGAATAACAATGCTTATAAGCCAAACATAAGGGAAAACTGAAGTGATGTAGCTACAAACACTTCTTTATTCTTTTCTACTCAAACCTCAAGGTAATGCTGCTACTGACCAAGCTAAGTTTGCCAAAACCAACTAAATTTACTCATGCTCCCAAAGTGATACCAATACCAATCAACAAGACTAATCATATAAGAAACTTTGCAAACTGAAATAAAGTGTGCGGAAAGTAAACGATAGAACTTCTCATTAATATTTCATTACCGCTACTCACACCAAGGGATACATAGATAACCAACTAAGGAGGATACTTCCACACTGCAAACTATTCTATAGGATAATTTCTCTATTCATGATATGACTCTACTTGAAAAGTAAATGAGTAAAAAGGTAATGATGTGATACCGCGGCACTCCCCCAAGCTTGGAACAAACCAAGGGGATGCCTATACCGATGACGAATTATTCCTTTGGCAGTGGCGGTGGATAATCTTTAATAAGCTTCTCAATCAAATCTTTCAGATCATCAATCTTGTGACTGAGGTTACGAATCATCTTAGAATTGTGCTCAACACGGTTCATGAACCTGTCAGCAAGAGAATCCCAGCTCTTGGAATTATTTCCCCATCCTTCCTCATTCTTGGAACTTTCTTTTCCTGCACTGTTAGAACGATCTATATCCCAACCAGAGGGTAATCGCGACCTAGGCACCCTTTGAAATTGATGTTCATGTATTAGAGTATGGAAAGGATTGTTGCCTGACGGAGATGTCCATGGAGCTAAGGTGTGACGCGGCACACCCCCTCCGGTCCTTATGCGTGCACTCTTCTTGAACTTGTCATGATTTGTCACCACCCCTATGCTGGCAATCATGGTGTTTGGCCTTGAACTTTGATCTTCCTCCTCGTCTTCACTTTCAACCTCTTCTTTCAGCCGAAAGTTTTTGGTGTCATCTTTCGGAGGTGTCT
Source organism: Dactylis glomerata (assembly GCA_007115705.1). Lineage (NCBI taxonomy): Eukaryota > Viridiplantae > Streptophyta > Magnoliopsida > Poales > Poaceae > Dactylis > Dactylis glomerata. The sequence continues at coordinate 5,134,739 of QXEO01000270.1, forward strand.
TCTCCTTGTCATCGCTTGAAGAGGCCATGGCTCCCCCAAGCTTAAGATCAACTCCTGACAGAAACAGCTCAAAACAAAACACGACGAGAAAATAATATACAGACCTCGGGGACTCCGGGGGGTTAAATAGGCGAAAATTATACATCGAAACAAAATCACAGGAGGAAACCGGGACGGAAACGAGTTTCGGTGTGCTCTCACACCAGGGCGGCGCGGCCAGAGGTGGGCCCGCGCCCCCTGTGTGTGAGGAGCACACGGACTCCTTTTCCTGCCCATTTTCGTCTCGTGATTTTTCTTATTTAGTAAAAACAGCAGAAATAATAAAGTAAGAGTTTTTCGTGAACCTTTTCTGACTAGAACTGTTACCTATTCAAAAACGAACTCTGCAGGTACCTGCAATTTGTCTTGGATGAATTCTTCTGGAGAAACTATTTCAATTACATCAACATCTTCATTATTAGAATCTCCAGAAATATAATGTTTGAGTCTTTGCCCATTCACCACTTGTGTTGAGTCATCTTTCAATGAAGCAATCTTAATCACACCTGAGTGGTATACTTCCACAATAACATATGGTCCTTCCCATTTAGAGAGTAATTTTCCTGCAAAAAATCTGAGACGAGACCTATACAATAGAACTTTCTCACCAACATGAAATTCTCTCTTAAGGATTCTCTTATCATGCCATTGCTTGACTTTCTCTTTAAAAAGTCTGGCATTCTCATACGCTTCGTTTCTCCATTCATCTAGAGAACTCAAATCTAACAACCTTTTCTTACCGGCTAGTTTAAAATCTCTATTAAGCTCTCTCACTGCCCAAAAAGCTTTGTGTTCTAATTCTAAGGGCAAGTGACATGCTTTTCCATAAACCATCTTATAAGGAGACATACCCATGGGGTTCTTATAAGCAGTTCTATAAGCCCATAAAGCATCGTTTAACTTACTAGCCCAATTTTTCCTAGATCTATTGACAGTCTTCTGCAAGATAGACTTGATCTCCCTATTTGAAAGCTCTACCTGCCCACTAGTTTGGGGATGATAAGCAGAAGCAATTCTATGATTGACATCATGTTTAGCAAGAGTTTTTCTAAAACCACCATGAATAAAATGAGAACCTCCGTCAGTCATAAGATATCTAGGCACACCAAACCTAGGAAAAATAACGAGGTCTCACCATCGACACTCTTTGTAGGTATGGCTTCTACCCATTTAGTAACATAATCAACAGCAACAAGTATGTGGGTATAGCCTTTTGAAGGAGGAAAAGGACCCATAAAGTCAAATCCCTAACAATCAAATGGTTCAATAACAAGAGTGTAACTCATAGGCATTTCATTGCGTCTAGAAATATTACCAACTCTTTGACATTCATCGCAAGATAAAACATACCTTCTGGCATCTTTAAAGAGGGTTGGCCAATAAAAACCTGATTGTAGAACCTTTTGCGCGGTTCTATCTCCAGCATGATGCCCTCCATAAGCACTACCATGGCATTTTCTTAATATCTCTTGTTGCTCATATTCTGGTACACATCTTCGCATAATATCATCAACTCCTTCTTTATATAAGTGTGGGTCATCCCAAAAATAATGCCTCAAATCATAGAAGAATTTTCTTCTTTGATGAGCTGTAAAGGTTGGAGGCAAATACTTGGAAACAATAAAGTTAGCATAATCAGCATACCAAGGAAGGTCTCGCGAAGTTACATTTATTGCAGCCAACTGTTCACTTGGAAAACTATCATTAACAGGAATAGGATCAAAAGAAATGTTTTCCAATCTAGACAAGTTGTCAGCCACAGGATTTTCAGCACCTTTCCTATCTACGATATGCAAATCAAATTCTTATAAAAGCAACACCCATCTAATAAGCCTAGGCTTAGCATCCTTCTTAGTCATAAGATATCTAATAGCAGCATGATCAGTATGAATAGTAACTTTAGAATCAACAATGTAAGATCTAAACTTATCACATGCAAAAACAACAGCAAGAAACTCTTTCTCAGTAGTAGCATAATTCTTCTGAGCAGCATCAAGAGTCTTACTAGCATAATGAATAACATTCAACTTATTATCCACTCGCTGTCCAAGAACAGCACCAACAGCAAAATCACTAGCATCACACATAATTTCAAAAGGTAAATTCCAATCAGGTGGTTGAACAATAGGAGCAGTAGTTAAAGCCTTCTTAAGAGTTTCAAAAGCTTCCTTACAATCATCATCAAAGACAAATGGTACATCCTTTTGAAGAAGATTAGTAAGAGGCTTTGAAATCTTAGAGAAATCTTTAATAAACCTCCTATAGAAACCAGCATGACCAAGAATACTACGAATACCTTTAACATCTCTGGGACAGGGCATTTTCTCAATTGCCTCCACTTTTGCTCTGTCAACTTCAATACCTCTTTCAAAAATTTTATGTCCAAGGACAATTCCTTCATTTACCATAAAGTGGCATTTCTCCCAATTAAGAACAAGGTTAGTTTCTTCGCACCTCTGCAAAACTTTATCAAGGTTGTGCAAACAATTATCAAAAGAAGTTCCATAGACGGAGAAATCGTCCATGAAGACCTCCACAATTTCTTTATAAAAGCCATGAAAAATAGCAGACATGCATCTTTAAAAAGTAGCAGGAGCATTGCATAAACCAAACGGCATACGTCTATAAGCATAAGTTCCATAAGGACAAGTAAAAGTGGTTTTCTCTTGATCTTCCTTTTTAACGGCAATTTGAGAAAAACCAGAATAACCATCAAGGAAACAAAAATGAGTTTTCTTAGATAACCTTTCTAGCATCTGATCTATAAACGGTAAAGGATAATGATCTTTCTTAGTAACTTTGTTTACCTTCCTATAATCAATGCACATCCTATAACCAACTACTACCCTTTGAGGAATAAGCTTGTTATTCTCATTAGGCACAACAGTCATACCTCCTTTCTTAGGAACACAATGAACATGACTAACCCATCTACTATCAGCAATAGGATAAATAATACCAGCATCAAGGAGATTTAATACCTCATTTCTTACCACATCCTTCATCTTGGGAATTAGGCGGCATTGATGCTCCACGACTGGCTTCGCGTCTTTCTCATATTAATGGCATGCTGACATAAAGTGGGAGAAATCCCTTTTAAATCATCAAGAGTATATCCCATAGCTCCATGGTGTTTCCTCAATATCTCCAATAATCTTTCTTCTTCCTTTCCTGAAAGTTTAGAGCTAATAATAACAGGATATATTTTCTTATCATCTATGTAAGCATATTTAAGATTATCAGGCAAAGGCTTTAATTCGAAAATAGGATCTTCCTTAGGCGGCAAAGTGGTACCAAGATCCTCCACAGGAAGATTATGCTTGATTAATGGTGGTTGACGAAGAAGAATATCGTCAATCTCTTCTCTTTCCTTACTGAAAACATCAGTTTCGTGATCTTCCATGAATTGCTGCAAGGCATTATTAGGAGCAAGCGCAATAGAAGCAAGCTATTCAACTTGAAATTTTTCATTAGGCATGTCATTTTTATAAGAAGTCTTAGCAAACTTGGAAAAATTAAACTTATAAGACTCTCCATTAAACTTAGTAAACAAATTCTCCTTCTTACTTTGTGTATGACGATCCGTGGATTTCTCCCGGCAGATGTATCGAATCTTGTGGGTAAAGTGTACCCCTCTGCAGAGGTTTCAAAACTATTCGAATAGCCGCGTCCGCGGTTATGGACAGTTGGCAAACTGTACTTGACTTTTGTCAAGAATATAAACAACTTATGGTGAACTTGGTGAATGACTTGACTTGACATTGATATTGACACACTTGAAGTTCCTCTTTAGATTGAACTTAGAGAATTAAAAGCTTCTTCTCTACTAATGAACATTCTTGGGAAATAAAACTGGCTCTTGCAAATAAACTTAGTGCTTAGTCCACCATATCAAACTTGCATATCTACTTCATCTTTTCCTTTATAAGATGGTTTGCGAGTGCATCCAATGTACTCATGGCTGTGTCCCTGGCTATCAACTTGGCCAGACTATGGGGAAGAGTATCCGGAGGAAGGTTATGAAGAAGAGTATCAGAACTAAGATCGTCTCCTGAGTCGCCATTGCCTGTAGGGTGAAGGCATGGACCCGAAGATGTTATTTCCGCTGCTATATTGTGTTGTAATATGAACTTGGTCACTATGACCATTGTATTTGAACCATCGTATTGTAATGTCTATGGAACTGGTTACCAACTACGTTATGTGTATCACAACAATGATTCTGGGATTGTGGTGGAATACATAACGGGCACTTCGAATTTGTGATAAATTCGGGGTTGTCACATATACTCAGTCTTCTTCTTGAAGTTGGTAGTCTGCGAGGCCTACGTAGTACCTTTACCAATTCCACTCTTCAATAGCGCTTCACTCCCCGGCAACGGCGCCAGAAAATAGTCTTGATGACCCACAAGTATAGGGGGTGTATCGTAGTACTTTCGATAAATAAGAGTGTCGAACCCAACGAGGAGCAGAAGGTGTTGACTAGTGGTTTTGATCAAGGCTTCACTGCAAATACTAGCAAACGGGTTTTCAGGAGTATTTGGTAATGCAAGTAAAGAAAGTGCGGGTAAATAAAGGACAGTAGTAATAATTGCAGCAAGTGGCCCAATCCTTTCTTCAGCAAAGGACAAGCCGGTTGTGTAACTTATAATAACCAAACGTTCTCGAGGACACACGGGAGTTTCTGTCAAGAGTTTTCGCTTCATACCGCTAATAGTCTTTATTGGTTTGATAGATGTTATGGGGGTGAACCTGTGCTAGCGCACTACCCTTACTAGGATAAATACACACTTGTGATTATACCCCCCGCAAGCATCCGCAAATACAAGAAAGTAATTAAGATAAATCTAACCACAGCCTTAAGCTCTAAGATCCTACGCTCCCTGGTGCAATGGTTTCCCAACGAAGGTTTAGGTTTCTCTCACTCTAGCAACCCCACAATTGGTAGCCAAATACACAATGCATCTCACTAGGCCCATAAATGGTGAAGTATCATGTAGTCGACGTTCACATGACACCACTAGTGAAATAGCACCACAACAATATCAAACCATTAAATATTTCTCAACAATAATTCACTACTAACATCTTGACTTCTCCCATGTCCTCAAGAACTAAATGAACTACTCACAAGACATCATATGGATCATGATCAGAGGTGAAATAATGGTAAATAACAATCTGAACATAAACTTTAATTCAACGGTTCCACTCAATAGCGTCAACTACAAGAGTAATCAACACCGGGAAAGTTTCCCCTATGAATATAACAAGATCCAACTCAAGATGTTACAGCGGGATGGCGTGGTGATGGTGGAGATGAAGGTGCTGGTGATGGAGATGATGATGATGATGATCCCGATGAAGCCCGGTGTGATGGTGATGACGATGGCGATGATCTCCCCTCTCCAGGAAGGAATTTTCTCTCTCTGGTGTTTTTCGCCCCGCAGAGGCGGCTGTGTCTAACTCTGAGCCCCCCTTGACTTAGGTTTTCGGGGACGATGAAGTACGCGAAGGGGCGAGACCAGAAGTGGGCCAGGGTGGCCTCACACAGGGCCGGCGCGGCCAGGGGTGATACGTTGCAAACGTATCTATAATTTTTGATGCTCCATGCTTATTTTACACCAATTGCTATATGTTTTATCTATACTTTGTGGCACTTTTATGATTTATTTGGACTAACCTACTAATAGTTGCAAAAGTGCACAATGTTCTTGTTTTACACTTTGATGTGTAGGAATTACCAAGAATACAAGTGGAAACCTTGTTGGAGTCAAATTGGGACTTTCTAGAAATCTGTGCCAGAACTTTTTTCAAAGATGGTCACGTTACGGGTCGAAGGCGGCGTCAAACGGAAAACTATTCAATTACAAAGTTGTAGGGAATTTCACGGCGAACGTTCTAGATATAAAATACACCTGATTCCGAGTCGGGACGACCAAGATAAACCCGCTCCATTGCGGCCCAAGATGGGGAGATGAGAATCCGAGAGACTATATAAAGAGAGGAACCCTAGCTCGTGGGAGACACCTCCACCCACGAATTTGCAGCCACCAGAGCCATGTTTTAGCCTCCCCCATGGATCCCATCTCCATGGGGGAGGGCTCCCATGAAGCCATGAAGGAAGGAGGCTAAGGGGCGGCGCTCCCCCATGATGCCGGCGGCGGGGAAGGAATCCCCCGCGCTGCCGCCTGCGCCGCTGCTGCCACGCCGCTGCCGCCCGCGCCCTCGCTGCTCCTCTCCACCATCTTCACCGCTATCTCCATCACATATGCAGTGGTTCATCCTCCCACACACCTCTGTACCGTCCTATGTAAACATGGTGTTTTATGCTATAATATTTATCCTATGATCTATGTCATGTTTCCATAGTTTATTTGTTCTTAGATTGATTTGTTGAATGTCTTTGCTTCATTAGAGTTGTATGTTGACATGGTACTATCCTTTGGTGTCCATTATATTTATGCGCGCATGGATTAAACATCTTAGGGTTAGTAGTATGTGCAAAAGGAAGGGGGTAGTTCTGCCGGAGTGACAGAAACCTGAGGACGCGAACCGGAACATTGCACGTATGGGAGTAAGAGGACCATTAACTTAAGGCTATGGTTGGGGAAACCTTAATGCATTGTTAGTATTTGCGGATGCTTGCTAACAATCCAATCATATAGTACTTGTATTTCCAAGTAGTGAAGTGCACGTATATTTAGCCTCTCCCGCATAGAAAACTGCATCGAAGACAATGAATCCGATTAATTCGCTAATTGAACTTAGACAAAGCCACCACTATTACCACCACTTTTCCACACTCATGGTACTGTTAGTTTATGGTTACTTAGTATATCTTATTGCTGCAGCACTAACAATTACTTTCTTGTATTTATTATCCTGCAAAGCTATCTCTCATACCCGAATCGTTGCTCTAGTTTTATTTCCTAGATGATACAAACATTTAGTGTGCGTAGAGTTGTATCAGTGGTTGATAGAACTTGAGAGAATATTTATCCTACCTTTAGCTCCTCATTGGGTTCGACACTCTTACTTATCGAAAAGGCTACACACGATCCCCTATACTTGTGGGATATCAAGGGGTCAGGCCGCGCCCCCTGTGCGTGAGGCCGCCCTCTGGCTCCTCTCTCCTCCTTCTGGCTTCCGGAGTCTTTTGGTAAAATAGAATTTTCTGGTATTTTTCTGGAATTTTCCTAATCTTCCGAAATATAGTGTCGTGATGGTCCTTTTCCAGCAGAATCCTGACTCCGGCAGCAAATCCTCCAATGATCATCAAACATGTGAAAACAAAGGAAATAACATAAGTATTATATCTAAATATGAAATATATCAATGAATAACAGTAAATTATGATACAAAATAGTGATGCAATATGGACGTATCAGATAGCAACAAAGGTAAGGGATCAGGTATAAATTACGAGTATGATTGCATTAAGTCTTTCATTGAAACTGCTAATTTTCAAGAGCTTAGTGCTAAATATGGGTTTGATCCTTGAATTATGGTTGATTGTTTTAGAGCTTTTGCTTCCCATATTAATGTTCCTAAAGGAAATGGGGATGTGTATCATGAACCTTTTAGGAATGGCTAACTCGAAGGTTTGTGCATTAAGTTTGATGAAAAAAAAGAAAACCAAATGTACATGTTTGCGGATTAGTGGCTTTGTTTATTTGAAATTTCTCGTAGTGATTTAGACCCATGACAGTGGTCAATGAATCGGGTGTTTTTGCTAAGTATGTTTCTTGAACATTGGCTTGAGGATATATAGTGAGTAAATTCAGATTGATCTGGTAGGTTGGGATGTTTAAGAGAAAATATATGATTTCCCATTTGAAAATTTAGTTATATAAGGATTTGATTATGGGGCTGCTTGTAGGACAAGTACGTTAATACATGAAACTTAGTGGTCATGATTATATTTGGATTATTAGACATTAATGAGATGGTCAAGGCACACTACAACAAATGTGTTGACTAGTGACCTTTTCTTCATGACCCGAGAGAAAAGTGTCATAAAGTAGTGACGGTTTTGTACGAGGTCGTCATGGGCTAATTGGGGAGGCCATTATGATGATTTGAACCAGAAACGTCATAATTCAATGGGCACAAAATCGTCATAACCTATCCTATGCAGTTTCAGACCTTATCCGGAACCGCTTACAATGAATTTAAATCGTCATAATCACTAATTTAAAATATGTTGAAATGACTGGACTGCCACCTCACCTATTTCGCTGATGTGTCGTCTCTCATGTCAATTATGCGCTTATGTGTAGTATCCATGTGTCAATTTAGCTGTAAAAATAACCTTACATGGCTATAAGTATGAGACCCACCTGTCATACACTAGGCATGCCAGATATCTGACATCCGAACCCCACTGACATACCAGACTAGGGCTGAACTGACATTTGGGTCCTACAATAGGCATGCTAGATATCTGACATCCGGACCCCACTGGCGTACCAGACTAGGGCCGAACTGACATTTGGGTCCATAGAACCGACCTGGCTTGCGGGACCCGCCGACCTGACCTACTAGCCTAGACCAACTACCGACCCCACCAACTGCCAGCTTGGCACACAGACCTGCCATTATGGTCCCACCGCACCATAGACAGGCCACCAACTTGGAGAAACAAAGTGGCAAAATATACCGTCGAAGGCAAGAGTCGAACACGGGACCTCACCACCCGGCGCTATGCACGTAACCACTAAGGTAATGCTTCGGCTTGTGATACAATGCGATGCAACACACTTTTAAATAGAAGTTCATCCTAACTCTTGGGCCTAGGCCGCTGTGGACATCTGGGCCTTTGTGGACAAGGCGCTGAGTGATGTTTTTTCCTATTTACCTTTTCCATTTATTTTAAAAAGATTTAAAAAAGATTCAAGACAAGGCCAAATAAATTCAAAAAAACTTTTTAAATTCTTTTTATTACATATATAATAACATTAAATCTTTTTTCTATAAAACAAATTTAGAAAACAACATTTATTCACTAGAATGTCATTATAGTGTATTCAAAATGCGGTCAAAACAGCGGGCATAGCGATTCTTAGCTAGGCGTTAAATATTGCAAAACTATTATTGCTTCTATGATTAAATATATAATTGCGAAGCTAAAAATGATTTTTTTAAAAAAATCATGAACAATCTATGAGGCAGCTGTAGTTCAAATTAGACCCATTTCCAATCGATTTGGCAAAAGTTTGTCTTTTTCATAAGTGATACATGGAAAAGCTAGGACACTCAAATAGTTGGTGATATTTCAATAAAATATGATATATTATTTTATAATGCTCTTGTGGTCCAATTTGACATCCAATATTTGGTAGTTGTTTCACAAAAAATCCCATTTTTTGATACTTCAAAAATAGAAAATGAACTTTTTATGCTAAGAAAAGGGAAACACCCAAAATGAACATTGTTTGCCATCCCAAGAGGCACATATTTACACAATATGAGGTTATTTGAAAGAACTATGCTATGGTTATGGCCATAACTGGCTCATCTAGCTTCAAAGCCACGAAACTTCGTACAAGATAGCTCTTTTTTGTGAACATTTTTTTCAAAATGTTTGCAATATTCTAAGTTTATTATTTTTCCTGGCAACTACGTCACATAACATGACACAACACAAAGGATTTGTGTTTTTTATTTGTTTTGAATTTCTTTTGGCAATTTCAAAATATGGCTAAAATGGCGGGCGTGACCATTTATAGCTAGGAGTGGAATATTACAGAACTCTTTGTGGATCTACGATGAAATAGATACTTGTGTATCTAAAAATAATTTTTCGAAAAAAACATGAGCAAAGTATGAAGCACCCGTATTTCAAATTTGACCCGCTTCCAACTGAATCGACATATATTTGTCAATTTCTTGAGGATGGATATAATTTTTTTCCATGCAAACAACTAGTTAATTGTACATAAAATATGTTATAATATTTTCTAAAATTATATAGATCCATTTTTTAAACATATTTTTCTTAGATGCTTCACAAAAAAGCCATTATTTGCGCTAAGAAAATGAAAAATGAAATTTTTATGCTAAGAAAAGGAAAACACACAAAATGAACATTGTTTGCCATCCCAAGAGGCACACATGTGCACAATATGGGGTTATTTGAAAGAACTATGCCGTGGTTATGACCATAGCTCGCTCATCTGACTTGAAAGCCACGAAACTTCATATAAGATAACTCTTTTTTGTGAACACTTTTTCATAATGTTTGCAATATCTTAAGTTTATTATTTTTCCTGGCAACCAGGTCACATAACATGACACAAAGCGAAGGATTTGTATATTTTGAATTTTTTTGAATTTCTTATGCCAATTTCAAAATACGGCCAAAACGGCGAGCGTGACAGCTCCTAGGTCCGGATTGAATCTTGAAAAACTCTTTATGGATCTCTAATGAAATAGGTACTTGTGTACCTAAAAATGATTTTTTTTGAAAAAATATGAGCAAACCTGTCGTTAAAATTTGACCCGCTTCCAGCTGAATCGGTAGATATTTGTCTATTTCTTGAGGGGTGACTATAAAACTTTTTTCATACAAAAAACTTGTGAAATATGCATAAAATATGGTATAATATTTTTTTAAAATTATGGCGGTCCATATTTGAAACGTATTTTTGCTAGGTGCTTCACAAACAACCCATTTTTAGCGTTAAGAAAATGAAAAATGGTTTTTTGTGTGTGTAAAGAAAATTAAAACTTCTCAGATCAACATTCTTTCCCATCCAAGATGCATACATGTGCACAACATAGGCATTCCATGTCACACTTTTAGTATATTTTAATTTTATTTTACAACTTAGGCTCATCTTATCCTAGCATCTCTCCAACCAATCAAATGGCCAGGACAAGCCTCCCATGGATTGGCCTATTGAAACATCTGAACCGTTGATCTAACCATTCGACGCCCCTTATTTCTCAAAGAAAGCACAAAGCAGGAAACCCTAGGAGCGCCCACTCCTTTTCTAACCTCTTCCCCATCGGCCGCATCCTAGGAGCGAAACCCTAGATCCATCTCGCCCTCTCGTCCAATCCCCATCACCTATCTCCGCTCGATCGTCGTGACCGCCTCCAGCGCCGATTGTGACTCCCCCGCCTTCCTTTCCCTCCCCACGCTGTCCATCGGCGCCAGCCAAGCTCCAGATCCACTCCATTGATGATGATGCCAGAGATGCTCGTCCAAGACTGCGTCTTCGCCAAGAGCCTTGAATTCAGCAGTTGGGCCTCCGAGCACTCCTCCACATAGCCACACACCACCCTCGCCCCATCCGCCACCGCCACCTCCCAGGTAAACATGACCGCCTCTTCCCTCTTCCCTGTCCCCCCCTCGCCGCAAACGGCCGGCAGTGACATTTTGTCACCGCCAGGCCCGGCTACGCCGCCCTGAGCCGTCAGGTCGTGGCTGTCTCATCGCGTTTGCCCTGCTGCGGATCTGATGGATGCCTGGTTCGTTTTCCACAGGGGAAGGAAGGAAGGAAGATGTCGCACCAGAAGTTTGAGCACCTGAGGCACGAATCCCTTGGCTTCCTCCCCAGGAAGTGCTGCTCCTGGCACCGCGGAAAGGGTACGCTTGCTCGTCACTTGCCAGATTCTAGTCGGTTCTATGCTTTGTTTGTTTGCCGAGTCGATCAGTTAGGGGAGCTAGCTTGTTATGATGGATACTTGTGCGATGCGATGATTCGTGTCATTGCTGTTGGTCGAAACTTGATTATGTTAGTGCCGACTGTCTTGTGTACCAATATGCTAGTGTATAGGAATTCACGCAATAATCTGGTTTGATTAGATCATGCTATGAGCATATGACATGGGTTGCTTGATAAGCTGCAACAGTTTGTGCTTATGTGTAACCTGGACACCTGTAATTTGCACGTTTCCACAGCTTTTCATCTTTGTTGTGATGGTGATTTTCTACTGTATGTTAAGGAACACCATTGTAACCTTTGGCATGTCAATCATCTTAGATTTGGCAGTTAGGCACGCGAGTGCCATGCTTCCAGTCTATCTAGTTTTAGACAGATGCTAAGAACTGGTGCACTTTGGGCAATGGATACTAAATTAGATTAATATTTCATCTAGCTGTTTGTGTTTTTAGCCCTTCAGCCAAGGGTTCTGCTTGTTTGTTTCTTTATGCTGCTTCCAGTGATTGCTGATCTGACATAGCTATGATTTAGCTGACAATCTGATGATGTATTCTCTTTCTGCATTGCAGCGAAGGCCTTCCCCAGGGATGACACCAACAAGCAATGCCACCTCACTGCCATCCTTGGCTACAAGGCTGGAATGACTCACATTGTTCGTGAGGTCGAGAAGCCTGGTTAAGTATGTCTACTAACCCTCTCTGTAAATTTCACTTGTAGTCAAACCGATCCCTGCCTCCTAAATATTGGGAAAACCTTTTTAATTATTTGATTGATGATGTTCTTTTCACCATAGAAGTAGTCCTAGACCTCTAGTGCAGGTTGTCTTATCCTGCAAATATTTAACATACAAACTCTGAAATCTAAACCACGTTTGCTCATGTGTGCTTTGCAGGTCAATGATTTTATTCACATAGCAGCCTTGTACTCCTGCCATAACATAGCTCAGTTGTCTTCTCGATGGCGGCGCTGGGGTCAAAGCTGGCGCAACTGCAGGGCAAGGTCTGCGAGGTGACGTGGTTCGCGGCCAAGCACGGATGCGCCTACCATAAGAGCCTCGTTGAGAAGAACAAGCAGTACGTCGTGCAGCTAGCCACCGCCGAGAAGTGCCAGGAGCTCTCTAGGCAGCTCTTCTACACCCGCATCGCCAGGTGCGATTCCCCTTCCAGATTTATCTGCCCCATAGGCCCTATCTGATTGTCTCTAGTTGCAGATTGTAGCATGCCCCTTGCGTTAGATGACATCGATTTAGTTTTGCACCTGATGCTATTTGTCAAACTTTAGTTGTAGGAGATTATCCTTGTTATGATATGCTGTGGGAATTAATGTTGCATCTGCATAAGATACACTCGAGCTAGTTGATGATAGTACAGTTTGTCAAACTGCTGTTAGTATCAATGCAATACTACAGTTTCAATACTTCAATTTTAGTTAACTGCATATTTAGAGCAATGAGAAAATGGCACAAAATGAACTGACTATTCAGTGATCATAATTGAATTTGTGCTTGATGGATCTTGTGTTTCAAATGTTCTGTTTGTCCTTGATGCTTACTGACAACTGCCTCGCTTGGTTGTTCTCACAGACTCGATGGAGTGCATGCTGCAACCGAAGTGCTGCAATTGAAGTTGTGGCACCGTCTCAATGTTGAGATCACCTTGCTGCAACTGAAGCAACGCTGTCTTCACCGGATTAGTTAAGTCTTTTGTCTATCCCATTCGCCTCTGTTGATGAAGGGCCATGATGCCATGCATTATTTGAGTCAAATCCCTAGGCGTTATGGAAGCTATGGTCTGAATAACTTTGTATTAGTATATGGTCTAGTCTCTATGAACCATTACTTGTATCTGAAGATGTAGTTTATAAATATGAATTGACTGATCATGCTGAATAATTAGTTTATATGTTTTCTGTTCTATAGTTGCTGTAAGAGAACATGCATGTATATGATTTCGTAGTATTATCGATAAATATTTTCCTTTTTGTGGCTGTCTTCAAGAATGAGTTTGCTATTTGTGATTATGGATTGCTATAGGAAATTAGGTATAAGAGTTCGTAGTACTATTATTGACTCGTTTTTGTGGCTGTTTCGAATGATCAATGTGCTAAGACTATACAACACCTTACAATTATTTGTTCATAAAAAATCCAGAACATGTATGTGTATATTGTCTTGAGAGTGTATGCTGGTTTCTACAATGATTATAAAATGGTATTTGTTTGAACGGCTGTTATGCTAGCTCTGAGCTTTTGATATCAAACATACATTTCTGGATATAACGTTATTTATTGGTTGTTGGTTGCTGATATTGCATATAGTTCATATGACAGGAGCAGGAACCCAGTTCATGATAGCTATCGAAGGAGCTCCAGGTTGAAGATAGTTGAAGCGACGACCCTTCCACTCGGCACCGTCGGATCACTAAGACCGACTTTCATCTCTGCTCGACGGGTGAGTCTTGCAGTCAAGCTCCCTTCTGCCTTTGCACTCGAGGACCAATGTCCGTCTGGCCCGAGGAAACCTTTGCACGCCTCCGTTACCTTTTGGGAGGCCTACGCCCCACAGAAACTGTCTACCTGAGACACTGAAGACACTCAGCGGAAATTATTGTTGATCATATTTGTAGAGCTATTTGTATTGTGATTGCCATCACATCTGCGCATGATACCATGTAATAAACAGATTATGGGTGTTTTTTAAGTATCAATTGTATTTTTTGTATTTTTTGTGTATCCCGATTTAAATATGGGTTATTTACTTGCTGTCAAATTGGAAATTCAATTCTGAAAAAAAGGAACCCGATGTGTCGCACCAGGTACAACAACCTGACGTGGTGAACACATGTATAGAACCTGACAACCGGACCCATAGATAAAAAAAGTATAGAAATAAAATATAGATGGATTGTAAAAAGGCTGAAAGTAAAATATAAATGGATTGCAAAAAGGCCAAGACCTGGAAAACAAACAGGCTAAAATATTTGCTTTGGCCCATGTAAGTGAGCAAAATTGACAAAAAGGCGAATTAATGGGTTTGGCCCATGTAGATCGTCAAAATAGACTGGGTTGATTTTGATTTATGACCAATTCCAAGTCATCATAATGTCTGCCATGTGTTTGCCACATCAAATTGCTGATGTGGCCTCCTGCCACGCGTATGCCACGTTGGATTGCTGATGTGGCCTCCTCAAACTGCTCATGATGATATTGAATCGTCGTAACTGTTATGACGGTGCAATATCGTCATAGACGGTTATGACGATTTCAACAGATTCGTCATGTTCGTTAATCAACGACGCCTCGTTTTTGACGATAATTTTTTCTTCATAAAATCATCATAGATCAATCATTATGACGATCTAGTGACGAAAAATGAGGGTCGCTAGTCAACACATTTCTTGTAGTGGCAGTAGGATAATAACTATTCATGATCTTTGGACTTCACTAGTTGGGTTTGTGTAGTGTGGTACAATGCGTGAATTTGAAAGAGGGGTCCAACTACAAAGGTAAATGATGACCTATCATTAGTTGTTGATACATGAATATACGAAAGAAGATGAATTTTCAAGCAACCTTGGTTGAACAATTCTGACTAATGTCATGGCCATGAGCCAAAGGTTTTCTCCATAGGTCGATGGTGAAGTTATCAGTATTATCATGAGACATTTCATGGATTTAATATTTGTTTTATGACTATTGGCATGTTGTTAGATATCCTGAATAGTGTCTTGTACTGGCATACCCCAACTTGCTTGGAAAAAAAAGATTTGATGTTGTTGTAGTGGAACTAGTGGTGGGAGTGCTGAGTGCATTCTAGAAGACATTTGCTTGTTCGGTCTAGTATACTTGGCTATGTTTGAAAAAAAAGGATGACTGACTGGTCAATGTCGGGTTAGATTCTAGGAGTTCTTTGTTGATTTTCTTGGACTAGTTCCTCTTTTCTTTATCGTGGCCATTTCAGTTTCCAGAAGCCCTCCATTTTCTCTAATAATGTGGATCTAATCTTTTAGAGTGTGAATTCTCCACACTTTGGTTGAGTCTACTAGATAGACCCTTGGACAGTAAGCATCTAAGACTGAGTCTCTTTACTCTTGCCGTGGGTTTGGGTATCATGATTATTGTCGGTCAACCTTCTCTAGGGATAAGTAGTTTGGCAGTTGCTAGAGGTTATCACTGACAAAAGTGTTTATTTTTGGTGGAGGGATAGAAGTGGTTTTGGGCTGATCAGTTTTCTAGCTCTCAGGTTGTCAACCCCATAGGTTAGTGTTTTTACTATTTCTAGCAAATATACGACCAATAGCTAGAAGTCCCATGAGTCGAGTTTATTACTGAAGGTTGAAATTTTTAATTAATTTCTTCTAAGTTAAGAATTAAACCAGTGGAATAAAGTGTTGAGACATAGTTTAAAATTATGCCAAAGAGAACTGGACCATCGGATTGTTAACCATGAGATTGTATGTCTGCCAAAATTTCCATAATCGAGTTTTTCCTTGTGTGGTCCGAGTTCCTTCCGAATTTGGTTGCGAATTTACCATGACCATTAAAAAAATAGCGATAGTCATCTAGTAGATAGAATTCTTGTAGTGTATTATTTTTTGACCAATATCCATGAGATCAATTCAACCATCTACTAGTCAAATCCTCATTGCCAATTAGCATTCCGGTATTAGCCTTGCTATTTTAATTGTAGCACTCATTTTTGTGTACCTTATTTTAATTAATTGGTATGAAGTGAGACAAACCTTTCAATTATCGTTGAAGATGCTTCCGCATTTGGTTCAATTTTTTTTTGGTTTAGGAGACAAAGACCCCCAATTAAATCTTGTGAGTATACAGTTGAAGTATTTGTTGTCCACTATAAGTGAAGCAGCTTATATATATATGTGTTTATTTTTTTAAAAAACTTTTTGTTTCAAACTGCCATTCCACTGTCTGCTATTTTGCCGATAAGAGCTTTTTTCTTATCCTCTAAAAATTCTAGTTGTCTAGTTTTTTTAGTCTATCTTGATCCATAAGGTGACTCTTTGTTTCTATTTTGTCAACTATGTTACGTTGGGATATTCATAATCTTGTGGTGTTCTTGGAAAACGATTGGTTAAGTCTCCTAGTGGCTTTACAAAAAAAATGGCCTTGGATCGTGCAATGAAATATTTTTGCATTGCGAGGGAGGACACATGTGGGATTCACATGTTCAGCGTATGAATTTAATAGTTTGGGTGCGGGATGGACTGGCCCCCATACCACTTACTCTTACTATTTTCCCTTTTTACGTTGGATTGGTGAATCTGTTTGTGCCTCGCCTTTAGTACAGTCGGCGTGTTTCGGCTTAAAACTTAGAATGTATTAGTGACCCTTTATTAGAAACATCACATTGTTTCCAAGCATATGAATTAAGGTGAGAATCAGCCTAAGTTGTGATCTTTGTATATCGATTTTGAAGATTTGTGCTTATATTAGTCTACCCTGAGTTTTTCTTGGTCTATGTATGTACTGCATTCTAGTATCAAGCTAGTTAATGGTTGAGAAAGTCTCACCTATAGACGGTGATGAATACTATGTTTGAATTGATATACACAATTCTTTGAGTAATGTGGAGTTGGTTGAGGGCAAAAGGTGAAACACTGAACGTTAGTACACAACTTAACCATTGGGGATATGGACAATCGACTACATAGTGTGAAAATTGGCAGGTATGATAGGATCTTATTAAATTCTTGGGCGGGCGGGTCACTTGATGGTTCATTGTGTTGACCACTGGAAGATTAATTTGCATCAAGAAAGTATAGATCTCGGACTTGTTCTAATTTCTAGGGGACATTGTTTTGACTGAATTTTGTTGAACAAACTACAAAAATGTTTGTGGAGATTAGTCAACATACACTAGCAGCAGATTAGGAAAAGAGATATGCCCATTTTAGGAGGGCCGTCTACTAAGGTGCTGTGAGATTCAATATCGAACGGAAGCTTAGTACACGATATAGTGATCAAACCGAAGCTTAGTACATGGTATAGTCCTTTCAAGATAGTCGCACGAGTTAAGAAATTATCATATTGTCTGGAGTCACCTTAGTCACGATTATAGAAGTATTTTCAAGGCCGCCGTTAATCATTACAATCGAGCAACATTTAACTTTTGAGACTCATCCGGTAAAAAAATGTGGGAGGATGACGATAGAGTAACGAGGCATCATACATTCCTCCAGACAAGTGAACAGGCGGAAGCAACCGAGGATCTTGAATGAATGATATTAGAGATATATCATGTGCTATTACACCCTGTGTGTAACTAGAATTTGTCTAAACATAAGGTATCTTGTGTCGTTTAGTGAGCGAGAATTCGAGGGCGAATTTTGTTAAATGGGTGAAGAATGTAATACCCTAAAGGCTACTTTTTGGACAGGTCTAAGATGCGATTCATATTGAGTTGTCCATATCTTGTGAGTAATTTGCTTTGTTTAATTTCAGTTGCTTGTTGGTTAGTAGCGACGGTAAAGAATCCGAGGACGAATTCAGTTGAAGTGAGGAAGAATGTAATATCCTGATTTTTATACAACTTAGATCTAACTAAACCAAATATGTTGACTAAAGTTTGACCTTTTTATTGGTAAGTCACATGTTAAATCTAAGAACATGGTCGGCGTTTGTTAGGATAACACAAATTTGAGTTCGGATGATTTATTTGGAAATTAGATATTATGGACTTATTTCTGTAACTACTTCGGATAGAAGTTTTGAGGGAAGAAAATAAAAACCCTTGACTGGGCCTGCCTTGCCCTCACGGACCAGAGCTACGCCCAACACCCAAAAGCCGCCGCCACCAAATAGGAAGTAGGGTTATGAACTTTGCTGCTGCCGTCGCCGGGTCATCGCTGGTTGCGGCCGCTGTCGCCCTGATTCATCGCTGGTAGCCGCCGCCGCCTCTGGGTTCAAAGCTGGTAGCCGCCGCCACCGCCGGGGTCCATCGCTGGTAGCTGCCGTTGGACGGGAGCAGCCCCTGGTCGACCTAGGTTCACCCTCGACTGGTTCCATCTGCTGCTTGAGGAGGTACTCTGCCCATCTAGTAATTATTCATGGGTTCTGTTGTGGAGTAGTAGCACATCTAGGTTATTTTGATTTTGGTTTATTCCTAAGCACCCATCAGCTAGCTGTAGACACTAGAATAAATCATTGATTGGGATAGTGTCGGCAATAGCCTGCTGGGAGACATCTTAGTGTGTTGGATTGGTTTCCGCACGTATCCTTGTTTGATAAAAATCAATTTTACTCTAGGTCTGGACATAATCATATAGGTTCCTTAGTTTTCATCGGCACGTGTTAGTCTGTTTAAGTGTTCCAAGCTAGTATCATACGGGAAGCAAGCTTGTATTAAAAATGGATACTGTGACTACTGCTGTCTGCACATCAACACAAATAAGTGAACATATGAGTAGCTACAGAAAATTTAATTCTACTAAATAGCTTAGTACGCTTCGAACAAAGTAAACAGTGTGCAGTCTAGTGGAACCTGGTTTAAGAAAAAAAAATATATGCGCATCGCTGGTGGCAACTTGGACTGTAGAGATTTATTTGTGCAGCCATGTGTTAATTTTGGTGCAGTAATTGATTGTGGTTTAAACCACACAGGTTTTGGAAATTTGGATGCGAGAGCTGACAGTTGAAACATCAAGTTTAAGGCAAGTGCTTGTCAACCTTTTTGTGTAGTCATGATCAGTTTAGGTCTTTTCCCTTCCATCACATCAACAAAACTTTTTAACAGCCATTCGAATGTATCAGCCCTCTGATCCTTCAACAATGCCCAGCCAAAAACTATTGTTTTTCCATACCCATTTGTTCCAACTATTGGTGCAAAAGGTATATTATACTTATTTGTACTGTAGGTTGTATCAAAACTAATGAAGTTCCCAAACAGCTTGTAATCCAATCTTGATCTCCCATCTGTCCAGAATAAACTTCGTACAGCCCCTCCACTGTCAACTTCCATTTTGCAACAGAACCCTGGTTTCATCAGTTGAATTTTCTCAATAAACTTCAGTGTGCAAGCGATATCTGTATTTTGTTTTTGTTTTCTTTTTGCTTGTTTCAAATTATCCATCTTTTTCTTTCCAAATGTAATGTTTCCAAAGCTTCCTTTGAGTCTTCTGAATATTGTCATGATGCTCTGTGGCTTTACCCTTATCTCCTGTAACAACCTTGATAGCATAATCTCTGATTCAGACATTGTTCTATGGCTCAAGAAGAATTTTGTCACTAATGGTGATGCTATGCAGTCATGATTGTGCTCCATGAAACAAGAGATAATATGCCACTTCTCATCTATTTCTTTCACTGTCACATTCATTGGACAGTTTGTTCCGTCAAGCACTTTTATCTTCCTTTTTCTGTCTACTATGTTTTTTATCCTTCTCGTCCTACTCCTGTTGCACATTAATGTTATCTTCGTATTCTTGTGGTTTCTTCCTTTTATCACGGCAAATCCATGGATTTTTTCGTAAACATTCACAAATCTGACTGATTTATCCAAAGATTCGAAAACCATACCAACTCGTGGTACTTCTGATTCGGTAACCTCATCTGCTGTTGGAAACAAATATTCCTCATCATCATTAACTTGTATGTCTTCTTCAAATGACAGTATGTCTTCTTCAAGGTTATCTATGTTTCTTCCGTTCAAATCGTTATCTTTCAAGGCTTCAATATCCAGATCCTGCAGTCATTTAAAAGTATTATAAAATATTAATGGTTCTAGTTATTGTAGTTGAAGAAATAACTTCAAAGGGAAAATGGTTATAATTGAAATACCTGGTTACAATCATTGCCATTATTCCTAGGTTTTTCTTCTTGCATTTTTTTCACCAGCATTGTTCACATTAACTGAACCACCTACATCCTGCAAAATAGTTCATCCAGTATACAAATTACTTAAATTCAGAGAGTTTGTAGGATTATTTTACTTTCTTTCATATATTAAAAATATGTTTCAATGATCTTCTTATTACAAATTTGAAATTTTTCATATTTTACCTCATTCCTGTCCAACATTGTAGACATATTATCACTGGCAATGTCCTCTGCAACAATATCTGTGTCATCCTGCACAACAAAATATGTAAGTACACATTCTTTTTTCAGATTAGGTTTATGATAGAATTTTAATTCTTTTTTGGCTAACCTCTGTATGCTTCCTTCATTTCATGATACAAAACATAGCTGTCAAGTTCTTCCATAATGTTATCTTCTTTTGATTTCCATCTACTTTGTTTTGGTTTGTAGTCTGCTGATGAACATACATCCAGAATTAGGATTTACACAAAGAAACTTAAAATTAGCTTTTTCCTAGAATGGAAGGAAATATACTGGTTTGGTGTTCAAGGAAATAAATTACCATAGAAACTGCGGAATTCAGTGCACTGTTATTTCGTTCTTTGATAGCTATAGTTTCATATCTTTTTCGTGCTTGTTTTTCCTGTTTTAACATAACCAAATAAAATGTTTCATATCAGTAGGCAAAACGATTAAGAATTTATTATTCTAGAAAACACTTGGTAGATTGTCTTTTGTTACTTACTTTAATACTTTCTTCAACTCTCTTTTGTTTTCTGAATGTCTCAAGTGCAGCTTAAACTTTTCCAATTGTGTCGACCTGTTTCTTATGTACTTCTGATGCAAGAAATATTTACTAGTCATGAATAATTGCAGAGGAAAAACAACATAGTAATAGCTTCAACCAGGAATGCACAAAATAATTCACACCTTATGTACCTAAGATGACATTCACTGTTAATCTTAAATAGTAAAGTTCACCATGCTTAATTCTTTTTTAATTTTTTGGTTTTCACTATTCAAGAGAAAGTACATAATAGTTTCTATTGATATCAACAACATCTGTAAACAAATAATATAGTGCTCATGTTCCACAATAAGCTGTATATTTTAAGTACAATTCAAATATAATCAAGCAGTGCTAAATGTAATTTGTCATACACTAAATTTTGTAGAATTTCTGTCATACACTAAATAACAATCAGAGAACACTCCATTGTATGGAACTTCTGAAACTAATTTTTGGGAAGCATTCAAAATTCAGTTACAACTATCCTAGAATCAGTTCGAAGAGGGATGAACTCGTATGAGGGGAAGAATGCTTCGAACGATGGGAACGAGTATGAGTGAACTCGTGGACCTAACAATGATTCAAACGATGGGAATGAGTACGAGACTGTGATCTTATCATTATGCGTACCTTCCATAGGATCGTCGGACGATTGCGTCATCTTCCTTCAGTTGTGGCCGGCAATTAGGCGGAGGCGCCGCTCCCTCGAATCGCGGAGGCACCGCACCATCTCCAAGATCTCAAATCATCTGTCCAAGATAGATCGAGCTGTCCAAGACAGATCGCGGAGTCCCGCAAGTTCATGTGCCTTTTGTTTAATTTGCATTTTGGTCTTTAAGATTAGTTGTTTTTCTTCGATTGAATGGCAATTTTTCACTGACAGGTGGGACAGAGACCAAAGCTGGCCAGATCGTAGCACTCACTTACTTGTGGGACCGAGTTGAAATAGGTGGCCTCTTCTACCTACCGTATCACGTGATCCCCTCACTTTCCCCACCGCTTTTGCTCTGCTCTTCTCCAAATCGAGATCGACATTCTCTCCTGCACAAAATAGATGGGAGTTCGAGAGAAATAGTTTTTCAAAATTCAAGGTATTTTTCTGACTTCTGCGTAGATGATTGAGATTTGGTTTCCCCGCATCAACTGCCTGCTCTTTCTTTTTCTTGTACAAGATTTTATGTATGAAATGTAAATCGTCAACTCCTAGCAGATTATATGGTACTCCATGAGTTCTAAGAAATAAACTAGTTTTTTGTTTTCGTGCACATGGATTCGTTGAGCTTTTGGTTCTATTTTAAATCATGAATCTCCTTTCTGAATCTCTATTCTGTTTTAATATACTATTCTATCTACAAAATTCTAGATGGAATCAACTATGTCCAAAAAACGTGATGGTCATCAAATTAGGAAACTAGATGTTCAACCTACCCAAGCAAAAAGATTCAAGGTCAGCTAATGCCCCCTGTTTCTAAGAGTAACTACTACAGGTTTTCATCACTATATCAATTAATTTTTGCTCGTATCAGTTTTGTTTTCTTGCATGTACAGATCAAGGATGAAGATTTTGTTATCATGTTTATCAATGTTATATCAAATTTAACTGAATATCAGAAAACAATTGTTAAGAAACTTGGTTTTGGGAGCTTCTGAAGCTTTCTTGTTTGACCAATGTCAATGAAATTTTTCATTGGCTTGCAAGGCATTTTGATACAACATCAGGAACTGTCATGCTTGAAGATGGCTTCAGTTTTACTATATCTCCTAATTTTGTCTTCAAGATTCTTGGAATTCCTTTTGGTGGAAATACAATTGAACTTAAATCAGGAAAATAATTTATGGATCATATTAATCAAATTGTTGGAACAAACAATCCTACTGTTGAGTTTTTATGTGCTCTCCTCAAGAATGATCTGGATGAAAAAACATTTTCTTGTGCTTTCATGATGCTGACCCTAGATGCTTTCATTGCACCAAATGGTTATGGTTCAGCTAGCACTGCTTAGTATCATGCTTTGGTAGGCCTGGATTTTGTTCCTCTCTTTGATTGGTGTTCCTTCTCTCTGAAATGGTTACTAATGAGTATAGATAAATATAGATCGAGATTGTTACAAGGAATTCAGTCAGAAATAGGGGGATGTAAGCTAATCTTAGTGGTATGTTCGTACTTGTATTAATTCTTGAACGGAATTATTCACTTTTTTCTATTGTAGAATTTTCACACAATAACTCCTTTACTGTGTTCACAGATTCCTTATTTTGAATTCCTTATAACTTATGAGTTCAATCTTGGTAATAAAATTCCAAGGTTACAATTGTGGACAAGTCATGTTGTAAATTCATTCATTGCTTTGGATTCAATTCATGGGGCAAACAAATGTTTCAGGAGGCTACCTGTAAGTAAATTTAATTTACCTGTTCATACGATATTTAAGTTTCTTTATAATTTGATCACTATTAACATATATTTTACATGTAATCTTATTTATGTAAAATTATTCAGAGGAAACACATTTCATCTACACCTTTCAAAGGAATCAGCCAGAACTTCCAAATGCCACCAGAGATTAAAGAGTATATTGACTCTAAATTCAACAGAAGTCCTCTAAATTTCGAAAGTAGTTCATTGCTTGAGGTCAGTTAGTTAATGTTTTCTTTATCCATATCCATATAACTGCTTCTTTGACAATATTTCTAGTTAACTCATTTAAGATAATTTTTCTCTTCATAAACATTTCTCTTTATAATCAATTCTGTGATATACTTAGTGTATTACTATTTTTCTTGATTATCTAAATTCTAATTTTAAAATTTAGAAAATTCAGAAACATGATAGTTTCTTCAACCAGTTATAATTTGTTGGTATACTAATTTTATAAACCAGCATGCTTATTTCTTGCTTTCTTTTACTTAATTATTACAGGAAAAGTTGCAGCTTCAACAGTTATCCTTTAATTTCTTTCAAAGAGCTATACAAAACTCAATTCCAGTTGTCAGAAATTATATTGATGACTTGATGCTAGTTAGAGCTCCAAAGCAAATTCAGGCTTCTTGTTCTTTAACAAATCAGAAGATCCAAGAATCAGATAATTGCATTGCCGAGGACAACAAAGTAAAGGAACATACTGAAAAACATTTTGGAGATTTCTTCAGGAATGAGTACTTCTTACTAGACAGTAAAACCCTAGAAGATTTTCTGCCCTTTGATGATGAGCTTCAGTCAATTGTACAGAAATTCCCAGAAAACTGTTCATTAAATGATTCTCTAATTAACATAAGGAATCAGGAATGTGAATATAAATTTCCAGCAGAACTTCTCCCACCAAGATATAATAAGGTAGTCATTGAACCTGAGCTAACTATAAGTGATTACTTGAAAAAAGAACTAGAAGGTGAGCAATTCTAGTTTTTTCTATCTTCTATTCCATTACTTTTAACACAGGCTCCTCAAAATTACAAAACAACCAGTACTAATTTTATTTTCGTGCATGCAGAAATGCTTGCGGAACGAAGAACAAATTGGTATTCAAAATATGAAGGCATCTAGAACTACAAATTTAGCTTTGAAAACATGTGTTTCTATCTTCCAGGTCAATTTGAGCAATCTACAATTTCAAAATACATCATTATTTCTTTTTAACACCTAATTTTCAATTTATAAACATTGTTTTGTGCTTTTGCAGTTACAGAAGCAGAATTAAACATTAATTTGAAAGTTACAACAGATGGCACAAAAAATGATAGTTTGTTCATGGATAAGTAGTAATTTTGATTCTATTCTTTTCTTGTATAGTATTTTCAATTAAACTCATTTTGCTGCGTCTAATTATAATCGAAAATTCGATTTAAATTATGTCTTATTTATTTCTTCTTCTTTGTTCAGATATGCACAGCGAAGTTGCTACAATGATGCAATGATCGACCTACTGTAGGTCAGCAATCATCTGATGAACAACCTATCAGAGGAAGTTCTTCTGGTTTATCACTTAATGAGCGTGTGTTTGGTAAAAGAATAGAACCAATAGTTTATGAAAATGATTCTTTCTTCCATCATGGTGATCTGCTTGACAATAACACTAGAACCAGAAATGACATTAATTTTGAATTGGTTAGTGCTTTCAAATTTTCAGAACGGATGTTTACGAATATTGTTATTTCTATATACGATTTATATATTCATTCATTATATCATTTTACTAATTTATGCATTCAAAATTGTTACAAATGTTTAAATTTTTCTTTATTTGTTTTGTTAGGCAGCAAAGAAAATACAGGAAGTTGATCCACTCTTATAACTAGCTCTTGATCAATATGGAAAAGAACTTCTTGCTCAGGATAATATAACAATGAAGGATAGCAGTAGTTCCAATAATTTTGTTCCAAGTAGCTTGTTGAAATTAGTTGAAGAACAGAGTTTTGAACAAGTGATATTTCCCCATAATTTGGAACATAATTTCTACAACACTTTGATGAACAACAACCAAGACTTCAGGTTAGTTTCCAAACTTGTTAATCTTATTTGTTCATTTATGCACTTCTTGACAATGCATAAAACATTAGTACGACACAATATTTGATTTAGCTTTTTCTGTTTACAGTCCAAGAATATTTCAATTAAAGGGAGTTTGGATTGACCAGAGAAACCTTACTCTATCCATGAACACTGGGGGCTGGATTCATCCACATGTCATGGATTGTTTTGGAATGTTAACAACAGGCGATCAGATTGAACGTTACAGTAAGGGTTCAGCAAGTCGAACTGAGATAAGAAAGCACATTGTCATTAAAGAAGCCACTGTTCGTATATTCTTTTTCTTCTCTCTGTATTCATTTTAATTACTGCCTTCTGAACTTCAATTTCATTGATTGCATGTAAGAATACATATCTGTTACCATGATTACATCTTTAAGCTTCCTCTCATTCAATTTTTTTATTTGCTTTGTTATTACACAAAAAACTCTGATGGGTCCTAAACTAAATTATGATAATCCGAAATATAGAACATTCTTTGGTGTGAACAATGTAGCTTTCGAATGGAGAATGCTGGTTGGTACATAATTTCCCTCAAAAATTTCTTCATACTTTTTTTCCAAATAATACTACGAATTAATACACTGAAACTTTGTCAAACTTTGTCAGGTGCACATCCCTATACCACTTGATAAATAGTGGATTCTTATTGTTGCGAATTTCATGGACAAGTCGTTTGATGTGTTAAACCCTGATTACTCGATAGAGAAATTTTCATCTATCATCAGAACAGTCACATTCAATTTCAAGCAGCTGTTCATTAGTTGTTATCTAGGTTGTACTCAGTTCAATATAAGGGATTTCAAAGCCAGACATGTTAAAGTACCAAAGCATAATTTCAGGTATTGAAGAAATAGTATCTTTTTGTTTATTCTCTTTTTTATGAATTTATTATTTTCATACTTCTTATACTGTTTCTAAGATTCTTTCTTGTTGCATTTGAATTAATTTCAGGTACGATTCTGGGATTTTTGTTATCTAGTTCATTAGATGGTACAATGGTATTAAAGTAAAGAAATTTTCTAATGTAAGTTTGGTTGGTATTATCTATGTTCCTTCTTTTTAATCATGAGTTTCTTTCTATTTCCTTTATTCAGACCAATATTCTGTCTAGAACTAGTTGTTCATTAATTTAATTTATTCTTGTTTCTTAAGGCGGATGTCCAAGCAATACGTGAAAAGATTACTTGTCAAATTGTTATCAACAATTATAATGAGCAACAAATTCCATTTGTCATGAAGTTCCTTGGGAAATATGTAAGAATCAAATTGTTCTCTATCATCATTAGCTAATTCTTGCACCATCTTTCTTTAATTCTTGCTCCATCTTTCTTTATGAATATGGAATGTTATTTATCCTTCAGGCTCCACACATGTTGCATTGAAAGATTCAAAGTTAACCCAAGCAAGAAGTTCTGTTTCGACTTTAAAGTGCCGAAACATAGATGATTCAAAGATGGGGAGTCAAACGGTTCTGTTATTGCGAAAAAAAGAAACATTCGAATTTGATCAAGTTGTCATGTCTGTTTTTTCTTCTATGCTTCATGACTGTTTCCTGTTAACTAGTAGAAGCAGTTATTTTTTTCCTTAATAGCAACAGAACCAATTAAGCAGGCTCCACTCCTAGTACAATATTGAGTTCTGTTCCTACAAATTATTCATTCTTTCTTTGAATAATAATCGTTCTTGATTTTCTAATAATATTCCCTGTAGCATATGAACACTTGCATACAAAGAAGTTCTCACATTCACTGTAGCATACGAAGCATTTAGCTGTTAGTAACATTCACTAAAGATTCCTGTTGCGTACGAAGCAGTTAGGAACGTCCAAATTTGTCCGAGAAAAATATTATGTCAAAATTCACGAAACAGTACGTCTAGTAGGAAAAAACACTTAATCGGCCCATGAAAAATCAAAACGCGAAACGGTACGCTGCGGGGTACGCGGCGCTAGTCGTTCGCGCCGTAGAAGGCGGTGTCGAGGATCCCGCCACGTGAAAGAGAAACAAAATAAAGGCAGTTGGTGTTGTACTATAAGAGCATCTTCAGTCGTTGGGGCTTCCCAGGCTGAAATTCGGCACTATTTAGCGCCGGATGGATGTAAAATTCGATCTGGAGAGGCTCTTTTACTCATCGGCGAGCCCATGGGAAAAGGTGAATTCAAACATAAATAGGCGAAAAACGTTCAAACTTAGGCAAAATTTAGAGATATTTAATATATATAGGCGAGTTCTTACATATATAGGCCAAATTCGTAATATATTTGAATTCGACCAGAGACAAACACAAACTAAACTTAAAACACGGCGTTCTACATGTCCAAATGGCGGTAGAATGCCGTGTAGTAGTCGTCGTCGTCGTCGCTGGAGTCGCCGCCATCCTGCGGTGGCGGCGCCTGCTGGCTGCTCTGGCCGGGGGACCAACAGCTGGACTCCTGTCCAGCGTCGCCGAGGCGTGGGGGCTTCGGCCAGTACCAGTCGTCGTCGTTGGAGTCCTCCAGCTTGATGAGCGGTGCTCCTCTGGCGGGTACGACGGCGGTGGCGCGGCACCGCGCGGCCGCCAGGTCCAGTAGCCGCCGCTACTGCTCCGCCTCCTCCCTCTCCCAGTCCTGCCTGGATCAGGCGAGCGCCGCGTCCATCGGCAGGGCGTTGTCGGCGGGGACGAGGTCTTCGAGGGACCTCGTGATCGCCTCGTGGAGCGCCGCGTCCTCGGCCAGCGCGGCCTCCACAGCTTCGTGTTCGTACCTGCGCCGGAAGAAGTCCTCTTGCGGCCTCCTTCCTCAGCTTCCTCTTGCGGCCGTGCCCCGGTGGCGATGAGGCACGCGCCCCCTCGCAGATGACGAGGGCGCCGCCGCTGCGCCCTCTGGTCGGCGGTGTCGACGCTGGCTCCTTCTTCACCGTCGTCCTCGGCGTCGATGCCGAACCGGACGAGCAGGATGCCGACCTCGATGACGACCCGCTCGACGCCGACCCGGACAAGCGGGATGCCATCCGCCGTGGCATCCACGAGCTCCCGTGTCGGCATGACTCGGAAGGCACCGCCGGCGGCAGCATCCCCAGGAAGGCGTAGTTGCCACCCTTGATGTGCGCGAGCACGTTTTCGAGCGTGCGGCCCGACGCACTCCACCAGCGGCGGCGACGGTGTTGTTGTGCGCGGGAGGAGGGGGAGGTCCGTCGTAGGCGACGAGCTCGTGTTCGTACCTGCGCCGGAAGAAGTCATTCCACGGCGGGTAGTTGTCGGGGAAGAAGCGCGGCTCCGCGCGCTGCTCGTCGTTGAGGGTTTTGATCACCGCGTCGATCGCGGCGTCGAGGGTGTCGCCCACTGGCGGTGGCGGGATCGGGACGCCCCCTGTGCTCAGGCGCCAGCCTCCGGGTGCGCGGAAGTCCGACGGCGCCGGGTAGCCTGTCATGTACAGCAGCCTCCCCTCCCATTGGTGCAGAGAAGGCCAGCCGAAGCCATTGTTTGTCGCGCCATCGCTATAGCCCGCCATTGCTCGAGGAGGTTTTGGGGAGAGAAGACTGGGGAGAAGGTGAATGCGGCCAGACGCGATAGGTCCGCGATAAATAGAGCCGCGCATTAACTCGACTCTCGCCGTGTGGAAGCTACGCGTCCGGCAGCGGCAGGCTTTTAAAGCACGCGGAAGACGATGCGATGAGGACGACGACTGGCCTTTCTCGCCGACAAGTCGGGGCCACCTGGCGCCCGGGAACTTTCCTCGACGTTTCTCGCGCTTTTGTTTCCTCCGGACTCCCCGAGCACGCCCCGGGGGGGGGGGGGGATGACATGGGCTCGCCGGATGGATGAAAGCCCAAATCCGGGCGAAAACGAGAAACCGGGGACACGACTGGGTCATTTTTCGCTATCCGGATGAAAAAAAAGGCTGCCGGAGGTCTCATTGGGGAAACGGCTGGAGATGCTCTAAATAACACACGGGATAAGTGCTATAGAGTTCAAACCGAAAGTCAAGATATCGAGCGCTCCTACACCATGCTTTTTTCTTCTTCTTTTTTTTATTCTTTTCCTCTACTTTATATTGCCAAATCCATAAACAAACATCATTAAGGTCTATTTACTTTATTGTTTTGAAAATTAATAATCACAAAAGTCAGTATAAAAAAATAGAATATTGCAAAATCGCACGGATCGGATTTATAAAATCTACTCCCTCCGACCACTAATACCTGTCTTTATACGGATGTATCTAGACACTAAAACCTCCGACCACTAATACCTGTCTTTATACGGATGTATCTAGACATATTTTAGTGTCTAGATACATTCATATAAAGATAGGTATTAATGGTCGGAGGGAGTATGTGTTGGAGTATGGACAGATCCAAATACCTAGGCAACTAAAGATTTACAGGATTCTCAGCGGGGGTCTAGACCACCTTCTCCACTATGCGGTCTAGACCACCTTCTCCACTATGCGCTTGCAGTGCATGTTTTTGGCAAAACGAGGAAGGAGGTGGAGAGCGGCGAACGGAGGAAGTAGACAGAGCCTTGGAGTCAAAGTTGGTGGAAGGGATTTTAGCAATTTAGCCCTTTCTACTTTGTTAGGATTTCATAGAGAACTCGTCTGAGTATTGTTTTTACACATATACCCCTTGTATTATTTTGTTATTTCTTTCCCTCTTTTCTCCTCAAAAAGTGTTATTCAAAGATTATTCTTCTTCTCCTCGCTGCGGAAGCGCCCGGATGGAAGATGAGTGTCTAATGAGCGCCCGGATGAAAGTGCCATAAATTACTACACTGGTGGTAAGAATAATCTTTCTACTTTTTCAAGGGAGGGTGCTTGCTGGGGAAAAGGTCTATTTTACAAGTGCTCTTCGACTTTTTATAACATAATATTATGTCTAATGAAACTAGTAAACTAGATTTTCATTGATTTCCTGGTTCGCACTGATTTGTTAGCAATGAAGTACAAGCAAATAGGAAGAACAACTATGGTTTAAGTCTAAATGACCGATTTCTTGGTTCAAAAACACCAAGTAAGGAAGAATTGGTTTCTTTTGACCTACGAGAAGATGACAAAAATGATACTCCCTCCTACACATATTACCTTCCGGAAATATGGATGTATCTAGCACTAAAATATGTCGAGGTACATCGGTATTTGTGACAGGCAATATGGGTCAGAGAGAGTATTTTGGATGCACCTATAAATAAAGTAAATATGTTTTCACTATGTTTTTTCTGATCCTAATAATTTGTTTCTATCACTACACAACATTTTTTTACATATTTTCTGTGCATCCGACTAAAATCACCTAATGTATTTTTTTCATGTAGCTTGCCATCGAATTTGATTCAGTCGATCCTTATCTCAACCTAGCACTTCGACAGTTTGAAAAAGAAATTCTAGAGTACAACAATAGCATTGTTAACCATGCCCCTCGCCATGAACACTTCATGCCTGCTTCTCACACATCAACTATGAAAAACTTAATGATAAACAAGTCATTTTCACAAATTCCCTTGAACACAAGTTGTACGAGAGC
The DNA here is from genome assembly GCA_007115705.1 of Dactylis glomerata. Taxonomy (NCBI): domain Eukaryota; kingdom Viridiplantae; phylum Streptophyta; class Magnoliopsida; order Poales; family Poaceae; genus Dactylis; species Dactylis glomerata. Next base: position 5,166,086 of record QXEO01000270.1, read on the forward strand.
TTGCTGAAGTGCAACCTCAAAGAAAGGTTTTTTCTCTCCCACATACAACATTTCCTTGTTGTTATTTTCTTGGAAACCATTTTCTGTATGTTTAGCAATAACATCTTTTCAATTATGCAACATACTTAGCCCGAGATATTCAAGTTACAAAGGATTTAGGTTGATCAAAGAACATTAGTACTATACATGAGCCAGGGAGGTTGGATCCACCCTCATATGATTGACTCTTTTGGAAGACTTATCAATGAAAAGCAAGTAGAGCGAATAAAGGAAGGGAAAGTGGGCCCAAAAAAATTGTTAGACACATAGTGACAAGGGTATAGATAATAGAGCTCGTCAGTTGAGTACCCCTGAGGCCCGTTAAGCTAGGCCCAATTGTAATATTAGTCGAAATACGAGTTCATGTCGTATATCGATATTGTAATCTGTATCGGATCCCACCCGATCCTCGAGACCTGGCCATCTATATATAGGGGCCAGGAGGGGACGGTGCGGGACAGATTGAAAGCAAGCCAGGTTCTACACCCACGTTTACTTTCGATACACACCTTGTTTGACTGACTTTACCTTCGAGTTCATCCGACGCCCTATCTCCCCGATCCTAAGTCCTTCATATAGGATATTTGTCGAGTTAACCCTTGTCAATTGGCGCCGACCGTGGGGACTTTGGGCGTTGGAATCAAGAATTCGACGGCTTTTTTGCTTTTAGCCAATAGCAATCCGAAAGTCGACGAAATCCAGATACCCTTCGGAACTGTCGATTTTCAACCTCACCAGTTAAGTTTCATGCAAGTATTCGAGAGCATGGATCAAGATATGGATTTGACGATCGGAAGTCTAAACTTTTGCGTCGGATCACTAGGTTCGATTCGCCTTTCAGATCCAGCGAAACCGGGTCTGTCGGCAAGTGAACCCAAGACAGTAGCAATGTCGGAATCATCGGAAGGCTCTTCCAGCGAGGTAAACTCGCCGGTCAGCTTAGCAGAAATAGAAGAAGGAAAAAGCGCAGGAGGCGATGAAACCATGGAGAATTTCGACTTAGAAGTTTAACTCGAAGATCTCATGATCTGCTGCGACGATACATCAGACAAATCAACACACACCTGGAAGACATGATTAGAGCTTTCTGAAGATGACAATTCGATCTTCTCAAGTTCCAACAGCAAACTCGACAATCGATACCAGGTACTCGCCATCACAGGAGACAACTCAGAAGAACTCGAAGAAAACAACAATCTAGTGCTCAATCCAGCAAACATAAACAGAGAAGCGAATCATTTAGCAGAAGGAGAGACTGCAGACTCCCTACCAACTAGGGAGAAAGTTCGACTATCAGTCGACGAGTGGAGAATAATCAAGACAGCCGTGGAGCACGGCACGCCAATACCAACAAACTCTAGCAAAAATATGCTTTTGGGGTACCACTACGCCCTAAGGCAGCAGGCGAATCAATTAGCAAAGGAGAGGATTGAAATACAGAAGAGGAAAGACTCAGCCATTGCAGCAAGCGATGCTGCTTGCAGAGCACGTAGTGACGCGTCATACACAAACAAAAGGCATCGTTGAAATGGATCAAGGTATGAAAACCTCGAGTACTCAGAAAGGCAAAGCATCTCCAAAAACCTTGACTCATCTTTCCTATCGGTCGACGAGCAAGAAAACATTATACCAAAAACTCCTGAAGCAGCGCTAGTGGCAGCCCAAGCATACTTACATACAACACGACCAAATCCAGGAGACCTGAGGGAACATATGCACCGAGCAGCACTAAATGGATTGAAGATGGTAGGCAACAAATTGTCAGCAAAAGAAGAGGAGGCATATCGTAACAAAGGGACCCATAAGACAAGATCACCATGCCGCCACAATAGTCCTCGGCGCAGGAGCGGTAGTCGATGATCTAGAACACCGTCACCAGGGCAACACAAAAGCCCGAAGTACAGAGGAACCCGAAGATCTAGGTCTCCAGACAAGGCGTATGATGTGGGGTGACCCCCGAGGTGTGGCCCGATCTTCACGGATTCACGAGATTTATGGCGGGGAATGAGGATGAACACGAAGAACACGAAGAACACGACAAACATGATGAACACGATGAACAAATCAAAGGCAAACTCACACACACAAGATACACACCGGTTGTCCTTGTTGGCCCGATTCACCAACTCAATAGAATCACAAGGAAGAGACTCCAAGAGTAGAATTCCTTGTGAGAGATTGACTTGCAAGGGATAGAATTCCAAGAGGGGAAGAGACCAATCAATTGGATAGAATTACACACTCTTGTATGCAAGAGATCCAAATCAAGGTAGAATTCCCCAAATAGAAGAGATCCCAAACAAAGAGGGTGCTTTCTAGATGTAGATCTAGTTGGGTTCCCTTAAGGGAGAAGGCATCATGCCAATTTTATCTTAATTCATCTCTGTCTTATCTCTAGGGGAGGGGGAGCCATATATATAGGGAGCCACGAGCTAGGGGTAGTTTGGGCATTAGGGAGAAAGATAACAAATGTGGCTTCATGGCCAAGACATAGCTGACTCGAGCAGGCCGGCTATAGCCGGGGTTAAGGCCGGCTTTAGCCGAAGGACCGGCTTTAGCCGGTCCAGCTTCAGCCGCAACCTCTTCTTGCGGCGCTTCCAAGCTTCTTTCCGGTTGTTCTTCTTCTTCCTTCTCTTCCACGCCTCGATGATGTCGGACTTGATTGTTGACGCACATGATGTTGTGAGGTCCGAAAGCCACCCCACATCATCTCCCCCCGCTTCAAAGAACGTCGTCCTCGACGTTGACTCAACATCATCATGTAGGGAGGTAGATGTAGGCGATTGTACTTGGAGTGCGCCATGTGGTCGTTCTTGCGTAGATTGGTTTGGCAACTCTTGAATGTTCCTTCATCTTCCATGAGGCCTACAAAGGTCACAAGCAAAGAGAAACAACACTCAAAGAGTAGCCAATTCTTAGATTTTATGGCGTGAGTTCGTGAGTAGAAGGAGGTCACCTTACTAAGTTGTTGATGTGCTCTCGTTGTAGAAGTTTTTGATTGAAATCACGCGCGGGAGCGCATCCACCAAGAATATCCATGTGTACCTATGCACCATAAAGACCAAGCAAAGTATGTGTGTGCGTGATAGGGGAGCATATCATCAAGGACATGTCCATTCTTATTCACAACACAATTAGCACAACACAAGTATAATAAAGGGAATGCATATGCAAGGTCTATGTGTAAGCAAATTATTTGAACATCTTCCAAATGTGGGAACACAAAAACTGCAACAAAATTTGAGAGGACCATGGTGTCCATCTCATGTTGAAATACATGCATAGTATTGCGCTCAAGGCTTTGGAAAGAGCAAGGAGTCAACATCCTTGAAGCAATACGAGGAGAGTTTGGCAAAAACACATACGGCAAGATGGCAAACTCATCATCAACATGTATGCAAACAAACCATAGGAAAGAACAAGTTTTCATCATATTTGTTGCAACACAAATCATATTCATCCACAAGTAGAAGAAGATATCATTATCACAAGTGGTTATGCATCCCAACCAAAAGAAAGAGGAATTTGTCAACTTGTTGGATGCAACACCAATGAACGCAAAGCGGGAACACATGTGACAAGTCATGACCAATATAGCAATGTGGTTGCACACAAAACAAAAGGAAGAGAAATCGTTCCACATGTATGTTACAACACAGAAAGCATCAATGTTCAAAATCATGGGAGCATGATTGTCACAAGTGGCACCAAAATCATCAACATGCTTGCAAAGAAACCATATGGAAGAGAAATTTTTTAACATGTTTGATGCATAGCATGTGAAGGGTATGCGAGCGGAGTTTGAGTTTGAACTCACAAGTATTATGCTCTCAAGAGCTCGTTTCGCCAACTCGTGCTCAATCGAGGTTGATGTTGTTATCCGCGTACCTACACACACAAAAGATATCCAAAAAAATGTGTGTGCATGGTAGATGAATACATCATCCATCATGATGTATCTCTTTATTTGCACAACACCATTAGCCTCAAGCAAGATATCATAATATTCATGGTGATTATGCAAAGTATATGTGGGAACATGCGTATCATGTGCAAATGCAAAATCTTCATTAGTTGAGAGAGCTATGGGGGCCTTCTCATTGTCAAATATAATAACATTAGTGCAAACCAAGCATTTGAAAGAGCAAGTGTTCAACATTTTGGTTGCATTAATGGAAGAATATTGCAAGCATTATGCACAAAACATTTTCAAAATTGTATCCTTGTTGTCGACAAACCTAGATAAAGAGCAATTGTCCGACAAGGTTGTCACAACCAAAGTATCATTGTCCTTATTACAAGCAATATATGGGAAAGAGCAATTGTTCAACATATTGCATGCAATAGGCGATAAAGTGAAGCACTCATAGCTTAGCATCTTCATGGGAATCATGGCATCACCAACACCTATGTTGTTACCTTTGTGGTCGCACTCCTTTGAAGTAGGTGTTGTTGAAGTAGGTGGCTCCAATTGGCTGACATGCTTATCATCTTCTAAGCATGGTGTGTTATCATCATGTGTATGCACCATGTACATCTTGTCCAAGGTTGGCGTCGCTTCATCCATGGGATCTATTGCAACATGAGAAAACACACTCAAGGTAGAGGGTAAGTTGTTAGAAATCGAAATGGCCTCACTTGACCTATCAACTATCACTCTTGTCTCACTCGGTGTATCACTCATGCCCTCAAAGTGGAAGCACTCACTCTCACATATAGTGGAATCACTCATCTCACGTATAGTGGATTCACTCATCTCACATATAGTGGAATCACTCATCTCACGTATAGTGGAGTCCCTCATCTCCATGGAATGGACGTCATCATCATCCGAGCAACCTAGCAAAGAAGAACACAACACAAGAGGAGTAGAGGTTAAGTTGTTAGAAAGCACAATGTCCTCACTCAACTCATGTGGTGTATCACTCTTGCTCTCAAGGTGTATTTGGCTCTCATCCTTGCGTGGGGTAGGTTTCTTCCTCTCACATAGGCTATCAATATGTGGTTGTTGGTTTGCACGATGCTCTTGAGGGTGAGGTTGTCTATGGCGCTCATGGTGACTCCCATGGTTGGAGCGGGAAGAAGATCTTGATGAACGCGACCTTGAGCGGTGACGTTGGCATGCCAAGTTGTCAACGGATGACATGAGTTGCTCCATTTTTGCATTGAGCTTTGCTTGCGATTCCTCCCACCTTGCGGTATCCTTGGCTTTGATGTAGGTGTACCGGTCGGCGTACTTCTTTTCCATGGCGTTGAACTTCTTTTCCCAGGCGGCGCGCCGTGCGTTGAAGTTTTCTAACCAAGGGTCTTTAGGTTCTTCATCTTGATTTTGGTTTGCATGGTGCCGATCTTGATTCACCATAGGTGGGGCACCATGATGTGGTTGACCTTGAGGTTGATGTGCCGCTTGTCGCGGTTGTTCTTGATCTTGTTGATGATGTTCATGACGGCTTTGATGGTGATGATGAGCCTTGGAATGCTTCTCGTGGCGATGAGACTGTCTTGTAGGAGCTGTTGCGGAGGTGTCATGTGGGATGGAAGACACCATTGGAGACAAGGTCGCATCTTGGTAGGACATCTCACGGCTTGGCAATCTCGAAGCTCTTGTGGTGGTCCTCCTCGCGGAGTTGTCGTGGACGTTGTCGTAAATGGGCTCTTCAAGGCATGGACACCATGTAGGTTGTTTGTGGTTAGCACCATGCTCATGAGGTTGGCGACGACGCTCATGGTCACCCACATGATTGGAGCGTGAAGAAGACCTTGATGAGCTCAACCTTGTGCGATGAGCCGATGTACACCAAGCATCTAGAGATTTGGGCGCTTCATGATGTTCTTATTTGGGACGTTCACGAGCCTCGGCACGCTTCCTTTCATGTATGCGTTGACGAGGAAGATCATGTTGGCATTGTGCTTGGTGAACTATGTGATGGTCTCGAGTATCTTGATGTGCCCATGCACGCTTGTCGTAGTCGAAGGAGTTGTCAATATATTGTTTCTTGTCCATCTTGCTCATGTAGTCGAAGTTGTCGTCGATGTAGCGTTTCTTGTCCATCTTGCTCATGTAGTCGAAGTTATCGCCGATGTAGCGTTTCTTGTCCATCTTGCTCATGTAGTCGAAGTTGTCGCCGATGTAGCGTTTCTTGTCCACCTTGCTCATGTAGTCGAAGTTGTCGTAGTCGGTGTAGTCCTCCGTGAACTTTCCATGATAACTTCCGTTGCCCCTAGACATTGCTCACACAAGGCAAGATATATGTATGTAGAAGTGGTGGGGGTTAGAAAACTACAATTAGATCACTTCCCGTGGAAACTATTGAAAGGATGAAACACCGAAAGGACAACCGTGGTGCACAAGTTAGAACACACGCAAAAGGCTATATGGTGGATGGGAAGGAAATATGGAAATGCCAAATGAATATGGTCAAAAGAAAAGTCTATTGTCAATTGTGGGTAAAATCCAAAATCAAATGTCAAGAAAGGTGATCTACATCAAGGAAACACGGAAACACACACAAAAGATATAATGGGGTTAGCGTGACCAAAGAAGTGAGCAAAGAAACAAAATGGTCCTAACGAAGACTATTAGCTCGGTGTCACGCCAACGCAAGAGAGACCGTAGCTTGGTTGCATAAGAAAGAAGCAACAAGATTTGCACAAGATGCCACTCTTCTCTTTTCTCTCTTTTTGCTTACAAGCTTTGAACTCCTTTGTATCGGTGGAACACACACTCTTTTTGGATTTTTGGTGTTTCTATGCTTAAAAGCTTATTTGCTATCTATGTCACACAAAGGCTATTTCTTCTTTTGTGTATCTCTCTCACCGAGCTTGCTTCGGAGCTTTGCTCAACTTAGGCACACACACAAACCCTCTCACGGTCGTGAACACTTGTGCAATGCTTCGCAACACTCGAAAAGCCACTCTCAATAGGATAGGTACACAAAGGAAGAAAGGAGGTTACAAAGGTGGTGCAAGTTATACCTATGCAAAGGTTAGGCGGTGTCAAAACACACAACTTGCGGCGATGTCGATGATGATGGAGTCAAAAGACTAGTCGGAGTTCCGGTGCGCTGATGCCATCATCGCGATGTTGATGTAGGCGCGTTATTACTTGGCACGAACAAGGCACGCAAAAACCGAAACCCGAACACATACGTCAATTCCCTAAAAATTTAGGGCAAAAAGAACTCACAAAGGTTGTCAAAATTTGTGTCAAGATACGCCAGATTTTTGTGTCAAAGGGGTCTAAAGATGTCCAAAGGGGAATTATTGTGTTAAAACGGAGTCAAAACAAGATTGGCGGATGTATACCGGCTTTAGCCGGTTTGGACCGGCTTTAGCCGGTCTTGATCACTGCGCGGAGCTAGCTTTATGCGTGACTGTGCGCTGGCGAGAGCTAGGCTGGTGGGAGGTGGTTGGCGGCCGCGAGCTGGGGAGCTGCCGGCTGCTTGGTGCGGGGCGACGGGCGAGCGAGCGGGGCACGCTGGTGGGCGGTCAAACCGAGCAGGAGGTGAACTGGGCCGGGGCGGCGCTGCCTGATGCTATGCGGGAGCTGTGTTGTGGCGGAGAGTCCGGAGCTAAGCATGCGGGGACTGGGCAGGCCAGGCGGCTGGTGCGAGCAGGCGGGAGCTTGGGCGGATGCGGGCGCGGGCGAAACGGAGGCTTGGGCGGGTGCGAGCAGGGGGCGGTCGATGCGGTTTGGTGCGCTAGGCGCTGGCGCAGGCGTGTGGGCACGAGCGAGGCGGAGGGGCGTGCTGGGAGGCGAGCTGCGCAGGGATGGCGAAGGCTCACGAGCTGAGGCTCGAGGCGGAGCTTGCAATGTTGTGCGGCTGAGCGAGGCGAGGTGGGTCGATGGGGTTGACACGTGGGCAGGCCGGCTTTAGCCGGGCTTGGGCCGGCTTTAGCCGGTTCGCAATTTTTCGAGAAATTCTGGACGAGATGTTCGTCGATTTGGGCGGAAATTCGAAGAGAAAATCGTTGATTCCGAGAGAAATAAGAGGAATTGGGGCTAGAAATTTTATGGCAATGTAGATCAACACCCAAAACATCAAATCTATGGATCAAAACCACAAAAAACTCAACAAATCTAGAGATCAAAATTCAAGGCAATTTTGGGGCTATTTTTTTTGGATTTTCGAAATTTATGGTGGAAATCACAAACAAGAGTAAATCCGTGGCAACCAAAAGCTGCTGATACCATATGATGTGGGGTGACCCCCGAGGTGTGGCCCGATCTTCACGGATTCACGAGATTTATGGCGGGGAACGAGGATGAACACGAAGAACACGACGAACACGATGAACACGATGAACAAATCGAAGGCAAACTCACACATACAAGATACACACCGGTTGTCCTCGTTGGCCTGATTCACCAACTCAATAGAATCACAAGGAAGAGACTCCAAGAGTAGAATTCCTTGTGAGAGATTGACTTGCAAGGGATAGAATTCCAAGAGGGGAAGAGACCAATCAATTGGATAGAATTACACACTCTTGTATGCAAGAGATCCAAATCAAGGTAGAATTCCCCAAATATAAGAGATCCCAAACAAAGAGGGTGATTTCTAGATATAGATCTAATTGGGTTCCCTTAAGGGAGAAGGCATCATGCCAATTTTATCTTAATTCATCTCTGTCTTATCTCTAGGGGAGGGGGAGCCATATATATAGGGAGCCACGAGCTAGGGGTAGTTTGGGCATTAGGGAGAAAGATAACAAAGGTGGCTTCATGGCCAAGACATAGCTGACTCGAGCAGGCCGGCTATAGCCAGGGTTAAGGCTGGCTTTAGCCGGAGGGCCGGCTTTAGCCGGGGTAGGACCGGCTTTAGCCGGTCCAGCTTCAGCCGCAACCTCTTCTTGCGGCGCTTCCAAGCTTCTTTCCGGTTGTTCTTCTTCTTCCTTCTCTTCCACGCCTCGATGATGTCGGACTTGATTGTTGATGCACATGATGTTGTGAGGTCCAAAAGCCACCCCACATCAGCGTACGATTACGAAGACAACGAAAAAGAGATGGGGGCATCATGCTTTACCCATAGGGTTCGCACCACGCCAGTACCCATAGGTTTCGAATTGCCTCATGATTAGCAAAAATATGATGGATCCCAGGAGCCACAGTCATGGCTCTCGGATTATCTGCAAGTAGTAAAAATATTGGGAGGAACCAAGGAAACAGCTATGCAAAGTTTGCAATTACACCTCACTGGTGCGGCCAGGTCATGGTTGAGCAAATTAGAAAAGGAAACAATTGGAAGCTGGGAAGAGCTCACAAAGCAATTCACGAGTAACTTCAAGTCGACATATAAGCGGCCAGCATCCATAGAAGAAGTCAAAGCCTGTGTACAGCAATACGGCGAGACATTAAGGGCGTATATCCAAAGATGGAGCATCATAAAAAATTCAGCAGTCGAACTATCAGACGAAAGAGCAATAGACGCATTCATAGTCGGGTTAAGGCGAGGAGACCAAGTCGAAGAGATGGGCAGAATCAAGCCGAAAATAGTATCAGATTTAATGGATATAGCAAACAGATTTGCAGATGGAGAAGATGCGTGCAACAAAAAACGAACACGATCGCTAGAGGATGATAGAGGAAACTGATATGGAGGTCATAGGAGGAGATCCCGCAATTACGATAACTATGGCTCTCACAGCCAAGTAGTCGCATGGTACAAGGATAATAGCTATCAAGGGAACGACCGTAAAAGCTCAGGATACCGCAGCTACGGAAAGGAAGACTACAAAAAGTTTCAGACAAGAGAATCCAGAGAATACAATCCATCACCTGAAGATATGCTAAATGGACCATGTCATATACACTCCACGTTTGTTGATGGGAAACGAGTATCCAGGCACGCAATGAAAGATTGCACGACATTTTTGAAATTGCAGGAAGCAGCACTAAACAAGCAAGCCGAAGCAAAACAGCAAGGATACGAAGGAAACACAAGCAGTGCGCCTGCAAATCAGCAAGGAAACAATGGAGTTCCTCAAAATCAAGACCAGCCGAACCAGGGACGTGATGACGACGGAGGATATGTTCCATCTAAAGGGCACATCACAACAATGATACAACCTGTGCCAAAGTCGAATAAAGAGGAAAAGAGCATAACTCGCCAAGTTAACCTGGCAGTGACTTCGCCTCCAGCAACAATGGAATATTTGCACTGGTCGGAGCAACCCATAGAATTCCGCAGAGATGATCACCCAATAACAGTACCTCGGCCAGGAAACGCGCATTTGGTACTCAAAGCCCAAATTGGGACTTACGATGATCACCCAATGGACGCAGGAAGTGGCATAAATCTTATATATGCAAAGACCCTACGAGCAATGCACATCTCATTGGAGTTCCTGAAACCCAACTGATTGTTCCTTCCATGGAATAGTCCCAGGAAGTGCTAACTATCCACTTGGCCGAATAGCACTCAACGTTTGCTTCGGAAACCGACAAAACTACAGAAGAGAGAAACTCGACTTCGAAGTCATGGACTGGCCATCACAATATCACGCGATCCTCGGACGACCCGCGTTTTCGCGATTCATGGCAGTACCTCACTACACCTACCTGGTACTCAAAATGCCAGGGCCAAAGGGAATCATCATAGTTAAAGGAAGTTTTGAACTCTCAGATCTATGCGACAAGGAGTTCCACAAGATGGCTCAAAACTTCGGCATGATGGGAAGCTATGGAGAGCCCAAAGATAAAACAAAAAGCTTGACTACAAGAGCCGCACAACAACTCGAAAGGCACCCAATAGAGCCAGAGGTGAAAAAGGCATGGGTACAGCTATCAGAACAAGACAAGCTGACAGAACAAGAAGAAAAGACCGCGGCGGCATAGGCGACAAAGTACTGCAAAAAGTAGAGTAGAAATAATAAGGCTGTAAAAGCCACGAGATGTTCCAGGGCAATGCCCTCTAGATCCAGAACACAGGTCATTGGCCGGATCTCTTGGGTCACCCTATGTATCTTACATTATAGGCATAAATAAAGACAAAGTTCCTCTTATTCGAGTTTACGTGTCTTTAAATAAAAAACTGCGGCAAACGCACCAAAACAAAAACGCTCTGAGAATAAATTCTGACAAAAAAGTTAGAAAACACAAACTCTCGCGTTCTATACACAAAAAGCATAAGCATCATAACATTGGGTTATCAGAATCGTCCACCCCCAAGGGGTCTAAGTAATGATGCTCGTGGAAAAACGCGACATCCTCTTGCAACAACCTAGCTATAATCCTTCTGGCGGGTTGCAGGGTATTCTCCAGATGAACTCGCAAACTAGCTCCACCTGGAGGATAACTCAGTGACATGGAACTATAATTAAGCCTTGGATGCCACTTACGCACCCACCCAAGAGCAAAATTGGCTCCAGCCACCAAGTTAAGCTCTATCGGCCGATGAATTCGCTGACTAGATCTAAAAGTATCGAGTAACAATGGAAAGCTTCCAGGCAGAGGATTGCGAGGAAGCATGACAGAATCAAAGATGTAACTGTATGTATGCTTTCATTTTTTTGAAAGAAAATTCTTAATATCTTTCTAGCAATGGCATCAGAGTCTTTTTTATTAACAAAGTATCCTACTAATTTCCATTTGCCCATTTTTGTTGTTTTCTTCTGTTTGGTATCATGAGAAAATACTGATGGACCCAAAGTTGAATCACTCTGATCCAATTTACAGAGATTTGCTAGGCTTCAACAATGCCGGCTTGGTCCCAGATATCTTTTTTTATACAAAGCAATTGACATGTTGCTCCTTTTGCAGTACAAACTTTATTTATTATTGGCAACCTTTTCATCATGTCCTAATTCTAGCCTATATAAAATGATATATGTACACATACCATGCCCATCTGAAAAGCTGTGGCTTTTGATTGTGGCAAATCTCGTTGATTTGAGTTTAGACGTTCTTAATCCTGATTATTCAGCAGACAAGTTCCAAAGTATTGTCAAAATAGTGACTTACAAATTCAAGAATCTATTCATGAAAAGTTACCCAGGTTGTTGGAAGTTCAACATTAGAAACTTCAAAGTTAGACATCAACTGGTTCCAAAATTCAATTTCATGTTTGTGCATATCCTTTTTTGTTCTTTTGTGTTTGTGAACATATCTATGCATATGTCAAGGCCATTTTATTATTTGTAATGTGCACATTAGTAGATTCTTTAATATGACGTTCATATTCTAAATTTCAGTTTTATATCCTTTTTGTGGTTTTAAGATATTATTTAGGAATTTTAGTACTGCAATTCATTACTTGCTTCAGTGGGATCGAAGTTAAGATGTTTACAAATGTAAGTACAACAAATTGTTGGACCAACATCTCTATTAGGTTATTTTTCCTTTATTGAAGACTAACTACATGTAAATAACCCTTTCATGTCTTTTTCTTCCATATATATTTTTAGCTTGATGTGCAACCAATCTGAGAGAAAGTTACATGCCAGCTGGTAGTAAACAAGTACAATGAAGAACAACCTCCTATAGTCAAACATTTCCTCACAACTCATGTAAGCTAGAGTTCAAGGTTTAGATCAATTTTCATTTTTTTTACTTTCTACATTGTAATAGAAATCTTTTCCTTCAACTTCATTTGTTATTTTTTTGTTCAATAGGCACCCCACTTTCTGCATTGAATCATTGCATTCAAAAATCAAGCTTCAAAAGTCAGGTAAGGACAGAAAAACCAAGTTATATTCATTAAAAAAAGGCTATAATGGAACCAAGTTATTTCTCAATAGGCACATTGACGAAGGAATGACTTACGGCCCTTGATATTAGCCTATCTGGTTTTCGGCCCAGGTAGGGCATCTACTGAAGGGATAGCTAGGCCCACAAGCATGATCGCCTAGCGCAGCCCAGGAGCAAGACTTGGCATGCAATGCAAGACTCGAAGAGACTTAGTCGAATTAGGACTTGTCTAGGGTTTATTCAAATCGACTCTATCTGTAATTAGCTTGGAGAACAATCCCAAGACCCAACCTTTGCCTATAAAAGGTTGGGAGGGAGATCCAGCATCCCTTAGATGCTTTTTTTCCACCTTCCACCCGAGCGCTCGAATCCTTGAGAGCTCCTCACCTTCGGCTAGATCCAATCTACGCCCTCACTGTAACACCACTATTGTAATCACCCCAGCAATAAAGTCAGACAAGCAGGACGTAGGTCATTACCCAACAAGGGGGCCAAACCTGGGTAAAACAAGTGTTTCCCTGTGTCGTCTGATAGCCGTCGAGTTTGCCGGATCCCACATACGCTCCATGAATCGAAAGTCCTCAAGCATGGGCATTGCCGGGGTTGAACCTCGTCAATTAGCACCGACCGTGGGGACGACGGGTTCTAGATCTATGGATTTGCGGGCTCCTTCACCAACCATCATCGACTTGCCTACATCGATGGCCTCCATCAACTCATCTACACCGACAAGGGTCGATGGATCATCACCAGCAACCGCCGTCGATTCTGCATCGCCAACCATCGGCATCGACATCGACACCGCGTCACCAACCATCGACATCGACACCGCATCGCCCACCATCGACATCGACACAGCATCGCCAACCTACGACATCGACATTGACGCTGCATCACCAACCATCGTCGGCATCACTTCGCCGGCTATCGTCGACATCGCCTCACTGACCATTGGTACACTTTATTCACCAACCATCATTGATTCTGCTCCAATGGTTGCCATCGACACCCCAGTGGCGACCGTCGTCGACCCCATCTCATGCTTGATGGGGTCGAGCTCGACAAGAATCGGAGGTTTCGAGATGACCTTCGGGTTGATTCATGCGTGTGTGTGCATGATTTTATGTGAATATGTGCTGGTGAATTATTGCATGATTTGTTTTCAACAATTCAAATATCCTTGCATTGGAATCTAGTTTTGGTGCTATGATTTTATGCAGCAATCTTTGGTTTGAGTGTTACCTTGTGTGAAACAAAAACCCTAGAAGACCTTCTTTGCTTGATCACACCACATAGATTTTCTATCTCATTTATTTTTGCTCCTTTATTTGAAATTAGGGACTTCACTAAAACCCTATCTCCTCTCACTAAAAAATTCTCAAACTTGGTAGATGGACTTCTAGCACTTATAATTCACCTCTGAGCTAATCACCACCATAACTTAGACCAAAATTTGAATGTTACAAAATTTTAAAAAAATTCAGCCAAACTCATTATTTCTTCTTCTTCTCTTCTCTCTTTCCCTCTCCCTTTGCAAAATTGACCAAGGATGCAACCCTAGCCGGCACCTCTCTCCCTCCCCTGCTGGCATTTCCCTCTCCCTCTTATTCTCCTTGTCTTCTAGCCGGTGGACACAAGGGAGGGGTGAGACCCGAGGCAATCTTGCCATGATCTCCTCTCCTTTCTCTCTCACCCTCTACACCTCCAACCCCCAATCGGCGATGAGCCACCACCCACGAGGAGCACCAGGACCCCATCTGCTAGCCACTCACCCTCCCTGCCTCACCATTCTCTCTCCCTCTCGCCGAAGCCCACCGGAGCGCGCCCATTGGAGACCAAAGCTTCGACAACAAGCCAGCCGCTGCCGTCGCACCAGAGCACACCTAGAGACACCGCCCACGTCGCCCAACCGGCAGCAGCCGACCACACCACCCGTAGGCGCCTCCACGGCCCTCGCTCTGACCATGCCGCGCACGCACCGTGGATGCCGAGTGCGTGCATTGCGTTCCCGCTCGCGCACGCATGCTCACCTCCCCAGCCGCACACGAGCTTGCATGGCATCGAACGTGCAACACCACGCCACCCTTGCCCTACACGATCGAGCACTCAGTCGCCCTGGCCGTGTCACGATTTTGGTGCATGTCTACTGAACCCTGGCCCGTGCCCATTGGCACAGCTCGCAAATGAGCTCCGCACCCACACCACTGGACTCAGTCCACGACGCCATCCCCAGCACACCGCCCAAACCACCCAATCGCCTCTGACGAGCGCACACTGAACAAAGACAACCCCAAGGCTATAAAGCCCTAGCACCCTCTCAAACCTCTCTCTCTGCTGCCATTTGCTTCTCCTCCGCATCTCCTCTCCCCAGAGAACTCGCCACTCACCACCCCACCTTCTTCCTCACTTTGCTAGCCATGAGAGACCTCACCGGAGATCTCCGAAGCCCGAGAAGGAAGGGGAAGGTTGCCGTCGGATACGCTGCCGTACTCTCTCTTCTCTTTACCTCTGGCTTCCCAGATCTCTCCCTCATCTAACGCTATATTTTTCATGGCCTAGATTTGTCGGTAGCCGACGCCACTCTCGACCTTGCTGGAGCACCTGGGAACGATGGTGATGAGCTAGAGCACGCCTACGATGACGTTCACCTCTCTGACGCCGTCCCAAACCTCTCTGACACAACACCACCGAACCTCGTCAACATATCGTCGACGGAGAGCCCTCGGTGAGCCCCGCTTCTTCCCCAGCAAACCCTAGCCTCGCCATGTCCCTAACCACGTCACGCGAAGACGACAGCCAATGGCCATCGATCTTCACTTGATCGGATGGCCGACGGCCGCCCGTACCGGTTCGGTATCCAGCGCTCGCTGACTGGCCTGGCCCGCCGGTCAGCCATTTGAATCGGTGCTCCTGTGCTCACCCGCGCCAGATCTGGGGCGGCCGAGCGTGATGCGGCCCGAGATCGCCCAGATCTGGCCCGCCTGTGTTTTTTTTAGAAATGCTGTTTAATTTATGAATATCTGCAAAACTTGTAAAATGTGTAGAAAATTAATTACAAGCCCTTTTTGCATGATTCAAATTTCTGTGGGTAGCTTAACTTATTATCTTTCAAATGGCACTGGTCCCATGTCTGTAGGATTAATGTAGATAAAATGATATTTTGTGTGGTTAATTAGGTCACTTTTCAAGATTTAATTCAAATCTTGAGTTCTATGTACTGAATTAGAGTGGTCCCAATTTTCAGTAATAGCTTGATGTGTTAGCTTGCATGACCAACTGGTTTCGGTATTTTAAGACCTATAGATTTGCAGTAGTAATTAATATGGCTAATTGTGTATTTAATATTAGATAAATTCTCATTTGTAGTAGATTATGAATTTTAGGGTGAATCCAATTTCTTTGGATTGTGTTTAGGAAAATCTTTCTAGAACACTCTTGGGCATATTTTTCTGATGCCCAAAGAATATCTGGGAATTATTATAGTGTTATAGTCATAGTTTCTATTGTTTAATTCATAGAAATTCAACCCCAAATTGTTTTGGAGTGAATCCAACTTTGTTGGGTTCATAAAGTTGTTGTCTACCTGCAAGTATGCTGAATGTGTTGATTGGTTTATATGGACACCTGCATGCTTGTTTAAAGTAAAGTGATGTTGTGATTGCCTTGTTTGAAAAACCTAGTTTCTATTAGGATTAAATTGCTACTATAATCTTATAAAATCTTGTTTTGGATTCTAAACATGTTTGTTTTTGATACTCTTTGATTATGTGATGTTGAGTGATGGAGTGCTTGTGACTTGTGCATGCATGTATGCTTATTGTGTGCTATTATTTTTTTCGGCGATAGAATCGAACGAAGAGTGTGTAGAGGAAGGAGAAGTCTTTGAGTACCAGGAAGAAGAAGACCAGGGACTAGTGAACCAAGGCAAGCCATCTATACTTGATGCATATCTAAATCCTATTCACTTACATTGCATGTTTCATCAAGGTTTATCAAATTGCATGTTTTTATATTGCTATTGTCCTAGTAGCAATTATTTGTTGGCTTAAGCTCCACAAGCCAATTTGTTATCATCCTTCGAGATGACCCCTTTGAACACCTATTCAATACCCCTACAGTAGTGGCTTGTTGATTAGCAGCAAGGCCTTTGGGAAACATCTAGTGGAGCCAAATACTCTAGGATGGGAACACTCAAGCAAAAGTTTCGAATTTTTTTTCGAAAACCTTGGGGTAACATCTACTCCACTGAAATGTTTATGAAAATGGTTTTTATACTACTGGTGATGGGATAAAGGAAAGAGGAGTTTGTGTTTTTTCAAAGGACATTGGTGATCACTAGGTATCCACCAAAACAATTAACCCGTGCAACCACATTACCCCGGTATGGGACGGGGGTTAGTCCAAAGTTTATTTGCTTTAGTGCGGGCAGCCTCGTACTATATAAGGGTTTGTAGGACCCTGGAATCCGGGTTGTCGCATGTGGGGACCCCGGATTACCCATCCGGAATACCCGATATGCATACAATCCACGATCCCATGATTAGTGTGTCGTGAATCCACATATCCAAGTTGATAACAGAATTACATCATCCAATACAGTACCAAATAAAATACTTACAATTGGTCACCTGACCAAGCATGATATTGCCACGTAGGGCAAGTCTACAACTAAGCAGCGGATACCCAGCAGCGGTGATGACCCACGTCATGTCTACTACCCTACATGCAACTGACTGGGAGGCGTTCCTAGTTCGCACCGGCGTCATCGTAACCATCGTCACCTTCCGAGTAGTCTTCTCCATGGTCTGACCAAGTTAATAGCCAGGGACAAAGCCGTGAGTACATTTTGAATTGTACTCGCAAACCATCTAGAGAGAGAGTGAACTGATATGCAGTTTGGCTGTAGCAAAGAAAGGCTCTAGTCTAGTTTATCCTAACTAGTCAATTTCTCGTGTTGATATAGCATGTCTTACGACATTTCTATATCCTTATTAAAGAAAACATTTAGAAAACCTTTTTAGTAAAAATCTCTAGGAAAGGGGGAAAACTCATTTGGTTTTCAAGAGAGAGAGAGAGCCAGTGGTCAATCAAACATGACCACCTTCCTTTATAAAACCGGGTCAATCCCACATGACCCTCTCCATTCCTTCGGCAGTACCTTGCAAGTACTCCGAACCATAGTTTCAAAGACCGGACCGGTGAGTGAACCGGTGAGGTGACTGGCTCACTGGTTCACTGGTCCAACCAGTGGTTCAGCTAGTTCAATAGCGACAAAAAACCATTAAATTTAATAAATAATTCAATTAATTTTGGAAAAATGTAGCATCGAATCATATATTTTGTGTTTGCTTTTCATAGTAGCTCACAAACTAAGTGTAGTAAAGGTGGTATTAGGTCTTATACAAAGTATTTGGAGTAACGTTCTAGGTTTTAGGATCATCTTCTCGAGAAAACACATTATTTTTATGCAGTTTTTCTGGTTTTTTCTTAGTTGGATCAGTGACTCTTAAAAAAATCGGTGAGGGCTTTGATTCAGGTTTTTTCTGGTTGAACCACCGAACCGGTTTGGTTTTTAAAACTATGCTCCGAACCATAATCGTGCCACGGCAGTACCCTCCGAGTACTCCGTCCGGCACCTTTCTCCATTTTTTTTTCGAAAGCATTTTTGTAAAACCGAAACCTGACACAGGTTAAGTATGGCCATTCCAACCGTCCATGACCGAGGACTCGGCTATTCGAATAGATTACACTCTGCAGAGGTTGTACACTTTACCCACACCATCCGGATACTCATCGTGTGGGCATCATCCCTGCATAGCATCCTATGCCACGACAAGCACCCGATCAGAGCCTTCCATTCATCTACCTTAGTACGGGTGCCTACCTGATACGTCTCCAACGTATCTATAATTTTTGATGCTCCATGCTTGTTTTTACACCATTTGTCTAATGTTTCGTTACACTTCATGACACTTTTATGCATTTTCCGGAACTAACCTATTAACAAGTTGCCATAGTGCCAGTTCCCTATTTTCTGCTATTTTTGTGTTTCAGAAAAGTTACACAGGAAATATTCTCGGAATTGGACGAAACCAAAGCCAGCCGTCCAGATATTTCACGGAGCTTCCAGAGAACCGAAGAGGAGATGGAGTGGGGCCACGAGGTGGCCTCACACCAGGGCGGCGCGGCCCAGCCCCTGGCCGCGCCCCCTATGTGTGAGACTGCCTCGGTCCACTTCTGACGCTACCCCTTCGCCTATAAAGACCCCCCGATGGGAAAAACCTAAGTACCCGATCAATTTTCTAGAAACACATCGCGATCCGCCGTCGTCGTCGACCTGAGATCGGGAGGGTCTAGAAGCTCTTCCCGACACCCTGCCGGAGAGGGGAATCGCCACCGGAGGTCTTCTTCATCGCCATGCTTGCCTCCAGAGCGATGAGTGATTAGTCTACCTTGGACTATGGGTCCATAGCAGTAACTAGATGGTTGTCCTCTCCACCATGTGCTTCATGTTTAGATCTCATGAGCTGCCCTATATGATTGAGATCACCGTTATGTAATTCTACATGTTTGGTTTGTTGGGATCCGATGAATATTGGTGTTATGATTGAGTTGCTATACTGAAATATATCTTATGTTATCTCTATGTTGTTTATAATCTTGCATGCTCTCCGTTGTTAGTAGCTATCTTGGCCAAGTAGTTGCTAGTGACTCCAAGAGGGGGTATTTATGCTCGATAGTGGGTTCATGCCTCTATTTAATCTGGGGGAGTGACAGAAACCTCTAAGGTTGTAGATGCGCTGTTGCTACTAGGGAGAAAACAACATTCATATGCTCAAGGGCATATGCTTTGTTTACATTACACACTTTGCTTAATGCAATTATCTGTTGTTCGCAACTTAATACTCATGGGGTGTTCGGACGATATCCCCGTTAGTGGATTATTAGTCATAGATGCAGTTGGATGGCGGTCTATGTATTTTGTTGTAATGCCCAGAGTATATTGCATAGTGATCTTCTTGACATATCACGTTATCTTTATTCTATCAATTGCCCAACTGTAATTTGTTTACCCAACATGTCTTATTTATCTTATGGAGAGGCACCGCTAGTGAACTGTGGACCCCGGTCCTATTTCCATCATATTGCTATCACCTGTTTACTTTACTCGCATACTTCTACTATTTTCCACTCGATACGCTCATACCCTTTGTTTCAAGCAAACCGGTGAGATTGACAACCTCATCGCAAGTTGGGAACAAAGTACTTGGTTGTGTGTGTGCAGGTTCCACGTTGCTGCTCGCAAAGCAAAGCTTGGACGAGGCGCCCTATAAATTGTCCGGAGCTGTCGCGAAGCTTGCAAGCATCACCTTCAGTCGTATTGTCTACTCTTCTCCTGAATGATTAAACCTTGGTTTCTAACTGAGGGAAAAGACTTGCCGCTGTGCTCATCATACTTTCCGCTTGGAGTTTCCCAACTGCCTGGCCATAATCATCATCAACTACACGCCAGCCATCAAGCCCTTTTTTGGCGCCATTGCCGGGGAAGAAGTGGAAGACCTCTGCAAGGGGAGTTTTTCACACGCACATCCTTTACTTTGTTTTATTGTTTTGCTTTACTTTATTTATTTTTACTTGCATTGTTTTATATCAAAAACCCAAAAAAAATTAGAATTCTTGATAGTTGTTTTTACTTGTCTACTTTTAGTTTTGCTGAAATGGCTAATCCTGAAAACACCAAGTTGTGTGACTTTACTAGCACAAACAATAGTGATTTTATCTGCACTCCTATTGTGCCACCTGCTCCTGCTGCAAACTTTTATGAGATTAAGCCTGCTTTATTGAACCTTGTTATGAAAGAGCAATTTTCTGGTGCTAGTACTGAAGATGATGCAGCTCATCTCAACAATTTTGTTGAGCTATGTGAGATGCAGAAATATAAGGATGTAGAAAGTGATATTATTAAGCTCAAGTTGTTTCCTTTTTCTTTGAGAGGAAAAGCTAAAGATTGGTTGCTATCTTTGACTAAGAATAGTATTGATTCATGGACTAAGTGTAAGGATGCTTTCATTGGTAGATACTATCCTCCTACTAAGCTTATATCTTTGCGTAGCAATATTATGAAGTTTAGTCAATTTGATAATGAATATGGTTCTCAAGCCTGGGAAAGAATGAAATCTATGATAAAGAATTGCCCCACTCATGGACTGACTACTTGGATGATTGTCCAAACTTTTTATGCAGGACTGAATTTTTCTTCGAGGAACCTATTGGATTCAGCTGCTGGAGGCACGTTTATGTCCCTTACCTTGGGCGCCACAACAAAGCTACTTGACAGCATGATGGTAAATTATTCCGAATGGCACACCGAGAGAGCTCCACAAGGTAAGAAGGTAAATTCTGTTGAGGAAACCTCTTCCTTGAGTGATAAGATTGATGCTATTATGGCTATGCTTGCTAATGATAGGACTCATGTAGATCCTAATAATGTTCCTCTAGCTTCTTTGGTTGCTCAAGAAGAGCATGTTGATGTGAACTTCATTAGAAACAATAATTTTAACAACAATGCTTATAGGAACAATTTTGCTAGTAACAATTATAGGCCATATCCTTCTACTAATGGTAATGGTTATGGTAACTCTTATGGTAATTCCTCCAACAACACTAGGGCCGCGCCCTCTGAACTTGAAGTCATGCTCAAAGACTTCATGGTAAAACAAACTGCTTTTAACAAGTGTGTTGAGGAAAAGTTAGGCAAAATTGATATTCTTGCTTCTAAAGTTGATAGCCTTGCTCATGATGTTGAACTTCTGAAATTAAAAGTGTTGCCTAATGATGTGAAAGAGAACAATGTTTTTGCTACTGCTAATGCTATTCAAGTTGGAATTGATGAAAATATTAGATTGTTAGCAGAATTGCATGCTAGATGGGAAAGAGAGGATGAGATTGCTAGGAATATGAAAGTTTGTACTATTACTACCTCTAATGATGTTGTTCCAAATGCTAGCAATCCTCTTACTTTGATTGGTGTAGAGAAAACTCCCACTCCTTGTGTTAAAAAGCCTAAAACTGCCAAAACTTTTTCTCAAAAGAGTGCTGAAATTTTTTGGAGTGTGGGAGATGATAACTCTATTTCCTTTAATGATTTTGATGTTGATGGCTGCAATATATCTGAAGTAATTTTGTTCTTTCAAAAGCTTGCTTTGACTCCCAATGCTAGTTCTTTAAATGTTGCTTTTACTAAGCATATTACCAATGCTCTCATAAAAATTAGGGATGAAAAATTGCAACAAAAAGCTTCTATTCCCAAGAAGTTAGAAGATGGTTGGGAAACCATCATTGATATGCATGTTAATGGTTTTGATTGTCATGCTTTATGTGATCTAGGTGCTAGTATTTCTATTATGCCTAGAAAAATTTATGATATGCTTGACTTACCACCGCTTGAAAAGTGTTATTATGATGTTCCTATTGCTGATGTTGCTAAGAAGAAACCTTTGGGAAGGATTAATGATGTTCTTATTGTGGTTAATAATAACCTTGTTCCCGTTGATTTTCCCGTTATGGACGTTGAATGCCATGCTTCATGTCCTATTATTTTGGGAAGACCCTTTCTTTGAACTGTAGGTGCCATCATTGATATGAGGGAAGGCACTATCAAATATCAATTCCCACTAAAGAAAGGTATGGAACACTTCCCTAGGAAAATAAATAAATTACTTTTTGACTCTATTCATAGAGCAAATTATGAGCTTGATGCTTCATCACTTGATGTTACTTGATTCACAATTTTCTGTGCCTAGCTCAAAGGCGTTAAAGAAAAGCACTCTTGGGAGATAACCCAATGTTTTATTTTCAGTACTTTTTCTTTTATTTGAGTCTTGGAAGTCATTACTACTGTAATGACTGCTCCTTATCCTTTTTTATTTTATTGTTGTGCCAAGAGAAGCCTCTAATTTGAGTGAGGTAAAGATTTGGGGATGTTGCTGTCCTAAAACTGTTTTCGGTGCTGCACCGTAAAAATTTGTGAAAATTCTCTGTATATCTTTTGGAACTGCGATTTCTTGTGCTTATGCCCCAGGTTATATCCAAACTTTCATTAGTTGAACACTTTTTGATTTGAGCAACAGAAAACCCCTTAAAAATTCGACCTTTGTCAGCTGTTCTATTTTGACAGATTTCTGCCAATATTTGTGTTTGCCGCTTTATCGGTTTCTTTTCGAGTTCTTTTGATCACAGAACTTTTGGGGAAGTTGCTACAGTAGTATATACTTTATATGTGGTGGTTTTGGGTTGAAACCTAAAGCAAGAAGAGGTTGATTATATGTTCTTACACTAATGTTGCTAATAGACTTGTGTTTAGTTTTGTATGAAGGAAGTTTTCATGTGTAGGGATTGGAGAATGATGAGATGAGTTGAAGAATGGACAAAAGCTCAAGCTTGGGGATGCCCATGCATCACCCCAAGAAATATCCAAGAAGTACAAGTGTCAAAGCTTGGGGATGCCCACGAGGCACCCCTTCTTCATCGGCAAAAATCAGGTCACCTTTCAAGACACTGTATTTTTATTGCTTCATGCACTATGTGTTTTTCTTGGAGCGTCAGTTGTTTTAGTTTTCCTTCTTAGTTTGTTTTGTTTGCTGCAATAAATGGTTGGACCCCAACAAATTTCTTTTGGAGAAGTTGCCTTGCTTTTCATTTGCCAAGAACGCTCTAGTTTTCATTCGTATCAAAAATCGAGTGTTCTTCTTTTTCTGCTACTGCTTTTGGTTTTCGTTTTCGCCTTCATTTGCATTCAGATCTTCTTATATTTATTTATCAAGGTGTATTTTTTGCCTCTGGACCATGTTGGTTTTCCTCAAAAGAGTTGGATTAAAAAAGTTCAAATGGTGTTGGAAAAGAGAAAAAGCTTTATGCAAAAAAGTGGTACAAGAAGGAGCTTGTGTAGACTGCGGCTTAGGCTTTTTCATGTCATGCTTGATGTCTTTTTGATAGTATGATTAGTGGTTTTGCTGTAGCATGACTTGTCTCAAATAACTGAGATTGCTTAATGAGCCTTTGAAAAAATCATGCGTTGTTTTAATTGTTTGGAAGCATTATTTTGGTTTTCTCCTTGATGCTTTATTTGGGTTGACTTGGCGCATGCTCACACATGTTAGACTCTTACAAAGTCGCCAATAGCCTCTATGATCATTTAGTTTTTGACTTTTGATGCCATCTTATGCTTCTTTTAATGTCGCTTTGTCGCTTTGCATGATTATGGCCATTATTGCTCTCTTAGTTGGTCGCTCCCAGTCTTTTGCTAGCCCTCGCCTTGTACTGAGTATGAGCTCTACTCGTGCATCCAACTCCTAAAAACCAAGTTTGCCAAAGTGTCCACCATACATACCTACAAGCAATTTGCTATTCCAAGTAAATTTGACTTGCTTTTATTTTCTCTTCAATTAAACTCTTACCAGTGTTATGCGAAAATTGGCCAGTAAAGCTCTCACGAACCGGAAGGCACACTTTACTTTTTCTTGTCCTTAAAATTTTGATATTGTGGTCTCTTATGTTGAGTTGTTATGCTTGCAAGTTGTAAGTTGGAGACTAGCCCAGCCATGCAGTCATGGGCAAGCTTTCAACATTGCACTTCTTATTTGAGTTGATATCGTGATCTTTTGTTTATGGATGCCCGCGGTGTGAAATGAATTGGGAATCTTGCGGGGATCATGGAGTTTGTATATGTGTTAGGGAAACGCCTGGGCCGCCAATCTAAGCCATGCATAATTCATGGTGGAAATTTGCAGCATACCCATAGTGGACATTCGATGACACATCTCAAAATAAAAAGCTAAACAAATGGTAAATAAAAGAGATGTCGAGGTGTTCATTGTCTGCTTGTCCTGTCATTTTGATGTGGGCTTGTTCCATGTCATCGGGCACGGAGGTACCCCGTTGGCGGTTCTCGATGATACGCATATACTTACAATGACAAGAGCCTTGCTTGGGACTCTGAGTAAAGTAGCATGAGGTTTGGGTACTCATATTCACGGGACACGAGGTTTTCAACTTATGATTTGTCAAGCATATGCATCATAATTATTCTCGCATTAACTTTAACCATTCAAGATGCTTATGATGGGGGCAATGAGAGCTCAAAGCCGGTAAGTACCATAATTTTTGAAGGTTATAAAACTTGCAATCACTGCTTCCCTCCGCGAAGGGCCTTTCTTCTACTTTTATGTTGAGTCACCACCTTCTATCTTTATGCACCATTAAGAGAGCATAGTTGTCATTCTGAGTATAATGTGCATTGTCCCAAAGTTTTCATTGATTGATTCATATTGTTGGTTTCACTTGTTCTCAAATTATTCGTATCTAGTCGCCCTCTTAAACTTGAAGGTGTCCTATGCATTTATGTTTTGCTCTCCATGAAGGACAAGCTGAAAACCATTTATATGTTTTTCCTTATGATTTGAACACACATTTGACTTTCATTGTTTCATTTTCATGATCTTTTGTTTGTATTCATTTGCATGTTTATAACATGGTTGCTAAGTTTCTATTGTCAAAATTATATCTTTCATGCCCATGTTTTAAGTTCTTATGATCCCAGCTCACAAATGCTTACATATATGATCAAGATTGTGTAGGTGCATGTCACCTCAAAAATTATTTCTTTTGTTATCACTTACCTACTCGAGGACGAGCAGGAGTTAAGCTTGGGGATGCTGATATGTCTCCAACGTATCTATAATTTTTGATGCTCCATGCTTGTTTTTACACCATTTGTCTAATGTTTCGTTACACTTCGTGGCACTTTTATGCATTTTCCGGAACTAACCTATTAACAAGTTGCCACAGTGCCAGTTCCCTGTTTTTTTGCTGTTTTTCTATTTTAGAAAAGTTACACAGGAAATATTCTCGGAATTGGACGAAACCAAAGCCAGCCGTCCAGATATTTCACGGAGCTTCCAGAGAACCGAAGAGGAGACGGAGTGGGGCCACGAGGTGGCCTCACACCAAGGCGGCGCGGCCCAGCCCCTGGCCGTGCCCCCTATGTGTGAGACCGCCTCGGTCCACTTCTGACACTGCCCCTTCGCCTATAAAGACCCCCCGACGGGAAAAACCTAAGTACCCGATCAATTTTTCAGAAACACATCGCGATCCACCGCCGTCATCGACCCGAGATCGAGAGGGTCCAGAAGCTCTTCCCGGCACCCTACCGGAGAGGGGAATCGCCATCGGAGGTCTTCTTCATCGCCATGCTTGCCTCCGGAGCGATGAGTGAGTAGTCTACCTTGGACTATGGGTCCATAGCAGTAGCTAGATGGTTGTCCTCTCCACCATGTGCTTCATGTTTAGATCTCATGAGCTGCCCTACATGATTGAAATCACCGTTATGTAATTCTACATGTTTGGTTTGTTGGGATCCGATGAATATTGGTGTTATGATTGAGTTGCTATACTGAAATATATCTTATATTATCTCTATGTTGTTTATGATCTTGCATGCTCTCCATTGTTAGTAGCTATCTTGGCCGAGTAGTTGCTAGTGACTCCAAGAGGGGGTATTTATGCTCGATAGTGGGTTCATGCCTCTATTTAATCTGGGGGAGTGATAGAAACCTCTAAGGTTATAGATGTGCTGTTGCTACTAGGGAGAAAACAACATTCATATGCTCAAGGGCATATGCTTTGTTTACATTACACACTTTGCTTAATGCAATTATCTGTTGTTCGCAACTTAATACTCATGGGGTGTTCGGACGATATCCCCGTGAGTGGATTATTAGTCATAGATGCAGTTGGATGGCGGTCTATGTATTTTGTTGTAATGCCCAGAGTAAATCGCATAGTGATCTTCTTGATATATCACATTATCTTTATTCTATCAATTGCCCAACTGTAATTTGTTTACCCAGCATGTCTTATTTATCTTATGGAGAGGCACCGCTAGTGAACTATGGACCCCGGTCCTATTTCCATCATATTGCTATCACCTGTTTACTTTACTCGCATACTTCTATTGTTTTCCACTCGATACGCTCATACCCTTTGTTTCAAGCAAACCGGTGAGATTGACAACCTCATCGCAAGTTGGGAACAAAGTACTTGGTTGTGTGTGTGTGTGCAGGTTCCACGTTGCTGCTCGCAAAGCAAAGCTTGGACGAGGTGCCCTATAAATTGTCTGGAGCTGTCGCGAAGCTTGCAAGCATCACCTTTAGTCGTACTGTCTGCTCTTCTCCTGAACGATTAAACCTTGGTTTCTAACTGAGGGAAAAGACTTGCCGCTGTGTTCATCATACTTTCCGCTTGGAGTTTCCCAACTGCCTGGCCATAATCATCATCAACTACACGCCAGTCATCACTACCCTGTGGAGTTAACTTCCCCGGCAAACCCTGGCCGTCTACCTCCATCGAGTGTAGTTCCAGTGCCACGGCCTGCTACACTATTGCCCACCACTTGCAACAACCCAGATTCCGGGGTCCTATAGACCCTTATATAGTACGAGGCTCCCCCACACTAAAGCAGACAAACTTCGGATTAAGCCCCGTCCCATACCAGGGTAATGTGGTTGCACGGGAGTAATTGGTTTGGCGAACACTTATACACAATGCCACTTTTCATAAAACCACCAACTTCTTTATCTCCCATGTTCAACTCCATGTTTATAAATCCTTTTGAAAAACATTTCAGTGGAGTAGTTACTACTCCAAGGTTTTTGAAAACTCTTTCGAAATCTTTCCAGAGAGTGTTCCCATCCTAGAGTTTTTGGCTCCACTACAAGTTTTCCCAAAGACATTGATGCTAACCATAAAGTATCTAGTAAAAAGGGGTGTTGAGTAGGTCACAAGGGGTGTCATCTCAAAGGATGATATCAAGTCGACTTGTGGAGCTAAGTCATCAACTATTGCTATATAGAGAATAATAGGAATATAGAAACCATGCATAAAAAGAAAACAATAGTAAAACAATGCAAGGTGAATTATTAGGATTCAGGTATGCAACAAGTAGATGGCTTGCCTTGATTGGCTTGTCCCTGGTCTTCCTCTTCTTGATACTCAAAGACTTCCCCCTCCTCCGCACACTCGTCGTTCGATTCTATCGCCGGAAAAGCAACATCAAACAATAAGCGCACATGCATACATGATTTGCACCCAATACATGCAACACACAACTCAAGCATTGAGTATCAGAAACAAACATGTTCAGATATCTGAACCAATAATATTTTCAACAAAGAAAACATTACCCTAATAATAGCAAGGCAACTCCTATTGACAATTTAAACCCTATTCTCAAGCAAACAACTTGGAGGCATCAATATGCATTAAGACAAGGCAACCAGCATATATTCAGGTAACTAGTAACATTACAGAACCACTCCAATTGGAATCAATCCAAAAGAAGCTTTTGGTGAATTATAATGAATTTCCTACTCACGCTTATCACTAGAAAGGCAATTTAATCTCCTAAAACTTTCTATAGCTACAAAAATTCTACCAGAGACCAATTTGGAGAGCTACTGCAATGTAGAACACAGTAGAGGTGGAATCACCTGAAGATAATAATCCTTATGTGCACAATAATTAAAACAATGCAATTCTTGAATAAGAGCAAAATAATTACTGCTGGCAATATAATACCCCTAAAATAGCAAAACTAGGTTCTGAGGTCTCACAACATCACAAAGCATCACTGAAAATTGGAATCACCTAATTTCATAGCACCAAACTTCTCTATTGGATTTAACTTTGAAAAACCCTAGATCTACCAATATTAATTCACAGATAAAACTAGAGTTCCTAAAAATCATGCATGCAGCGTAACCAGGTAGGTAATAACCTGAGGAGCACATAGAAATTTGAATCACCCAAAAAGGACTTGTACTTAATTTTCTATGAATTTTCAAAGTTTGCAGATCTAGGAAAAATTTGTAAATACGATTTCCAAAAAAAAATATGCCGTGGGCCAGATCTGACCTGGACCTGGGCCGATCCAGCATCGGCCGGCCCAACTAGCGTGGCGCACGGGTGGGAAGAGCGCCCAGACGCACTGACCAGCCGGGCCCGCGGTTAGCGGCTGCGGGAGGCCGAACCGGTATCGGGCGACCGGGGCCGTCCGATCTATGCGAGATCGACGGCGCCCCGTCGTCTCCTACCTCCTGCTCAGGAGGATAGGGCCAAAACCCTAGGGCGGATCTGGGAGACGGGGAGGCTCACCTAGGGGCCTCCTCCGGCCAGGGCGACGCGAGGGGGCGACGCGGTGCACGACGGCGAGCTCGAAGAGGGGCGGTAGCGGCGGATTGGTCCCCGGGAAGAAGATCTGCATGACGGCGGTGGAGGAACTCACTCGGGTGCTCTAGAGGGTCATCGTTATGGTGTTCCTGGGTCACAGCAAGGGTAGGGTTAGGTTGGTAGTGCATAGGGGAGTACACGCATGCAGGAAGTGAGCTCAGATAGGGTTCAGATTAGTGGCATTCGACCCTTCTTCTCCGCAGATTTAGAGCTAGGGTTTCTTCTCTCCTTCTTTGCTACAGAGCAAGGGGGCGGTCCTGGTGCTCTGGGATGGTGAGATGGTGGTATGGGAACCGAATGGGAGTGATTAGAGAGGCTGGAGGGGTCGGTGGCCTTTTATTTCAGAGAGGGTGTGGGGTAAGTTGGCAAGGTCGGTTTGGGCAAGGTGGGGCTCATGGAGGGGCTCTGGTTGGTCCAGGAGGATGGTGGGGAGGGTGAGAGGGGGTAAGAGGGATGCCTTGCTGGGTAAGGGAGGGCTGCTGCAAGTTTTAGACAAGTTATGGCAAGATTTGAAAATATGCATGTGTCCTTCCAAGAGCTACCTCCAAGCACTAGAGGACAAGGAAGAGAGGTTGATGCTATAGTATATTTCGTCCAGAGGGTTGTCAAAGTGTTGGAGAGGTCAAAGTGGTGGTTTAGGGGTAATTCACATGGAATTTAAAAATTGGGGATGGATATGGTAGAATGCATGCATTGATCAATTTGGGAAAAATAGAAAGATAAAATAGATTGGTTCCAAACATGGGTATGCAAGATGGTTCAAGGAGAGTGGTGAGAAGGTTGGAGATTACTTAACCAAGTCTTTGCAAAGCAAACTTGGTCACCACTATTTGATTTTGAGTATTTGCACTAATAGTAGTTTGAACTAGATCTTGGAAATTTTGAGAATAGGAAATTAGGGTTTTGGGCTTAGATGATTCTAAAATCAAAGATATGTCATAGTAGAAATTCCTGAATTTTATTGGGTAAGTAAGAGGTCAAGGAATAATATGGTTGCCATTTCCATGTACTTGCTCAATAAGAAAGATGAGACAAGAAAATAGACATCTTGGATGGAGGAGGGGTGGTATTTAAGCATAAATAACACTTCCAATGTTAGTAGAGAGGGAATGGCTCATGGGGAGAGTTTATGGTGAAAGCTAAAAATTGATACAAAGATTTATGGAGAAAAAATTAATGGATGTGAGTAGTTTTGATTAGGGTTCAAAACCATCCCACATAAATGGGTGGCATACCTCAAAATGCACATGCAAGTGCATAGATAGTTAGAGTAGATCAAAAATAAGAGGAATAGGTCATAGGATGTCCTCTGAGCAATTAATTTCAAAATCTAGAAGTGTGACCAAAACTGCATCTAATAATAGTCAAATGGCCAGTGGTTTGATTAGGGTCAGAAACAGGATTAGATCAAGTAACAGATGACCTCAAATGACTAGGTGGTAATGGAGAGAATGGAAGAATATATATCAAAGATGAGTTCTAGGAAGATACATTGCCATGGATGGGATAGGTGAGCTTAATATAAGCATTGGAAAACTGAATCTGTTAACATACACTAAGATAGTCTGCACACTAGGTGTTTGATAAAATGACTGCAAGAAGATAACTTTCTAAATTTGAGTGAAACCTTTTTATGGTTGGATGAAGATGATTCTAATAACACCATGGGTGCTTTTCTTGGGGTAGTTTGATTGGTTTTTAAAAATTCCTCAAAAAGGGGCTCCTAATGTCTTAGGGTAAGACTAAGACATTAGAGTTAGAGATGTTTGGATTGAGAGGAAAACAACTTGTTTTGGTCGATTTACAAACAAGAGTTGATTCTAGCCAAGTGGGATTTTGAGTATTAGAGAGAGGTCTCAAAGCATTTATAAACCCTGGGTACTATTCCCGTAATTTTCAGAGACAAGAATAATACCAGAGAGGTATTCTTCCCATTTCTCCTATCTTTGTAAAAGGAAAAGTAGTTGGGAAAAATACTTTTATAGAAGATATTGAGAAATGAAATGAGTGCTCATAAAGAGGGAACCTTATTTCTAATTTTTGATAAACTTGAGTTTTGAAAAATAAATACTCCTTCCATAAGGAATAAAGTTGTAGGGTTTTACAAGGAGGGAAACATCAAAATTAGGTTTTATATAGAAAATATATGTTGAAAGCAATTTATAAGAACATCCCCACTAACCACCTTATAATTTGATGCTTTAGATAGGTTAGGCCACTGGCCTACCTGTAGATCATAGCTACACACAAGGAACTCAACCAAAGTCAAACAGGTCACACCAAGTCATCTCACCACACAAGGTCCATCACTTGCAGCTAATCTAGCATCACCAAAAACCATGATTGAACAAGTGCTCAATGATGATCATGCCATGGTCAAGTTTGAAAAGAGTTTAAAAAAAGTAAAGCTTTTGTAGACTTTTCAGAAACTAGTGGAGACATAAACACCTCCTTTAGAAAGTTTTCTTAAAGGTGTTTGAAATCCTTTTATAATATCAACAAAATATAAGTTTGTAAAATAGTGGGACCACTCTATTTTGTAGGTCCCAATAATTTTGTAAATACTTAGTTTTGGTAAAAGCTTTGTCTCAAAGATAAATCTTGGCTCTTATTTTGGACAATAAAATAGTTTGGAAAAGGGGAGGTTGCCAAGATAATGGTTTTGGAAAAATAGCTAGAAGCATAAATAAAGGCATGATCACAAGGGCACAAGGATTGTGCTGGTTCAAAATATTGTTCAACAAGCAACTCAAACAGACATCATTAACACAACAACCAAGACAAACAAGCAAGACATAGTACTTCTAGAGGTTTGCACAAAAAGTTTTTTGTTGGCCCTCATTTTTGGCTCACTAAACCCTACTTAAATAGGGTTACAGAAAGTGGGGTGTTACAGCTCTTCCCCCCTTAAACAGAATCTCGTCCCGAGATTCCTAAGTGTAGTAGTAAGAGGTGCTGAGACTAGGTTAGAGTTAGGCTTCCACGATTGCTTTTCCAATTCACCGATGATTTGAGTTGTGCCAAAGACTTGAACTTTGCCGAAGATGTAGTTCGTCTTCATTTGCTGAAGTTGGCAGCTGAAGAGTTGACGTTGCCAAAGTATCTTGTCGAAACCTTGTCGGGACACTTTTAAGGTTAGTGGGGCTAGGCTCTCTAGTATGCCCAAAAAGATTCTACGAGAGTTAGAAGGTTTTCAACTCGCAATTGAGGTCTTGAAGAGTCGAGGGTTCTCGAGTAGCTTTTGTTGGCTTGGAGTCATTGCTTCCTTTCGAGTAGCTTGGTGGAATCTTCAATCTTGGTGATGAGGACATCCCATCTATTGATACACCTACTCCACCTACAACGGAACACATACAAGGACCTATCACTCGAGCTCGTGCCAAGCAACTTAACTATTAGGTACTTTCGTTTCTTGGAACTCTTTCTCACATACATGAGAATATGATGCTGCCTAAATCAGATTTGTTTGTTACTCTTAGGAATGATGGACCTAGCATGGATGAGAGGGACAAGCATTGGAGCATGATCGTGCATGGAGATGGCAGCAAGCGTTTGAGGATTAAAGAAGATGCCACGAGTGGAGATTTCAGAACTTTGAAGCCACCATAATGAAGGATGAAGACTTGGATGAAATATACAAAGAACTACTTCATAAATTTATCCTTAGATAAATATGGTGCTGCATCACTTTTATTTTTTGGGCCAGGCCCATGTAATTTTCGCAGCAAATAAGATAGCCACTTTTAGAGTCCGAATTTGAGGAGAAAAGGCCTATTAGGGTTCCGTTCGACCACCATACCCATGGCTGGTCGCACCCCTACCTTTTCCTCCTCAAATACCCCCCGTAGCCGTCATTAGAACTCAGATTTTGTTTAGACTAAAGTTAGCCATTGCTGCAACTACGAGCTTGACTTTTGAGGCCAATCGCCCAAAAGAAGTCCGCCTATTCGGAATCCCACCTTTTGAATAAAGCATACATCTTTCATCCGCAATATCTTGATTGCAGTATTAGTTCTTACTTGTTCTCGATTTCAGGTAGGAATTAAGACCCTCGCTGGTCAGGCTGATCGTGCATCCGCAAGATCAGTAACTCCCGAAGATTGTCCTAGCGATTGCATTGGCGCACGAGCTTCGCACGTGTAGTCGGATCGTCAAGCACGAACTCCACCCACCAAATCGACATATCAAGATCTCATCGAAAGATCGGACACCTTTGCCCTATCAAGTGGTATCAGATTTCTGGTTGCTCAATGAGATTTACTGTTTTCATAGTTTAGATTGCATCTGTGTTCATACCTGTAAACCACGAAAAAGCCAAAAATACAGTTAGGGTTTAGATCATCTCGTCCCATAAACCATCCGAGTCTTTGCATTGTCTTTTCAGTTTGCATCGTTGAATTTGTGTCTGCATCCGTGTGTCGAGTTGCTGGTCTTAGTGTCTGTTCCTTTAGAGTTTCGAGTTCGAATCACCATAGTCATGCCGCCGCCGCACGTTTGCACCACTGCTCCAGCATATCCTTCCACCACCACGCCATATACTTCCGCCACCGACTTCACATTAGTTTTTGTTCGTTCCTCCCAATTTCATCCGTGCCTTTTTCAGAGTCCGTGAGTTAAGTTTCGGTCGCCAGGCAAGAGGAAGAAGAAGAGCAAAAAAAAAAAGTCAAATCCGCATCCAAGTCAGTTTGACCCGTTCCTACTAGTCCAGTCCGAATCTAGTCCGATTTGGACAGTTTCGTCAGTTTTTGACAGTTTTCGACAGCAAACTTTAACTGGCCATAACTTTTGCATACGAACTCTGTTTTCGACGTGCGACCACTCAAAATGCTCAGCACAAAAAGTTCTATCTAACCACAGCACTTGGTTGCTGTACGACACTCGGAACGCCCAAAAAAGGCTGGGAAGGTCGAGTTTTTGCCCTCTAAAGTTTTGGACCCGAAAATTCCTGCAGATCTTCACTTATATCTTGCTTTGGAGCTGTTTATTTTTGCTTGTTGTGCCACGCCGTGACTTTCTTAGTGTTCTCGGCTCACGTCTCTAGCACGGTATAGCCTCGGACCAGCACAGTACCGTGGTTGAGCATTCTTTCAACATTGCATTGCTGTTTTGATATTTGCTATTTTTGCTACCATATAAGCCTTCCTACAGCTCCACATATTTCTGCACGTGCTTTGTATCGACACCTGGTAATCGCTTTGTGCAATTTTGGGAGTCGCTGCTCTTTGCTGGTTGCACATCACCTTCCTCCTGTTTGGTAAGAACTTGTAAGAGCTTTGTATACCGCTTGATGGATTACGCATGATTCCACTATATTCCGTAGTGCGTCAGTATATATATTTGTGCTTGCTTCTACGCTAACCATGACAGGAACCATGAAGGATGATGTTGATCCAGAGAAGATGACTACTGCAGAGTTGCATGCCCACTTCACTCGGCTGTTGGTGGGGCATGCACAAGATGTGGACACACACTTGGGTGATGTTGATTCCAAGCTTTCTGATGCGATGGACAAGATTGCTGGTCTTGAGGCATCCTTCAACACCAAGCTCAACGCCCGGTTCCAGGAAGTCCTGGCCCGTTTACCACCACAGCCACAGCCGAGCATCCATCTACCACATGCTCGCCATGTTCCTCTCATACCGCCATCTGCGGGTACCGTTACAGCCGCGGCAGCTGCTACGGACGCTACGGAGGCGGCCACCTACGATGGATATGCTGCTGATGAGGGGGAAAACGAGTTCGAAGATGAAAATGAGCTCGAGGAGGACGAGGTCCAACAACCTGCACCTGGCCGTCCGCGGCAATACAACCGCAACGCTCGTCCGCCTCCGCGTCCGGTACGTGATGATGAACATGTGGCCAAGCTGAAATTAAATATTCCGCCATTTGAGGGTAGATATAATCCTGATGCATATCTCACTTGGGAATTAGAAGTAGAGCAACGTTTGCATGTTTACGCTACCCTGAGCATTTGCGTGTTAGTGCTGCTACATGTGAATTTATAGATTTTGCTTCTATCTGGTGGTCTGAACATTGTCGAGTCAATCATGCTAATATTCCTGCTACTTGGCTTGGTCTAAAACATGCCATGCGTACTCATTTTGTACCTCCACATTATCAACGGGACTTGCTTAAAAAATTAACTCGTTTAGAACAAGGCAAAAATTCTGTTCAAGAGTACTATCAAGAGTTACAAACGGGCATGATTCATTGTGGTATTGTAGAGGATAATGAAGCTATGCTTGCAAGTTTCTTTGGTGGTTTAAATAAGGAGATTCAGCATATTTTAGACTATAAGGAGTACAACACTATTACTCGTTTATTTCATCTTGCTTGCAAAGCTGAACTTGAAGTGCAGGATCGTCAACCATCATGGAGAAGAGCTAATAATTCTGCAGGTCGTACTTCTTCATGGTCTGCGTGCCAATCAGCTCCACCTTCTCGTGGGGATGCACCAGGTCCTTCCACCTCCAAATATACCACGCCGACGTCAAGAACGCCACCTGCTCCTGCTCCATCACCATCTGCTGGTCCGACATGGAGTTCTCCTTCCATGGCCTCCACGGGGAAGACTCGCGACATTCAATGTCACAAATGTTTTGGGTTTGGTCACATTGAAAAAGAATGTAGAACCAAACGTGTGATGGTGGTGCTTGAAGATGGTGAATATGACTCTGCGAGTGATTTTGATGATGATACATTGGCCCTTATTGCGGCACGTGATGGTGCCAATTCTGATTCTGACAAGGAGATGGAGGTAATGGGAGCTGAAACTGCTGATCAATACAAGAGTTTAGTTGCACAACGTGTCTTGAGTGTGCAATTGAGCAAAGCCGAGCATGATCAACACCACAATTTGTTTCAAACAAGAGGTGTTGTTAAGGAGAGAGCTATCCGGATCATCATTGATGGAGGGAGTTGTAACAATCTGGCTAGTATTGACATGGTGGAGAAGCTTGCTCTACCCACACGACAATGACCTCACCCCTATTACATTCAATGGTTTGAGAGCTCCCGTAAGCTCAAGGTAACAAGAACTGCACGTGTGCATTTTACTATTGGTACCTATTCATATTTTGTTGATTGTGATGTTGTACCTATGCAAGCTTGTTCTTTGTTACTTGGTAGACCATGGCAATTTGATAGAGAATCTGTACATAATGGTAAAACTAATCAGTATTCTCTTACACATGCTGGCAAGAAAATTGGACTTAAACCCATGACTCTGGAACAAATTTTGAAAGATGATCTTGCTAGAGCTAGTAGATTAAAAAATGAGGACAAACATAAGAGTGAGAATCAGATTATTGCTGCAGATTTTGTACCCCCTAAGCATTCTTCTAAATCTGATTCTAACCATGCTACTGAAATTCGTTTGAAGAACCCTTGTTTACTTTCTAGCAAATCTGATCTTGCTGAAATTGATGTGAATATTACTCCATGCTATGCCATTGTTTGCAAAGAAGTTCTGTTTTCATTTGAGGATATGCCTCCATTTTTGCCACCTGCGGTTGCTAACCTTTTGCAGGAATACATGGACATTTTTCCACAAGATATTCCACCTGGACTTCCACCTATTCGTGGGATAGAATACCAAATTGATTTGATTCCAGGAGCCTCGCTGCCCAACCGTGCACCATATCGCACAAATCCTAAAGAAACAAAAGAGATCCAACGACAAATCCAGAGTTTATTGGACAAAGGTTATATTCGTGAGTCTCTTAGTCCATGCGATATTCCTATTATTTTAGTGCCTAAGAAAGATGGTTCTTCGCGCATGTGTACTAATTTTCAAGCTATTAATAATATTACCATTCGATATCGTCACCGTATACCTCGTTTGGATGACATGCTAGATGAGTTGAGTGGTTCTATTATGTTCTCTAAAGTTGATTTGCGTAGTGGTTACCACCAAATTTGTATGCAATTAGGAGATGAATGGAACATAGCTTTTAAAACTAAGTTCGGTTTATATGAGTGGTTAGTAATGCCGTTTGGTTTAATAATGCACCTAGTACCTTTATGAGACTGATGAACAAAGTTTTACGTGCTTTTATTGGTCGTTTTGTGGTGGTATATTTTGATGACATTCTCATATATAGCAAATCTTTAGAGGACCATTTGGATCATTTACGTGCTGTTTTTAATGCTTTACGTGATGCACGTTTGTATGGTAATCTTGAGAAGTGCACCTTTTGCACAAATAGAGTTGTTTTTCTTGGTTATGTTGTTACATCACAGGGAATTGAAGTTGATCCAGCCAAGATTGAAGCTATTGAGAATTGGCCGCAGCCCAAGACGGTCACACAAGTGAGGAGTTTTCTGGGTCTTGCTGGGTTTTATAGGCGCTTTGTCAAAGATTTTGGTTCTATTGCTGCGCCATTGAATGAGCTCACAAAGAAGGATGTGCCCTTTGTTTGGGGCGATGCACAACAAGAGGCCTTCATGATACTGAAAGATAAGTTAACAC
This sequence comes from Dactylis glomerata, assembly GCA_007115705.1. Classification (NCBI taxonomy): domain Eukaryota; kingdom Viridiplantae; phylum Streptophyta; class Magnoliopsida; order Poales; family Poaceae; genus Dactylis; species Dactylis glomerata. The sequence goes on from QXEO01000270.1 coordinate 5,203,567, forward strand.
ATGCTCCATTACTCCAACTTCCTGATTTTAATAAGACGTTTGAACTTGAATGTGATGCTAGTGGAATTGGTTTGGGAGGTGTGTTATTATACGAGGGCAAACCGGTAGCATATGTTAGTGAAAAATTGAGTGGGCCTAGTCTGAACTATTCTACTTATGATAAAGAATTATATGCGCTGGTTCGGACATTAGAAACTTGGCAACATTATTTATGGCCTAAAGAATTTGTTATACATTCTGATCATGAATCTTTGAAGCATATTCGTAGTCAAGCAAAACTGAATCGTCGCCATGCAAAGTGGGTTTAATTTATTGAATCTTTTCCTTATGTTATCAAACACAAAAAGTGTAAAGATAATATTATTGCTGATGCTTTGTCACGCTGTTATACTATGTTATCTCAGCTTGACTTCAAAATTTTTGGGTTGGAAACTATAAAGGAACAATACTTGCATGATGCTGAATTTACAGATGTGTTGCAGAATTGTAAAGATGGTAGAACATGGCACAAATTCATCCTTAATGATGGATTTGTGTTCCGTGCTAACAAACTATGCATCCCAGATGGTTTCGTTCATCTTTTGTTGTTACAGGAGGTGCATGGATCAGGATTAATGGGACACTTTGGTGTCAAGAAGACGGAGGATGTTCTTGCTGCACATTTCTTTTGGCCACGCATGCGGCGAGATGTTGAGAGATTCGTGGCACGCTGCACTACTTGTCAAAAAGCTAAGTCTCGCCTTAATCCACATGGTTTATATATGCCTCTTCCTATCCCTAGTGTTCCATGGGAGGATATTTCGATGGACTTTGTTTTGGGATTACCTTGTACACAGAAGGGGAGGGATAGTATTTTTGTTGTTGTGGATCGGTTTTCTAAGATGGCACACTTTATTCCTTGTCACAAGACCGATGATGCTGCGCACATTGCTGATTTGTTTTTTTGTGATATCGTTCGTTTGCATGGTGTGCCAAATACTATTGTTTCTGACCATGATACTAAATTTCTTATCCACTTTTGGAGATGTTTACGGGCTAAGTTGGGGACTAAATTGCTGTTTAGTACTACATGTCATCCCCAAACTGATGGACAAACTAAAGTAGTTAATAGAACTTTATCTACCATGTTGCGGGCTGTTTTAAAGAAGAACTTAAAATTGTGGGAAGAGTGTTTGCCTCATATTGAATTTGCTTATAATCGTTCGCTGCATTCTACCACAAAGATGAGCCCTTTTCAGATTGTGTATGGTTTTGTTCCATGTGCACCTATTGATTTGTTGCCTTTACCATCTTCAGTGCAAAATAATTTTGATGCTACACAGCGCGCTGAATTGATTTTAAAATTGCATGCTACTACTAAAGACAACATAGAACGCGTGAATGTTAAGTATAAAGTTGCTGGGGATAGAGGATGAAAGCGTGTTGTGCTTGAGGTTGGTGATCTTGTTTGGTTGCATTTGCGCAAAGATCGTTTTCCTGATTTGCGCAAGTCTAAGTTAATGCCACGTGCTGATGGTCCTTTTAAGGTGATAGAGAAAATCAATGATAATGCATATAAACTTGAGATTCCTACAGATTTTGGTACAATAAGTCCTACATTTAACATTGCAGATTTAAAGCCTTACTTCGGTGAGGAAGATGAGGTTGCGTCGAGGACGACTTCAATTCAAGAAGGGGAGCATGATGAGGACATCCCATCTATTGATACACCCGCTCCACCTACAACGGAACACATACAAGGACCTATCACTCGAGCTCGTGCCAAGCAACTTAACTATCAGGTACTTTCGTTTCTTGGAACTCTTTCTCACATACATGAGAATATGAAGCTGCGTAAATCAGATATGTTGGTTACTCTTAGGAATGATGGACCTAACATGGATGAGAGGGACAAGCATTGGAGCATGATCGTGCATGGAGATGGCAGCAAGCGTTTGGGGATTGAAGAAGATGCCACGAGTGGAGATTTCAGAACTTTGAAGCCACCATAATGAAGGATGAAGACTTGGACGAAATATACAAAGAACTACTTCATAAATTCGTCCTTAGATAAATATGGTGTTGCGTCACTTTTATTTTTTGGGCCAGGCCCATGTAATTTTCACAGCAAATAAGACAGCCACTTTTAGGAGTCCGAATTTGAGGAGAAAAGGCCTGTTAGGGTTCCGTTCGACCACCATACCATGGCTGGTCACACCCCTACCCTTTCCTCCTCAAATACCCCCCGTAGCTGTCATTAGAACTCGGATTTTGTTTAGACTAAAGTTAGCCATTGCTGCAACTATGAGCTCGACATTTGAGGCCAATCGCCCAGAAGAAGACCGCCTATTTGGAATCCCACCTTTTGAATAAAGCATACATCTTTCATCCGCAATATCTTGATTACAGTATTAGTTCTTACTTGTTCTCGATTTCAGGTGGGAATTAAGACTCTCGCTGGTCAGGCTGATCGTGCATCCGCAAGATCAGTAACTCCCAGAGATTGTCCTAGCGATTGCATTGGCGCACGAGCTTCGCACGTGTAGTCGGATCGTCAAGCACGAACTCCACCCACCAAATCGACATATCAAGATCTCATCGAAAGATCGGACACCTTTGCCCTATCACTTGGTGTCATGCCTTGAAGCTGGAGGCTGGTGTAGACCCTTCTGTCTTGAGCTTGGAGTGCAATAGAGGTTGTAGATAACGGTGCTTGAGCTTCGGTCCTGCTAGGTACTTCAAATATGTAGACTTACCTCCCTACACTTCCTAGGTACCAAGGCGCAGGTTAGTCCTAATAGAAACCATTCTTCTGGACCATCTTGTGCTTGAGCTGAAGCACGTCAGGTGGCGGCGCACCACAAACGATGTGTCTTCCAGTAGTCAATGATCTATTCCCTCTTGTCTGCGGGTTGGTGGAGACCAGTGAAGATCTTCCTGCTTCTCCATCTTCTTGTAGCCTGGAGTATCTTGAGGAATATTGGAATACCTTGAGTTGACTTTGTCTTCCGAGAAATCTTCATGTGGATTTCTACCCGTGGCATAAGTCAGTTTTGGTTTCAAACCCGTCAAAAATTTGAACGAGCGAGCGAATTAGTTAGAAAGTCTTCACTTCTTTTTGTTGCTACCTCCCTTGATATCTCCTAAATGCGGAGTCGATATTGATGGCTTGATTTTGGAGAATCTTCACTCTTCTATTTGCTTAGTGGAGATCAAGCACGCGAGTCTTCGGGCTTAAAGTGGCGATAACGGGTTGACCTACGAGAGTTAGGTTTGGCTTTAATACTTCTATGCTCAATGTTGGTTGTCATGTTAGAAGATTAGCAAGTGTTGGGGTGTTAAGAGAGTATCATCAAAGGTTAGCGAAACTCCAGATTTAAAGTTAGGCAGCCCAAGTTAGTGAAGTTTTTGTCTTCTGGAAGTCCTTTGTAGTCCGGGCGGGTCTATCTTCTGCTTCCTTGACGTTGTAGAGAGGTCTTGACGAAGCTTGAAGCACATAGCAAAATTTTCACGTCGAAACTCGGGGAGAGTTACTACCCACCATTATCAAGGTTAGAATTAGCTTTCTAGTTTTTAACCTATCTATGCTACTCGTGCTGACGTAAATAGATAAGGGGGAACACACAGTATAGAGAGGTTTCCTAACCAAGGTTCTTTTACACACCAGTGGGTTTTTAAGGCCAAGAGACCAAAAACAAGCACAAGCACAGGGTAACAATACACACTCAAGAAACACTCCAAGCAACTGCAAACACTATCAAGAACACACACGGCAAACAACAAACAATTGCAGAAATCACACGAGGTACTTCAAGTACCAACGATGCCTAACAACACGTGACATTTGGGGTTAGTCCTATTCATCCTAGGGTCATGGTTGGCCATAGTTCTTGATGTCTTCATTCTCCTTGACTCTCGCTTTAGCAGAAACTTGATGGCAGTTGGTGGTGAAGTTGCAATGTTGTTGAGCCGTTGATGTTGACTTGGGAAGTGCAGTTTTGCAAGTCTTCTTGTATCACATCACATGGTTGTGAGGTCTTCAGAGGGATTGCTGAAGTGCGCCATTGGTGGCATATTCGCGTGACAACCTATCAAATACAAGTCAAGCAATGGAGTACTTGGTCCTTGGTGACTTGCAAAAAGTGTGAGTCCAGGGAGGAACAAGGTCAACTTCTCGACAGAGCCTGTTGGTGTCAACCAAAGGCAAAATACTTGTCGACACTCTTCTTTCTTTGTAGTTGGCGAGGTTTGGAGACATCCTTCGGAATATCTGCTCCATCTTGTGCTGCTAAGCTTCAGGTCTATTTGGGGTACAACGTCCAGTATTTAGATTTTGAAGGGGATGAGACAAGATAGTAAAAAGCGGTGAAAACTTTGGCGATCAGAGGGATAAGGTTAGCGGTTTTTGAAAAGGTGAGAACATTACAAGCCATTCTATTGGCTTCATAAGAAAATGAGTGTTGCAAATAGGTTTACTCAAAAAGTATTTTCCTAACTAACGCCCATGCTAAACTAGGGTCTCCTACAGTCAGGATGGCTCTGATACCAACTCTGTGGGGACCCTGGATTACCCATCCGGAATACCCGATATGCATACAATTCACGATCCCATGATCAGTGTGTCGTGAATCCACATATCCGAGTTGATAACAGAATTACATCATCCATTACAGTACCGAATAAAATACTTACAGTTGGTCACCTGACCAAGCATGATATTATCATGCAGGACAAGTCTACAACTAAGCAACGGATACCCAGCAGCGGTGATGACCCACGTCATGTCTACTACCCTACAGGCAACTGACTCGGAGACGTTCCTAGTTCGCACCGGCGTCATCGTAACCATCGTCACCTTCCGAGTAGTCTTCTCCATAGTCTGACCAAGTTAATAGCCAGGGACAAAGCCGTGAGTACATTTTGAATTGTACTCGCAAACCATCTAGAGAGAGAGTGAACTGATATGCAGTTTGGCTGTAGCAAAGAAAGGCTCTAGTCTAGTTTATCCTAACTAGTCAATTTCTTGTGTCGATATATCATGTCTTACGACATTTCTATATCCTTATTAAAGAAAACATTTAGAAAACCTTTTTAGTAAAAATCTCTAGGAAAGGGGGAAAACTCATTTGGTTTTCAAGAGAGAGAGAGCCAGTGGTCAATCAAACATGACCACCTTCCTTTATAAAACCGGGTCAATCCCATATGACCCTCTCCATTCCTTCGGCAGTACCCTGCAAGTACTCCGAACCATAATCGTGCCACGGCAGTACCCTTCGAGTACTCCGTCCAGCACCTTTCTCCATTTTTTTTTCTGAAAGCATTTTTGTAAAACCGAAACTTGACACAGATTAAGTATGGCCATTCCAACCGTCCATGACCGAGGACTCGGCTATTCGAATAGATTACACTCTGCAGAGGTTGTACACTTTACCCACACCATCCGGATACTCATTGTGTGGGCATCATCCCCGCATAGCATCCTATGCCACGACAAGCACCCGATCAGAGCCTTCCATTCATCTACCTTAGTACGGGTGCCTACCTTGTGGAGTTAACTTCCCCGGCAAACCCTGGCCGTCTACCTCCGTCGAGCGTAGTTCCAGTGCCACGGCGGGAGAAACCCAAGTGTCTTCCGGACGGGTAGCCTATTGGCGGGCCCGCTACACTGTTGCCCACCACTTGCGACAACCCGGATTCCGGGGTCCTATAGACCCTTATATAGTACGAGGCTCCCCCGCACTAAAGCAAACAAACTTCGGACTAAGCCTCGTTGTAACACCCCACTTTCTGTAACCTTGTTTAAGTAGTGTATAGTGAGCCAAAAATGAGGGCCAACAAAAACTTTTTGTGCAAACCTCTGGACGTACTATTTCTTGTTTGTTTATCTTGGTTGTTATGTTAATGATGTCGGTTTGAGTTGCTTGTTGAACAATATGGTGAACCAACGCAATCCTTGTGCCCTTGTGATCATGCCTTTATTTATGCTTCTAGATATTCTTCCAAAACCATTATCTTGGCAACCTCTTCTTTTTCCGAATTATTTTATTGTCCAAAATAAGAGCCAAGATTTATCTTTGAGATAAAGCTTTTATCAAAACTAAGTATTTACAAAATTATTGGGACCTACAAAATAGAGTGGTCCCACTATTTTACAAAATTATATTTTGTTGATATTTATAAAAGGATTTCAAACACCGTTAAGAAAACTTTCTAAAGGAGATGCTATGTCTCCACTAGTTTCTGAAAAAGCTACAAAAGCTTTACTTCTTTATTTGAAACTCTTTTCTACTTGACCATGGCATGATCATCATTGAGCACTTGTTCAATCATTGTTTCTGGTGATGCTAGATTAGCTGCAAATGATTGACCTTGTGTAGTGAGATGACTTTGTGTGACTTTGTTTGACTTTGATGAGTTATTTGTGTGTAGTTATGATCTTCAGTTAGGCATGTGGCCCAACCTATCCAAAACCCATCAAATACTATATTGTCCCATGGAGATATCCTTGTAGGTTGTTTCCACCCTATCTTGCAAATAAAACCTATTTGGATGTCAACACTAAAACCCTAACTTTAATGTCTTACCATAAGGCATTAGGGGCTCCCTTTCTGAGGATTTTAGTACTAACTAAACTAGCCTAAGGAAAGCACCCATGGTGTTATTAGAATCATCTTCATCCAACCATAAAAAGGTTTCACTCTAGTTTAGAAAATCATCTCTTGCAGACATTTCATCAAACACCTAGTGTGCAGACTATGTTAGTGTATGTTAACAGATTCAGTTTTCCAACACTTATATTAAGCTCATCTATCCTATCCATGGCAATGTACCTTCCTAGAACTCATCTTTGATATACATTCTTCCATTATATCCATTACCACCTAGTCATTTGAGCTCATCTGCTACTTGTTCCAATCCTATTTCTGACCCTAATCAAATCAGCTACCATTTAACTATTATCAGATGTAGTTTTGCTCTCACTTTTAAATTTTGAAGCAAATTGATTAGAGACCATCCTCTAACTTATTCCTCTTCCTTTGATCTACTCTAACTATCTATGCACTTGTTAGTGCATTTTGAAGCATGCCACCCATTTATGTGACTAGGTTTTGAACCCTAGTCGAAAACTGTTTCCACTTTCTAGTTTTCCTGGATCCTCTTGGTAACTTGTCAGCACTCATCATAAACTTCCTCCATAAATTCATTCCCTCTCTACTAGCATTTGGAAATGTTATTCATGCACAATATCACTCTTCCTTCATCAAAATAACTATTTCTTTATCTCACCTTTCTTGTTTAACAAATTGCATATGAGTGGTCACCTTGTTATTTCATGCCCTTTTCTTCTCATCAAATAAATTTTATAATCTCCTACCCTGCTATCTTATTCCTATAAGATCCCATGGACCCAAAACCCTACTTGCTTACTTTCAAAATTCTCCAAGATATTGTTCAATATTGTTTATTGGGTAAACTTTCAAAATGCAAATGTCGGTTACAAATTTAAATTTCAAGGAATGGCAAGGTCACACCCCATGATTTCACTACCATGCCAGATCTATCCACACATGCACCTTCTTGACGGAATCCAAACTTAACTCACAACCCAAATATTGCATCATGCATGCACCTATATCCATATCCATCTCTACTTCTCAAAAACTAATTGAAACACCATCAAACCATCCCACTAATCACTCCAGCACCACCACCACCCCCTGGTCTAATGGCACTGTAGCATCACCCCTCTCTTTTTGTCCTCTAGTGTTTGGAAGGAGGAGAGCAACATCTATGCCAAATCTTGCACTTTGAAAATTATTGCAGCAGCCTCTCTCTCTCTCTCTCTAACTGATCCTTCTCGAGGAAGACACCCCCTGGACCCCTGGACCCTCTCCACCGCCACTCTCCCCAACTAGAGCCCCTCCATGAGCCCCACATTGCCCAAACCGACCTATATCACTCTCTCTCGGTTGTAAATTTGCAGACCACCCCAGCCCCTCTCTGGACCATCATTCCTCTCCCACACCTCCACCTTGAACTCCCGCAGAGGATACCCATCCTCTCGCCCTGAAACGGAGTGGAAAGGGGAAACCCTAATTTTTCGATCTGCATGAAGGGAGGACAAACTGTTGTCCATATAGACCCTCTCTGCCATCTCTCTATGCTTTCAGTAACTCCCCTCGTCCATAGCCAGCTAACCTTGCCCTTCTTTTGATCCAGGGAAGCCCGGATGTCAACCTCCTGGAGCTCGGAGGTGAGCATCCCCGTCACCGACGTGTGAATCGCTGTCCTGCGGGCGAGACCGGGCATGTCGCCCCTCTCTGGGCTCGGCGTGGTGCGCCGCGTCGCCCCTTCCCATCGCCATCGCCAGAGAAGGTCCCTGGGTGAGCCCCTGTACCCTGCCGGCCACGCTAGGGTTCGGGTTCTGTCCCAGCCGGCGGGAGGAGGACGACGACCGGGGGCCATCGATCAGAATTAGGTCGAACGGCCTGGGTCAGCCGGTACCGCTTCGGTCCCCCTCCATCGCTGATAGCCGGGCCTGGCCTGGCAGCCCTTTTAAACTCGACTTCCCGCGCACCGTCGGGCAGATCTGGGCCGGCCCGGCACTGCTTGCCCCGGTCTGTTCCGATCCCGGGCCGTTTCTTTTTTTAGTTAAACTATTTTGCTAATTAGGTTTGCTGTTAGATTCAAAAATTTACCAAATATTCTCTGGACATGCAAATTGAGTGATTCAAATTTCTGTAGATTTCTTGTTAAAATGTCTAGCCAATGGCACCGGCCCCATTCCATTTGGGCCCCTGTAGAAATACTTGAAATTAATCTTGTAAAACAAGCATCTTTTTAGTCAAAATTGCAAATCTAGAGTTTAGTAAATTGAAATGCTGTGTTCCCAATTTTCAAAGATGCTCTGAGATGTTAGCTTGCATGTCCCACTGAGTTTGATATTCTAGGAGCTGTATATCTACAGTAGTAATTGTTTTGGCAAATAGTTTATTAAGTCTTGCTTATTTTGTCATTTGAAATAGAATATGAATTTTGGCATGAAACTAATTTCTATGGTTTGTGCTTGGTAATAGATTTCCAGAACACCCTCTGGCACATTTTTATGATGTTCAGAGAATATCTTTGGTTTATTCTAGTGTTTTAGCTTATATTGTTGATAGGAAATTCATTGATAATCAACCACAAGATGTTTTGTGGTGAATCCAAATTTGTTGGGTTCATAAACTTGTTATCTACCTACTGGTGTGCTGAGAGTGATTTTTGACCCATTTTAGCACTTGCATGCTTGTTGGTTTGAGTGGTGTATTTGTTGCTAAAAATGAACACGCTAGGTTAAATAGGCTTAACTTGCTATTAAAATCCTACTAAAAACTTGTTTAGAATTCTAAACTTGTTTGCTTCTCTGATTGTGTGTTGTGAAGTTTGGTAATGTTTGTGCCTTGTGTATGCATGTTTGCTTATTGTTTGTTATCTCTTCTACCGGCGATAGAATCGAATGACACCGAGTGCACCGAGGAGGGTGAAGTGTACGAGTACCAGGAAGAAGAGGACCAGGGACAAGCCAACCAAGGCAAGCCATCTATACTTGATACATATCTGATCCTATTCCCTTACTTTGCATGTTTCATAAAGGTTTATTAAACTGCATGTTTTTATATTGCTATAGTCCTTGTAGCAATTATTTGGTGGCTCAAGCTCCACGAGCCAATTTGTTATCATCCTTTGAGATGACCCCTTTGAACACCTATTCAAAACCCTTGCAGTAGTGGCTTGTTGATTAGCAGCAAAGCCTTTGGGAAACTTTGTAGTGAAGCAAAAACTCTAGGTTGGGAACACTCAAATGAGTCTTTGAAAATGATTTCAAAAACCTTGGAATGGAGTGCTATTCCATTGATGGATTTCAAAAATGAATTTGAAAATAAGGTGGGGATGTATATCCTAGAGTTGGAGGCAGGCGTTTTTCAGAAATGACATTGGTGATCACTAAGTGTTCTCTGGCTATTAACTTGGTCAAACCTGGAGGAAGACTTCAATGAAGATGGTGATGGTATGTCGACGCCGGTGCGAACTAGGAATGTCTCCTAGTCAGATGCCTGTAGGGTAGTAGGCATGACGTGGGTCATCAACGCTGCTTGGTATCCGCTGCTTAGTTGTAAACTTGCCCTGCGTGGCATTATCAGTCTTGGTCATGTGACCAATTGTAAGACTTTATTTTGGTACTGTAATGGATGATGTAATTCTGTTATCAACTCGGATATGTGGATTCACGACACACTGATCATGGGATCATGAATTGTATGCATATTGGGTATTCCGGATGGGTAATCCAGGGTCCCAACACCCGTCCCATACCAGGGTAATGTGGTTGCATGGGAGTAATTGGTTTGGCGAACACTTATACACAATGCCACTTTTCATAAAACCACCAACTTCTTTATCTCCCATGTCCAACTCCATGTTTATAAATCCTTTTGAAAAACATTTTAGTGGAGTAGTCAATACTCCAAGGTTTTTGAAAACTCTTTCGAAATCTTTCCAGTGAGTGTTCCCATCCTAGAGTTTTTGGCTCCACTACAAGTTTTCCCAAGGACATTGATGCTAACCATAAAGTCTCTAGTAAAAAGGGGTGTTGAGTAGGTCACAAGGGGTGTCATCTCAAAGGATGATATCAAGTCGACTTGTGGAGCTAAGTCATCAACTTTTGCTATATAGAGAATAATAGCAATATAGAAACCATGCATAAAAAGAAAATAGTAGTAAAACAATGCAAGGTGAATTTTTAGGATTTAGGTATGCAACAAGTAGATGGCTTGCCTTGAGTGGCTTGTCCTTGGTCTTCCTCTTCTTGATACTCAAAGACTTCCCCCTCATCCGCACACTCGTCATTCGATTCTATCGCCGGAAAAGCAACAACAAACAATAAGCACACATGCATACATGATTCGCACCCAATACATGCAACACACAACTCAAGCATTGAGTATCAGAAACAAACATGTTCAGATATCTGAACCAATAACATTTCCTACAAAGAAAACATTACCCTAATAATAGCAAGGCAACTCCTATTGACAATTTAAACCCTATCTCAAGCAAACAACTTGCAGGCATCAATATGCATTAAGACAAGGCAACCAACATACATTCAGGTAACTAATAACATTACAGAACCACTCCAATTGGAATCAATCCAAAAGAAGCTTTTGGTGAATTATAATGAATTTCCTACTCACACTTATCACTAGAAAGGCAATTTAATCTCCTAAAACTTTCTGTAGCTACAAAAATTCTACCAGTAGAGGTGGAATCACCTGAAGATAATAATCCTTACGTGCACAACAATTAAAACAATGCAATTCTTGAATAAGAGCAAAATAATTACTGCTGGCAATATAATACCCCTAAAATAGAAAAACTAGGTTCTGAGGTCTCACAACATCACAGAGCATCACTAAAAATTGGAATCACCTAATTTCATAGCACCAAACTTCTCTATTGGATTTAACTTTGAAAAACCCTAGATCTACCAATATTAATTCACAGATAAAACTAGAGTTCCTAAAAATCATGCATGCAGCGTAACCAGGTAGGTAATAACCTGAGGAGCACATAGAAATTTGAATCACCCAAAAAGGACTTGTACTTAATTTTCTATGAATTTTCAAAGTTTGCAGATCTGGGAAAAAATTGTAAATACGATTTCCTAAAAAAAATATGCCGTGGGCCAGATCTGACCCGGACCTGGGCCGATCCAGCATCGGCCGGCCCAACTAGCGCGGCACATGAGCGGGAAGAGCGCCCAGATGTGCTGACCGGCCGGGCCTGCGGTCAGCGGCTGCGGGAGGCCGAACCGGTATCGAGCGACCGGGGCCGTCCGATCTATGTGAGATCGACGACGCCCCATCGTCTCCTACCTCCAGCTCGGGAAGATAGGGTCGAAACCCTAGGGCGGATCTGGGAGATGGGGAGGCTCACCTAGGGGCCTCCTCCGGCCAGGGCAACACGAGGGGGCGACGCGGTGCACGACGGCGAGCTCGGAGAGGGGTGGCAGCGGTGGATTGGTCCCCGGGAAGAAGATCTGCATGACGGCGGTGGAGGAACTCGCTCGGATGCTCCAGAGGGTCATCGTTATTGTGTTCCTGGGTCACAACAAGGGTAGGGTTAGGTTGGTAGTGCATAGGGGAGTACACGCATGCAGGAAGTGAGCTCAGATAGGGTTTAGATTAGTGGCATTCGACCCTTCTTCTCTGCAGATTTAGAACTAGGGTTTCTTCTCTCCTTCTCTGCTACAGAGCAAGGGGGCGGTCTTGGTGCTCTGGGATGGTGAGATGGTGGTATGGGAACCGAATGGGAGTGATTAGAGAGGCTGGAGGGGTCGGTGGTCTTTTATTTCAGAGAGGATGTGGGGTAAGTTGGCAAGGTCGGTTTGGGCAAGGTGGGGCTCATGGAGGGGCTCTGGTTGGTCCAGGAGGATGGTGGGGAGGGTGAGAGGGAGTCAGAGGGATGCCTTGCTGGGTAAGGGAGGGCTGCTGCAAGTTTTAGACAAGTTATGGCAAGATTTGAAAATATGCATGTGTCCTTCCAAGAGCTACCTCCAAGCACTAGAGGACAAGGAAGAGAGGTTGATGCTACAGTATATTTCATCCAGAGGGTTGTCAAAGTGTTGGAGAGGTCAAAGTGGTGGTTTAGGGGTAATTCACATGGAATTTAAAAATTGGGGATGGATATGGTAGAATGCATGCATTGATCAATTTGGGAAAAATAGAAAGATAAAATAGATTGGTTCCAAACATGGGTATGCAAGATGGTTCAAGGAGAGTGGCGAGAAGGTTGGAGATTACTTAACCAAGTCTTTGCAAAGGAAACTTGGTCACCACTATTTGATTTTGAGTATTTGCACTAATAGTAGTTTGAACTAGATCTTGGAAATTTTGAGAATAGGAAATTAGGGTTTTGGGCTTAGATGATTCTAAAATCAAAGATATGGCATAGTAGAAATTCCTGAATTTTATTGGGTAAGTAAGCGGTCAAGGAATAATATGGTTGCCATTTCCATGTACTTGCTAAATAAGAAAGATGAGACAAGAAAATAGGCATCTTGGATGGAGGAGGGGTGGTATTTAAGCATAAATAACACTTCCAATGTTAGTAGAGAGGGAATGGCTCATGGGGAGAGTTTATGGCGATAGCTAAAAAGTGTTATTTGTAGTTTTGATTAGGGTTCAAAACCATCCCACATAAATGGGTGGCATACCTCAAAATGCACATGCAAGTGCATAGATAGTAAGAGTAGATCAAAAATAAGAGGAATAGGTCATAGGATGGCCTCTGAGCAATTAATTTCAAAATCTAGAAGTGTGACCAAAACTGCATCTAATAATAGTCAAATGGTCAGTGGTTTGATTAGGGTCAGAAACAGGATTAGATCTAGTAGCAGATGACCTCAAATGACTGGGTCGTAATGGAGAGAATGGAAGAATATATATCAAAGATGAGTTCTAGGAAGGTACATTGCCATGGATGGGATAGGTGAGCTTAATATAAGCATTGGAAAACTGAATCTGTTAACATACACTAAGATAGTCTGCACACTAGGTGTTTGATAAAATAACTGCAAGAAGATAACTTTCTAAATTTGAGTGAAACCTTTTTATGGTTGGATGAAGATGATTCTAATAACACCATGTGTGCTTTTCTTGGGCTAGTTTGATTGGTTTTTAAAAATTCCTCAAAAAGGGGCTCCTAATGTCTTAGGGTAAGACTAAGACATTAGAGTTAGAGATGTTAGGATTGAGAGGAAAACAACTTGTTTTGGTCAATTTACAAACAAGAGTTGATTCTAGCCAAGTGGGATTTTGAGTATTAGAGAGAGGTCCCAAAGCATTTATAAACCGTGGGTACTATTCCCATAATTTTTAGAGACAAGAATAATACCAGAGAGGTATTCTTCCCATTTCTCCTATCTTTGTAAAATGAAAAGTAGTTGGGAAAAATACTTTTATAGAAGATACTGAGAAATGAAATGAGTGCTCATAAAGAGGGAACCTTATTTCTAATTTTTGATAAACTTGAGTTTTGAAAAATAAATACTCCTTCCATAAGGAATAAAGTTGTAGGGTTTTACAAGGAGGGAAACATCAAAATTAGGTTTTATATAGAAAATATATGTTGAAAGCAATTTATAAGAACATCCCCACTAACCACCTTATAATTTGATACTTTAGATAGGTTAGGCCACTGGCCTACCTGTAGATCATAGCTACGCATAAGGAACTCAACGAAAGTCAAATAGGTCACACCAAGTCATCTCACCACACAAGGTCCATCACTTGCAGCTAATCTAGCATCACCAAAAACCATGATTGAACAAGTGCTCAATGATGATCATGCCATGGTCAAGTTTGAAAAGAGTTTAAAAAAAAGTAAAGCTTTTGTATACTTTTCAGAAACTAGTGGAGACATAAACACCTCCTTTAGAAAGTTTTCTTAAAGGTGTTTGAAATCCTTTTATAATATCAACAAAATATAAGTTTGTAAAATAGTGGGACCACTCTATTTTGTAGGTCCTGATAATTTTGTAAATACTTAGTTTTGGTAAAAGCTTTGTCTCAAAGATAAATCTTGGCCCTTATTTTGGACAATAAAATAATTTGGAAAAGGGGAGGTTGCCAAGATAATGGTTTTGGAAAAATAGCTAGAAGCATAAATAAAGGCATGATCACAAGGGCACAAGGATTGTGCTAGTTCAAAATATTGTTCAACAAGCAACTCAAACAGACATCATTAACACAACAACCAAGACAAACAAGCAAGACATAGTACTTCCAGAGGTTTGCACAAAAAGTTTTTTGTTGGCCCTCATTTTTGGCTCACTAAACCCTACTTAAACAGGGTTACAGAAAGTGGGGTGTTACATCATAAGTGGTGGGCAACAGTGTAACGGGCCTGCCAATAGGCTACCCGTCCGGAAGACACTTGGGTTCTCCCGCCGTGGCACTGGAGCTACACTCGAGGAAATGGAGGTAGGCTGCCAGGGTTTGCCGAGGAGGTTAACTCCACAGGGCAGGCACCCGTACTAAGGTGGATGGATGGAAGACTCTGTTTGATTATCCGAACCCCGCATACTTGTGTATGACGGTCCGTGGTGGGATCCCGGCGGATTTATCGAATCTTGTGGGTAAAGTGTACAACCTCTGCAGAGTGTAAACCTATTCGAATAGCCGAGTCCTTAGTCATGGACGGTTGGAATGGTCGCTATCTAGCCCAATGTTGGTTTTGTTTTCAAAAATGTTTTCAGGAAAAGGAGAAAGGTGCCGGACGGAGTACTCGGAGGGTACTGCCATGGCACGATGGTGGTTCGGAGTACTTGAAGGGTACTGCCGAAGGATTCGAGGTGGTCATGTTTGATTGACCAACCAATGTTCTTGGAAAATAAATGAGTTCCCCCTTACCTAGAGAGTTTACAAAAATCTGTTTTCTAATTTTTTTTTCAATAAAGATATAGAGATGTCATATGATATGCTATATCGACAAGAGAAACTATGTTAGTATTGAGCAAAACTAGATTAGAGCCTTTCACCTTGCTACAGCCAAACAACATGCAACTTGTTCCTCATAGATGGTTTGCGAGTACAATTCCAAAATGTACTCACGGCTTTGTCCCTGGCTATTAACTTGGTCAGATTATGGTGAAGACTATGATGATGATGGTGAGGAGTTCGACGACGCCGGTGCAAACTAGGATCCATCTCCCGGTCAGTCGCCTGTAGGGTAGAGGCATGACACGGGCTACCAACGCTACCCTTGTATCCGCTGCAATGTTAGTTGAACTTGCCCTGTGTGGCATTTGAATTCGGCCAAGTGGCCATGTAAGACTATTTGAACTCTATATGTAATGGATGATGTATTCTGTAATGCCAACTCTGTTATGTGGATTCACGATGGTCTTCCTGGGATCGTGAATTGTATGCATAACGGGAATCCCGGGTGGTAAGCCGGGGTCCCCACAGAGTTGGTATCAGAGCCATCCTGACCTTAGGAGACCCTAGAATAGCATGGGCGTTAGACCGAACCAAAACATATTTTAACTACTAAACCAAAAGAGATGGCTTAATATATATAACGTAAATATATATTGCTCTCATCTCTTCCCTCGTTCTTTAAGCATTTAGACTACTTGCATCTTAATTCAAGTTTTTACTGTATTTAAAATACTGCACACTAGGATAAGCTATTAATTAAACCTACCTTAAAATTTTATGTAGATGGACGCTCCTACTACACACAGTCAGGTCGGCACCTACGAGGACGTGCTCGTCTTTGAGCGCGACTTGGTGGAGTTGGCTGCGCGACTTGGACGACCGTGCCCCGAGGTGAGGGGTTACTGCCTCTTTGAGGAGGGAACCCGGGAGCTAGCTTACCAGGTTGTCTTCCAGGTCCGCGAGAAGGAGGTTCCGCCAATTTCTTAGGGATTCACCTTCGAGGTGATTGAGCGAACTTGGGGCGATGGCCTGATGCGTGTTCTGTGACACGCTATTGATACGTCTCCAACGTATCCATAATTTTTGATGCTCCATGCTTGTTTTTACACCATTTGTTTAGTGTTTCGTTACACTTCATGGCATTTTTATGCATTTTCCGGAACTAACCTATTAGCGAGATGCCATAGTGTCAGTTCCTTGTTTTCTACTGTTTTTGTGTTTCAGAAATGCTACACAAGAAATATTCTCGGAATTGGATGAAACAAAAGCCAGACGTCCAGATATTTCACGGAGCTTCCAGAAGACTGAAGAGGAGATGGAGCCGAGCCAGAGGGCGGCCACACCATAGGGCGGTGGGGCGGTGTGGCCTAGGGCTGGCACATGCCCCCTGGTGGTGTGGGCCCCCTGGTCCACCTCTGATGCTGCCCCTTCGCCTATAAAGACCGCTCGACGGGAAAAACCTAATGACCCAATCACTTTTCCAGAAACACATCGCGATCCGCCGCTGTCATCGACCCGAGATCGGGAGGGTCCAGAAGCTCTTCCCGGCACCCTGCCGGAGAGGGGAATCGCCACCGGAGGTCTTCTTCCTTGCCATGCTTGCCTCCGGCGCGATGAGTGAGTAGTCTACCTTGGACTATGGGTCCATAGCAGTAGCTAGATGGTTGTCTTCTCCACCATGTGCTTCATGTTTAGATCTCGTGAGCTGCTTTACATGATCGAGACTACCTTTATGTAATTCTACATGTTGTGTTTGTTGGGATCCGATGAATATTGGTGTTATGATTGAGTTGATGTACTAAAATTTATCTTATGTTATCTCTATGTTGTTTATGATCTTGCATGCTCTTCGTTGTTAGTAGCTATCTTGGCCGAGTAGTTGCTAGTGACTCCAAGAGGGGGTATTTATGCTCGATAGTGGGTTCATGCCTCTATTTAAACTGGGGGAGTGACAGAAACCTCTAAGGTTGTAGATGTGCTGTTGCTACTAGGGGAAAATAACATTCATATTCTCGAGGGCATATGCTTGATTTACATTACACACTTTGCTTAATGCAATTATCTGTTATTCGCAACTTAATACTTGTGGAGTTCTCGGATTGATTCGCCACAAGTGGATTATTAGTCATAGATGCAGTTGGATGGCGGTCTATGTATCTTGTTGTAATGCCCAGAGTAAATCTCATAGTGATCCTCTCGACATGCACGTTATCTTTATTCTATCAATTGCCCAACTGTAATTTGTTTACCCAGCATGTGTTATTTTATCTTATGGAGAGACACCACTAGTGAACTGTGGACCCCGGTTCTATTTCCATTATATTGCTATCACCTGTTTACTTTACTCGCACTGTTTACTTTACTCGCATACTATTACTATTTTCTACTCGATACACTCATTCCTTTGTTTCAAGCAAACCGGTGAGATTGACAACCTCATCGTAAGTTGGGAGCAAAGTATTTGGTTGTGTTGTGTGCAGGTTCCACGTTGCTACTAGTTGAAGATGCGCTAACTCATTATCGATCATTAACGGCGCCCTTGTTGGAGTGTCACTAGACTAGCAAGCATCACCTTCAGTTGTATTGGCTTCTTCCTCTCCCGATCAACATACCTTGGTTTCTTACTAAGGGAAAACCTTGCTGCTATATTCATCATACCTTCCTCTTGGGGTTCCCAACTGGACGGTGATTCACATTAACCGTACCGCAAGCATCAAGAATTTTCTGGCGCCATTGCCGGGGAGGAAAAAGAAGACTTCTGCAAGGGCAGTTTCGCACACACATCCTTTACTTTCTTTTAAGTTTTGCTTTTACTTTATTTTTACTTGCATCATTTTATCAAAAACCCCAAAAAAATTAGTATCCTTTATAGTTGCTTTTATTTACTTTCTTTTAGTCTTGTTAGAATGAGTAATCCTGAAGTTGAAGTTCGTACTTTTAAGCAACAAGGGGGAGAAAGCTTGAAAGATGCTTGATACCGTATTAGCAATTCTCATCATAGGTGTACAAAGAACCATTCTACCATGATCCTCCTTAGAAATTTTTATGTTCGTATAACTAGTTGGTATAGGTACGTTCTTGATACTCTTGCAGGAGGTAATTTTCTGGGTACTCCCGCTGTTGAAGCATGCACTTTAATTGAAAGTTTAGTGGGAGTACTACCTATTCATGTTGTTAAAACTGAGGTCACTTTGGAGGAAGTTTTCGAAAAGCTTAGCTCTTTAGAATTTTTTTTGCCAAATATCCTTGATAATGCTAGCCGCGTTAATGAATTGATAGAAAGTATCGGTAAGAGAATCACCGTTTTAGAGGCTAGCACTACTCTTGATAGTCAAAACCTTAGGATTGGGAAACTAGAGGAGTCCATGGAAACTTTAAGTTCAATTTTCTCTTCTCTTAAGTTTAAGAAGGAGAAAGCTTTTGGTGGAAAAGAGCAAAAATTTATGTATGTTCCCAAGGTGTCTGTGCCTAAACTACAGCATGTTTTTAAGATTGGTAAGACTTTTAGTTCAACTAAGAGTGACTTGCAGGTTGAATCATCTTCGGGAACCTCTAAAGTGCCTAGTGTGGTAAGTGGTGAGCTTGAGGAAACAGTTGATTCACTTGATATTACTTGATTCGCACTTTCTGCGCCTAGCTCAAAGGCGTTAAAGAAAAGCACTCTTGGGAGATAACCCAATGTTTTTACTTTCAATTATTTTTCTTTTATTTGACTCTTGGAAGTTATTACTACTGTAATGACCTCTCCTTATCTTTTTTATTTCATTTTTGTGCCAAGAGAAGCCTCTAATTTGAGCGAGGTAAGATTTGGGGATGTTGCTGTCTTGAAACAGTTTTCGGTGCTGCACCGTAAAAATTCGTGAAAATTCTCTGTATATCTTTTGCACCTGCGATTTCTTGTGCATATGCCCCAGGTTATATCCAAACTTTTATTAGTTGAACACTTTTTGATTTGAGCAACTGAAAACCCTCTAAAAATTCGACCTTTGTCAGCTATTCTGTTTTGACAGATTTCTGCCAATATTTGTGTTTGCCGCTTTATCGCTTTCCTTTTGAGTTCTTTTGATCACGGAACTTTTGGGGAAGTTGCTACAGTAGTATATACTTTATATGTGGAGGTTTTGAGTTGAAACCTAAAGCAAAAGGGGTTGATTCTATGTTATGCTTACACTAATGTTGCTAATAGATTTGTGTTTTGTTTTGTATGAAGGAAGTTTTCAAGTATAGGGATCGGAGAATGATGAGATGAGTTGAAGAATGGATAAAAGCTCAAGCTTGGGGATGTCCGTGTCACCCCAAGAAATATCCAAGAAGTACAAGCGTCAAAGCTTGGGGATGCCCCCGAGGCACCCCTTCTTCATCGGCAAAAATCAGGTCACCTTTCAATACGCTATATTTTTATTGCTTCATGCATTATGTGTTTTTCTTGGAGCGTCAGTTGTTTTTAGTTTTCAGTTTTGTTTAGTTTTGTTTGCTGCAATAAATGGTTGGACCCCAACAAATTTCTTTTGGAGAAGTTGCCTTGCTTTTCATTTGCCAAGAACACTCCGTTTTTCACTCTTATCGTTTCCACGAGTGTTCTCTTTTTCTAGAACTGCGTTTAGCTTTTGATTTTCACCTTGATTTGCGTTCAGATCTTGTTATATCTTTACATCAAGGTGTATTTTTGCCTCTGGTCTATATTGGTTTTCATCAAAAGAGTTGGTTATAAAAAGTTCGAATGGTGTTGGAAAAGAGAAAAAGCTTTATGCAAAAAAGTGGTACAAGAAGGAGCTTGTGTAGACTGCGGCCTAGGCTTTTGCATGTTGTGCTTGATGTATTTTTGGTAGCATGCTTAGTGGTTTTGCTATAGCATGACTTGTCTCAAATAACTGAGATTGCTTAATGAGCCTTTGAAAAAATCATGCGTTGTTTTAATTATTTGGAAGCATTATTTTGGTTTTCTCCTTGATGCTTTATTTGGGTTGACTTGGCGCATGCTCACACATGTTAGACTCATACAAAGTCGCCATTGCCTCTATGATCATTTAGTTTTTGACTTTTGATGCCATCTTATGCTTCTTTTAATGTCGCTTTGTCGCTCTGCATGATTATGGCCGTTATTGCTCTCTTAGTTGGTCGCTCCCAGTCTTTTGCTAGCCCTCGCCTTGTACTGAGTATGAGCTCCACTCGTGCATCCAACTCCTAAAAACAAAGTTGTTCCAAAGTGTCCACCATACATACCTACTAGCAATTTGCTATTCCAAAGTAAATTTGACTTGCTTTTATCTATCCTTCAAATTAAACTCTTTTTGGTGTTATGCGAAAATTGGTCAGTAAAGCTCTCACGAACCGGATGGCACACTTTACTTTTCTCGTTTTAAGATTTTGACATTGTGGTCTCTTATGTTGAGTTGTTATGCTTGCAGGTTGTAAGTTGGAGATTAGCCCAGCCATGCCGTCATGGGGCAAGCTTTCAACATTGCACTATCTTTGATTTGAGTTGATATTGTGATCTTTTGTTTATGGATACTCGCGATGTGAAATAAGTTGGGAATCTTGCGGGATCATGGAGTTTTTATATGTGTTAGGGAAACGCCTGGGCCGCTAATCTAAGCCATGCATAATTCATGGTGGAAATTTACAGCATGCCCATAGTGAACATTCGACGACGCATCTCGCAATAAAAAGCTATACCAATGGTAAATAAAAGAGATACCGAGGTGTTCATTGTCTGTTTGTCCTGTCATTTTGATGTGGGCTTGTTCCATGTCATCGGGCGCGTAGGTAGCCCATTGGCGGTTCTCGATGATACACATATATTTACAATGACAAGAGCTTGCTTGGGACTCTAAGTCGAGTAGCATGAGGTTTGGGTATTCGTATTCACGGGACACGAGGTTTTCAACTTATGATTTGTCAAGCATATGCAGCATAAGTGTTCTCGCATTAACTTTAACCATTCAAGATGCTTATGATGGGGGCAATGAGAGCTCAAAGCCGGTAAGTACCATAATTTTTGAAGGTTTATAAAACTTGTAATCACTTTTTCCCTCCGCGAAGGGCCTTTCTTTTACTTTTATGTTGAGTCTCCACCTTCTATCTTTATGCACCATTAAGAGAGCATAGTTGTCATTCTGAGTATAATGTGCATTGTCCCAAAGTTTTCATTGATTGATTCATATTGTTGGTTTCACTTGTTCTCAAATTACTTGTATCTAGTCGCCCTCTTAAACTTGAAGGTGTCCTATCCATTTATGTTTTGCTCTCTCATGAAGGACAAGCTGAAAACCATTTGCTATGTTTTTCCTTATGATTTGAACACATGTTTGACTTTCATTGTTTCATTTTCATGATCTTTTGTTTGTGTTCATTTTCATGTTATAACATGGTTGCTAAGTTTCTTCTATCAAGATTATGTCTTTCATGCCCATGTTTTAAGTTCTTTTGATCCCAGCGCACAACGCTTACATATATGATCAAGATTGTGTAGGTGCATGTCACCTCAAAAATTATTTCTTTTGTTATCACTTACCTACTCGAGGATGAGCAGGAGTTAAGCTTGGGGATGCTGATACGTCTCCAACGTATCCATAATTTTTGATGCTCCATGCTTGTTTTTACACCATTTGTTTAGTGTTTCGTTACACTTCGTGGCATTTTTATGCATTTTCCGGAACTAACCTATTAACGAGATGCCACAGTGCCAGTTCCCTGTTTTCTACTATTTTTGTGTTTCAGAAATGCTACACAAAAAATATTCTTGGAATTGGATGAAACAAAAGCCAGACGTCCAGATATTTCATGGAGCTTCCAGAAGACCGAAGAGGAGACGGAGCCAAGCCAGAGGGCGGCCACACCATAGGGCGGCGTGGCCTAGGGCTGGCCCACGCCCCCTGGTGGTGTGGGCCCCCTGGTCTACCTCTAACGCTGCCCCTTCGCCTATAAAGACCCCCCAACGGGAAAAACCTAAAGACTCGATCACTTTTCCAGAAAAACATCGCGATCCGCCGCCGTCATCGACCCAAGATCGGGAGGGTCCAGAAGCTCTTCCCGGCACCTTGCCGGAGAGGGGAATCGCCACCGGAGGTCTTCTTCCTCGCCATGCTTACCTCCGACGCGATGAGTGAGTAGTCTACCTTGGACTATGGGTCCATAGCAGTAGCTAGATGGTTGTCTTCTCCACCATGTGCTTCATGTTTAGATCTCGTGAGCTGCTTTACATGATCGAGACTACCTTTATGTAATTCTACATGTTGTGTTTGTTGGGATCCGATGAATATTGGTGTTATGATTGAGTTGATGTACTGAAATTTATCTTATGTTATCTCTATGTTGTTTATGATCTTGCATGCTCTCCGTTGTTAGTAGCTATCTTGGCCGTGCTAGTGACTCCAAGAGGGGGTATTTATGCTCGATAGTGGGTTCATGCCTCTATTTAATCTGGGAGAGTGACAGAAACCTCTAAGGTTGTAGATGTGCTGTTGCTGCTAGGGGAAAACAACATTCATATGCTCGAGGGCATATGCTTTGTTTACATTACACACTTTGCTTAATGCAATTATCTGTTGTTTGCAACTTAATACTTGTGGAGTTCTCGGATTGATTCTCCACAAGTGGATTATTAGTCATAGATGCAGTTGGATGGCGGTCTATGTATCTTGTTGTAATGCCCAGAGTAAATCTCATAGTGATCCTCTCGACATGCACGTTATCTTTATTCTATCAATTGCCCAACTGTAATTTGTTTACCCAGCATGTGTTATTTTATCTTATGGAGAGACACCACTATTAAACTATGGACCCCGGTTCTATTTCCATTATATTGCTATCACCTGTTTACTTTACTCGCATACTATTACTATTTTCCACTCGATACGCTCATTCCTTTGTTTCAAGCAAACCGGTGAGATTGACAACCTCATCGTAAGTTGGGAGCAAAGTATTTGATTGTGTTGTGTGCAGGTTCCACGTTGCTACTAGTTGAAGACGCACTAACTCGTTATCGATCGTTAACGGCGCCCTTGTTGGAGTGTCACTAGACTAGCAAGCATCACCTTCAGTCGTATTGGCTTCTTCCTCTCCTGATCGACATACCTTGGTTTCTTACTGAGGGAAAACCTTGCTGCTATATTCATCATACCTTCCTCTTGGGGTTCCCAACTGGACGGTGATTCACATTAACCGTACCGCAAGCATCAGCTATCTCGCGCCTCGTCCACCTCCACTATGATGAGTTGCTGGGCACTCGCTATGAGCACTACGGACGGGTCAACTCCGACGGCCTTCCTTTCCAGGTCGCCGCTCACACTCCGTTCAGCCGCCACCTTTGCCACACGGAGGCCCTGCTGCACCACACTCAGGAGCAGCTGGACCATGTCCGTATTGACCGCCGACGAGAGAGGCTTGGAGCTAGCTGTTCTTCATGAGGACCTTCAGGAGTCTATTCTCTCTCATCACCGCCTCCTCGCTGCTAAGAGGAGGACCATGAAGAGGAACAAGACCCTTAGGCAGCGTGTCCGTGACTTGGAGGACCACCTAGCCTCTCTTGAGAGCCACGTGTCTGAGTTAGAGGAGGAGACCGCCGAGCTCCGCAAGGAGAACGAGGCAGTCCTTGGTCGCGATGATGACCACCAGGAGGCCTACGATGAGGAGCCCGCGAGCACCGATGACGACGACCATGGTAGCAATGATGGTGATGACCGCAACGCTATCATGGACTTCTACACGCCTGAGACTCCTAGTGAGGAGGACCCCGAGGAGGTTGTTCCCCATGTTAGCGTCGACGAGTAGGTACCCGGCGCACTGCTACCTCACATAGGATGTCGCGTACTGAGTAGGACTACCGATCCCTTTTCCGTATGTTGTTGTATGGTTCAGTTGAAACCATTTGGTGTTGTTGTTGTATGAGACTATGTGATATGTGTGTCGGACTGATGTGGCACTTCTTTTGCATGTATGTATGTATGTATGTATGTGTGGAACTTAGATGCTTATGGATGTTGCCATGATGTGCTTATGGATGTTTGGTGTACTTATGTCTCTTATGGATGTTATTAAAATTGTTTATGCACAATTTGTTTCCTCCCATATTTTGTCGTTGTTTCTCACCAAACCACTTTTCTCCAGAATGGCTCCGGAAACGCGAGGCCAAGCTGGCGGCAATCCGCCCCCACCACCCAAGCCAAGCATGGCACAGGTGCTGTGGCTCATGCTAGAGGATCGTGAAGCCGCACGTGCCGAACGTCAAGCCAACCTCGCCACTCTCCAACACCTCGCCCAGATTGTGACCAACAACAACAATAACCATGGTGGCAATGGCGATGACGAGCCCCGAACCAAACTTACGGATTTTCAGAATTCCAATCCCCCAGTCTTCACCAAGTCCACCGAACCTCTGGATGCCGATGATTGGCTCCGGACCATGGGGAATAAGTTAGAGTATGCGGGAGTTGGATCAAACGAGAAGGTGCTGTATGCAACCCATTTCTTAGCTGGAGCATGGTGGGAGAATGTCCACGCCATGCAGCCCGAGGGTCAAGTGATGACTTGGGATGCCTTCAAGACCAAGTTCCGCAAAGCCCACGTGCCTTCAGGACTCATCAAGATCATGAGGGACAAGTTCCTCAATCTGAAGCAAGGAGGAATGAGTGTCACGGAGTATCTCGACAAGTTTACCACCTGGGGAAGGTATGCCCCAAATGACATCGACACCGATGAGAAGAAGAGAGAGCGATTCCTAAATGTGTTACAGGAGGAGCTGCAGACTTATCTTGTGGCCGTTCACTATCCTGATTTGGAGGCTATGGTAGATGCGGCCATAATGGTTGAGGACAAAAACAAGGCTGCCCGCGAGAGTCGCAAAAGGAGGATGATGAACCAAGGAGGACCTAGTGGTCATAGGTCCCGCAGCTCGCCCCCATCCAGGGTTGCACCACCTCCACAGAGGTTCGCCTCTCAAGCTCCTAGGCCCAACAACCCAAACCATCGGTACTCCAGCAACCGCCCTACAGGCGGGAATTTCTCCAGAGGTAACTGCAACACTTTCAACCCCAATAACCGCAGCCAAGGTAGTCAGCCCGGACACTACTCTACGGAGTGCCCTCTGAAGAAGCCTTCTGCACCGAGCCTGATACGGATCAACTTGATCCGAAGGGGGTTTGGCCCAATCTTTCACGGCGATCGATAGAAACAGCAAGATAGAAAAAGAGAACTCAATCTGAAATAGATCAAACTGATCTCTCTTCAATTCCTCGCGCTGAAACTGACCGAAATCAACTCCCACGCATGGCATAACATCAGATCTCAAAGATCAGCAATCAAACACATCGATATGCGTCCCCAAACATTGGGACTTTTCTGGTCTCTTTCTTAGCTCGAAAATAACAAGTCTCAACGATACAAGGCGGCTGCCATAACCCTATATGGGTGACTCTGAACGCTACCTTGGCTGGGCTAGGCCCCATACCAAACTAAAAGCCCAAATGGCCAAAACACACTTGATTTGGGACAGGCCCAAAACCATCACACACAAATAAAACCAAACTGAAATAAAAACATGACGCGAACTTAATTAAAATAGAACACCTAAATATCTTTCGCTGCAGCGCCTCGGCGAACATGAAACTCCATTGGAGGTGTACGAAAGTTGGGCTTCACATCATCCTGTGGAGGCACTTCAAAGCAGAATTGTCCAAGCTTCAGAACATAAGGAGGTGGTAAAATAGTAGGAGTAGTAGCTATGCTCCCCTTATCATCCCCCCCAACTTGAAAGGAAACCGTCCTCGGTTTCGCCTGAATGTGTTGGACCTTTTTCTGAGTAGCAAGCACGTCCACTTTGATATCCTTATCGAGCATAGGCTGCAACACATGACGCTTCCCCTTATGCCACAAGGAATAAACATTGGACCTGCCTTCATGAGTGGAACGCCTATCAAATTGCCACGGTCGTCCTAGCAGCACATGACATGCATCCATAGGCAAAACATCGCAGACCACTGTGTCCTCATAATTACCTACTGAAAATTTCAGGCGCACCTTATGTGTGACTTTCAGCTTCCCCGAATTATACAACCACTCAACACAATGTGGCTGCAGGTGCTTCCATATAGGCAATGATAGAGAATCCACCAAACTCTTGCTAACAACATTTGTGTAGCTGCCACCATCAATAATCAGTTTGCAAGTGGTGTCCTTGATGATGCATTGGGTCTGAAATATATTCCAGCGCTGCCCTTGGTCGTGTATGCGATCTTCTGGTACATGTTGCACCATTAGATTTTTTAAATTTGCAGCAAGTTCATACCCATCCACGATCACTTCAGGATTTTCCACAGATTCCTCACTTGATGACACATCAGCTTTCTCATCATCACTAGCAGAAACATAGCCATCATGTGTGAGCATCACCCTTTTTCTATTAGGGAAATCACGCTTCATGTGTCCTCGTCCTCCACAAGTAAAACACTCGATGTTTGCTGTGGACTGCGCAGATGCAGTTTTGGACACCCCGGATTTGGGTGCCTCGCTATGAGAAACACTATTAGAGCGTGTAGAAGGTGTCGTCTGAACACTAGGACCAACAGCCTCGGTATGAGAACGATGCCATGATTTTGTAGGTGTTGCAGCTTGGCGTCGTTTGATTTGTTGCTCCGCACGCTCAGCTTGGTGCACAAGATCCTGAAGATCATTATAGTAAACCATCTCCACACGATCACGCACCTCAAAATTTAGTCCATGCAAGAACCGAGACATCGTGGCCTCTAGATCCTCCCTTGTCCCTGTACGTATCATCAACAACTCCATCTCTTTATATTACTCATCCACAGATTTAGTACCTTGAGTGAGCTGCTGCAACTTATTATACATGTCTCTCTTGTAGTGTTCAGGAACAAAGCGATGTCGCATAAGATCTTTCATACTTTGCCATGACGTTGGGTGAGTACGCATACGCAGAATTTGATTCCACCAAATCAGCACATAACCGGTGAATTCAACAGCAGCCAGTTGAAGTCTCTTCGCCTCAGTGTAATAATGAGTAGCAAAAATCTGATCCATGCGCATCTCCCACTCCAAATAATCGTCAGGTCTGCGGTCATCGGAAAAAGGAGGTATGGACAATTTGATGCGTCCAAGACCACCATCATCAAGGGGAACACGACCAGCATGGCCAACACGGTTACAATCATGTTGCTGTACATGATGAGCACCTGCAGGATGAGCAGCAAACTGTCGGTGTTGTGGTACATAATCAGCGTCATCGGCAAGTTCTCCGTCATAAGCGGGTGCCACGGGTCGATGATCATGAATTTCAGCAGGGCGGCGTGGAACCACGTCGCGAGGTTGTGCAGGAAGAGGGGGCTGCACGGGTGCACGGGCGGTAGCATCACCCATTGCATCAATCCGGGTAGCTAGCTGTGCAATTTGTGTTGCCAATGCGGCATGACTCCGAAGAATAAAGTCGCACGTGCTATCAAAACAAGCCCGAACATTAGGAGCCAAATCGGCAGCAAAAACAGGCGGAACAAGCTCCTCTTTCTTCTCTCCAACAGCAACAGAATGATCTCCCTCAACAGATTTTACCATCTTCAAATAAAATAGCAGTCAAATTCAGCAAAAGAGAATCAAAGCAAACAGGCTTCTTGAGCAGCGCACAAAGTGGATGTGGTCTAGCGTCAGTAGGCACGCACGGGAGCCACAGGGACTCGCTCCAGCAGCGATCGTGGGTGACGCTCAAGACGGGGGTCGGGGTCGCTCCGGGTCGCCAGACCCCAGACGTTCTCTGTGTCCTGATGAGAGGATCGAGGCAGCGCTCCAGCAGGATCGTGGGTGACGCTGGCCTCGGTAACTTGTAGCGATCGGACTCTTCAATTGCGTGCAACAACCGAAATCACTAGGGATGCGAGGATGGGCCGGCCCGCTCGGACCGAGTCTGCCTCCGGACGGCGCGCGCTGCAGCGCTCGCTCGAGGGGAGAGATCGTCTGGGGTCCGGCGTCCAGGCGGTAGCGATCCTCTTTTTTTTTTGTGCAGCGATCCGATCTGGAACGGACCGGGTCACAGAGATCGATCCCGATCTCTCAGGAGGACGAGCGGAAGACAGCAGCGACGCCCACGCGGTGATTAGGATCACGCCGATGATCCTTGAGTTTTTGTCCCGATCTTTCACAGCGAGTCTACCCGGATAGAAATCTTCCAACAACGCGAAGAACGTCACCTGAAGAAGAGGAACGAATCCAGCAAGCAACGTGAAGAGAATCAACACGCCTCAAACCTGAGCCTAATAATCCTTGATGAACACAAGAACCTTCACAGCAATGTATTTGATAAACATGGCAGCGCCGTTTCCCCGGAGGGATGATACACGGTGGAGCACACGATAGTTTTAGACTAAACAACTGAACTCCCTAAACCCTAGACTGCTGGCCTCCTTATATAGATGGCCAGGAAACTATTGGGCTTGGACAGGCCCAAACCCAAAACACAAATAATTCTAAGTGGCCCATAACATGACCTGACACACGAAATAACATAAACAGGTATATAAATTGCTGACACAACCTTAGACTAAATTATTTCATATCGTAGGTCATCCTGGCGTGCCAATCAGCAACGAGCTCTCATCTTGGTGGAGTCCTGAAATTGGGCTTCACCTCCTCCTTCGTGCCCATATCATCCTCCCCCCCTTCAAAAAGCGTTGTCCCCAACGCGTGAGGGTCTGCTCGAAAAGGTGGTGGAATATCAACAATAGCACCACGCATATTAGCCGTCTTCAAGTCTTGCTTGCCTTCCTCACCACATCCTCCCCCTTGGCCTGTTCGACTTGATACAGCCCTGGGTGGTTGCACCTCTTTTCGTCGCCAAATGAACTTGTACTTAGGCGCCTCCACCTTCTTCTTCTCAATCCTTGCTGGAACCTTGCGTTGCTGAACATGAACCTGCTTAGCACGACCCTGCAAAGTAGTAATGCCCGGGCCACACAACTGATGAACAGGTCCATCTTTGCCTGTATGCACACGCACTGCTGCTCCCACAAAACATCTCCGAGGTGTTCTCGCAAAACTGTGGCTGACTACCCGCGGCACCATATGCACCGGAACACGATCAGCACCACCGTCATCAGTCTGAACACCCATGTCAACACGAACTGGAATTGGAACACATGGAACACAGGCTGACATATCCTTCCCTGCATCAATAAGAGGCTTGACTTCAACCGGCTTGTCACTAACAAGAACAACTGGCTTGTTATCTACAGGCTTGGCTGAAACAATATCACCACTGACGCTCTACGCATCATGCTCCTCAAGCTGCACCTGAGCTAGCCCTGATTGTGGCTTAGCTTTAGGCAACTTCTCCTTGCGAACCACCAACACGACATCGGACTTGATTTGACCATCTCTCATAGGCTTCAAAGTCCGCTGTTTGCCATCATGCACAAAAGAATATGTATTTGCTCTCCCAGCATGCATAGCATTGTGATCATACTGCCATGGTCGTCCAAGTAATATCCCACACACCTCTAATGGCAACACATCGCACTCCACCTCATCAACATAATCACCAACTGTTAATGGCACACGTACTTTATGAGTAACCTTCAGCACACCGCAGCTATTCAACCACTCAACATGCTTAGGTTCAGGAATACGCCATGTGGACAACCCCAATGATGCCACCACAGCCCTACTGATGCCATTACAGTAACTACCGCTGTCAATAATCAGTTTGCATGCCTTCTCCTTGATGGTGCACTGTGTTTGAAAAAGCCTGCATCGCTGATTCCTCCTTACTGCCTCATCACTATTGGACAATTTATGAAGCTGTATACTCATACCTCTCAATGGTGTGTCATCTCTAGCAACCTTGGCTTGTACCTCTGGAACAACCGCCTTGTCCGACTCTACGGACTTGTCCAAAAATCGAGTACGCAAAAATTGCTTCAAATCATTCCAACTAGATGTTCCAAGTGTGATGCCCTTTGCGCACCTTTCTTCATGCCACCAAGTAACCACCTGCGCATCCACACGCCGATGGGCAAGTAGAAATTCAATAGGACCGCCAAACTTGCTATCACGTGCACGACATTGTGCAAAGCCACGCTCCATGTGAGGTTCCCAAGACTCATACTCTGCGAACGTTGCAGCACTGTTCAAACTCCACTTGATTTTAGTTGTATCATATCTCAAACCAACCAAGATCTCTAAATAGTCACTATAGATATCGTCCGCTTTGTCAGTCAACCGGACATGCCTTGATAAACCCATACCTGAATATTTTCAGTGAACTGTTGTAAACAACTTCCAACAGTTAAAAAACATGGCAGAATAATTCCACTCCTTTGCTTATTTGCTTACCCACCGAA
Organism: Dactylis glomerata; assembly: GCA_007115705.1. Lineage (NCBI taxonomy): Eukaryota > Viridiplantae > Streptophyta > Magnoliopsida > Poales > Poaceae > Dactylis > Dactylis glomerata. The sequence continues at coordinate 5,234,372 of QXEO01000270.1, forward strand.
TATGAACCAAAACAGAGACGAACAATCGCTGTATGATTCCAACTTTTGTGGTTACTCGTAGCGATCGGCAGGAGCAAGCGACACAGGCGCGGCGCGAGCACTCGCACAACCACGGAGACTGTCTGCGGTCTACCGAGACGGAACGCTCCTAGGCGGGGACGCTCGAGTGCAGGTGGGCTGGCCCGCTAGGGAAACCTCGAGGCGCTCAGCCGGACTCCCGATCACGTGAGGGCAGAGGGTCTCCGTCCCTCAGCGATCGTATTTTTTTTTCCGGATCGATCGGAGCTGGCAGCCTGGAGATCGATAAGAAAACAATCCTGGGCGATCCCTCGAGGTGGGAACGAGCGCGACAGGGGACAGACCGCTCCGTGCCCAGGCACGCACGCGCGATCTGTTTTTTTTTGTTCGCTCTTCAATTCCGCAATCTCTTGATCGGATCTGGTAACAGGGCTGAGCGATCTGCTTTTTTTTTACCTCTGTCTCTTCGATCAGATCTAACTCAAAATCAAAAGTGATCGGATCGGAAAAACTGCTTGACGCCGGCTCGAGCTCAACGACGAGAATCAGAGGAACTCAGGCGCGTGCGATCCCAATCTCCTGCTGTCCACGATGAACACAATCACCAGCTCCTCAACCAATAATACTGTCAAATCTGAAAACTGCCCGACGAAAAACTAGAACTGATCTGAAAACTGCTCGAAGAAGAACAATCCGCAGATCAATCAGCAGAATATACTCGCGGTGATCAACCCAGTAATCTGATACCACATGATAAGGATCACACCGGTGATCCTATGAGTTTTGTCCCGATCTTTCACAGCGAGTCAACCCGGATAGAAATCTTCCAATAACGCAAAGAACGTCACCTGAAGAAGAGGAACGAATCCAGCAAGCAACGTGAAGAGAATCAACACGCCTCAAACCTGAGCCTGATAATCCTTGATGAACACAAGAACCTTCACAGCAATGTATTTGATAAACACGGCAGCGCCGTTTCCCCGAAGGGATGATACACGGTGGAGCACACGATAGTTTTAGACTAAACAACTGAACTCCCTAAACCCTAGACTACTGGCCTCCTTATATAGACGGCCAGGAAACTATTGGGCTTGGACAGGCCCAAACCCAAAACACAAATAATTCTAAGTGGCCCATAACATGACCTGACACACGAAATAACATAAACAGGTATATAAATTGCTGACACAACCTTAGACTAAATTATTTCATATCGTAGGTCGTCCTGGCGTGCCAATCAGCAACGAGCTTCTCTCATCTTGGTGGAGTCCTGAAATTGGGCTTCACCTCCTCCTTCGTGCCCATATCATAAACCCTAGACTGCTGGCCTCCTTATATAGATGGCCAGGAAACTATTGGGCTTGGACAGGCCCAAACCCAAAACACAAATAATTCTAAGTGGCCCATAACATGACCTGACACACGAAATAACATAAACAGGTATATAAATTGCTGACACAACCTTAGACTAAATTATTTCATATCGTAGGTCGTCCTGTCGTGCCAATCAGCAACGAGCTTCTCTCATCTTGGTGGAGTCCTGAAATTGGGCTTCACCTCCTCCTTCGTGCCCATATCACGCGGGACCAGGTGGACCGCGTCCTCTCTTTTTTTGATTTGCAAATATCGGATCTGAAGGCTAGATCGGATCTGAAGGAAAATCTTGCAGCTGTTGGACTCTGGCACCGAGCATGGATTGGAGAGAGATTTCTCCTAGTGATCGACCTAGGGAGCGATCGATTCCACGAAGCTGTGTGTTTTTTTTTGCAGACGCGGAGATCGATCGGGACGAGAGCAGATCGATCTTGACCAAGATCTTCCGAGACGGTGCAAAACTTGATGGAACAGCCACAAACCAATAGACCTCGATCAAACACAAGCAACAAGCAGATAAATCTCAGCAACTCGTCTCAGCAGATGATGAAAAACTTCAGCAGATCTCAGCAATAAATTCGCCGTGAGAAACCCAACAAATCTGATACCAAGATGATACGGATCAACGTGATCTGAAGGGGGTTCGGCCCAATCTTTCACGGCGATCGATAGAAACAGCAAGATAGCAAAAGAGAACTCAATCTGAAATAGATCAAACTGATCTCTCTTCAATTCCTCGCGCTGAAACTGACCGGAATCAACTCCCACGCATGGCATAACATCAGATCTCAAAGATTAGCAATTAAACACACCGATATGCGTCCCCAAACATTGGGACTTTTCTGGTCTCTTTCTTAGCTCGAAAATAACAAGTCTCAACGATACAAGGCGGCTGCCATAACCCTATATGGGTGACTCTGAACGCTACCTTGGCTGGGCTAGGCCCCATAACAAACTAAAAGCCCAAATGGCCAAAACACACTTGATTTGGGTGATAAGGGGTGTCCCGATCTTCTCAGCAAGCGATGGCGATGATGATGATGGTAGATAGATAAACACCGTGTAGCGATGAACTCTCCCGCTCGAACCCTGATGCCAATGCAACAGCTCTCGAACCTTGTAGGATATTCACAACACCACGATCTTGCGCACGTAGCCGTCGACCACGAACGGTAGTTTGCAATCTACTAATTCCCAATGGAACAACAGATCACACTCAATTGTAGCTTGATAAACTCGATCACAAGTAATTTCAGAGGTTCTAAAGAGAAACAACTCCAAAATAGTTTTAACGTGGTCTGCCCTAACTAGGGGGTCGTCCCAGGGCTTATATGGGCGGCTGGGGCGGCCAGGACTCGAGATAAAACGTATTAGACTCAAACTAGGATACATCCGTTCGGACCTGGTCCGAGATGGGCCGGACTGTCCAGTGGTGACGCCTGGGCTCGGCACGTTGTCACCTCTTGAGGCCGGACTGTCCAGTGTTGGAGGGCCGGACTGTCCGGTGTTGGAGGGTCGGACTGTCCGGCGTTGGAGGGCCGGACTGTCCGGTCTTCTGGACCTGAAACTTGCCCTTCTTGATGATCTCCTTCTCTTCTATCGCGCCTTCCTCCCGCTCCTCCCTCGCGCAGATATTGGCGATCATCTTCTGGTGTTCCTCTTGCTGTGGCTCCTCGCTCCGTGCTACGCATTCCTCTCCAATGTACCTAATCATACAATAAGACAATGACTTAGGCAGTATAAAGTTCTCATTAAGTAACACATCAGGCTCATTAAGAAACAAGTTCACCTGTTGTTCTAGTAACTTAGCACGAGCTCTTGTAATGGGTCCAATTCTAATCTCATTGGACTGAATAGCTGGAACATCTTGTGTAGTAGTTGGTGGAGAAGGTACAAGTATAGGGATGTCCTCATCATCTCCCCCCTCTTCAAAAGGCGTCGACCTCGACGCTCCAAGGTCTTCTCCATCATATGGTGATAAGTCAGCAACGTTGAAGCTGTTGCTAACTCCGCCAAACTCAGCAATAGGTATATCAATCGAGTAGGCATTATCATTTATTTTGGCTAACACCTTGTAAGGACCAGCACCACGAGGTTTTAATTTGGATTTCCTCAGCTTGGGAAACCTATCTTTGCGCAAATGCACCCAAACCATGTCACCAGGCTGAAACAAAACCTTCTTCCTTGCTTGATTTCTTGTTGCAGCAACTTTCTGGCCTTTCTTCTCAATAGCCTCTCGAGTCTTCTCATGGAGTTTCTTCACATAATCAGCACGTTTTGATGCCTCCATATCAACTCTCTCATGTAAAGGTAGAGGCAGCAAATCAAGTGGAGTCAATGGCTTGAAGCCATACACCACCTCAAAAGGACAAAGCTGAGTAGTGGAATGTACAGCCCTGTTGTAAGCGAACTCAACATGTGGCAAACACTCTTCCCACTCCCGCAGATTCTTCTTGATCATAGTCCTCAACAATTGTGACAAAGTTCTATTCACCACCTCCGTTTGACCATCAGTTTGGGGATGACATGTAGTACTGAACATCAACTTGGTTCCAAGTTTCCCCCATAAGGTCTTCCGAAAGTAGCTCATAAACTTCACATCACGGTCAGAAACAATCATCTTAGGTACTCCATGCAATCTTACGATGTCCCTAAAAAACAGGTTAGCAATATGCGACGCATCGTCGCTTTTGTGGCAGGCTATAAAATGAGACATTTTAGAAAACCTATCAACTACCACAAATATCGAATCATGACCTCTCTTTGTTTTGGGCAAACCTAGCACGAAGTCCATGCTAATGTCTTCCCATGGAACAGTAGGTGTAGAGAGAGGTGTATACAAACCATGAGGCTTCAACTTCGATTTGGATGTGTTGCATGTAATGCAGCGCTTCACAAACCTGTAGACATCACGCCTCATCTTGGGCCAATAAAAATGATCAGCTAACATGAGCAATGTCTTCTCATGCCCAAAGTGACCCATCAAACCTCCAGCATGTGATTCCTGCAATAAAAACAAACGCAACGACGATTCTGGAATGCATAGTTTGTTAGCACGAAACAAATATCCATCATGTATATGGTAGTTCTCCCATGCAGTTTCTTCGGGGTTGGTTCTGTAGGGTGCACGATTTGGTAATGTTGCACCAGGAATCAAGTCTATTTGATGCTTAATGCCACGCAATGGAGGCAATCCCGCTGGTACATCTTCAGGAAATACATCACCAAAATCCTGCAAAACATTAGACACACCAAAAGAAATAGGGGTCATGTCGTTAGAAACTAAAACCTCACCCTTGTACATGAGCACAAGAGGCATGGCTGTAGGATCCTCACTAAATTCTCTCATATCTTCTTTGGTGGCTAAAATTAGTAGGTTATTCACTCCCTCACTTTTTGTTATATCATTCTTTGGTCGCTCATTTACATCACTCACAGCTACAAAACTCTCGCACTTATCATGATGTGCATCCTTCAAGTTCACCTCAATTTTTTGACGAGATTCATTGACAATCTGCTGTGGGGACATAGGCTGCAAGGTAATTTTCTTGCCCTTGAACTCCAAATGATATGTATTAGCTCGACCATTGTGCTGCACATGGCGATCATATAACCATGGTCGACCCAACAATAAGTGGCAAATAGTCATAGGAACCACATCAAAATCAATAGAATCCTTGTATGGTCCTATCTCAAAATTTACACGCACCATATGGTTTACCTTCATCTCACCATTGTCACTCAGTCACTGTATATAATATGGTTTAGGATGAGGTAAATATGTCAAATTCAGCTTGGCACATAACTCCTTGCTTGCAAGATTTCTGCAACTACCTCCATCAATGATGACTTTGCAAGCTTTGTTTGGGCCAACTAGTGCTTTTGTTTGAAACAGATTGTAGCGCTGTGATTCAGAATTGGGCTGCACACTAAGAGCACGTGGAGTAACTACAATGGTAGGCGCATGGGTAGGATAAGCATCCAACTCTTCCTCACTAGCATCACCATTGTCTTCAGGACTATAGGGATCAATTTCATCTCCACTCTCATATTCACCATTGTCATTGACAAACATGACTTTGTTGTTGGGACACTTATTCTTAAAATGTCCTCTTCCTCCACAAGTATAGCACTCTTTATCACGAGCACGAGCTGTAGACATGATGGAACCCAAACTAGCAGCCGGCTTGTTTGCTGTAGAACCAGAGGAGGGTGTTGGTGCAGGCTTGGAGGCCGAAGTAGAGGTTTGAGGCCGGACTGTCCGGTGTTGGAGGGCCGGACTGTCCGCAGGTGCTGCCGGTGGCATCGCTGATGGTGGTAGCGAGGATCTTGCAGAAAACCGGCTTGTCGACGAATATCGAGCCCGCTCCCTAGCTTCTTCAGCTAGTTGTGCTTCGGTCTCTCGTGCATGATGCGACAACTCGGTCATAGTAGCGTATGTGTGATGGCGCACAATGTTCTTAATAGGCAACTTCAAATTGTTGAGAAAACACTGCAGAGTCATCTCAACTGATTCACGAACTCGTGCACGCTGCATAAGCATCTCCATCTCCATGTAGTACTCATCAACTGTCTTGCTACCTTGTGTTAATTTGGTGAGCTGGTTAAACACTGAGCGCAAATAGTTAGTGGGCACAAAACGTTGCCTCATAATTTCCTTCATCTCCCGCCATGAGAGCACAGGAACCTCATTATCGTCGCGTCTGTTTTGTATAATAGCATCCCACCAACGCAATGCATAGCCATCAAATTCGGAAGCAGCAAGTTTAACCTTCTTATCTTCTGTATAGTCTTGCAAACGCCACAACTTCTCAATCTTCAAATCCCATGAAAGGTAATCTTCAGGATCAAGTGAGCCATCAAACTTGGGAATTGAGAATTTTGGTTTGCTCAAGATATCATCATTTGCTTGTTGGATTACACGCTGAGCACGTCCCACAGGAGCAAAACCACGGCCAACACCAGGGGGATTGGCACGTCCCCTACCTCGGCCATTGTTTGGCTGTTGTTGGACCTCATCATTAACACTTCCATTATCTGCGTCCGCATGTTCAGCAGCATCATCAAATTGTTGTTGTCGCTGTTGCTCAAAGGCATCTCGCAAAGCATCAATGGATAGCTGTAACGCGTTGACATTTGTATTGATTGTAGTCACTTGTGTTTGAATGTTGTTGACAGCTTTCTCAGTTTCGCCCAACTGGATTTGTACCCCCTGTACATCCTTTTCTAAAGAATCCGTGGTGCGAGTAAAAACTCCTGTCAAATGATCCTGTAAGGCTTCATATTCCCTACAAGTGACTGTAGCAGTTTCTGCCTTTTTCTGCATCACAACATCATCACTAGCAGACATGATTAGTAGATTAGTGCAAAACCCAAAATCGATATGGTGGCAAACTCTCTGCTCGCACAAAGCTGACAAGAAAGGAGATCTTACCGCTCCAAAGCGAATAGTAGTGCGTACCAATTCGAAGCAAACGACTGATGCACTGATGTGATGAAGTGAATATCAAAGGTATAGAGGCGATCACAAGGCACACAGGTTATTAAAGGTGGAGCTGTAGGTATGGAATCCTAACTACACCGCAAACCAATCCTAGTGCTGATCGTGAGACAATAACCCAAGGAAAACACACACGTGGAGATAAACGTGGCAAAGCAATTATGAAAACAAGAATATTGCAATGCACAAGAGAGACGCTAGTAATAGCTCAAAATAGACAGGCACAAGATTGCTCAACTACAAGTGCTATATAGAACCAGGCCTCAAAAATCACCACAAAGATATTGCTCTTTTAATTCTTGTATCTCTAATTCTTTTCTCTTTTTTTTATATATACTTTTTCTCAACTATATGTCTCAACAGTAAAATAACCGAAACGATAGGCCGGACTATCTGGTGTGATATGGCCGGACTGTCCGGTGTGATACGGCCGAAATTGTGCACCTCGAAAACCTAATGAGCAGCCTGTCAGAGCACAGCAACTAGTCTCGACTACGACCAGCAACTAAGACTAGAAAACGATGCAATCTAGGTTATGGCAAAAGTAAACCCTAATATTTTTTTTGGCTTTTTCTGGATAGGACGAAAAACACTCAAATAATGGATGGATCTGTGGATGCTCACCGAGTAAACCTGGAAATCTGATACCAAGATGATAAGGGGTGTCCCGATCTTCTCAGCAAGCGATGGCGATGATGATGATGGTAGATAGATAAACACCGTGTAGCGATGAACTCTCCCGCTCGAACCCTGATGCCAATGCAACAGCTCTCGAACCTTGTAGGATATTCACAACACCACGATCTTGCGCACGTAGCCGTCGACCACGAACGGTAGTTTGCAATCCACTAATACCCAATGGAACAACAGATCACACTCAATTGTAGCTTGATAAACTCGATCACAAGTAATTTCAGAGGTTCTAAAGAGAAACAACTCCAAAATAGTTTTAACGTGGTCTGTCCTAACTAGGGGGTCGTCCCAGGGCTTATATGGGCGGCTGGGGCGGCTAGGACTCGAGATAAAATGTATTAGACTCAAACTAGGATACATCCGTTCGGACCTGGTCCGAGACGGGCCGGACTGTCCGGTTATTTAGGGCCGGACTGTCCAGTGGTAACGCCTGGGCTCGACACGTTGTCACCTCTTGAGGCCGGACTGTCCAGTGTTGGAGGGCCGGACTGTCCGGTATTGGAGGGTCGGACTGTCCGGCGTTGGAGGGCCGGACTGTCCGGTCTTCTGGACCTGAAACTTGCCCTTCTTGATGATCTCCTTCTCTTCTATCGCGCCTTCCTCCCGCTCCTCCCTCGCGCAGATATTGGCGATCATCTTCTGGTGTTCCTCTTGCTGTGGCTCCTCGCTCCGTGCTACGCATTCCTCTCCAATGTACCTGATCATACAATAAGACAATGACTTAGGCAGTATAAAGTTCTCATTTAGTAACACATCAGGCTCATTAAGAAACAAGTTCACCTGTTGTTCTAGTAACTTAGCACGAGCTCTTGTAATGGGTCCAATTCTAATCTCATTGGACTGAACAGCTGGAACATCTTGTGTAGTAGTTGGTGGAGAAGGTGCAAGTATAGGGATGTCCTCATCATTGGGACAGGCCCAAAACCATCACACACAAATAAAACCAAACTGAAATAAAAACATGACGCGAACTTAATTAAAATAGAACACCTAAATATCTTTCGCTGCAGCGCCTCGGCGAACATGAAACTCCATTGGAGGTGTACGAAAGTTGGGCTTCACATCATCCTGTGGAGGCACTTCAAAGCAGAATTGTCCAAGCTTCAGAACATAAGGAGGTAGTAAAATAGTAGGAGTAGTAGCTATGCTCCCCTTATCAGAGCCTCAGCGCGCCGCGACCCAACCAGGGTCAAGGCCGTGGACCCACTGGTAGGAATCAGAAGACCCAAGCCAATAACACAAGAGGCCGCCTGAACCATGTCACTGCTGAAGAAGCTGCCGAGGCACCTGATGTTGTTCTGGGTACGTTTCTCATCAACTCAGTCCCCAGAAAGGTGTTGTTCAATTCTGGTGCATTGCATTCTTTTTTCACTGAGCGATTTGTAGCCACGGGAGGGTTGAGCGCGAATCAAATGGCCCGCAACATGATAGTTCAAATTCTCGGGTCTCAAGTTAGAGCTCACTTGTCCTGCGAAGATGTACCCGTGGTTATTCATGGTGTATCCTTCCAAGCCAATTTAATCATTCTAGGCACAAAAGGTTTGGATGTGGTACTTGGGATGGACACATAGATTGCGCCAGGAAGTCTAGAACGGTGACCAATAGTGACGGTGTTTAGATTGAACACATTGCAACCATGCCATCCCGCAAAGCCTACTACAAGAAGTCCATATCTGGACCAACCCTTGACCAAGTTCCGGTGGTATGCGAATACCCCAATGTTTTCCCTGAAGAGTTGCCAGGTATGCCCCCTGACCAGGATATCGAGTTCATTATTGAGTTGGTTCCTGGAACAGCCCCTATTGCACAAAGAGCCTACCGCATGAACCCCCAAGAACTAGAGGAGTTAAAGAGGCAACTCGCTGATATGCTCAGCAAAGGTCTTATTCGTCCTAGCACATCACCTTGGGGATCGCCTGTTCTCTTTGTGGACAAGTGAGACGGTACCATCCGATTGTGTGTGGACTACCGTAAACTAAATGAGGTGACTATAAAAAACAAGTACCCACTCCCAAAGATTGAAGACCTATTTGATCAGCTGAATGGAGCCAAAGTGTTCTCCAAGATTGTTCTCCGCATTGGATATCATCAACTGAAAGTCCATGAGTCCGATATTCCCAAGACCGCCTTCACCACTCGCTACGGTTTGTTTGAATACACTGTAATGTCTTTCGGCCTGACAAATGCCCCTGCCTACTTCATGAATCTCATAAATAAGGTGTTCATGAAGTTCCTCGACAAGTTTGTAGTGGTCTTCATTGATGACATCTTGGTCTATTCCAAGACCGAGGAAGAGCACGCAGAGCATCTGCGGCTTGTGTTGGGAACCTTGCGCGAGCACCAACTTTGTGCCAAATTCAGCAAGTGTGAGTTTTGGCTGAAAGAAGTTGGATTTCAGGGCCATGTTATCTCAGCCGGTGGAGTCTCCGTCGACCCATCAAGAATCACCACCATCATGGAAAGAAAAGCCCCGACCAATCCCACCGAAGTTCAAGGTTTCATTGGACTAGCCGGCTATTACCGGAAGTTTGTTGAAGGGTTTTTTAGCATCGCTCGCCCGTTAACCCAACTCCTCAAGAAGGATAAAAAGTTCGAGTGGACTGAGAAGTGCGAGCAGAGTTTCCAAGAACTCAAGAAGAGACTTGTGTCAACCCCTATTCTAACCATGCCCGATATCACCAAGAGCTTTGACGTCTATTGCAATGCATCCAGGCTTGGACTTGGAAGTGTCTTGATGCAAGATGGCAAGGTCATTGCTTATCTATCCCGTCAACTGTGTCCGCATGAGCTAAAGTACCCTACCCATGACCTAGAGCTAGCTGATGTTGTGTATGCACTCAAAACTTGGCGACACTATCTTATGGGAAACCGGTGTGAAATCTACACGGGCCACAAAAGCTTGAAGTACATTTTCTCTCAGAAGGAGTTGAATATGAGACAGAGGAGATGGATCGAACTTATTAAGGATTATGACCTAGGCATTCACTATCACCCGGGTAAGGCGAATGTGGTCGCCGATGCCCTCAGTCGAGAGCCTTGCTCTTTTAATGTTGTGCTAAAGACCAACCAACCCACCCTATGTGAAGAATTTGAGAGGTTTGGACTGGAGCTTGTGAGCCATGGGTTCCTAGCCAACCTTGAAGTCCAACCTACTCTGTTTGATCAGATTAAAGAAGCCGAGAAAGGTTACGAGAGTATTGAAGGGATCAAGCGTAGGATGGGACGAGAAGAGGTAACTGGGTTTTCGATTGACCAACAAGGTGTGCTATGGTATAATGGCTGCCTATGTGTCCCTAGCATTGATGAGTTGAAGCAGATCATTTTGAAGGAGGTGCATGATACTCCCTATTCGATTCACCCAGGAGGTACCAAAATGTACCAAGACTTGAAGGAGCAGTTTTGGTGGCATGGCATGAAGCGAGAGATAGCTTTCTATATTGCCTGGTGTGACGTCTGCCAGCGTGTCAAGGCTGAGCACCAAAGACCTATGGGTCTGCTACAACCGTTGAAGGTGCCCATGTGGAAATGGGAAGAAGTTGGCATGGACTTCATCACGGGCCTACCAAGGTCAAGCAGGGGACATGATTCCATCTGGATCATAGTAGACTGCCTAACCAAAGTTGCCCACTTTATACCCATCAAGACCACTGACCGAGGTCAGAATCTGGCTGAGCTGTATATAAGCCGAATTGTGAGCCTACATGGAGTACCCAAGAGGATCGTATCTGATCGAGGGTCACAGTTCACCTCCCAATTTTGGGAAAGCCTGCATAGAGCCCTAGGGACAAACCTCTCCTTTAGCACCGCCTTCCACCCACAAACTGGAGGTCAGACTGAGCGAGTGAATCAGATTCTTGAAGATATGCTTCGCGCCTGTTTCCTCTCATACGGAGCCAAGTGGGAGGACTGTTTGTCGTTCGCCGAATTTTCCTACAACAATAGCTACCAAGCTAGCCTGCAGATGGCCTTTTTGAAGCCCTATATGGCCGCAAGTGCCGTACCCCTCTTAACTGGTCTGAGACTGGAGAAAGCCAAATGTTTGGTCCTGACATCATTAAGGAAGCCGAAGATCAAGTGCAGCTAATTCGTAACCGACTAAAGGCCGCCCAATCTAGGTAGAAGAGTTACGCAGATTCCCGACGGAGGCCCATTTCCTTTCAAGTGGGAGATTTTGTCTATCTCCGAGTTACCCCTCTCAAAGGTATGCAGCGTTCCCATGTCAAAGGCAAGCTTGCACCTTGCTACATTGGCCCATACAAGATCCTAGAACATCGCGGAGAAATGTCCTACAAGTTAAAGCTACCCCCGAAGCTGTCTGAGTTCCACGACGTCTTCCATGTCTCCCAGCTACGCAAGTGTCTCCAAGCCCCCAACAAACCCGAGACCTTCAGGGAGATTGATCAAGACTCCATTGACCTTAACCACGACTTGACCTACCAGGAAAGGCCAATCCGCATTCTGGAGAAGGATGTTCGTCTCACTCGTAGACAAAAAATCAATATGTACAAGGTCCAGTGGAGTAACCATACCAAAGACGAGGCCACCTGGGAATGTGAAGATTATCTCCAGCGAGAATTTCCCGAGTTGCTCAACACTTAGCTACCGAATCTCGGGACGAGATTCTTTTAAGGGGGGAAGGTCTGTAACACCCCACTTTTTGTAGACCAAACTAAGACCTTGGTTTAATTTCTTTATTTTGGTAAATTAAAAAAATTTATTAAGACATGTGCTTCAGTGCTGGCATGTATGAATTCATGTGTGTGTGTGTGCATGATTTTATGTGAATATGTGCTGGTGAATTATTGCATGATTTGTTTTCAACAATTCAAATATCCTTGCATAGGAATCTAGTTTTGGTGCTATGATTTTATGCAGCAATCTTTGGTATGAGTGTTAGCTTGTGTGAAACAAAAAACCTAGAAGACCTTCTTTGCTTGATCACACCACATAGACTTTCTATCTCATTTATTTTTGCTCCTTTATTTGAAATTAGGGACTTCACTAAAACCCTATCTCCTCTCACTCAAAAATTCTCAAACTTGGTAGATGGACTTCTAGCACTTATAATTCACCTCTGAGCTAATCTCCACCATCATTTAGACCAAAATTTAAATCTTTCAAAATTTAAACAAATTTCGGCCAAACTCATTATTTCTTCTTCTTCTCTTCTCTCTTTCTGATGAGGGTTAACTTGACAAATGTCCTAGAAGAAGGACTTAGGATCAAGGGAGTAGGGCGTCGGATGAACTCGAAGGTAAAATCAGTCAAATAAGGTGTGTATCAAAAGTAAACATAGGGTGAACTTTTGGCTTAATCTCAATCTGTCCCTCACCGTCCTCTCCTGGCCCCTATATATAGGTGGCCAGGTCTCAAGGATCGGGAGGGATCTGATACAGATTACAATATTGACATACGACATGAACTTGTATTTTGACTAGCGTTACAATTGGGCCTAGCTTAACGGGCCTCAGGGGTACTTAATTGACGGGCTGTATTATCTATACCCTTGTCAGTAGCCCCCGAGATTCTACCAGAATTTGCAGATTTGGGTTGAATCTGAGATCTTCAAATCTTCGACTTGATCAATACTTGACTTCTTCATATCTCCAAATCTTCAACTTGGTCTTTCAACATATCTTTTTATTATAATGTCTCGCAAGGGGTTTTGATGAACAAGCCTGACAACTCTGATGGATCAAGAGGCCAGTTAACTGCCGAAACAGATACTTGTCACCTACTTCAAATTCAATCCCCTTGGACTAGAATTCGGGAAACCGGTCAAACCCATTCTTTTGCCGCATTTCGGACTTACAAAGAATGAATCCCAGTGGTTCTCAGGGTACCCAGTGTGTCCACCAGGATTTTCTTTGCGTCATAGACACGGATAAGTACCAGCAGAGCGTATCCATGTGCGTATACTAGGCCACATAGGACAGATCCTAGGGTCCTACCTTCATGATATATTTCAACCACGACATTCAAGTTTTGTCGTGATGACGCAACTCGAGAATCATATGTCGCAGCCTTGTTTGACTGTTTCAATTCTAAAAATATTTGAGTTATTCAACCTTGATTGATATAAACTCCCTTCCGATGGGAGTAATGATGCTTTCGAAATCTTCTTTCGCCTTCTTTGCTCCATTATTCATGAAAAAACATTGTCGGGTGCACGCCCAGCGCTCCCGATGGGAGTAGCCCCCAAGGCTATAGTCGAAAAAACTTTTTTCAAGTATAGGCTCCAATACATTGTGCCTACTTTTACTCATGAGATCGCAGCTTTATTTGATAATATCGTCGGGTGCGCGCTCAGCGCTCCCGATGGTAGTAGCCCCCGAGGCTATAGTCAAATATTTTCGGGTATAGACTCAAAGAATGAGTTTTTCTTCCTTGATTCCTCTGTATCTTTCACGTCATTTTTTCGTCGACTTTCTTGGTCATCATTAATATGTAGATCTGTCATACCATACTTTTGCTGAATTTTCCCCTATTAGTGTCCACCACTTATCATATTCTGATTTCCCTATTCTCGAATTCTTGTGACATCATTAGAAGAGTCATTCTTTAAATGATTTGACTGGGCGCTGACTGTTGCTCGTGGGCAGCGCGGTAATTTTGCAATTTTCCTGCCCGTTAGTGGGCTGCCGTTTCCGCTCCTTACGCCATGTCTCAGCCCATGTTCCTTCATCAGGAAGCTATATAAGGGGGAAGAGTGGGGATTTTACTGTTTACCAGTTCCTCGCTTCTGCCACCGCCACCATTGCTGCAAACCTTGTGCGCTTTTGAGCTCCTGCACAGCCCCCACGCACGGCTCGTAGATGTGCTTCAAGACCCGCGCGCAAAAGAACAAGATGGGGAAGAGCAATACTACCAATGCATCAACCAACTGGGTGCCCTTTGAGTTCAAACAAACGGATCTCACCAAGGCCCAAGCTGATGGCCTAATCACTGACGGTGACCAGGTTATCTTCCCTAGCACCGAGCGCATCCCCAAGCCCCCGAGCGGCTTCCGGGTGATGTTTCTTTCCTTTATTTTACGTGGTCTCTCTTTCCTGCCCACGAGTTCCTTCGCGGGCTTCTCTTTGTGTACGGTGTGCAGCTTCACCAGCTCACACCAAACTCGATTCTGCACATTGCCTGTTTTGTTACTCTTTGCAAGTCATTCTTGGGGATCGAACCCCATTTTCTTCTCTGGAAATATCTCTTTCGCCTCCGTCCCAGTGTTGCTTTATCAAAAAAGCCTGAACTGGGCGGGGCTGTTGTTTCTGTCCGTGCCGAGTCTCAGTACTTGGAATTTTCTATGGCTGCCTCAGTGCAAGGTTGGAGGAAGAAGTGGTTTTACTTAAAAGACCAAAAAGTCTCTTACTCTGACCAATATGGCATTGCCCCTTTTGATGCCGCTAAAAATCTGAAGAAATTGGCCTCGTGGGATTCGCCTCCAACGGAAGCTAAGATGGAGGATATCAAGCCATTGCTAGCTCGCATCCAGGCTCTGAAGAGTAGTAGCGGAGGTGTGCTGTCAGGGACTCAACTGATGTCATTTTTTCTGCAACGGCGAGTTCAACCTCTTCATCATCGTATTTCTAAACTTTGGTCGTTTTCTGGCTTGGGAGATTCTTCTCGAGTATCTGATGATCTTATGGAGAAGAAGGATCTTGTCAAACGAGTGAGAGCTCTGACTACTCTCACGAAAGAAGATGAAATTCCAACTTTGACTGTTGGTTTCTTCGACTTCGAGCATCACTTGCCTGCGGTATATGCACTGTCTTCATTTATTCATCTTCTTTTACCTTATCACTATTTTTCTTATAACTTTTGACTTGTTTTTCTTCCAGGATCATCAATTCCTTGTTTCCCGCCCTCCTCTTCCGAAGGGAGGACCTATTCAGGATGTTCCTGTCTCTGCTGCGTCTGAAACCCCCGAGGCTGAGGATAGCCAAGATGAAGATGAAGCCAAAGATTCACTGGAAAGAACCAGCTCGACTACGTCGCCTTCGCCTGCACTTTCCGAAGATCTTGGCCTCGACAAGAAGAGGAAACGTGTTGAGGAGCTCGCTTCTTCGAGTGCCTCCGCTCACAAGAATGTGGCCGGGGAGGCCTCTGCTCTAGAGGATGAAGAAGAGCTTTTCGACGCCTTGGACTCGTGAGTTTTTACTGACTCAAAATTTTATCTTTTACTTGCTCCCTTTCTTTTGACTTATCTGAGGTCTCTGCCTTTTGTTTCCTTCACAGTGACAACGAGAACCCAAAGAAAGATGCTGCCACTACTCCTTCTGTTGAGGCTACGGCTGCCGATGAACCTTCTTTGCAAGCTGCTCTAGTGGTGAAGTCTCCAAAAGCTCCTGTTAAGAGGGTCTCCTCTACTCATGGTTCCAAGCATTTGAAGAAGTCGACAGATGCCGGTGCCTCCCTCGACACCCATCGGTCCACGAGCTCTTCTGACGATGTGCGTATTGATCCTGGTATTTTTGCTTTGTTCCTTGCGTGAACTTCCTACTCATGTCTTTTTGTGGACAGATCTTGATGAGGAAGTTTGTCTCTTTGGGCACTAAATGTGTCAAATATTTGAAAGCTACTAGAGCTTCTCAGGGTAACCTTCTTTCCTATGTTTTGCCTATCTCGAGTACCTTTCTCTATTTCTTTATTCGACTTTCTTTTCCCTTCTTGTGCTGCAGATGCTTTGTCGGCGGCTAATGCTCGCATATCGTCTCTGGAAGCTGAACTTGAAGCTTCCAGAAAAGCTTTTGATGCTGCCGCCGCTGCCAAAACCACTGCTGAGAAATCCACTAAGTCAGCTTTTGATGCTGCCGCCGCTGCCAAAACCACTTGCTGATGCTAATCAGGGTCGTATCCAGAGGGAGCAAGCCGTAACTGAACGCCTTAATAAAATTTCGGCTCTTGCTGGAGGTAAATACCATGCTTTTTCCCTTCTTTGTTGGTTTGCCCATTCTCATACTTACTGACGTATGCTTTCTTATTTTTTGCCTTTGTCCCCTTTGTTCTGTAGAACATACTGGGGTGTCTTTGGCGCCCTTGCAGCCAGACGATGATCCTCTACTGGCCGCGGTTAACTTGTTGGAGGCAAACTGGATATCTATCCAGGAGATCTTTGAGCTAGCTAGTGATGTGTTAACGCGGATTTTTGTCGGGTTGTGGCCCAAGCAAAAAGTGGACGTGCCAGCTGCCGATCTGAAGAAGCTTGCAATGGCATTTGACACCCCCGAAGATCCTATCCTTCTGATAAAGGGCCGCTCCATGAAGCGAGGTGCACAGGGGGCCATTGCGCTTACTTATGCGCATGGCGAGGAGGTTAACTGGGAGAAGGTGAGCTCTTCCTGTGGTCGACCTCTTTCGGAGCTACGGGGTTTCTTCGAAAAGGTGAAGAAGTATGCGCTAGGCATCATATCGATTAATTCTCCTTCAGCGGCTTCTTCAACCTCTGCTATGCTGATTTCTTCGACTCCGGTGACAAGTGGATCGATGCCTCCTCGCAACGCTGGTGCTACCTCTTCTGCACCTACTTCTGCCATGGAGCCTGATGCTGAGGTGGCGTAGACTTTAGTATTCCTTCGTAGCCTTCATTTCTTTTGATGTAGTAAACTTTATCTATATTTTGCCCGAGAGTCAATCAGGGGACTTGTACTCATTGTAAATACTTTTCTTTTATGAAATGTCACACTTGGATTGAGTTTCTGAGATGTTGTCTCTTTCTTTCCGTTGGCTTCCAGCCTGTGCATGCTGGTGGATCGTCGGGTCGTGATCGGGCTTCATCTCCTGCCAATATGTTCGACTCTGGAGCTTCTTCGCCTCCTCGTCCTTTTTGTCGATGTACGGAATATTTGTTAAGGATTTCAGACCTTGAAGGCCGTTTATTCTTGATGAAATGCCAGGCGAAGGTTGCTTTGGACAAGGCCAGCAAATCTTGCGGCTTTATGAAACAGATATCCATACTTGAGGATAAGGTGTCGGGTCTGATGGCCAAAATCATGCATCTTGAAGAATGCGTCTCCTTTCTTATTGGTATCGTCGAGTCCGTATGTGAGATGTTGCGATGTAAGGTTCCTTGCAGCCTTTCTCTTTTTCCTTTTATTCCACTATTGTTGGCTAATACCTTTTTGTTATCTTAGGTACTTGCCTGGACTTTGTTGCTGAGACGTGTTAGGTTTCTGAACGAACTGCGGCTCTTGAGAAAGCATCAGAGGGAGTTGATAGTTTGTGGTCTGATCCCCGACGCCGTCGTGCCATTGTGCTTCTTCAAGATCGTGCTCAGCACATTGGAGAAGCAGTTAATGGTTGTCAAAGATCTTTGACGACCATGCATTCTGTCATGCTCCCTCGCAATCCTCTGCCTGGAAGCTTTCCGCAGCTACTCGACGTTTTTAGGTCTAGTCAGCGAATTCATCGGCTGATAGAGCTTAACTTAGTGGCTGGTGCCAAATTTGCTCTTGGGTGGACACGTAAGTGGCATCCAAGGCTCAATTATAGTTCTAGGTCACTGAGTTTTCCTCCAGGGGGAGCTAGGTTGCAAGTCCATATGGATGCTACCCTTCAACTAGCGAGAAGGATCATAGCTAGGTTACTTCGAGAGGATGCCATGTTTTTCCGTGAGCATCATTACTTAAACCCCCTGGGAGTAGATGATTCTGATAACCCAATGTTATGATGCTCATGTTGCGTATATACTTTGTGTATAGAACGCGAGAGTTTCTGTTTTCTAACTTCTTTTGTCAGAATTTTTTTATTCTCAGAGCGTTTTATATTGTGAGTTTTGGTGTGTTTGCCGCAATTTTTGTTTGAAGACACGTAAACTCGAATAGGAGGAACTTTGTCTTTATTTATGCTTGTAATGTAAGATACATGGGGTGTCCCAAGAGATCCGGCAAATGACCTATGTTCTGGATCTAGTGGGCATTGCCCTGGAATAGCTCATGGCTTTTACAGCCTTATTTGCCTACTCTACTTTTTTGACGTATTTTGTCGCCTATGTCACCGAGGTCTTCTCTTCTTCTCCTGTAGGTTTGCCTTGGTCTGAAGGCTGTACCCGCGGTTTTTTCACCTCCGGCTCTACTGGGTTCCATTCAAGTTGCTGTGCGGCTCTTGTAGTCGCGCTTTTTGCCTTGTCTTTGGGTTCCCGTAGTTTGCCATCATGCCAAAGTTTGCGCCATCTTGTGAAATTCCTTGTCGCATAAATCTGAGAGTTCAAAACTTCCTTTTACTATGATGATTCCGTTGGGCCCTGGTATTTTAAGTACCAGGTACGTATAGTGAGGTACTACCACGAATCGTGAAAATGCGGGTCGCCCGAGGATCGCATGATATTGCGATGGCCAGTCCATGACTTTGAAGTCGAGCTTCTCTCTTCTATAGTTTTGTCGATTCCCGAAGCAAACGTTGAGTGCTATTCGACCCAGTGGATAGTTAGCGCATCTTGGGACGATTCTATGGAAGGAACAATCAGTTGGCTTCAGGAACTCTAACGATATGTGCATTGCTCGTAGAGTCTTTGCATATATAAGATTTATTCTTCTTCCTACATCCATGAATACTCTGTCGACATCGTATGTCCCAATTTGGGCTTTGAGTACCAAAGGCGCATTTCCTGGCCGAGGTACTATTATGGGGTGATCATCTCTCTGAATTCTATGGGTTGCTCTGACCAGTGTAGATATTCTGTTGTTGCTGGAGGCGAGGTTATTGCTAGGTTAACTTGGCGAGTTATGCTTTTTTCTTCTTTGTTCGATTTTGGCACTAGCTGTATCATTGCTATGATGTGCCCTTTAGATGGAACATATCCTCCATCATTGTCGTGTCCCTGGTTTGGCTGGTCCTGTCCTTGAGGAACCCCATTGTTTCCTTGTTGACTTGCAGGCGTGTTGTTTGTGTTCCCTTCGTATCCTTGCCTCTTTGCTTTGGCTTGTTTGTTAAGTGCTGCCTCCTAGAGTTTCAAGAATGTCGTGCAGTCTTTCATCGCATGTCTGGATACTCGTTTTCCATCAACGAACGCGGAGTGTATGTGCCATGATCCGTTTAGCATATCCTCTGGTGATGGGTTGTACTCTCTGGTTTTTTTTTGTCTGAAACTTTTTGTAGTCTTCTTTTCCTTAGCTACGATATCCCGAGCTTCTACGGTCGTTCCCTTGGTAGCTATTATCCTTGTACCCTGCGGCTACTTGGCTGTGAGAGCCGTAGTTATCGTAATTGCGGGATCTCCTCCTTTGGCCTCCATATCTGTTTCCTCTATCATCCTCTGGCGATTGTGTCCGTTTGTTGTTGCACACATCTTCTCCATCTGCAAATCTGTTTGCTATATCCATCAAATCTGATACTGTTTTCAGCTTGATTTTGCCCATCTCTTCGACTAGGTCTCCTCGCCTCAACCCGAGTATGAATGCATCTATTGCTCTTTCGTCTGAAACTTCGATTGTTGAATTTTTGATGATGCTCCATCTTTGGATATACACCCTTAATGTCTCATTGCGTTGCTGTCACAGGCTTTGACTTCTTCTATGGATGCTGGACGCTTATATGTCGACTTGAAGTTGCTCGTAAATTGCTTTGTGAGCTCCTCCCAACTTCCAATTGTTTATTTTTCTAATTTGCTCAACCATGACCTTGCCGCGCCGGTGAGGTGTAATTGCAAACTTTGCATGGCTGTTTCATGCTCATGCTTTCTGAGCTCAACTTCATGCACAGAGTTAGTCACACAATAAAATCCAAATAAAACATAGCCAAATCACACCAAACATATACCATGTATATACATGCGTAAAAGCAACATAGTGTTACACACTGCCCCGTGAGTAGCTACACTCACTTATTCCCATTGCGAAAGCAAATACTACATAATACACATATGGTACATATGTTACACACATATCGCCTCCTTATCGATGGTGGTCTTCTACGGCTAGTCGAACTCCCGGTACATCCCCGGTGTCCATCCAGTCGCTCGGGATGTCCTCCTGAGTGAAGCAGGGGTATAGGATGACTTTGCCGACATATAGTCGAGATCGGGTGTAGTGCCTAAGTTGAAGTCAGTCATCCCCAGATAACTGCTCAACGATGGGTATACAACATCGGTGGCACCCCTCTCCATCTTGGGCCTCGAGCATCCACCACGCCCCATATGGCTAGGTAACTCCCCCTCGGCATCCGACTCTATCTCTATGGGCTTTCCCGCCACGTCTTCGGCGCGGTGAACAACCCTAAACTGACTCGTGACCTCCTGCTCTGAATAACATGGAATCCGATCTCCGGCCATCCCCATATACTCACCAAAACGCCAGCCCATGGAGTTTCCCCCAAAACTGTCGTTATGGGGCATTCCCCATGACTCCAAACCTAGCTCATATCCGACTCCAGTCGAGCCGTGTGCAAAATGTGCTAGTGGCATCTTTGGTTCGGCCTCGGGCTCAAACTCCCGCTCCTCGGGATCGACCTCCTCATCTAAAGTGATAAAGACTCCAGCGGAGAAAGCTGGAGTAGGTGCTCGTGGTGGTCCAAAAGTTTCCCCCGTACGCCATGGAGTCGGTGTCGGCTCGGTGATCTCCTCCACTAGACTCTGTATCTCTCCAACTAGAGCTCCGTGGACATGATAGAACACACTAAGCAGATGCTTACACCTGTCCATGTGCTCTGCTGCGGCATGTGGGTGTCTCTTCGCAAACTTGTAACTACCCCGAAGAGGATCTTCTCCCTCCTCATCGTCTGGGATGTGCGCGAACTTAGTACCCAATAACTTCTCCGTTTTGTGTTCATGGATATCAGTTATGGCCTTCATGACTGCTATCTTATATGCTACACTAACAGTGCGTGCTTCTCGAGCTGGCATGATCACGCTCATGCCCAATTTGGCAGGAACCCTATATTTCTGAAAGACTCTACCCTCATAATAAGCATACTTCTTGACAGGGATATGGGTTTCACACCCGCACTCCTGCAAGATACCTCGTAGCAGATCGGATAGGTTCCCATCATACTCATCCAACGTCACATCTCAAACTTGCACAGTCCTCGACGGATTTGTGCGTGCCATCCTGGTAGTATATAAAAGATATTAAAAATTAGTACATGATGCATCATAATAGTAACAATAAAGAATTGTAACACTAAAAAGTATGACTTTGTTATTCTCAAGTGAATAACGTCATGAACATTTAGAGAACTCTTTACTATTCCTATTTGACTCCTACAGGTCAAAGCTTTTGCTCTGATACCAACTGTGGTGACCCAGCATACCACTGTATGTTGTAGTATGCAAGTCGTTGACATAACACTCGTGAAGTACCATTTTGCAAATATTATATCCCTTAGAGTGGTACAACAGAAACATAGCGGTCTTTATTCAAGCACTTAATATTGCAAGCCATAATCTTACAAAGGACTCCAGTTCATCTTCGGTCCAAAGAGGAACACTAGTAGGTTCTACTTTGATACTACAAACCTTAACTAGGACTGATAGAAGTAGACTAAACATGATAACTGACTTAAGTCACTTTATTCTATAAGGTTCGATGCGACTCAAGTTACTATTCTAAACTACTAATTGTCGGCCTCCTCCTTGGTTCCTTCGTTGTTCCCATAGGCGATGGTGTAATCCACGCCTTCGACTCCATCGGAAAGGTTCGGCTCTTCGTAGTAGACTTCCTCGTAGTCCTCTGATGCTCCTTCATTTTCCTCATTCTGGCCCTCTAAGTCTAAGCAAGGGTTAAGAGGGAATAGGGTGAGTAACGAGCATTACCCAACAAGTTCATTTAATAGTATAGAGGTGTTTGATGCACTAGCTACGACCGTAGACTCGAAAGTCTTAGGTCAAATGCAGTTTTTATAATCATTTCTTCAAAGATTGCTTTTATTCAAAAGAACTATGTCCGTCAGTCTTCACAGGTTGATTAGAGCTTCGATGGGCTCCTTTCCCGCCGCGTTCGTAGCTCCTTGTCGGAACAGGGAGTATCTTGATACTTTTTGTACACTCTGCAAAGCTGGTCACTTGTACCCATGAGAGATCAACACTTTGCTGCACAACTGGGCATACTTTCCCGTCCATACTTCTTTTGTATGGGGCCCAGTTGATGACCCAAGCCAATCACCGTTCTTCTCCGCGACCCCGCAGACCCACCCATTTGTAAGTCCATCCTTCCCTATACCTCATATGTAGACTGATTGGCGCATTGGTCCTTTCGGACACTTATGCCTGCCCCTATACAATATGGGTAGACTAATCCGGATGACCCTTACAATCCATCATAGATCAATTAGCAAGTCTGTCCCCCCTATACTATAGGTAGACTGGCAGGAAACGCATTTCCCCCCTTTATAGTATAGTAGCCTAGGCAAGACGACCCTCACTACTGATCTGTTGGCATGCGAGAAGGAAAAGATACAGCTGACTTCTCCATCCCATTCCAGATCTCATGGCTGACCATAATTTACGGCGCTAGAATCACTGGCGACATTGGTTGTTAAGTCCTAGGGTTCACTTTCCCATGCAAATGGAACCTCCACCACAACAATCATACCATGGTTCCATTTGCCAGCCATCCTAGGTTACCACCACTCGGGTCGATAACCAGCTAGTCATATTAATCATGAAAAGAGAACCTTTTGCGTTTAGATGCAGTAATAATACCATAGGTATACTTGCAAGTAATTTGCTAAAATTAAACAAGAGATATGAGCAAGAGTGAACTTGCCTACAAACTGCAAGGTAGTGTAGTTGGATTTGTTGAAGTGACTCGGGACCTCGGGTTCTGGAAAACAACATCATTGTCTGGTAAGGGCAATGGTTAAAGATTCAAAAATGCATGCTTTATGATGTGTGTGTTCAATTTTTATCCCCCTGAAGTGATTTATTTATTTGCTGACTTTATATATTCTTTTTATGATTTTAAAGAATATATGTTAATGGTATTTTCATTCAAGAATATTCATCCAATATTCTTGAATGGAATTATTTTAAAGAGTTAAGAATTTACCAGATTTTTCTTAGATATCTCATAAGTTTTAATATTTTCAAAAAATCATTTAACTCCTTTTTCTTTTTGCATAAATAACTCATATGATTATTTTAAACTTCAAATAATCTTTTTAAAAGTCCTAGGAAGATTAAAATAACTACTTTTTATTTTTCATTATTTTTAGATATTTTTCTGGGTTTGTTTTAACCAGATTAGGGTTTTTCTAGACTTTAGCTATTAAAAATAAATAGAAAAGGCTAACAGCCTGGGCCCACTAGTCAGGTCAACCCTAACAGGCTAGACCGGACCAGCCCGGCCCAGTCGGCCGCCTCCCTAACTCTCTTTCTCACTCGCCCTAACCCTAATCCTCTCCTCTCTAGCGACTGCGAATCGCCGGCGACTTCATCGCTCGATTCCGGCGAGCTCCGGCGAGCTCTGCTGTCGCCATGTGGGGCATTTGCTCTGCCTCGTTAAGCTCTTACATTTGACCATGGCGATTCGTCGGGTTCGCCGCCGTTCGTCGCCATCGCCTCTGAGCGTCGCCGAGTTGATCTCGCCCCTGTGGCTCGATCTGCTTCGGCTCGATCTCGCTGGGGCTTCTGCCCCCCTTCTTGGCACCTGCGGTGGTGTCTTCGCCACCTCGCCGGTGGCGTCTGCAACCCCGGCGTCTTCTCCAGATGCGGTGCGGTGCTTGGCCGCTTGGCCGTGAGCACTGTGCTGCTCCGCCGTCACCATAGCCCACTGGATGGTGGCATCACCGCCACAACCGTGGCTGCACTGACGGTGTCGCCGCCATGATCATCTCCTGGCTCCTTTGCGAGCTCACCTGTGAGTCCTCCTCCTACTCCCTCTGTCTATGCATTCATGCCTTGGTTGCCTGGCCAGTGAGCCAGGCATGCTTGCTGTGCCGTGCTTGATCTTGTGTCTAGACCCTGAATTTCCTATGTTGGCCTCTGTATGCTGCTACTGTTAATCTTCAGAACATGTTTTAGTTAAGAATTGCTTAACTAAATTAGTTATCTTGTCCCTCTTTGATGATTACCTTGTTCATCTACTGTATGCCTACTGCTACTGTTAGTTTTAGTGAAATATTCAGTTAAGAACCTCTTAACTGAATATCCAAGGTTCAGTTAGCTTGCTATCCAATATATATGTGATGTTAGCTTGATAATCTATTGGTATGCTTGCTATTTAGTGTTCATATGATGCTTTCTGAATTGCAGTGTTAACTGCTGTCAGTTAAATCATGTTGTGGTTGTTCTTGCTGGAGTATTTGTGATGGTGTGCAGTCAGTGCTTGTTCACTGCTGCCAGTTCATGCTTATGCTGATGATTGTTTTCATGATGGCATGGTATGCTGAGCTTAAGCTTGCTAGGACTTGTCCAATGATAACCTTCTGTTGAATTATATGAACTGAAATATGTTTTAGTGATGATTTGTCTGCATCAAGCAATCCATGCTTGAGTACCTTGCTGCTAGTGGCTTTGCTTTGCTTCCTATAGCATGCTATATAAATAACAGCAAGTAACTGCTATTTATTAAGTTTAGTTGTGATACCTCCCTTTCTTGATAAGTAGCTTGATGGCTGCTGTTTCTGTGATGCTGGCGCATGCTTTGGTGGCTTCTCATCAGTGGTTAAATTATCATGTTGGCTAAACTATATTATTGATAAGAACAGATCTATATGATGATTTTAGTCTTAGCCAATGATGCATGGTCTGAGGCTCTAATATTGATGGTGCATAAATATTTGTGTTTCATTTTAACTGACTCTTCCTATGATGACTATACAGAGCATCTCTCTATAAGTCTGAGGAGACAAACCCCAAAACCTCCTAAGTGTTGCACTTGGTAGAAGGGTTTGGTGGTGTGTGGTTTCTTTCTTGCTGTTGATCTTGTTTATGCAAGAATCTTGATTCTTGCCATGATTTGGTTCATGGTATGCAATTTATAAGTATACCTTGATCCTTTGCTGGCTTCTATGTGTAGCTGGTTGTGATGTTGGTGATGCTCTTGCTTGAGCTTGATCAAGTGCCCCTGGTACTTGCTCTGCTCCTCCCCAGGTGGCTTGCCCTGCACCTCCTTGTGCTTGGCTCCACTCCTTGCCTGCCCTGCACCTCCTTGGTGCTTGGCCTGCTTCTTGCTGCTCCTTGATCTTGATTATGTAACCATGTTTACTAGCTTTGGCTGCTGGTTTGGTTTGGTGGTGTTAATTCCCCCTGATGCTCAACTCATGAGCAGGGTGAATTGTATGTGCTGCTAGCTGTGATTGCTCACAGTGATGTGTGTGATCTGTGCTGGTGATGTTGCTGTACTGGTGGTGGTGTTGTGCTGGTGGTGGTGCTGTGCTGGTGGGGATGCTGGTCGACTAGGGCTTCTTGGTTGACCAAAATTACACACAGTGACCCTTTTATAACATGTTCTATTTGCTGGTGTCTTGACACCTCCCTGCATGCACTTGGTGATTGAGCAACTTGTTAGCTGGCTGGCTTGGCCGGCCAGATTGGTCCCTGGCTGATATTTTGATGGTGACTCAAGTTGATAAGCTTGACTCTTTGATGATTATCAACAGTACTTACTTTAAATTTTACTGCCACTTGTATTACTGCCTTGGTGGCATTTCTCTTTGTATTTTCTTTTGTTTGCACGTAATCAAGAATAATAGAGAAGAAAGGAAAGAAAGAAAGAAATCTTGTAGTTTAGGATATCTAGATTCATTCATGTATTTTATTTTTATTTCTTTTTATTTTTGGGCTCATGGTTGTCACATTCTATTTATGCTATTACACTTGTAATATTCTTTCATTCTCTAGATTTTGTAAAGACAATGTATATTGTGTTGCTAATTAATAAAGTCCAAGGTTTTACTTATTCTAAATGTTTATCCTTTCTAAATGTGTCTTTTGAATTCAAATTCAATTTCATAATTCAAATTTAAGTCTTGAATTCATATTATATTCTTAATTTTAAATATTCAATTTCATTTCTTCCCCACAACAATTGATCAAAAGAGGTCATGTTGAATTCTTTCGCACCTCGAGAGTTCACCATACCCCCTCGAAGAGAGACTCGATCCCCCTTAGGTTTTAGTGATAGAAGCGCGAAAAAAATCCCGTAATTTCAGATGCTATGCACAAAAGCCCTCTATTCTACCCCGGAGTTGTCCTACGTGTTGGGATATCACAAAGCGACAATGTTGTAATAAATGTTTAGGATCATACCGACTTGTGGAATGATTGTACCTTTTTTTGTGTTAGAAACTTGATTGCTTAATGAGTGGAATGAATGTTAGATGATGGTTGTAAGATGAATTGCCTTGATCTGCTGTGTTTGGGTAGGAATTTTTCCTTAGATCCCTTCTATCTATTCTCATCTTTGTTCAAACCCAAACAAGAGTTTTCTTGACAAGCCTCCATGAAGACAACAACTTTATTAGCTCCAACTAAGATGCTTAGTATCAAGAAGAATATGCATAGAACAAGAGATGGCAAACTGAAGGATCTACAAGTTAAGAGATTTTGTCATATGAGAGTTTACGCAAACCACTAGCTAAGGACCGGTAGTTTTGTTTTCTAAAAATCTTAACAAGAATTGAAACATGGATTCAATATCCCTAGAATCTTTTGTCAAAACTAGTGAGAATGCGAGATGCACCAAACCAAATACTGGGTAATGATTGGGTGCAGCATGGATGGGGCCCCCATGACGATCACTCATATTGTCCACTCTTGTTATGAGGAATGGTAACTCTTGAGTGATATACCTACAAGAGAGACGACGTTGTTAAGCCTAAACCTTAGGAGGATAGGATATTATACCTTTATAATAGGCAAGTGTTGCCAAACGTAGGATTCGGTAAGGATGAACCACAAGCTTACCGTTGAAGATGACTTGTAATGGAAGATGACCCTAAGAGTTTAGATACATCCAATAGTGGTGTACAAGAAGTTTCAATCCTAAAGATGGAAAGTCTATGAAGATCAAATGAGGGTATGAAATGAAGCTATGAGAACATCTTAACTTGGTCTTCTAATTGACCCAAAGAGTGACCCTTCAGTGTCCAAAGTAGTTCAACAAATGTCATTGTTGGATTGAAGCACTACAATGGAGGAAAGTTATACTCAAGCCATCTTGAGGAAGATTGGATGCTATGGTATGAGAATAGACACCCACCTATTGGAAATGAACATAGAAGCTACATATGGTACAAAAGATGACCCAATGTCAAGTCATATCCCAGTTTAGCTTACTATGAACCCAATACCTAGACTACCCACAAAAGTTCCTTTTAAGGGTGGTAGCCCACCTAGAATCCCAAACCCATCTTTCTTTCTAGCCTCTCCAAATCTCGGGGACGAGATTCCTTTTAAGGGTAGTAGTCTGTCACATCCCAAAATTAATGTGAAATAAATAAAATAGGAACCATGTATGTTTGTATTGATTGAAATTTCACAGGGAATTAAAACTTTTTGGATTTATTTAAAAGCCTTATTAGAAAAACCATTTCAAAATTTCTAGAACTCATTTGAGAAAATAAGATTTCAAAATAATATTTTGTATCCTATGCAAGAATATTTGTAAAGGAAATATTTACAAAGTGTTCTAAATTAAATAAAGTTTGCATTTCCTAGAATGGGGATGAAAATATTTCCAAGGATTAATTTAAAGATATTATTAGGTTTAAGTTTTCCTTTTCAAACCCTAATCCTATGTTGCATTATGCAATAAAGCCCTTTAAGCAAATTATAAAGTTTTTCTTAAAAATCTTACTTTGTTTTGGAAACTTGTATTCTTACTATTCTGGAATGTTGTCTTGAATTTTAGGAAATTTTACAAATCAGTTTGAATTATTTTGGATCCAAAATGCAAAAGTTACGAAGGAAATAGAAAAAGAAAAAGAAGAAAAGAAGAAAAAAATAGAAAAGGGCCTCGGGGCAACGATTCAGCCCAGCTCCAGTTTAGGCCCACGGCCCACCCGGGCATCCTGAACCGGTACACCCGTTTTCTCCTCTCTCTCACTGGCAGAATAGCCCCACATGTCAGGACACCTCACCTTCGTCTTCCTCCGTCCGAAATCAACACGAGGACACCCCATGCCGCGCAAACTCCTCTTAACAAAATCTCAGCAATTTTGGCCTTAATAACCTGCCCTGGTTGTGCCTATATAACCCCCTCTCCCTCCTCTATCCTACGCTCAACTTTTCCCTCTCTCCCAGCCGCCAGGCCGTAGCCATGATCTTGTTTCTTCTTGCGCTCTAGATCAACACCACCGTCCACGACCAGATCTCGGTGTCCACAGGACGTATTCCGGCGATCAATCACCGCACAACTAGAGCGCCTCAAGATCGTCCGCTTCGCCACCACGATCGCCTCGACACTCCACATCATCTGGTAAGATCGCCATCCCTAGGATCTTCCTGCAGCTGGTGTGCCCGCCCGCGTCCATAATCACATCGCCCCAGCACCTAAACTCCAGCCGCCTCTCTTCGTTGTTACAAGAAACGAAGATTCGTTTGCTGCACACCATCGTCTCTGCCGCTTCCTCCTGAACATCGTCGTCATCTTCATGGGCCTCGAAGACCACCGTAGCTACCTCGCCGTTGAGCTCCAGAGCCGCCCGACCTCACCGTCGATGTCCTTTCCCGGTGAGCCCTCTCCTCTCTTCCTTCGGCCGTCAGATCTAGATCTAGCGGTGCAGATTAGACCACTAATCGAACCGGTATAGCCAGATCTGGGCCGTGCAAATCACATAAGATCCGACGCCTCACAGCCACGATCCGATCGAACCGGTATTGACCAGTTAAAACATGCCACGTGTCGAGCCCTGGTCAAACCAAAGTCTAATTAGATTCAAATCAATTCCAAATATCTACAAATTTATAAATTTCATATCTTTCAAACCATAGGTCCAAAAGTTGCAAATAATATGTCTCTGGAATCCTACAAATGTGTAGAGTCCAATGGAACCAAAATATCTGTGAATTGAGATAGCTGAAAACATTCAAATTCAAACATGTGAGTTTGAGTATTTTTGGTATAGTTCAAATTCTACAAAACCTTTTCAGTTGATTCTTTTTGCATATGGATCTTATTGTTGTCCTCTGTCTAGTAGAACCACTGCACAAATTATTTGAACCAATTTTCTCAAGTATTCAAATTCAAATGAGGATTTGAGTATTTTCCATCTAGATTTAATTCTACAAATATCTTGGGCATAATTCCTTTTGCAAAGTTGTTTACCTTGATACTAAAAACCCACTAGAAGACTTCACACACTTTTCACACTTATTCAAGAGTCAACTCCACCTTTTGCAAGAAATAGTTGTGTTATTTGAGCACGTTGCAAATATCAATCCAAATTCCTAATTGTGCACTTTTTGTTATTTGATTTTTGACCCACTTTACAAATGGTGTGAAATATCCTAAGTCCTAATGAACTTTCCACTCCACCATGACTTAGTGAAAAATCTACTCTCTGTTCTTACCCAAGTGCAAAACTATCAACTCCATCTTACCCAAAATTCTTCTAAGTATTTTGACTACCCCATCCAACAATATCGCATAGACACTTCCCATATCAAGACCATGGAAAATAAGTTGAAAAGAAGACAAGGAGTTGAAGGTAAAACAAGAAGTTGAAGAGAAGACAAGGAGATGAAGGAAAAAAGAAGAAGTTGAAGAGAAGACAAGAGATGAAGGAAAAACAAGAAGATCAAGAGAAGAGAGCCCAAGTCCAGAATATGAAAGTGACAAAACTCACCACTTAGAATTATCCATTCAACTCCTCAACCCAAGCCTAAATTTTTCCTTGAAGCTATTTTGCTAAGTGTTTGACTCTTCTTAAAAATTTAGAAAACCCCCATCAATCTTTAGAAGTCTTTGACTTAGCCATTCTCTCCATCCATATCAAGTCAACTTCTTGCCACAATCTTTTGTCCAATTATCACTAAGATAAATCAAGACTAAGCTAAAACAAATAAACACTTGTGTATGTCTTGTTTGATTATGTTGCCTTGAATGGTGTGTTTATGTCGTGATATTTCCTATCTTATAGTTGTACGGAGAGCTACGTGTGTTGATTAAGAAAAGTACAATCTTCAGAAGTTACTAAGGCAAGTGTCATCATCTTTTTGTCCTACTAAAGTTTTTTTCACTTGTAGCTTTTCTTGTAGAAGATGCATGAGTAGGTTGTTTTAGAGTTTTGTCTTAAAGAGCTTTGCTAGGTTTTGCTTGAGTCTCTTTGGTTAGCCTTTGCATCTCCTTAATAGAATTGCTGCCTACTATAGGTTACCTTGTCATACACTTATGTGTTTGGGAAGGGAACTTCACATGTTTTGGCTAAGTGTTGAAAAACCTTGTTTTGCAAAAACCAAGAAAAATAACTAAGTTAATGAATCACCTGGGTGGAAGTGGTAAGATGGATTTATGTTGAGTGGTTACACCGGAGCCATGTCTATGGCGGTCGTGTGTATCACAATTGTGGAGGGCCACCCAGGAACAAAGAGATTGGAGACGTTCAAGTCGTGAAGCTTCCAGTGCAACCACGAGTCAAATGGGCTCTGTCTTGACTAACTAAGTTGTGAGAACTCAGCCAGACGGACAGAGGGTGGTAGATGATGATAGGATGGAGCGCGTCCGGGTTGGTCTGAGGGATTGCTTCTGAAAGGTCTCGTCTTAGTCTTCACTTGGCCATTTGAGCAAAATGAGCATCATGGAAAAAGAGGTTAACTGAGTCTTGTGGGAAAAGCGCACGACCTCTGCAGAGGGTAAAAACTAAGTACTTAGCCGTGTCCCCAGTTACGGACAATTTTGAGCGACATGATTTTGAAGCTGTTCAAGGATCTCCTCATGCCAACTTCTTAAAATTAAAACTTGTGGGTTGAACTGGGAATGTGGCAGTTGGAGCAAGTGTCTATCGGCTAGCAGGTCCCGTGCCATTTCTATGTGCCTGTGTCTGTAGGGATATGTCACCCAAACCAAGTTGTCCATATGTAGTAACTAAGGTTTTGACATTTGACGTAAGTGTCTATCGACCAGTATGTCCCGTACGATAACTACGCCCTGTGGCTACAGGGGTAAGTCACCCAAGTCAAGTTGTCCAGCAGAAGTTTTGTTTTGAGAAAATTGATAGGATAAAATTGCTTTACGCAAAATAAGCATGAAGTTCCACCTAGCCAAATATTCATTTAAGTGTTAGGCTCCATTTGTGTCCACCAAACAATGACATCTTGCCAATACAATTCAAGTGTATTGACCCTTTGTGGATGCAATGTTTCAAGTTGCAGGTTTTGACGATAAGAAAGGTACGACAGGGTTACGAGTCTATCTACAGAATGTTCGCCTATGGCACATGAAGAAGAAGGACTCCATGCTATTTATGATTTCGTTGTAAACTCTGATAGATTTATGCTATGAGTATTGTAAAGTTTCTTTATGTAATTGCTGGATCATGCGATGTAATAAAATGACCCTTGTTTCTTGATATTACATCTTAAAATGTGTGTGCTAGCGTTTGATCCAGGGACTAGGACTAAAAAGCACAGGGATCGTCATCTTTAAAAGGTGAGGTCACTACAGTGGCCCCCTGGCCCACACTCTGACGCCGCCCTTCCGCCTATATATTCCCCTTGACGGGAAAACCAAAAGGGACCGAACAATTTTCTTCGAAACATACTACCGCCATCGCTTATGCGAGATCGGGAGGGTCCAGAAGCTCTTCCCGGCACCCCGTCGAAGAGGAGAATCACCGTCGGAGGCCTTCTTCATCGCCATGCCTACCTCCGGAGTGATGCGTGAGTAGTCTACCTTGGACTACGGGTCCATATCAGTAGCTAGATGGTTGTCATCTCCTCCATGTGCTTCATGTTTAGATCTTGTGAGCTGCCTATCATGATCAAGATCATCGTTGTGTAATTCTACATGTTGTGTTTGTTGGGATCCAATGAATATTGATACTATATCAAGTTGATTTGCTGAATTATTATCTTTATGTTATTCTATGTTGTTTATGATCTTGCATGCTCTCCGTTGCTAGTAGATATCTTGGCCGAGTAGATGCTAGTGACTCCAAGAGGGAGTATTTATGTTCGATAGTGGGTTCATGCCTCTAGTAATCTGGGGGAGTGACAAAAACCTCTAAGGTTATAGATGTGCTGTTGCCACTAGGGAGAAAACAACAATCTTGTATTCAAGGACATTTGCATTGTTTACATTATGCACTTTGCTTAAGGCGATAATCTGTTGCTTGCAACTTAATACCCAATGGTTGCTCAAACGACATCCGAAGGGTGGATTATTAGTCATAGATGAAGTTGGATAACGGTCTATGTATTATGTTGTAATGCCCATAGTGAATATCATAGTGATCCTCATGATATATGTATGCTAGCTTTATTCTATCAATTGCCCAACTGTAATTTGTTTACCCAGCATGTTATTTACTTTATGGAGAGACACCACTAGTGAACTGTGGACCCCGGTCCATTCCTTTACATTGCTATTACCATTTACCTTTTACTCGTTTTATTTACATTCTTGCAAACTATTATATTTTACCACTCGATACGCTTAATCCTTTGTTCACAGCAAACCGGTGAGATTGACAACCTCACTGTAAGTTGGGACAAAGTACTTGGTTGTGTTGTGTGCAGGTTCCACGTTGCTACTGGTGCAAAGCTACACCCTGGACAAGTTATCTGGCACCATTGTCCGGAGCTGTCGCAAAGCTAGCGGGCATCAACCTTCAGAAGTTTGGTTCTTTCTCCTACTGGTTCGATAAACCTTGATTTCACAACTGAGGGAAGACTTGTTATTGTGCCCATCATAACCTTCTCTTGGGGTTTCCAACTGGGCGGTCATATATAAAATTCCCACATCAACTACGCGCGAGCAAAACATCAATATCGCACCATCAACAAGTTTTCTGGCGCCGTTGCCGGGGCGAAAGAAGATTTCTACAAGGGGAGTCTCTCGCTTCCAATCTTTTACTTTGTTATTGTTTTGCTTTATTTTATTTTTGCTTGCATCTTTTTATCAAAAATACAAAAAATTAGTTCCTTTGATAGTTGGTATTCCGTTACTTTTACTTTTAGTTCATTATGTTGTTCCCTAAGTATGCTCTGGAGGACCTTACAGTAGGTAGTGGTTCTATAATTGGGAAAAGTAACGTCGAGGAGTTCTTTAATCATGTTAGTATGCATAAAGATGTTGAGGATAGATCTTTAGCTGAGCTTGCTCCTAGTTATGAAGTTGCTGTGGCTTATTTAGTTCACATGTTGGAGGCTAGGTTTGTTAACCTTAATCCTTTTATGCAGCAAATGTTTCTTAAGCTTCATGATATCAAAGACTCCAAAAAGGAAGATTTTATTTTGGAGACTTTGTGTAGAGAATTTAGAGATGTTGCTATAGAAGCTAGGAAAGTTTTTGAGCGTTTTAATATTCTTGGCTCACATGTAGAGGTTGTTGGTACAAACAAGGAAGAAATCAAAGTACCAATACCTTGCAAACTCGTAGGATTGCATGAAGCTTTGGAAAAGATTTTTGATTGGATTGTTCCTAAAAACCCTTTTGATGAAAATAGCGAACCCAAGAGTGTTCATAAGGGATCTTAAAACTCATTTGGATACAATAAAATTCATTGTTGAAAAGACTTCCGCAATTGATCTTAATGCCTCATTTGAAAATACTTGATTTCCACTTTCTGCGCCTAGCTCAAAGGCGTTAAAGAAAAGCACTCTTGGGAGATAACCCAATGTTTTCTTTTCAGTACTTTTTCTTTTATTTGAGTGTTGGAATTTATTACTACTGTAATGACCTCTCCTTATCATTTTTATTTTGTTTTTGAGCCAAGAAGAACCTCTAATTTGAGGGAGGTAAGATTTGGGGAAGTTGCTGTCCTGAAACAGATTTTCGCGCTGCACCGTAAAAATTCGTGAAAATTCTCAGAATATCTTTTTAATCTGCGATTTCTTGTGCACATGTCCCAGGTGATTTCCAAACTTTTATTAGTTTTGCACTTTTCGATTTGAGCAACAGAATGTCCTTGAAAAAATCGATCTTTGTTAGCTATTCTGTTTTGACAGATTTCTGCCACTATTTGTGTTTGCCTCTCGATCGCTTTCTTTTTGAGTTCTTTTGATCACAGAACTTTTGAGGAAGTTGCTACAGTAGCTTATGCTTTAATGGATGGTATATTTGAGTTTGAAACTGAACCAAAAGAGTAGATTTATTATCATGCTTATACTAATGTTGCTAATAGAATTGTGTGAAGTTTTGTATGAAGGAAGTTTTCAAGTGTAGGGAAAGGAGAGTGATGAGATGAGATGAAGTATGGACAAAAGCTCAAGATTGGGGATGTCCATGTCACCCCAAGAAATATCCAAGAGGTACAAGCGTCAAAGCTTGGGGATGCCCCGAGGAACCCCTTTTTCATCGGCAAAAATCAGGTCACCTTTCAAGACACTATATTTTTATTGCTTCATGTTCTATGTGTTTTTATTGGAGCATCTTTACTTGCGATTTCAGTTGTCTTTTGTTTTGTTTGCTGCAATAAATGGTTGGACCCCAATAAATTTCTTTTGGAGATGACACACTCCGTTTTTCATTGCCAAGAACACTCTAGTTTTCACTCTTATCGTTCAACGAGTGTTCTCTTTTTCTAGTGCTGCGTTTAGCTTTCATTTTTTTCCTTGATTTTTGTTCAGATCTTTTTTTATCTTTGCATCAAGGTGTATTTATACCACTGGTCTATGTTGGTTTTCATCTTAAAGAGTTTTTTCAAAAAGGTTTGAATGGTGTTGGAAAAGAGAAAAAAGTTTCATAACTATAGTGGTACAAAAAGGAGCTTGTTTAGACTGCGGCTTAGACTTTTGCATGTCATGCTTGATGTCGTTTTGATAGTATGCTTAGTAGTTTTTGCTGTAGCATGACTTGTCTCAAATGACTGAAATTGCTTAATGAGCCTTTGAAAAAAATTATGCGTTGTTTTTATTATATGGGAGCATGTTATTGTGGTTTTCTCCTTTGATGCTTTATTTGGGTTGACTTGGCGCATGCTTACAATATGTTTGACTTTAACAAGTCGCCATATAGCCTCTATGATCATTTGGTTTTGATTTGTGATATCACTTTATGCTTCAGTTAATGATGTTTTGTCGCTATGCATGATTATGGCCGTTCTTGCTCTCTTAGTTGGTCGCTCCTAGTCTTTTGCTAGCGTTCATTTTTTACTGAGAGGGAATACTTCTCGTGCATCCAACTCCCAAAAACCAAGTTTTCCAATGAGTCCACTATAAATTCCTATGCATAGCATTTGCAAGCCATTCTAAGTAAATTTTCATGTGCTACCTTTCAAAAAACCTTCAAAATACTTCTCATTTTGTGACACTGTTTTCAGCTCATGGGGACATAGTGGTCGGATTTGCTATCTTCCATATTGTTTTATTCCAAAAAAAAGGAAAAAAGAAAAGAAAGAAGGCACTACTCCATGGTATGTGAAAGTTGGTGGGCACCCGATGGAATCGGTTAGCCATGGTTTGTGAAAGGAAAAGTGGGGAGGAGTGCCAAGCTTTATAAAAGAGCACCAAAGTTCCAATCTCTCTCTCACTTGCTTTGTATGGAAGATAGTAAGAATCCCATTGCCAGTCGTTGACAAGAACAACCACCTCTCAAAACAAATTTTTATCTCTCCGTTTTACAAATGAAAAGCTCTAGCACATGTTTAATCACTGCTTCCTTGCGAAGGGCCTTTCTTTTACTTTTATGTTGAGTCTCCACCTTCTACCTTTATGCACCGTCTAAGAGAGCATAGTTGTCATTCTGAGTTTAATGTGCATAGTCCCAAAATTTATCATTGATTGATTCATGATTATGGTTTTGCTTGTTCTTAAATTATTTGTATCTAGTCAACCTCATAAACTTGATGGTGTCCTATGCATTTATGTTTTGCTACTCCATGAAGGACAAGCTGAAAACCACTTTGCTATGTTTTTCTATATGGTTGAAACACACACTTGACTTTCAATGCTTCATTACTCATGATCTTTTGTTTGTGTTACTTTTCATGTTATAACATGGTTGCTAAGTTTTATTGTCAAGATTATGTCTCTTATGCCCATGTTTTAAGTACTTTGATCTCCACACTCAATGCTTTACATCATTGATCAAGATTGTGATGCTGTATGTCACCTCAAAAATTATTGTTTTGTTATCACTTACCTAATCGAGGACGAGCAGGAGTTAAGCTTGGGGATGCTTGATACGTCTCAAACGTATCTATAATTTTTGATGCTCCATGCTTGTTTATACAACATTTGCTTTGTGTTTTGTTACACTTCATGGCGTTTTTATGCATTTTCTAGAACTAACCTACTAACGAGATGCCACAGTGCCAGTTCCCTGTTTTTGCTGTTTTTGTGTTTCAGAAAAGCTACCCAGAAAATATTCTCCGAATTGGACGAAACAAAAGCCAAAATTCCTATTTTTCTCGAAGCGTCATGGAGTCCAAGTAGAGACGGAGGGGTGCCAGGAGGCGGCCGCACCATGCCACGGCACGGGCCACCCCCTG
Organism: Dactylis glomerata; assembly: GCA_007115705.1. Taxonomy (NCBI): domain Eukaryota; kingdom Viridiplantae; phylum Streptophyta; class Magnoliopsida; order Poales; family Poaceae; genus Dactylis; species Dactylis glomerata. Next base: position 5,271,474 of record QXEO01000270.1, read on the forward strand.
GCCGCACCGGGCACTGGTGTGGGCCCCTAGCCCACACTCTGACGCCGCCCTTCCGCCTATATATTCCCCTCGACGGGAAAACCTAAAGGGACTGATCAATTTTCCTCAAAACATACTACAAGCCGCCGCCGTCACCGACGCAAGATCGGGAGGGTCTAGAAGCTCTTCCTGACACCCTGCCGGAGAGGGAAATCATCGCCGAGGCCTTCTTCATCGCCATGCCTGCCTCCGGAGTGATGCGTGAGTAGTCTACCTTAGACTATGGGTCCATAGCAATAGCTAGATGGTTGTCATCTCCTCCATGTGCTTCATGTTTAGATCTTGTGAGCTACCTATCATGATCAAGATCATCGTTGTGTAATTCTACATGTTGTGTTTGTTGGGATCCGATGAATATTGATACTATGTCAAGTTGATTTGCTGAATTATTATCTTTATGTTATCTCTATGTTGTTTATGATCTTGCATGCTCTCCGTTGCTAGTAGATATCTTGGCTGAGTAGCTGCTAGTGACTCCAAGAGGGAGTATTTATGATCGATAGTGGGTTCATGCCCCTAGTAATCTGGGGGAGTGACAGAAACCTCTAAGGTTGTAGATGTGCTGTTGCCACTAGGGAGAAAACAACAATCTTGTGTTCAAGGACATTTTCATTGTTTACATTACGCACTTTGCTTAAGGCGATAATCTGTTGCTTGCAACTTAATACCCAATGGTTGCTCAAACGACATCCGGAGGGTGGATTATTAGTCATAGATGAAGTTGGATTACTGTCTATGTATTATGTTGTAATGCCCATAGTGATCCTCATGATATATGTATGCTAGCTTTATTCCATCAATTGCCCAACTGTAATTTGTTTACCCAGCATGTTATTTACTTTATGGAGAGACACCACTAGTGAACTGTGGACCCCGGTCCATTCCTTTACATTGCTATAACTGTTTACCTTTTGCTCATTTTATTTACATTCTTGCAAACTATTATCTTTTACCACTCGATTTGCTTAATCCTTTGTTCATAGCAAACCGGTGAGATTGACAACCTCACTGTAAGTTGGGACAAATTACTTGGTTGTGTTGTGTGTAGGTTCCACGTTGCTGCTGGTGCAAAGCTACACCTTGGACAAGTTATCTGGCGCCATTGTCCGGAGCTGTCGCAAAGCTAGCGGGCATCAACCTTCAGAAGTTTGGTTCTTTCTCCTACTGGTTCGATAAACCTTGGTTTCACAACTGAGGGAAGACTTGCTACTGTGCTCATCATAACCTTCTCTTGGGGTTTCCAACTGGGCGGTCATATATAAAATTCCCACATCAACTACGCGCCAGCAAAACATCAAGACCGCACCATCAGTGGGCTGACGCGCGGGAGGTGCACTAGGTGGCGGCATTGGCTGACACGGCGCCTGAGGTGGACTCGAGGGCGGCATCAGCTGACGTGGAGCTTGTGGACTGGGGAGTGGCGTAGGTGGACGACGTTCACCGGGGGAGGGTGGGCTTGGATTCCTCAGAATCGGTGGCCTTTGCGCTGAGCCTGGAAACATGATGTATTTCTTTTGCCATAAAATGACTTGGCGCTTGACATATCCAAGTCTCACATCCCCTTCAGGTGTAGTGAGGTCAAGCTCTAGGTCCTCGAACCCCGAGACTATGTCAACCACCGAGACACGAGCATAGCCAGCCCGTATCGGGTTCCCATGGTGGAGTGCTTCACGTAGACAAGGTAAACCGTCGCCGCTCGCCACCTTGAAGGTCATGTTCTTCATTGGCTGATGTAGCTCACAATTTGTCATCTCCCTAACATCATCTACGGGGTAGCAAGGCCCCGGTGCATCATCGATCATCCGTGCATCATGCTCATCAGCTGGGACCTCCGTGGAAGCCATGCTGCTTCTCCGTTGGCTATTAAGATCCAATGCTGGATCTTCCTGCGGCCGAGATGAGCCTCCCTGGTGAATTTCATGCATCATCCTCTTCATGTTGGCTAATTCATGTTCTACCTTGCCGATCCGATCTGTCTCCCGATCCTTCTTTCTCTTACGCCTTTTGTAACAATACGGATCTTCGTGCTGGGAAAACCCTTCCTTCCATGGAACACCGACGCCTTTGCCTCGGGTTTGTCCTGTGTGTTTAGGATTCCCGAGGGCGTGTGTCAGCTCGTCGTTCTCTCGGTCGACCCGGATCAATCCCGCTTGAGCATCCTCCATTGCCTTAACAACTTTTGCTGTGGGAGTAAAGGTCTTTTTCCAATGAACACACTCCCCTGTTGCCCGGTCTAACAATCCTCCATGCCTGTACCACTAGTGCTTGGCCCTTTCGGGCCATCCCTCCGTACCTAGAGTGATCCCTTTATTCCCCAGTTCATTCTCCATAGCTTCCCACTTAGGCACTGCACTCTTGTAGCCGCCTGGTCCCAAAACATGGTGATGTTGCTTCTTATCAACATTTGCCTTATTTTTCACTGACATTTCTTTGGCTCTCTCTGAAGTCTTGAAATCCACAAATTCAGGCCACTATGATCTCAACTTCTCGTATGCTCCTTCGAATACTGGAGTTTTCTCTTTCGCGATATACATCGCGTATAACATTTTCTTGAAGCTCTGGAATGCTTCATCCATCTTCTTGAGAGCGTACTGTTTGACTCTCCTTCTCCTTTCACGTCCACCCGGAATTTCATTACCATCATCATCCTTCTTGGTGTACTCCGGAGGTAGAATGAAATTTGCCATGAGCTTCCTCCAAAGGTCTTTCTTGGATCTTTTGTCCACAAAACTAGCTTCAAGACGTGCCTTCTTTGGCTTGTTGCATTCTTGAACAGTGATCGAGATGGTGTCCCTAACAATCACTCCGCATTGATTTATAAATTTTGTTGCATGCTGTTTTGGCTCCAACAGTTTGCCATCTGGAGCTACTACATCGATGCTCAGCTTCTAATTCGCATTCAACTTTTGGCTCGGGCCTCGTTTAGAAGACGATTTGCTCGATCCGGATGGCTAAAAAAAGAAAGAGTCATTAATACATATATGCATATTCCCTTTGTATCACCAAAAGCTAAATCTATATACCTCGCCATCAGCGTTTGTTTGGAATTGCCGTTCATCATTGCGTTTGTTTGCCCTTCATCGTCAAACATTTCTATCTCCATTCCATCACCTGAAGGGTTCAGAAATGAGGAAACATCTTCTTCGCGTTCATCTTCTCCGGCACCTTCTCCGACAGCTACTCTGGGGTCTTCTCGGTCGGCACCTTCTTGAGGCACATACACATTCTCACCATGTATAATGCCGAATAAGAATTCTTCATGTTGGTGTGGGTCATTTTCACCGTCCATGTCTCTTCTAAAGACAGGTAAAACAAGTTAGTGACACATATTTGAGCAATAGCCAAAAATAGGGGGCGTTGGCCGGGCGCCGACGCGGTGGGGGAAAACCCCCCCACCACGTTGGCGCCCGGCCATCGCCCCCTTTTGGTACATATATTTGATCAATAACCAAAAAAAGGGGGCGCTGGCCGGGCGTCGACGCGGTGGGGGACCCCCCCACCGCGTCGGCGCTCGGCCAATGCCCCCTTTTGATACATATATTTGATCAATACTAGAAAAAGGGGGCGTTGGCCGGGCGCCGACACGGTGGGGGAAGACCCCCCCACAGCGTTGGCACCTGGCCAACGCCCCCATATCTAAACCTAAATTCCTAATAACTAAATAAATTCCTAACTAATGTGATTCCTAAAATGCCAACTAATAAAAATTTCTAACTAATGTGATTTCCTAAACGTCTAACAGTAAATTCTAAACAAAATTTCCTAAAATTCTTAACTGAATTTCCTACAATTCCTAACTAAGTTCCTAACTAAATTCTAACAGTAAATTCTAACAGTAAACCTCGTGGGGTGGCCATTACTGGTGGACGGACGGCGGCGACGCCGGTCTTCACCACGTGTGACGGATGGTGGCGGCGGACGACTTCTCCACATGCAACGGACGGGTGACGGCAGCGGTCCCATGGGCGGGGACGGACGGCACCGGTCTTCTCCATGGGCGGCGGCGACACTTCTCCACGGGCGACGACCGTCGTGGGCGCGACGGCGATGGCGCGGCGGCGACCCTTCTCCTCCATGGGCGGGTGTGGGCACGCAGGATGGCGACGGTGGTGGAGGCTTCAGGCGACGATGACGTGGGCGACAGCGGTGTGGGCGACGACAGTGGGCGACGGCGGTGCGCGGGACGGCGATGGCTGTTCGCTTCCGCCTAAGCTTTCTCTGTGTAACCGACCTCCTTCTTCTTCTCTGGATCGAGAATGGAGAAGGCAGGGGCGATGCGCACGTTATATAGATTGGGACCTTTAGTCCCGGTTGGTAATATGAGCCGGGACTAAAGACCCTTTATTCCTGGTTCGTATTACCAACCGGGACTAAAGGGACCTTCAGTCCCGGTTGATAAAGTGGCCCGAGACTAAAGGCCTATTTTGGGCGGTTTCCCAAAATCGCGGGCGCAGGGACCTTTAGTCCCGGTTGGTATTACCAACCGGGGCTAAATGGTGTTTTTTGAATAAACTTTATAAGTGGCATTTGAAAACTTGACAAAAAATCCAAATTCAATTTTTGAGAGATCTAAAACTTCAAATCGAGTGATTCAAAATCCTACAGATCACAAATTAAAATATCTATCCAATGCCACTGGTCCCATGTTTGTATGATAATCCAATAATTTTACATAATTAAAATACTCCAAATATGCTTATACAAACTTTGAAAATTCATATCTAAAGATTTACAAATCTAAATTTAGTGAAACCAATTTTATTAGTCTTGTTTTGAATTTATCTGCAAAATAATGCTGGTCTTGTTTCCTAAAAACATCTAGAAAAAAATATTCATGAATTGCTCATTTTATTTATTCATACACTTTGCTAAAATTTGAAATATGCTTAAATAAGGCTATATTTATTACTAAAATGGTTTATTAATTCATTATATAAGTAATAAACATTATTAACTTTCTCATTTAGATTTATAAACCCATAATTTGTATATTCATGAATTGCTCATTTTATTTGTTCATACACTTTGCTGAAATTTGAAATATGCTTAAATAAGGCTATATTTGTTACTAAAATAGTTTAGTAATTCATTATATAAGTATTAAACATTATTAACTTGCTCATTTAGATTTATAATCCCCTAATTGTGATGTCATGGTGCAGCCAAATATTGGAACAATACATTACATAAAATATTTAATACATTATTACACATCCTTACACATCATTTCTTCGCTTATGTCCCTTGCTTACGATTGTGGCGTAACCATGGAGCATCTTCACCATTTAACTTGATGCTTGTGTCAGTGTTCACTCTGAAGGGCGAATTTCACCGAACTGATTATAATCTTGTGACATATCTATCTTGTCCTCCACTACCACGATGGTTCTTTTCCCTGAAAGAACTATATGGCGCTTTGGTTCATCACATGATGTATTTGCTTTGGTTCTTTTTCTCAGTTTGCTACTCATGTCCTTCACATAGAAAGCCTGAGCCACATCTTTGGCTAGGACGAATGGTTCGTCAAGGTACCCTAGATTGTTGAGATCCACCATTGTCATTCCGTACTGCTTGTCCAACTTTACCCCGCCTCCTGTCATCTTCACCTATTTGCACCAAAACAAAGGAACCTTAAAAGAAGGTCCATAGTCAAGCTCCCATATCTCCTCTATGTAACCATAATATGTGTCCGTTCGCCCTTTGCTAGTTACTGCATCAAAGCGGACACCACTATTTTTGTTGGTGCTCCTTTTATCTTGGGCGACCGTGTAAAATGTATTCGCATTTATCTCATACCCTTGGAAAGTCAATATAGTCGAAGATGGTAATTTGGCCAGCAAGTACAGCTGCTCTTCAACAACATTGTCATTCATGAGACGTCTTTGCAACCAATCACCGAAAGTCGCCATGTGGAGCTGTAAAACAAAGGACTCAGATTGCCCCGGGTTTTGGGAGCGTACAATATTCTTGTATTCCTCACTGTACGGAGCCACCAAGAGATAACTTTGTAGAACTGTGTAGTGTGCTTGAGTCAAAGAATGACCATCCCTACATATCATTGGTTTCTTTCTGATCATGCCTTTTCCACTCAGTCTCCCCTCATGATGCGATTGAGGAAGACCAATCGGCTTAAGGCCGGGAACAAAGTCAGCACAAAACTCAATGACCTCCTCTGTTCCATAGCCCTTGACGATGCTTCTTGCTGGCCTAGCACGGTTATGAACATATTTCTTTAAGACTCCTTTGAACCTCTCAAAGGGGAACATATTGTGTAGAAATATAGCGCCGAGAATGGAAATCTCTTCAACTAGGTGAACCAGGAGGTGCGTCATAATATTGAAGAAGGATGGTGGGAACACCAGCTCAAAACTGACAAGACAATGGATCACATCATTCTGTAACTGTGGTAGATCTTCTGGATTGATTACCTTCTGAGATATTGCATTGAGGAATGCACATAGCTTCACAATGGCTAGTCGAACATTTTTCGGTAGAAGCCCCCTCAATGCAATCGAAAGCAATTGCGTCATAATCACGTGGTAGTCATGAGACTTTAGGTTTTGGAACTTTTTCTCTGCCATATTTATTATTCCCTTTATATTCGACGAGAAGCTAGCTGGGACCTTGATACTATTCGGGCATTCAAAAAAGGTGATCTTCTCTTCTTTGGTAAGAGCGTAGCTGGCGCGACCTTGAAACATTTCTGGATGCCGGTCTTCTGGGTCTTTCACACGTTCCTGGTTCTTTCATGCTTTCTTTGTATCTTTTGTCTTCCCATACACACCCAAGAAGCCTAGCAGGTTCATGCAAAGATTCTTCATCACATGCATCACGTCGATTGCAGAGCGGACTTCTAGGAATTTCCAATACTCAAGCTCCCAAAATATAGATTTCTTCTTCCACATGGGTGCGTGTCTATCTGCATCATGCGGAACAGATTGTCCGCCAGGACCCTTTCCAAAGATTACTTCTATATCCTTGACTATGTCGAATACATCATCACCAGTATGTTCCTTAGGCTTGTCCCGGTGACCTGCCTTACCATTGAAATGCTTGCCTTTTTTTCTTAAGGTATGAGTTTTGCCAAGAAATCGATGGTGCGATAGGTACACATTCTTCTTACAATTAGCTAAATATATACTTTCAGTCTCTTGTAAACAGTGCGTGCATGCCTTGTATCCCTTGTTTGTTTGTCCTCCCTTGTTTGTTTGTCCTGAAATGTTACTAAGAGCATGCCAATCATTGATGGTAACAAACAACAATGCTCGTAGGTCAAATTCCTCTTGTTTGTGCTCATCCCACATACATACACCAGGATTGGCCCATAGCTGTAAAAGTTCATCAACTAATGGCCTTAGGGACACATCAATGTCGTTGCCGGGTTGCCTCGGGCCTTGGATGAGCACTGGCATCATAATGAACATCCACTTCATGTACAACCAAGGAGGAAGGTTATAGATGCATAGAGTCACGAGCCAGGTGCTATGACTGGAGCTCTGCTCCCCAAAAGGATTGAAGCAATATGTACTTAGACCAAACCGTATGTTCCTTGCGTCACCTGCAAAATCTTCAAACTTTCTGTTGATCTTTCTCCATTGAGACCCATCAGCAGGGTGTCTCAACATCCCGTCTGACAAATGGTCCTCTTTGTGCCATCGCAATAACTTGGCATTCTCTTTGCACCGAAACAAACATTTCAACCGTGGTATTATAGGAGCATATCACATCACCTCGGCAGGAACCCTCTTCCTGGGGGGCTCGCCCTCAACATCACTAGGGTCATCTCCTCTGATCTTATAACGCAATGCAGTGCATATCGGGCATTCAGTCAAATTCTTGTAGTCACCGCGATAGAGGATGCAGTCATTAGGACATGCATGTATCCTCTGAACCTCTAAACCTAGAGGGCAGACAACCTTCTTTGCTTCGTACGTACTGGTGGGCAATTCATTATCCTTTGGAAGCATATTCCTCATCATTTTCAGCAACTTTTCAAATCTCGAGTCACATAGACCTTCCTCTGCCTTCCATTTCAGCAATTCAAGTGTGCTACCCAGCTTTTTTAGACCATTTTGGCAGTTTGGGTATAAGGACTTTTTGTGATCCTCTAACATGCAATCCAACTTCTCCCTCTCCTTATTAGTTTCGCATTCTCTCCGTGCATCAGCAATGGTCCGACCAAGATCATCAGGGGGCTCATCATGTGCCTCTCCTTCAGCTTCCCCTCTAGATCCCCCTTCAGCTTCCCCTTCAGCTTCTCCCATGAAAGTATCACCATATTCAGGGAACTTAGGATAGTTGTCATCATCCTCTTCTTCTTCATTGTCTTCCATTGTAACCCCTCTTTCTCCGTGTTTAGTCCAACAATTGTAGCTGGGCATGAAACCGTGCTGAAGCAGGTGCACGTGAAGGGTTTTTGAGGAAGAGTAATTCTTCTGATTCTTACACACACTAATGGACAGGCAGCAAAACCATTCCGCTTGTTCGCATCAGCCACACGGAGGAAACCCTACAAGCCCCTAATGAACTCGATTGAGACTCGGCTACCGTACATCCATTGCCGGTTCATCTGCATTATTATGTAAGTATATAATAAACCAAATTAATACAAGAAATTAACTCACATTGCATATAAATCACATATACTACCACATTACTCTCTAACAGTACTCCACAAATCCTTCTATTTTCTTGAGCATAAAAAGAGCTATGTGCATGAAAAATGAATCTAGAAAATGCCTCATACTTACAAGTTATTGTTGCAAAAAATTCTACTCAAAAGTTATTATTGTAAATCACATAAGCTCACAATTACTCCCACATTACTCTCTAACATTACTCCACAAATCCCTCTATTTTCTTGAGCATAAAAAGTGTTATGTGCATGAAAAATTTCTACTCCATACTCATTTTGGTCAACACATAAGTATACCACCTCTACACATATGCAAACTAAGGAATTAATTTAAGATCAAATCAAATAAACTCCCATAATAACTCCCAAATTAAAGCTACAAATCTCACCACATCTAGAGCATTATATGAGCTAAACTAGCAATTAAATATGAGAGAGTGAAGTTGCTAACCTTTTGAACCACTTGGATAGATGAAATGACTCAAATTCTTTGACAATTTTTATAAAAAAATTGGGCATGACCTCCCCACTCAAGCAGATCTATCGGCCACCATTACTGTACTGGCAGGCTCGGGGGTAGAGAAGTGCCATTTTGTAGGCGAAGGCCTTTAGTCCCGGGCTATGTGAGAGCCCCCTTTCGTCTCGGTCGTTAACACGGGCCGGGACTAAAGGTCGTCGCCTGTGGGGCTCCCACCAGCCACCCCTTTAGTCCCGGTCCGTGTTAACGACCGAGACTAAAGGTCCATTACGACCCGGGACTGGGTGTTGGCCGTACCCCAGCGACACAAACCGGGACTAATGCCCCCTTTAGTCCTGGCCCAAACTGTTTGGGGACTAAAGGGGCCGAATGGAAGCCCCTTTTTCCACTAGTGTTGGGAGTCAGGGTGCAAGTGGGACGCACCGTGGCCTGCGGGAGTTCGTGTATATGTTGCACATGTCTGTAATAATATACAGTATGCCACGTATGAGCCATGTTTTAGTAATGTTTTTTGGCGGCGCAGTAGGCGCCTCTGCGCCGCACCGCGCGATTGCCTGCCTAGTGAGCTACGCACAGCGCAGTGTTTGTCCGTTCGCTAGCTTGTTTAACTCACTCTTAGTTAGCTAGCTCAAATATAACAACAGTCAGCTATTACAACATAAATATTAATACTTTAGCACTAATATTTTATTAAATAACATCAAAAAGTCAGCTTCCATCCAAAGGAAACAAGGGAGGAAAAATAAGATAATCTTCAACATCATAGTAGCAGATGTAATTTTTGCAATAGACAGGAAAAGGACGACACCAGAGAAAGCTAACAAGCTACGAACATGTCTGATCAGGCATGGTAGCCAAAGAAGAAGGATGTTTGCTTGAAGTCTGACCGGGCATGGTAGTAGTAGATGCAGTAGAAGAAGATGAAAATACCAGTGGAGCCTCCACAAAGAACAGATCTGCAAATAGAAGCAAAAACTTTTAGGAAAATTACTACTTCTAGGTATATTACTACGTTTGCAATTGCAACGAGCATGAAAGAAAAACATAACATTGCGAAATATAGAAGTGACATGGACAACATGACAGATTGGTACGGTATAAGGATCATTTGTGAGCTCATACAAATACCCAATTGGCAATTGCTATGAATCGTTTTACATGTCACAAACTAGATTTAAGGATGCTGTGAACTCTCTATATGGTGTGTACTCAACTAAGGAAAATGGCATTTCATTTATGAAAACCAACCTTGTCATCCATTGCATCCATCAAGGTAACTTGCCTATCCAATTCCTGATGATCACTGATGATCACAGAAATTCAATACAATACACATGTCATCGCATAACTAGAAAAGAAGAACATGACGCAACCTCATTCATATTAGCTGCCATGTTCTTTAGGGTTTCCAGTCATTCACCGATAATAACTAAACCTTCATCCTGCACAATATCATTACCAAGAAGAGGTCTAGTTAGACAAAAGTTCTTACATCTAGTGGAAGCGCAAAATGAAAACAAGGAAAAAATAGTACAGATAATAAAAAATTTACCTGCATCATTCTACGCATCTCATATTTCCGACAAAATTTGTTTGATTCTTCTATCCCCTTAAAGTACTCATCATCAAAGTTTCCATCTGTACGCATTATGCGATAAGAAGGGGATAAAAAGGTTAAGCTAGTGACTTCAAAGGGACACGAGAAATTTTTAAAAAGCATGTAAGACGCAATAGGCTCATGATAGAGGTGACATGCATGCTCAATAGTCAATACAAATTTATAACAGTGACATATTATGTCAATCTAATGCTAACATCGAAAGTACAGGTCAAATGCATAGCCACCCAAACCGAAAGCAACACAAGGCTGGATTGCGTGGTGTCAATCGTAGTACAATGCCTCCTTTAACTAATACGAATAAATAGCTATGCATTTGGAAAATCCCAAGCGGGTCTAGCTGATGGTTAGGCCCAGTATGGTTTATAGATGTGATATGAAGATGATGGTTTATATTGGCCTAGATATCACATAGAGCAACAAGCAAATGAAACTACATTGCAACGCACAAGACCATCAATTTCTCCTTAATATGCTTAGAATTCCAGCTGTAAAATTAGCACGCAAACATCATCCTACCAATCCTATCAACATATATATATATTCCTCACCACAGTCTATTACTAGCTAGTCTACATCTCAGATTATATTTTCCCTGGAAATTTTGCAAAGCATTCTAGTCCCAGCAATCCTAAACTCCACCAAGTTATCCGCTTCCTAAATTTAGGCAGTCCACGTGAGCTGCCACTATTAGTAAACACAGAGAGCAAGTCCTAGCGTGACCGACGAGGGTTAGCTCAGCAAATGTCCTAGATGAAGGACTTAGGATCGGGGGAAGAGGGCGTCGGATGAACTCGAAGGTAAAGATTTAGACAAACAAGGCGAAACCTGGTACGTGTTTGAGAATAAGCTGGTAATCAACTGGCTCAATCTCAATCTATCCCTGGCCGGCCTCTCCTCGCCCCTATATATAGGTGGCCAGGTCTCGAAGAACCGGTCGGGTTCAATACAAATTACAATGCGGATTACAATATGATCTCGTATTTTGACTATGACTATACTTGGGCCTAGTTTCCATGGGCTATTACCCGAACAGGCCCCAGGGGTACTAACATAGCGGGCCTTGGTAGTTATACCCTTGTCAGTAGCCCCCGAGATTCTACCCGCCCGAAATCGTCGGGTTGTCTTCTTCAACTTAGTCGCAAATCCCCCTGATGGGAGTGAATTGTCGAGTTTATTATCTGGTGTTTGCCATTGATGATGAAGTCAATTTTGCACTCAAGTATAGTAGCCGATATTTCCATCTTCATCGGGTGCGCGACCAGCATTCCCGATGGTAGTAGCCCCCGAGGCTATGGTCGGGTACTTGTAGTCGATCATAGGCTCAAATTTTTCTTCGACTTTTTCTAAACATCTTTATTTTTCCCTTACTGACATTTCCTGCCCATTTGAAATAACTAAAATTTTCCTTGGGCTATAATGTAAAACCATCAAGATATTAAGCCTGCTTCTAATGATATTCTGGCCCAAAGGCCCATCTTGCTTGGTTATAAATAGTCATTGCCTATCATCCTTTTAACCCTAAGCCTCTTACTATTAGCTGTCGCCGCCGCATCATCATCTTCTTCATCTATCTAGGGTTTCCTTTGTTGATCCTCCTCATGGGCCGATGTTGATGCTACCAATTATGGCGATGTTGCCACAGTAGAAAAACACGGTCGCGTCTGCCCTCAAGGAAGCAAGAATAAGCCCAAATCTACCCTTGTTGTTGCTGCATCATTGTCAACTCGAGCCAAGTGTCATCCTGGTCGTCCACTTGGGAGCAAAAATAAGGAATCCTCTAGGGTGATGATGGATCCCGCTGATCATCTTGATGTAAGTGTTGCTCATCCTACCTTGCCGTCATCATCGTCTAGTGATCTGTTTTCTTTCTTGTCCTTCGCTGGTGCACACTATCGTGAACAATAGCATCTTCCTCTGAAGTTCACAGAGTTCATGGATGGTCATGAGCTTCGGGAGGCTGTACTCCGAGAAACATCCAGCGGCGGGCCGCCGTATGAGTTGGAGGTGTATTATGATGGCAACGATGATGCTTTCTTCAGAGGTGTCTAGGACCATTTTGAGGATCATGATCTCCATCAAGATTGGATCTTGATGTTTGATTATCACCATGGGGCTGCCAAGTTTGACATCAAGATCTTCAATGGCACCCAGTGCCAGAAGAAATACACCTCCTCTATTTAAGTTGTAATACTTAGTGCTTGCACTTTTGTAATGCTCCTTTGTCATCAAAGTACTCGACTTTTGTCATAAAGAGAACCAAGGGAATTGAATGATTCCGAGATTCAGTTTATGTTTTAAGTTTTTCTCATTGTTTATTTTCACCAAAATATCATCAATTATGTGTGCTGATCGTTTGGTGGCTTTCTGGAAACCTGTTTCATTTTTCTTAAAACTTGCTCGTGTTTTCCATGGTAATTCACTGAACTCGCAGTTTCTTGATATGCTTACTTCGGCTTCTACGGGGTAGCCCCCGAGTATATTTCTTCATGAATTAATTTTAACAAACAAAGTACATGATCATATCCCAATAAACCCGACTTGTGGCTTGTGTTCCGGGTTTAGAGGGGTAGAACTCGAAGAAATAGAAAACGTTGACTTGCTTGTTTGGGCTGAGAAGCCTATATATATGTTATACACAATTTCTATGCTTAGAATCTCTGTAGTTGCTCAGTGTTTCAAGGATTGCCTTCATGCTTGCCAGTATTCTTGTCTTGAAGCTGATATGCTCCTCTAGCCTCCAGGTATTACTTACGTTACAACGTAAGGTCCCAGCCATGGTGGCTCTAATTTACCATGATTGTCCTGCTTCAAACGCAACATGAGATCACCCACCACGAAAGAGCGGGGCCAAACTCTAGTGCTATGATAATTTCTCAGATTCTGCTGATATTGCGAGGACCTAGCCAACGCAACATCTCTTGCTTCATCTAATGCGTCAACATCATCTTGAAGTAATTTCATCGTATTAACCCGGACTGTGGCCTATGTTCATTGGAGGTGCTTTCATCGTAAGTCATTATTCGTGGAGCCTCATGAGTAATTTTGACTGGAAGCATGACTTCTATGCTATGGACCAGAAAAAAAGGTGTCTCTTGAGTTGCTGCTGGCATGATGACCACAAACTCCCGCGTAGATGTCTTGCAGTATGACTTGTCCTTCTTGAGGGTGACACACCTTTGCAAAATGTCGGATATGCTTTTCTTGTACAATTTTCCTTGTACTACAACAAAAGCTTTGGAACATCGCACTATATTTCGTGTCTCTACCACATCTTCGGGTAGTGTTTTGTTTAGCATGTATGCCAAATACGGTTGCATCCATGTAACCTCGACCATATAATCTCCTCTGGTTCTGGCGTATCCTCTGATGTTTCTGTTTCAGCCCCCGGGCCTGCTATTGTATGTTGTTTCTATTTGTTGGAACCTAAAGATTTAGTTTCCTTGTTTGACCGCTCTATTATTTCTTCCTAGAAAACCCCTGGCGGCACTAGCGGGCACTGGCAGGCACTGGGACCCGATGTTTGCCAGATTGTTGGTTTCTTCATTACTTGATCTGCTGACGTGCGATACTTCACATCTATCGAAAGTTCCTTCCAAATAATAATACAAGTTTTTGTATGCTGTCATGTTGTCACTTACTGCGTCACAACGATTCATTACCTACTGGACCACTATATTTGAGTCTCCGAATATCTTTAAGCGATCTGCACCACAGGCTTTAGCCATCCTCATGCTATGCAACAAAGCTTCGTATTCGGCTTCATTATTGGATGCTTCCGGGAAGCTCGTCCGCAACACATATTTTAGCTTATCTCTTTCTGGATATATTAGTACTACTCCAGCTCCAGCTCCTTCGACTCTCTTAGATCCATCGGATTACATTGTCCAAATGCTCGACAGATCAGGTGGTCCCGTGTTCTGTAATTCTAGCCATTCCGCTGTAAAATGTGGCAGAACTTGGGATTTGATGGCCTTCCTTTTCTCATATGTGATGTCCAAAGGAGAGATTTTGATTCCCCATAAGGAGACACGCCCTGTTGCTTCTGGGTTACTCAATATGTTTGATAGTGGAGCCTTGTTGACCACTATTATGTGTCGCAGTTTTCAAGCTGTCGTGAACATGCTGTACGTGAGTTTTTGATAGTGTGGGGTAACGTTGTTTTGATGGTGATAGTACTTTGCTTAGAAAATACACCGGTCACTACACTCCACGTGTTTTCCCTCTTCGCTGCGTTCGACTAATAGCACCATACTGACCACCTGATGCATGGCATCAATGTACAACATCAGTGGCTCCTTTTCATTGGGTGCAACCAGCACTGATGGCGTGGAAAGGACTCATTTTAGATGTGATGAGGGGTGACCTCTTGGGGTGGCCCGATCTTCACGGATTCACGAGATTTATGGCAGGAAACAAGGATGAACACGAAGAACACGATGAACAAATCGAAGACAAACACACACACACACAAGATACACACCGGTTGTCCTCGTTGGCCCGATTCACCAACTCAATAGAATCACAAGGAAGAGACTCCAAGAGTAGAATTCCTTGTGAGGGATTGATTTGCTAGGAGTAGAATTCCACTTGGGGAAGAGACCAAATCAATGGATAGAATTACACACAAAAGTATGCAAGAGATCCACTACAAGGTATAATTCCCCAAATAGAAGAGACCCCAAACAAAGAGGGATGATGGTTTACTCTAGATTTGAGATCTAGTAGCAAGTTCCCTAAGGGAAAGGGCATGAAGCCATGTTTTATCTTAATTCTTGTCTAAGCTAGAAAGGGGAAGAGAGTGCCATATAAATAGGTAGCCACGTCCTGGGGGCAACTTGGTAATTTAGGGAAGATTACAAGGGTGGCTTCCAGGCCAAAGGCGCGTTGACTCGGCCAGGCCGGCTTTAGCCAGTGTTAAGTCCGGCTTTAGCCGGTCTGGCCGGCTATAGCCGGTGTTGGGGCCGGCTAAAGCCGGTGGCCGGCTATAGCCGGTGTCAGGGCCGGCTTTAGCTGGTTCGTCGCTTGCTCCGACTTCTTCTTCCGGCGTTTCCATGCTTCCTCTTCGTGTTCCTCGTCCTTGGTCGTCTCTCCATATGGTTCGTAATGGACTGCACAAATGATGTTGTCATGAGGTAGCGAACCATTCACCGTATGCTCAAGATCAAGAGTGTTTAGGAGCAAATTCACCTTATCATGTAGGGCTTTAGCTCGAGCTCTTGTCATTGGCCCTTGTGGGGAACTTGGTGGTCTTGAGGCGGAGGTGTCCGAAGGCCACCCCACATCATCTCCCCCTCCTTGGGAAAGAGTCGACCTCGACTCTTCATCGACCATCTCACCATGAAAGGGGGATAGGTCCTTGATGTTGAAGGTGTTGCTCACGAGGTACTTGGAAGTTGGAATGTCGATGACGTAAGCGTTGTCGTTGATGCGCTTGAGAACCTTGAAGGGGCCATCACTTTGTGGCTTGAGTTTTGAATTGCGTTCATGTGGAAACCGATCCTTGCTCAAATGAATCCAAACAAGGTCGCCCTCCTCGAAGATGCGTGGAGTCTTGTTCTTGTTGATCATGGCGGTATGGCGATTGACATGGTCTTCAATTGTCTTCCTTGTGCTCTCGTGCAAGTTCTTCATGATGTCGGCGCGCTTGGTGATGTCCATGTTGACACGCTCGTGAAGCAGGAGTGGAAGAAGGTCGAGTGCCGTTGGTGGGTTGAACCCATAGACGATCTCGAAGGGGCTTCGCTTGGTGATTCTATGTTCGGCGCGGTTGTAGGCGAAATCCGCATGAGGAATGCATTCCTCCCATGACTTGGGGTTCTTCTTGATCAACACACGGAGTAGGTTCCCAAGACTCCGGTTCACCACTTCGGTTTGCCCATCCGTTTGTGGATGTGATGATGAAGAAAAGAGGAGCTTGATCCCTAGCTTGGCCATTAGGGTCTTCCATAAGTAGCTCATGAACTTGACGTCGCGATCCGAGACGATGCTTGTTGGAAACCCATGAAGTCGAATGATATCCCTGAAAAACAAATTAGCAATATGTGAAGCATCGTCGGTCTTGTGACAAGGGATGAAATGTGCCATTTTGGCAAAATGGTCAACTACCACAAATATTGAATCATGTACATTGCGTGTACGAGGCAAACCCAAAACAAAATCCATGCTAATGTCCGACCAAGGTGCATGTGGAATAGGTAAAGGCATGTAGAGACCAAAGGAATTAGTTTTGGACTTAGCTTGTATGCATGTAGCGCATCGTTGGACGTGCCTCTCGACATCTCGGTACATTCTTAGCCAAAAGTAGTGTGTTGAAAGCATTGCATAAGTCTTCTCACGTCCGAAATGTCCCATTAGTCCTCCACCATGTGCCTCTTGCAATAACAACATACGAAGAGAGGACTCGGGAATGCATAACTTGTTAGCCTTAAAAAGGAAACTGTCATGCAGATAGAAATCATCTACCCTTCGGGAGGTCGAGCATTGTTCAAATATGGTTCCAAAGAAAGAATCGGAAGGATACAAATGCGGTAGCTCATCCAAACCCAAAATATGTGTGTCAATGCGAGTGAGAAGGTTGGTATTTTTGCGAGATAACGCATCCGCGACCACGTTTTCTTTGCCCTTTTTGTACTTGATGACATAAGGGAAAGATTCAACGAACTCAACCCACTTGGCATGACGCTTGTTCAAATTTGCTTGGCTTTTCAAAAACTTCAAGGATTCATGGTCCGAATGGATGACAAATTCTTTTGGCCAAAGATAATGTTGCCAAACTTCCAAAACACGAACAAGAGCAAAGAGTTCTTTGTCATAAATTGAATAGTTGAGGCGTGCACCATCCAACTTTTCACTATGATAATCAACGGGGCGTCCATTTTGCATGAGAACACCACCTATTCCAATTCCACTAGAATCACATTCAATTTCAAATATTTGTTGGAAATCGGGTAAAACAAGCAATGGTGCCTCCGTAAGGCGTTTCTTTAGTTCATCGAAAGCATGTTGTTGCGCTTTGCCCCAAACAAAAGGTACATTTTTCTTTGTAAGCTCATTTAGAGGGCAAGCAATGGTGCTAAAATCTTTAACAAAGCGACGGTAAAATCCGGCTAGGCCATGAAAACTTCTCACTTGGCCAACCGTTGTTGGTGTTGGCCAATTCCGTATGGCCTCAATTTTGGAAGTGTCTACTTCAATGCCATTGTGAGAGATAACGAATCCCAGAAAAACCAACTTATTTTGAGCAAAGTTACACTTTGGAAGGTTTGCATAAAGCTTTTCTTTGCGAAGAACGTGCAAAACTTGCTCAACATGGGAAACATGGTTCGAAAATGACTTGCTATAAATGAGGATGTCGTCAAAATAAACCACAACAAATTTGCCAATGAAAGATCGCAAAATGTGGTTCATAAGACGCATAAAAGTCGATGGAGCATTAGACAAACCAAAAGGCATGACAAGCCATTCATAGAGACCAAGTTTGGTCTTGAATGCTGTCTTCCATTCATCGCCTATGGCCATGCGTATTTGATGGTATCCACTACGAAGATCTATTTTAGAAAATATAGTGGAACCCGCAAGCTCATCAAGCATGTCGTCTAAGCGAGGAATAGGATGGCGATAACGAACGGTAATGGCATTGATGGGACGACAATCCATACACATTCGAAGTGTGTCATCGCTCTTGGGGACAAGAATTACCGGGACGGCACAAGGAGATAGGCTTTCACGAACATACCCTTTTTGTAGAAGGTCATGAATTTGACGTTCGATCTCCTTTGTCTCTTCCGGATTTGTGCGGTACGCGGCGCGGTTTGGAAGGGGGCGCCCGGAATGAGGTCGATCCAATGTTCGATGCCGCGTAGAGGTGGTAGTCCATGAGGAAGTTCATCCGGGAAAACATCTTGAAATTCCTTCAAAAGAGACAACAAAGGAGAAGGAATAGTGGAATGATCATTAGTAGTTAGAATGGTGCCCTTGCAAATGAGCACAAAGTGCAAGGTGGATGGGTTGTGGTGTAAATCCCTCATCTCACTTTTGGTGGCAATCAAGGCGTGGGTGTTTCTATCGCTCATGTATGCCTTGTGGCGCTCACTTTCTTTGTTGTGGCTAAGTCACTCATCACTCAACTCACTTGGAATGGCAACTTGTTGGACCCTCGCTAAAGCCTTTGCATTGTCCGCAATGATTTGGCTAGGAGTCATCGGGCGAAGCGTGAAGGTCTTGTCGTCTTCCTTGAAGGTGTAAGCATTTGTATATCCATTGTGTATAGCCTTCTTGTCAAATTGCCAAGGGCGGCCAAGAAGTACGTGACACACCGTCATGGGAACAACATCACACTCCACCGTGTCTTCATAAGCTCCAATCTTGAATGTAACGGAGATGGTGTGTTCAATCTTGACATTGCCGTTGTCGCTTAACCATTGCACATGGTATGGGTGAGCATGCTTGCGGAGTTGGAGATTGAGCTTGGAACATAACTCGGTGCTTGCAAGGTTGTGGCAACTTCCTCCATCAATGATCACCTTGATTGACTTTCCATGAATGCCGGCTTTTGTTTGGAAGATGTTGCATCGTTGGTCTTCTAAGTCTTGGGATTGAGTAGTCAACACCTTTGTGACGACAAGTGATGGGCTAGTGTCATGAGTGCATAGCACATGTTCCTCTTCATCACCCATGTCATCCGCTTCCATGGCAACGGCCGCTTGGACAAAGGCTTCATACTCATCTTCATCATAGTAGTCAATGGTTCCATTGTCTTTGGTGATCATCACCCTAGTGTTCTTGCACTGAAATGACCTGTGTCCTTGAACGCCACACTTGAAACAAGTTACTTTAGGAGGTGCCGGTGATGCTTTGGAGGAGGTTGTTGTAGAAGGTGTGGGAACTTGAGTTGTTGGTTTGGAGAAAGGCTTGGACGAAGATGCAAATGATGGCTTGATTGTTGGTGGAGTGCTTGCCGAAGAATTGCGGGAGGCGAAGAAACCTTTGGTGCGCTCATACTTGGCTTCTTCTTGGAGTTGGCGCTCAGCTCGAGTAGCTTTGTGTACAAGGTCCCACAAGGAAGAGTAAGGTAGGAACTCCACAATGCGCTTGATGGGAAATTTCAATCCATCGAAGAAACGGGCCATTGTTTGTTCTTCTTTCTCCTCCAACTTGAGGCGCATCATAGTCAATTCCATTTCCTTGAAGTATTCTTCCACGGTCTTGTTGCCTTGTGTTAGCTTTTGAAGCTTGGTGAAGAGGTCACGGGTGTAATGGTCCGGTACGAAGCGGGTGTGCATCTCAAGCTTCATTTCTTCCCAAGTTGCAATTGGTTCTCGTAGGTTTTCTTCACGTCCAGCCGTCACTTGCTCCCACCAAATATTGGCATAGCCTTCAAACTCAAGTGAGGCCATGGCAACTTTCTTCTCTTCGGAGTAATTGTGCATGCGGAAGATCTTGTCAACCTTGATGACCCATGAGAGGTAGGCGTCGGCGTCGTCATCACCCGTGAACTTGGGTATTGTGAACTTGAGTTTGCCAAACTTGTCGTCCGCATCATGTGGGCGGCGAGGAGGTCTTGCATCATGATCATGTTGTTGGTGGGGCGGTCTTGCATCCTCATCAAATGGTCGACGCAGAGGTCTTGCATTAGCGTGTAGGTCTTGGTCACCATGTCGATGGTGTGGGTGGCCTCGCGGTTCCTCATCATGATGTGGACGGTGTCGGCGATGTTGCACACTATCTTCACTTAACGCCCCATGGTGATCATGTTGATAAGGAAACTCATGGCGGCGGTGGTGGTCATGGCGTCGGCATCCATCATGATCATGGAGAATGGGACGATGACCATCATGGTCATGTGGGCGATGGCGTCGTCCATCTTGGTGTGGTTGTCGACCGACGTGCCCGGTGGCGTGTTGAAATTGTGGGTGGTCCACATGGAGAAGTTGTCGTTCTTGATTGATGATAGGTGGGACGTCATGTTGAGCTTGACCTTGAGGAGGATGGTCCACTTGGTGACGCGCTTGATTGACCATGGGTGGGACTCCTTGTTGTGCTTGTCCTTGGTGTGGGTGGTCCGCTTGGTGACGTTCTTGATTCACCACCCGTGGTGCATCATGTTGTGTAGCTTGATGAAGATGTTCATGAGTATCTTGTTGGTCGCCGTCATGGCGATCCGGATCATGAGCACCATGCTTGTGAGGTTGAGGCCGAGGTTGTTGGGGACGCGCATGGCCATCCACATGTGTAGAGCGAGAAGAAGATGATCTTGATGAACGTGACCTTGAGCGGTGACGTTGATGTTGTAGAAGTTGAGCTATCTCATCGAACCGTGTAGTCACTTCGAGTTTGAGGTCGGCGATGTTCTTGTCGATGGCTTGTTGATGTGTGTTGGCGGCGAATAGATGGTTGTCATTGGCGAGGATGTGGTCTTCAAGGCGTTGGAGTGTGTCATTGATGTCACCGAACTTGGATGCATTGGTAGCTTGGAGGGCATCGAGGCGCTCGGCCAAAGACTCCTCACCTTGTTCCGAGGTGTCTTTCCTAGGCATGGTCACAATAGAAAGAGAAATTGGTTGAAAGGTAAGTGGGTTAGAGGAAAACACACTTGAAAACACGTCTCGTAAAAACTATTGAATTGATGAAAACACCCAAGGACAACCGTTGTGCACAAGTTAGAACACACGCAAAGGGGCTATCTAGTGGATGGTAAGGAAAAGTGGCAATGCCAAACGAAAATTATCAAAAGAGAAGTGTATTGTCGAATGTGGAGGTGATGCAAAAATTTCAAATGTCAAAAGGGCGATCAAAAAGAACACACACGTGGAGATGGATGGGGTTAGTGCGACGGACAAAAATGAGCACAACAAAAATGGTCCTAACGACGACTACGCTCAATGTCGCACTAACACTCGAGAGACTGTGGCTTGGTTGCAAAAAGGAGAAGCAACAAGATTCGCACACTTGCCTCTCTTCTCACTCTCTCTTTTGGTTACAAGCTTGTGGACTCTTTTGTATTTGTGGACTATGGATGGCACACACACACACACACACACTATGTGTTACTTCTCTTTCTTTCTCTCTTTGTGTTCTTGTTTGATTGGGAGTATCTCTTTTCTCTTTCTCTTGGTCCACTTCAAAACTTGGTAGTGCTAGATATAAACACACACTCTCACAATTCGGGGTCAAG
Organism: Dactylis glomerata; assembly: GCA_007115705.1. Lineage (NCBI taxonomy): Eukaryota > Viridiplantae > Streptophyta > Magnoliopsida > Poales > Poaceae > Dactylis > Dactylis glomerata. The sequence continues at coordinate 5,293,420 of QXEO01000270.1, forward strand.
TGGACGATGCTTCGCAACTCTAGGAAAGCCACTCTCAAAGGGTAAGATAACCAAAAGAAAAGAGGTTTGCAAAGAAGAAGGAAATCGGCGAGTGCCAGTCTAGACCGGCTTTAGCCGGTGTATAGGCCGGCTATAGCCGGTGGCCAGCTTTAGCCGGTGTCCAGGCCGGCTTTAGCCGGTTCGGTCTTTTTCAAGAAAACTGGACAGACCGGCTATTTGTTGCGCAGGCCGGCTTTAGCCGGTTCGGACAATTTCGCACGAGCAGTTCGTCTTTGGTGGCGGAAATTGGGCACAAAAATCCTCAAATCCAGAAAAATTAGGAAGAATTAGGCTAAGGGAACGCAAAGGAAGGTAGATCAGCACTTGAGACACGAAATCTTTGGATCAAAACCACAAAAAACTCAACAAATCTTGAGATCAAAATTCGAGGCAATTTTGGGGCTATTTTTTGGATTTTCGAAATTTATGGTGGAAATCACAAACGAGAGTAAATCCGTGGCAACCAAAAGCTGCTGATACCATATGATGAGGGGTGACCACTTGGGGTGGCCCGATCTTCACGGATTCACGAGATTTATGGCGGGAAACAAGGATGAACACGAAGAACACGAAGAACACGATGAACAAATCAAAGACAAACACACACACACAAGATACACACCGGTTGTCCTCATTGGCCCGATTCACCAACTCAATAGAATCACAAGGAAGAGACTCCAAGAGTAGAATTCCTTGTGAGAGATTGATTTGCTAGGAGTAGAATTCCACTTGGGGAAGAGACCAAATCAATGGATAGAATTACACACAAAAGTATGCAAGAGATCCACTACAAGGTAGAATTCCCCAAATAGAAGAGACCCCAAACAAAGAGGGATGATGGTTTACTCTAGATTTGAGATCTAGTAGCAAGTTCCCTAAGGGAAAGGGCATGAAGCCATGTTTTATCTTAATTCTTGTCTAAGCTAGAAAGGGGAAGAGAGAGCCATATAAATAGGCAGCCACGTCCTGGGGGCAACTTGGTAATTTAGGGAAGATTACAAGGGTGGCTTCCAGGCCAAAGGTGCGTTGACTCGGCTAGGCCGGCTTTAGCCGGTGTTAAGTCCGGCTTTAGCCGGTCTGGCCGGCTATAGCCGGTGTTGCGGCCGGCTATAGCCGGTGTTGCGGCCGGCTAAAGCCGATAGCCGGCTATAGCCGGTGTCAGGGCCAGCTTTAGCCGGTTCGTCGCTTGCTCCGACTTCTTCTTCCGGCGTTTCCATGCTTCCTCTTCGTGTTCCTCGTCCTTGGTCGTCTCTCCATATGGTTCGTAACGGACTGCACAAATGATGTTGCCATGAGGTAGCGAACCATTCACCGTATGCTCAAGATCAAGAGTGTTTAGGAGCAAATTCACCTTATCATGGAGGGCTTTAGCTCGAGTTCTTGTCATTGGCCCTTGTGGGGAACTTGGCGGTCTTGAGGCGGAGGTGTCCGAAGGCCACCCCACATCAAGATGCGTAAATGCTTTGTCTGCTTCTTCTGTCCACTCAAATTTTTTGTCTGATTTTTTCACCAGTGCGTAGAATGGGAGGGCCTTTTCACCCAACCCTGCGAGTTGTTGTTCTTGGTGCAACTTTGTTGGCTTTTTGATATCTCATAGGACCCGTTGGGAACCCCCAAGAGGACGGTATGATGAGCATAACAGTAAGTTTTCCCTCAGTATGAAACCAAAGTTTAATCGACCAGTAGGAGAAAGAAACCACTTCTGAAGGTTGTTGCTAGCTGACTTTGACAGGGCGCAAGAAGACAGTTGATGGCACATAGTCGACGCCAGCAACAACGTGGAACCTGCACACAACACAACCAAACTACTTTGCCCCAACTTACAGTGAGGTTGTAGATCCCACTGGTTTGCTGAAAATAAAGGATTAAACGTACAGTGTGGAAAGAGATGTTTGTTTGTAGTGAAATAAAATAATACTTGCAGAAAGTAAACAGTGTTTGTAGTAGATGGTAATATAGATGTAAAAGAATTGACTGGGGCCCACACTTCACTAGAGGTGTCTCTCCATAAAGATAAATAACATGCTGGGTGAACAAATTACAGTTGGGCAATTGACAAAATAGAGAATGCATAACAATGCATGTACATGTCATGAGATCATTATGAGATTCATTTGGGCATTACAACATAATAGATAGACCGTAATCCAACTGCATCTATGACTAATAATCCACCCTCGGGATATCATCCGAACAACCTTTGGGTATTAAGTTGCAAGCAACAGATTATCGCCTTAAGCAAAGTGTGTAATGTAAACAATACAATTATCCTTGAACAAAAGATTGTTGTTTTCTCCCTAGTAGCAATAACACATCTACAACCTTATAAGTTATTGTCACTCTCCCAGATTACTAGAGGCATGAACCCATTATTGAGCCTAAATACTCCCTCTTGGAGTCACAAGCATCTACTTGGCCAAAGCATCTACTAGCAACGGAGAGCATGCAAGATCACAAATAACATAGACATGATAGATCAATAATCAACTTGACATAGAACTCAATATTCATCAGATCCCAACAAACATAATATGTAGAATTACATAAAGATGATCTTGATCATGCAGGCATCTCACAAGATCTAAACATGGAGGCGCAAATTGGAGAAGACAACCATCTAGCAACTGCTATGGACCCATAGTCCAAAGATGATCTACTCACGCATCACTCCAGAGGCAGGCGTGGTAATGAAGAAGGCCTCCAGTGATGATTCCCCTCTCCGGTAGGGTGCCGATAAGAGCTTCTAGACCCTGCCGAACTAGGATCAATGACGGTGGCAGCTTACAGTACTTTTCATGGATAGATGTTCGGGCCTTAGGGTTTTCCTGATGAAGTGAATTTATAGGCGGAAGGGCGATGTCAGAGGGCGCCTGAGGGGCCCACACCATGGCCAGGTGCAGCCAGTGGTGGGGCTGCGCCACCCTATGGTGTGGCCGCCTCCTGGCTCAGCTCCGTCTCTCCTTTGGACTCCGTCTTCATGTCAGATAAATAGGAACTTTGGCTTTTTTGTTTCGTCCAATTCTAAGAATATTTCATGTATCAATTTTTTGAAATACAAAAATAGCAGAAAATAGGAACTGGCACTGTGGCATCTTGTTAATAGGTTAGTTCCAGAAAATGCATAAAAATGCCACGAAGTGTAAACAAAACATAAAGCAATTGGTGTAAAACAAGCATGGAGCATCAAAAATTATAGATACGTTTGCGACATATCACTTTCCCATTGTCATTATCGCCTGGGTTTGCATCTATTCCTCTTGCTAATACCAAGAACCTGAGTAGTTGCCCTACTGGGATGCCAAAGGAACATTTAGTCGGGTTTAATTTTAGCTTGTACCTATCCAGATTGTCGAAGGTTTCTTGCAAGTCGGTGATCAAATATTCTTCTTTTCATGTGGTTATCACTACCTCATTGATATATACTTGTATATTGTGTCCTATTTGGCTCCTGAGGCAATTTTGCATCATCCTCTAGTAAGTTGCTCCTGCATTTTTCAAGCCAAAGGGCATGGCTTGGTAGCAAAAGACACTGTATGGTGTGATGAATGCTGTTTTTTCTTTGTCTTCTACTTTTAGCTTGATCTGGTTGTAACCCGAATATGCATCCAAGAAGGAAAGCCTTGCACAACCTGTAGTTGAGTCAATTATTTGGTCTATGTGGGGTAGTGGGAAGGGATCCTTTGGACAATGCTTATTGAGGGACGTGTAGTCAACGTAGACGCGGCGTACGTCCATGTTTTTCTTTGGGACGATCAATGGGATTGGACACCCAAGTCGACGCTTTGATTTCTCTGATGAAGCCAGTATTTTCCAATCTGTGAAGCTCAGCTACTATTGCTTCGCACTTCGGCTCGTCAAATCATCGAAGAGGTTGCTTGACTGGTCGTGCCTTTGGATCCACATTTAGTGCATGCTCGACGAGCTCCCTGTGAACCCTTGGCATCTTTGAAGGACACCAAGCGAAGATTTCCCAGCGCTCATGGAGGAACACGATGAGCGCACTTTCCTATGCAGGGTCTAGGTCGACCACGATGGACGTTGTCTTTTCTGGGTCCGTGTGGTGAACCCAAAATTTCTTGGAGTCTCGAGTAGAGTCAAAAGCCTGATCCGTCAAGGATCAACCTACGTCCCGTAGTACATTATGGTCAGTCTCTCGCTTGAGTCGCGCATATTCTGCTATCCTGCCGAAGGTTTGTGCCATTTTGTTGAATTCCTTGTCGCGGGTATCTGAAACCTCGAAGTTTCCTTTGACCGTGATAACTCCGTTGGCCCTGGGATTTTTAACATGAGATATGCGTAGTGGGGTACTACCATGAACCGTGCATATTAAGTTTATTCCACTGCCTGCATCCATGAATACCCTTCCGACGGCGTATCCTCCGATTTGCGCCTTCAATACCATGGGTGCGTGATGAGGACATCCCTATTACGCCACCATTATCTCCTGCTCCTATTGATGATGAAGATGTTGCTGCAAAGACATCCAACGAGATTAGGATTGGACCAATTACAAGAGCATGTGCAAAGCTACTGGAACAACAGGTGAACTCACTCTTAATTGAACCTGATGTTTTATTTAATGAGAGCTTTATACTACCTAAGTCTATGCATCTATGTATGATTAGGTTTGTTGATAATACAAGCATTGCACGAGGAGGAGACGCGTCGCAGCGAGATGAGCAAGACTTGATGATCAAGTGCGCGAGGGAGGAGAGGGAGGCAGACGCACCAGGAGATCACCACACTAGTAGAGAAAAGGCTATCCCTGGCGCATCAAAATGGCTTATCCCTGGCGCATATAGGTTCGCCAGCGACCTATATGCCGGCGGTAATGCTTATCGCTGGCGAATTTTAGAGTTCGCCAGGGATAATTTTTTTTACCGCTGGCGAATATGGCATGTGCGCCGGGGATAACATGTTATCCCTGGCGAATTTGTAATGGGTGCGCCGGGGATAAAATTTTGGAAAATCCAAAAAAATTCAAAAAAAATCAAAAACATTTCCAAAATATTTTAAAATTATAAAAACCTAAATAATATGAAAAAGTATGCATATACGATTTTTTTGACCATTTTATCACACCTGAAACCTCCTCAATTCACACCGAAATAGCGACTTCCCGCTCGGTCACCCATCCTCAAAGTGCTCCGGGTCTAGCACGCTTAACTTGTGAGTTCCATTTGCATGAGTTACCCCTACACTTGTTATAGCTTATTGATACTACTATCCTTTCAATACTTATAAGCCTTATGTGTGTGAGTGTAGGAGTGTATGTATGTTAGTGAGTATGTGTGTGTGTGCTTGTGTGAGTATGTGAGTATGTGTATGTGCATGTGTGAGTATGTGAGTATGTGTGAGTATCTGAGTATGTGAGTGTGCGTGTGTGAGTATGTGAGTGTGCGTGTGTGAGTATGTGTGTGTGAGTATATGTGTGTGAGTATGTGTGTGTGAGTATGTGTGTGAGTATGTGTGTGTGAGTGTGTATGTGCAAAAATCCAAAAATAGAAATCCCAAAAAAATCAAGAAATTCAAAAAATCTAAAAAAATCAAGAAATCTCAAAACATTTAGAAATCTAAAAAATCTAAAAAAACCCATGTTAATGATAAAGAATCCAAAAAATCTTAAAATCTTTTAAAAATCCATAAAATCTTATAATTTCATGAAACTAAAAGTGCAAAAAAGTCCATTTTCCCTTTGGAATTTGAGAAATCTAAAAATTGTCGAAACGGCCGTATGTGATAAATTCGGATGTAACCTTTCGTTCTGATACTTTTTCATATAAAAAACTTTTTAATCCGACATCGTATGCAAAAGTTATTGCAGTTTTACTATGGTATAAGTTTTTTTGCAAAATATATTGAAATTCAAGTTTTCAATTTTTCGTGATAACTAGAACACATAATATATGGAAATCTCAAAGTTTTTTATTTTTTTGAATTTTTTATCATTTTCTTTTAATTTTTTGCAAAACTAGAAGGCGATCCACGGGAGGAGGGGGGTGGTGGTGCTGCGGCTAGAAAATAGGTGGCTTGTCCCCGGCGCATTCACAATATGCGCCGGTGGTAAGTCCCTTATCCCCGGCGCATAAAATTCAATTCGCTGGCGATAATTTTTGATTATTATCCCTGGCGCATGGGCCCTTAATTCGCCAGTGGTAAGCCCCCTTATCCCCGGCGCATCTAACTATTATTCGCCAGGGATAACAATGGACAGGGGCCGGCCCATCTGGGGTGGGACCGCCAGCTATTATCCCCGGCGAATAATAGTTAGATGCGCCAGCGGTAAATCAGGTTCACCGGCGAATATGGCACAATGCGCCAGCGGTATTATTACCACCGGCGAATAGAATTATTATGCGCCGGCGATAGTGATGCTGCCTATAAGAAAATCTCTACTAGTGCCAGAACATCAAGTCTACATGAGCGAGAGCATGAGATGGCGCGCTAGGACAGCCTTCGACGCGATGTCTACGAGTCTAAGGTGCACCACACTCATGGCCTGCATGCCAAAATAGGCCAAACCCATGTATGGGTCGGTATGTACTAGTTTGAGTCGAACCGAGTCTGTTTGGGCCCAAACCAGGTTGGTTTTGGGCCAGGTCTTTGCCTAGGACGCCCCAACCCCTTTAAGTACCCCTGGGGTGCCCCCTTGTGTCGTTTAGACTATGTTTAGATTATCCCCAAACATCAGAACGAAATTGCTTGTAAGCTTTCCTATGAAATCATATATTCCTCTGTGTTTCGCTCGGAATATCTACCCCACTCCAAGTTTGTTTCGATCTAGAGTTTTGCTACTGAGAATTCAAGTGTGATCTGCTGTTCCATTGGGAATTAGGAGATTGCAGAATCGCTTCATGGTCGGCGGCTACGTGCGCAGGTGTGTGGTGTCTCGAATATCCATAGTGTTGAAGATCTGTTGCATTGGCAATGGGGGAATAGTCGGATAGTTCATGTGCATCTCACAGATTATCCACCAAGTTATCATCCATCTACATCGGCTCACTGAGAAGATCGGGCAACCCCATATCATCTTGGTATCAGATTTCCAACGTTTACTCGGTGAGCAATTCATCCCCATAGATTAGTTCTTGTTTTCGTCCTATATAGAAAAAGCCTACAAAAAATAGGGTTCTTAGTTCTTGTCTTAGCCTAGATTGCATTGGAGTTGAGTCGTAGTTGTTGATCGTGTTTCCTTTGTGTTTTCCTTCTTCTATTCTACATCGTAGGTGTCTAGATTTTCGTTCTTGATCTGAGTCAATTTAGGGTTTCGGCATTTTGCATCAGTCTAGTTTAGTTTTCGTCAGAGTCTTGTTTCTCGATCAAGTCATGGAGAAATCGATCTACACAACCCAGCCCCCAACCGAGCCAGCGCTAGCCAGATCCAAAAAAAAAACAAGCAGCGGCGGTTGCTCGCCCAGGGCGGAGCGCCAGCTCGCTTGCCTTCGATCGCTCGGCCTCACCCCATCTGATAGGGTAAAGGTGCCCTATCTTTCGATGAGACAATAACTATCGATTATGGTGGAGGTCGACGTTGACGATCCGACTACAAACGTGCGAGATGTTGCGCCTTAGCAATCGATACACCAACTTCCGAGGCTATTGATCACGCCGGAGCTAGATCAACCTGATCACGAGGATCAATCCCTGCAAGCAATCGAAGAACAAGCAAGAATTATAGATGCAATCAAGATATTGCGAATATAGATGAAGGCTTTATTGGAGAGGTGGGATTCTGTCTGTGCGTAGTACAAAAGGTCGGTTTGACACTTGTGCCTATGGCAAAGAGTAGCTCGTGGCTAAGTCTTTTAACTAAACAAAATCCAAGTTCTAATGACGGCTAGGAGGAGGTATATATGAGGGAAAGGGCAGGGATTTTCGTATAGCCCTAATGGGCCATCCGAAAATAACCCTAGATGGGCTGATTTCCACTCAAACAGCCTCCAGAAAATCCCTAAAATACCTATGACGAAAATACATGGGTTTAACCCATAAAATAAGGTGACGCAGCACCATATAAAGCCTTGGATGAATTTTATGATTGAGTAACTTGTGAATTTCGTCCAAGCATCCTTGCAGCATTATGGTGGCTTCAAAGTTCTAAAATCTTCACTTGCAGCGTCATCCTGAATCCTCACACGATTGCTGCCATCATCTCCATGCACGATCATGCTCCAATGCTTGTCCCTCTCATCTGTGCTAGGCCCATCATTCCTAAGTAACATAAACACATCTGATTTAGGCAGCATCATATTCTCATGAATATTAGGAATAGTTCCTAGAAACGAAAGTACCTGATAATTTAGTTGGCGTGCACGAGCTCTTGTGAGAGGTCCTTGAAATTGTGGAATGTGAGGAAGTGTGGCTGTAGGTGCAACGGTTGTATCAACCATAGGGATGTCCTCATCATCCTCCCCTTCTTGAATTGAAGTCGTCCTCGACGCAATCTCATCTTCTTCTCCAAAGTATGGCTTCAAATCTGCAATGTTAAATGAAGGACTTACCGTGCCCATCTCTGCAGGAAGCTCAAGTTTATATGCATTATCATTCATTTTCTCTAACACTTTAAAAGGACCAGCAGCACGTGGCATTAATTTAGACTTGCGCAAATCAGGAAAACGATCTTTGCGCAAATGCAACCAAACTAGATCTCCCACATCAAACACAATATGCTTTTGTCCTTTATCACCAGCAACTTTATATTTAGCATTCATACGTTCTATATTTTCCTTAGTAATCCTATGCAACGTAAGAATCTGTTCAGCACGTTGTGTAGCATCAAAATTATGTTGCACCGAAGATGGAATAGGTAATAAATCAATAGGTGCACGAGGAACAAAACCATACACAATCTCAAAAGGACATAACTTAGTTGTAGAATGCATGGAACGATTGTAAGCAAATTCAATATGAGGTAAACAATCTTCCCACATTTTTAAGTTCTTCTTTAAAACAGCCCTTAACATGGTAGATAAAGTTCTATTTACTACTTCAGTTTGTCCATCAGTTTGGGGATGACATGTAGTACTAAACAGCAATTTAGTCCCCAACCTAGCCCATAAACATCTCCAAAAATGGCTAAGAAATTTAGTATCACGATCTGAAACAATAGTATTAGGCACACCATGCAAGTGAACAACATCGCGAAAGAATAATTCAGCAACATGAGCAGCATCATCACTCTTATGACAAGGAATAAAGTGTGCCATCTTAGAAAATCTATCCACAACCACAAAAATACTATCCCTCCCCTTCTGTGTTCGAGGTAATCCTAACACAAAGTCCATAGAAATATCCTCCCAAGGTACACTAGGAACAGGAAGAGGCATATATAAACCATGTGGATTAAGCGGGACTTAGCTTTTTGACATGTTGTGCAGTGAGCAACAAACCTCTCAACATCCCTTCTCATGCGTGGCCAAAAGAAGTGTGTAGCAAGTAAGTCTTCTGTCTTCTTTACTCCAAAGTGACCCATTAATCCTCCTCCATGCGCCTCCTGCAACAACAAAAGACGAACGGAACCTTCTGGAATGCATAGTTTGTTAGCACGGAACACAAACCCATCAGTGAGGACGAATTTGTTCCAAGTTCTACCCTCTAAACAATGCTGCAAAACATCTTTAAAATCGGCATCATTCACATATTGTTCTTTGATAGTTTCCAATCCAAAGATTTTGAAGTCAAGTTGAGATAACATGGCATAACGACGTGACAAAGCAACAGCAATAATATTATCTTTACCCTTTTTTTGTTTAATAACATAAGGAAAAGATTCAATGAATTCAACCCACTTTGCATGACGTTTATTCAACTTAGCTTGACTACGAATATGCTTCAAAGATTCATGATCAGAATGTATAACAAATTCTTTAGGCCATAAATAATGTTGCCAAGTTTCTAATGTTCGAACAAGAGCATATAATTCCTTATCATAAGTAGAATAGTTCAAACTAGCTCCACTCAATTTCTCACTGAAATATCCAACAGGTTTACCCTCTTGTAACAACACTCCTCCTAAACCAATTCCACTAGCATCACATTCCAACTCAAAAGTCTTATTAAAATCAGGAAGTTGGAGTAAAGGAGCATGTGTAAGCTTATCTTTGAGTAACATGAAGGCGTCTTGTTGTGCATTGCCGCAAACAAAGGGCACATCTTTCTTAGTAAGCTCGTTCAGCGGCGCTGCAATGGAACCAAAATCTTTGACAAAGCGCCTATAAAATCCAGCGAGGCCAAGGAAGCTCCTAACTTGTGTGACTGTTTTGGGTTGTGGCCAACTCGAAATTGCTTCAATCTTGGCGGGATCAACTTCAAAACCCTGTGCTGTAACAACATAGCCAAGAAAAGCAACTCTATTCGTGCAAAAGGTGCACTTTGCAATGTTACCAAACAAACGTGCAGCACGTAAAGCATCAAAAACAGCACGTAAATGTTCCAAATGTTCTTCTACAGATTTGCTATATATCAATATATCATCAAAATATACCACCACAAAATGTCCAATAAAAGCACGTAAAACTTCATTCATTAATCTCATGAAAGTGCTGGGAGCATTAGTTAAACCAAAAGGCAGCACTAACCACTCATATAGGCCAAATTGAGTTTTAAATGCAGTTTTCCATTCATCTCCTAACTTCATACGAATTTGGTGGTAACCACTACGCAAATCAACCTTAGAAAACATGGTAGAGCCACTCAATTCATCAAGCATGTAATCTAAATGAGGAATAGGATGACGATAGCGAATAGTAATATTATTGATTGCTCTACAATTAGTACACATGCGCGAAGAACCATCTTTATTTGGTACCAAAATAATAGGAACAGCACAAGGACTAAGAGACTCACGAATATGACCCTTGTCAAGAAGTTCTTGAATTTGTCGCTGAATCTCTTTTGTCTCCTCCGGATTGGTACGATATGGCGCACGGTTGGGCAAAGATGCGCCAAGAATCAAATCAATTTGGTGCTCAATTCCACGAATAGGTGGCAGTACTGGAGGTACATCTTGTGGAAAAACGTCCGCATACTCCTGCAAAATGTTAGCAACAGCAGGTGGCAAAGAAGAAGGCATCGCCTCAGCTGAAAACAACACTTCTTTGCAAATGATAGCATAACATGCAGTAGTACTCACATCAATTTCAGAAATATCAGATTTGCTAGCTAGCAAACAAGTACTTTTCAAACAAATTTTGTTAGCATGTTTTGGAGCAGATTTAAAAGTACTTGTAGAAGGCATAAGTTCCTTAGCAACAATCTGATTTTCGCTCAGCTTTTTCCCCTCATTATGTGCTCTACTAGCTCTAGCAAGATCATCTTTTAAAATACTTTCAGGAGACATGGGAAGTAACACAATTTTCTTATCATTATGAACAAGAGAATACTGATTTGTGCTACCATAGTGTATAGAATTTGTATCAAATTGCCATGGTCTACCAAGTAAAAGAGCACATGCTTGCATAGGAACAACATCACAGTCAACATAATCAGCATATGCAGCAATAGTAAAATGCACATGAACTGTACGTGTTACCTTAACCTTGCCGCTGTTATTAAACCATTGAATGTGATATGGACGAGGATGGGGTCATGTCGTAAGAGCAAGCTTTTCAACCGTCTCCATGCTCGCCAAGTTGTTGCAGCTCCCGCCATCAATAATAATGTGAATACAGCGATCTTTAACCACACCCTTGGTATGGAACAGATTATGGCGCTGGTTGGGCTCGGCCTTGGTAATTTGTGCACTCAAGACTCGTTGTGCGACTAAACTCGGGTATTTCTCCGCATGTTCTACAGCCATATATTCAGAATCTTGCTCCGTGGGTGCGGCAGCACATTGCTCATCAGATGCAATAAGAGCCAAAGTATCTTTATCATAATCACTGGCGGAGTTGTATCCACCATCCTCAAGAGCAATCATCACACGGGAGGAGGCACAATCACGTGCAAAGTGACCAAGTCCACCACATTTGCGGCACTGAATTTGTGAACTCACAAGTAGCAGCACTGACACGTCTATCCTTGGGATAATTTAAGCATGCAAAATGCTGGTCTAATTCTAATTCCCAAGAAAGGTATGCATCAGGATTATAGCGACCATCAAATGTAGGAACATTTAATTTCAGTTTAGCAACATGGTCATCATCACGTACCAATGGACGAGGAGGTGGACGGCGAATATAGGGCCGAGGACGACCAGGTGGCTGATCAACTGTGAAGTCATCCGCGTACTCGCCCTCGTACTCATCTTCCCCGTAATAATCATCCAACTGTGCATCACGGGCCTGTGTAACACCCGTAGCTCCTGCAACGCCAGCAGCCGCAGTGCCCGCAGTAGCACCCACAGCCGAAGTTTGTGCCGGTTGATGGAGATGCGCTGTGCACGTCCCAAAAAGGTCGGTGGAGGAGCCACGCGAGTCGGTTGTGGAGGAGGCGCGTGAGCCGGCGGTGGAGGTGGTAAGCGTGCTAGCACCTCCTGGAATTTAGCGTCGAGTTTGGCGGTGAAGGTGGTCTCGAGTCCCTCGAGTTGCTCCATCGTGTCACTAAAATGCTTGTCCACATCCTGCATATGATCAGACAAAAGTTTGGTGACGTGAGCCTGCAAGGCTTCACCCTCCAGTGGCTGTGGCTCGGTGTTGTCTGGTGGCATGATTAGTACGCAAAAGCACAATTATAGAATAGAGATGCAACAGGAACAGGGGTGGAAAACGCTTAATCTATCAAGCAAACCAATACTCTTACCCGTTCTTACCCTGCAGCAGGTGGCGATCAGCAACCGTCGTGATCAAACTTCAGGAAGATTGAATAGAGCGATTGCCAGGTGGTGTCAACGCACGATGTAGGAATATGTGGAGCTCTGGGTGGCTGCAATATCTGTAGCAAAAATTCAAGACAGCAATGCAAGGTTGAATAACAGCTCAACGACGGTACTGTGTTGGTCCTAGACTAGCCCAAGCTAGAGATGCGAGCCTAGAACACCATGAAGCACGCCGCGACACCGAAACGCAACAGGCAGCAGTGCTCTGAATAGCGCGCGAATGAGGCGAAAATCACTATGATGGAAAGTGTCTCAAAACGATCAGCAAGGTGAAATATCAGGATAGGAACAAGATTTTTTTTTGAAATTTCCGAAAACTTCACGAAACTACTCCGGAAAGCGTGCAAACGCCAATTTTTTTTCACTATAATGGCGTATAGCTCAAAACGATCCCAGAAGCCTAAAACCAGTATAGGCCAAAAAAAATCGGAGAAGTTTCCAGACTTTTTTTTTTCTCTCCTCTTTCCTTCTGGCCAAAACTTTCTGGAACTCGGATCAAGTCACAACTCGGATCGGATCTGCAAAGATGGGAAACAAGAGTAGGAAAACGAAAGGGTGTATGGCGGTGGGGATAGCGGAATTGGTGGTGGCGGTGGTGGCGGTGGTGATGACAAAATCGGTGGTGGCGGTGGTGGCGGTGGTGATAGCGAAATCGGTGGTGGCGGAGGTGATGGCTGTGACCAGAACTCGAAACTCTAAAGAACTAGATGTAAAACCAGCACTGGACACGACGATGCAGACTAGAATTCAACAATGCAAATACTGAAAAGAAAAGATGCAAAGGCTCGAACTGTTTCTAGGAAAAGATCTAGTCCTAATATTTTTGGCTTTTTGTGGATTCTAGGTATGAAGATGCAATCTAGACTACGAAAATAGTAAATCTCACCGATCAACCTAAAATCTGATACCACTTGATAGGGTAAAGGTGCCCGATCTTTCGATGAGACGATAACTATCGATTATGGTGGAGGTTGACGTTGACGATCCGACTACAAACGTGCGAGACGTTGCGCCTTAGCAATCGATACACCAACTTCCGAGGCTATTGATCATGCCAGAGCTAGATCAACCTGATCACGAGGATCAACCCCTACAAGCAATCGAAGAACAAGCAAGAATTATAGATGCAATCAAGATATTGCGAATATAGATGAAGGCTTTATTGAAGAGGTGGGATTCTGTCTGTGCGTAGTACAAAAGGTCGGTTTGACACTTGTGCCTATGGCGAAGAGTAGCTCGTGGCTAAGTCTTTTAACTAAACAAAATCCAAGTTCTAATGACGGCTAGGAGGAGGTATATATGAGGGAAAGGGCAGGGATTTTCGTATAGCCCTAATGGGCCATCCAAAAATAACCCTAGATGGGCCGATTTCCACTCAAACAGCCTCCAGAAAATCCCTAAAATACCTATGACAAAAATACATGGGTTTAACCCATAAAATAAGGTGACGCAGCACCATATAAAGCCTTGGACGAATTTTATGATTGAGTAACTTGTGAATTTCATCCAAGCATCCTTGCAGCATTATGGTGGCTTCAAAGTTCTGAAATCTTCACTTGCAGCGTCATCCTGAATCCTCACACGATTGCTGCCATCATCTCCATGCACGATCATGCTCCAATGCTTGTCCCTCTCATCTGTGCTAGGCCCATCATTCCTAAGTAACATAAACACATCTGATTTAGGCAGCATCATATTCTCATGAATATTAGGAATAGTTCCTAGAAACGAAAGTACCTGATAATTTAGTTGGCGTGCACGAGCTCTTGTGAGAGGTCCTTGAAATTGTGGAATGTGAGGAAGTGTGGCTATAGGTGCAACGGTTGTATCAACCATAGGGATGTACTCATCACCATCGCGGAGAACGCCTGGGGTCAAGCGACCGGCTCGTTCGCCCCGCTCGCCTCGGAGCCGAGGGCGTGCGCCATCTAGCGCTATGGGTCGGCCCAATTGCATTGATCGCTCGGTAAAATAAAAGGAGTGACAGCGTTCCACTCGCCTGACCCCAGACGTGCTCTGTGGTCGAGCGCGGGCGTGGGCGCTAGCGATCGGGAGGGCTCGCCCGAGCAGAGAGCCTGTCTGCTCTCCAGCGCCAGCCGGTCCAAGCCTGTTTAGGCTACTTTTATTCAAAAAAAAAGAGAGTAAAAGTAAAAAAACAGGGGACGTATACTGCAATTACTCTATGTAGTACACGCCGCACCCAAATCAAAAAAAAGAGAGACAAACAATACTTCGGCCTCGCCAAGTTTTCTGCCGCGACACACGTTTCCGATGTTTTTTTGCCGTGAGTGTGTATCCGATATTCGTTGTCGTGCATTGTTTCCGACGGCGTCAACTTCTGCCGCGACACGGTTTCGGTCAGTTTCTCGGCCGCGTTGTCCACATAGCGTAACTCCTACATATTTTTGAGAGCTTTAGCTACCGCCATTCTGCAGCATCGTGTTAGGAGCTTACCCATCAAGACTAGCTTTTTCGTCCTTATCAGGCTGCTGCCGTGTGTGTGCGCAATCTTGTGCCTGTTTCCTTTGAGCCAGCTAGCATCTCCCTTGTGCATTGCAACATGAGCTCTTGTGCGTTGTCACTTATATCTGTTAAGCTCCTGTTCAGAGTTGCTTTGCCCCGTTTATCTCCACCGTGTGAGTTTTTGTGGGTCTTGTCATACGATCAACACTAGGACTTGTACTTTGATGTAGTTAGGTATCCATACCAAGCCCCACCATATACCCTGGTTGTCGTGTGATAGTCTTTCCCTCGGTATTTGTAACATCACTTTGGAACGGTAAGATACCTCGTTTTCTCTTAGTTTTGCATGAGTTGTGAGAGTTCCACCATACACCTATTTTTGTTTGCACTAACCTACTAATCATGTCGGAGTCTAATGCCGTGCAGCAGAAAAAGGATCCAAATGAGGTCGTGCGTTGGAAGGAATATGAAGCTCTTCGTGATACTTTGACGAAGAGGTTCAATGCTGTTTGTGATAGTTTACATGACGATGTGCTTGCTGTTGACAATAAGCTGAATGCAACACACGATATAGCCACTGCAACACAAGAAACTGTGACCACAATTCAGCGTTCTATTGCATATTTGACACAAGCTGTGAATACGTTGCAAGCTTCTTTTGATCGTCCACATCACCAGCAACCACTTGATCATGAGGCTGCTGCGAGTGTTTAGGATGACAATCACGCACATGATGATGCTAATGCTGCAGCAGCTGCTGGTCGTCGTGAAGGATTGCTTCTTGGTGGTAACGGTGGTCGTGGGAATGGAGGCCGAGGTGTTGGTATCCCGCTTGGTCGTGCTTTTGCTCCTCTCGGCGCACGTCATCGCTTTGATGATGATTTTGCCCAACCAGCCAATCGTGATGATGATGGGTTGGGCAAACCGAAGTTCACAGTACCCAAGTTTGTTGGTTCTACTGATGTGGAAGAGTACCTCAATTGGGAGCTGAAGGTGGAAAAACTATGGCGCATGCATGAGTACACCAAGGATAGAAAAATAAAACTTGCATCTTCGGAATTTGATGGATATGCATTGCTTTGGTGGGATAATATTGTTCAGTCTAGGCTTGAAGCTCGAGATCCGCCTATTATTACATGGAGGGGTATGAAAGAAGCGATGCGTGCTCGTTTTATTCCCCGCAATTATATTCGTTCTCTCTATGATAGATTGACGAATTTGAAGCAAGGTCTTAAGTCTGTTGATGACTATCATCAGGAGATGGAGTTGATTATGCAGCGTGCTAGGGTGCATGAACCAGAGGAACAAACAATGCAGCGTTTTCTTGCTGGTTTAACTTACAACAATCAACGCATTGTTCAACATCACCAATACTTTGATATGACAGATTTGCTTCATCAAGCACGTGAGGCATAATTGACATTGGCCGAAGATGCTTAATTTTGACCTCGCTCTATAGCAAGTAGAGGTCATTTTTTCCCACGAATAGACCCTAGTGTGCCTACCTCTAGTGGTTCTTCTGGATTCCATGGTAATGCTTCCTCAAAACCTGATTTGGTTATTTCCAATGCCAAGAGAACATCACAACCTGCTGCTAGTGGTACTGATTCCTCCAATTCTACAGCAAGAAATAGGGATATGAACTGTCATACATGTGGTGGCAAGGGTCATTTCAGGCGAGACTGTCCCAATAAAAAGGTTATGTTGATAAATGAGGAAACTGAAGAGTATGAGATAGGTGATGATGCTGATCCAAATTCAGATGAGTAGGATGATGATATGCTCTATGGTGATGCGTCACCACTGCCTACCATTGTTTGTTCGCCTAAGGTGCTGAGTGTGAGCCTAGATTATGCGGAACATCGGTGTAATTGGTTTCAAACCAAAGCTGTTGTTGGTCCTGGCAAGGCGTGCAAGGTTATTATTGATGGTGGGAGTTGTCGCAATTTGGCTAGTAAAGAGCTCTGTATAAAACAAAAGCTCAAATATATCCCGCACCCAAATCCATATTTTATTCAGTGGCTAAGTGATAGCGGAGAGATGAAGATTAGCCACATGCATAGTTTAAAAAACCGGACCGGTGAGTGAACCGGGGAGGTGACTGGCTCACTGGTTCACTGGTCCAACCGGTGGCTCAGCTGGTTCAATAGCGACAAAAAACATCAAATTTAATAAATAATAAAGTTAATTTTGAAAAAATGTAGCATCAAGTCATATATTTTGTGTTTGCTTTCATAGTAGATCACAAACTAAGTGTAGTAAATGGAGCATGGTTCTAGGTTTTAGAATCATAAAATCACAAAAACACATTATTTTATGCAGTTCTTTGGTTTTTATTAGTTGGACTAGTGAATCTTAAAAAACCGGTGAGGGCTTCGGTTTAGGCTTTTTTTGGTCGAACCACCGAACCGGTTTGGTTTTTAAAACTATGGCCACATGGTGCGTGTTGAGTTTCAGATTGGACCATATAAAGACACCGTCGAGTGTGATGTGGTTCCTATGACAGTATGTCATTTGTTGTTGGCCCGCCCATGGCAATATGATTGTGATGTCTCTCACAATGGGAAAGCCAACACATATCAGTTACATTGGCGTGGCAAGGATGTTACTTTGAGACCTATGACACCGCAAGCTATTGTAAATGAATCTCGTCAAAAAATTGAAGTCAATCTTGAGAAAGAGAGTGAGAGAGTAGATAGACAAGAGCCTACACTTCCGGTGAGGGAGAGCCACAAGCCAAATCTGAGTGGTAAAAATATGAGTGAGGGAGCGCATTCTTTAGTAATGTTAGCCACCAAATCTGATCTGAGAGAGTTTCGTGAGGATCCTACAGCTATTCCTCTTGTGCTTATGTACAAGGGTAACATTTTGGTTTCTAACGACATGACCCCTCTATCTATTGGTCTTTCTAATGTGTTACAGGAATTCAATGATGTGTTTCTGGACCAGGAGCCTGCAGGTTTGCCACCATTGCGAGCTATTGAGCATCAAATAGACTTGATTTTAGGAGCATCGCTGCCCAACCGAGCACCATACCGCACCAACCCTGAGGAGACAAAAGAAATTCAGAAACAAGTACAAGCGCTTCTTGACAAATGTTATATTTGTGTGAGCTTAAGCCCTTGTGTTGTTCCTGTTATTTTAGTTCCTAAGAAAGATGGTACCTGGCGCATGTGCGTAGATTGTAGAGCAATAAATAACATCACTATTCGATATCGTCACCCTATTCCACGCTTGGAAGATATGCTTGATGAATTGAGTGGTGCTGCTGTTTTCTCTAAAATTGATTTGCGTAGTGGTTATCATCAAATTAGGATGAAAGAGGGGGATGAGTGGAAAACAGCCTTTAAAACAAAATTTGGTTTATATGAGTGGTTAGTCATGCCATTTGGGTTAACTAATGCACCTAGTACCTTCATGAGATTAATGAACCATGTTTTGCGTAATTTTATTGGCAAGTTTGTGGTTGTGTATTTTGATGATATATTAATCTACAGCCGCAATGAATCTGAACATAGTGATCATATTCGACAAGTTTTGCAAGTGTTGCGTGATGCTAAGTTATATGGTAACCTTGAGAAGTGCACATTTTGCAAAGATAAGGTCATATTTCTGGGATTTGTTGTTTCTAAGCATGGAGTAGAGGTAGATGCATCTAAAATTGAAGCTATTCAAAATTGGCCTACTCCTATGAATGTTAGTCAAGTACGAAGTTTTCACGGTCTTGCTGGTTTTTATCNTGTTTCCCCGGGGCCCATTTAGTATTTTTATTTTCTTTTCTTCTTTTCCTTTTCTGATTTCTTATTTCTTTTGTTGTTTTTGCAAATTTGGTTCAAATTGATTCAAATCAATTTGTAAAATTTCCTAGAATTCAACACAGCAATCTGGAACTGTAAGAAGACAAGTTTTCAGAACAAAGTATGATTTTTAAGAAAAACTTTATAAAATGGCCAAAGGGTTTACTTGCATAATCTATAATAGAAATAGGGTTTGAGAATAAATCCTTTTAAAATAAGGGGATAACACTTTATAAAATATTATTTACAAATTGTTTTCAAACCACCCTTTTGCAAAGCAAACCTTTTAGACAAAAGAAACATTTTAGGAGGTACCCTTTGCAAGTAGCTTGCATAGTTTTGAAATAAAAGAAAGGAAAATAGTACTTTGATACTTTATTTTTCTCAAAGAAGCTCTTCAAGAAATAAATAGAGGATTTAAAACGGTTTTCGCTCAAGCTTTCAAATAGACTCAAAAAGTTTTAAATCTCTGTGAATTTTCAATCAACACAAGCAAAATAAAAACGAAAAATTTTCCCCCAAAATTTGATAAAATCTTGGGTCGTTACAGGTTGCTGATGCTCTCTCTAGGAAGAACCTGTTGTTGATACAATTAGACATTAAGGTTCCTGGTTTAGAGAGTTTGTGTGATTTATATGCTACTAATCATGATTTTTCAGTGCCATATAGCATGTGTACTGGTGGGAAAGCATGGGATAAATATCACATTCATGATGGGTTCTTGTTTCGTGCTAACAAAATATGTGTTCCAGAAACGTCCGTGCATTTGCTATTGTTGCAGGAATCACATGCCCGTGGTTTGATGGGTCACTTTGGGCGTGAGAAGACGCTACTCATGCTCGCTGATCACTTTTATTGGCCTAGGATGAGGCGTGATGTGGACAGGTTTGTCAAGCGTTGCATTACATGCAACAAGTTGAAGTCCAAGCTGAAGCCTCACGGTTTGTATATTCCATTACCTGCACCTACTACGCCATGGGAGGACATTAGCATGGATTTTGTATTAGGTTTGCCTAGTACTAAAAGAGGCCATGATTCTATATTTGTGGTAGTGGACAAATTTTCAAAGATGGCTCATTTTATTGCCTGCCACAAAAGCGACGATGTGTCGCATATTGCTAACCTGTTTTTCAGGGACATTGTACGCTTGCATGGAGTACCCAAGACAATTGTCTCTGACCGTGATGTGAACTTTATGAGCTACTTCTGGAAGACACTTTGGGGAAAGCTGGGCACGAAGTTACTTTTCAGCACTACATGTCATCCCCAAACTGATGGTCAAACAGAGGTGGTAAATCGCACACTTTCCACGATGCTGCGATGCATGATCAAGAAGAACCTGCGTGATTGGGAAGATTGTTTGCCGCATGTGGAGTTTGCATATAATAGGGCGGTTCATTCTACCACGCAGCTATGTCCTTTTGAGGTGGTCTATGGCTTCAAACCCATTACGCCACTAGATTTGTTGCCTCTTCCTATCCAAGAGCGAGTCAATATGGAGGCATCAAAGAGGGCAGATTTTGTGAGGAAGATTCATGTGAAGAATAAAGAGGCTATTGAAAAGAAAGGCAAGTATACTGCAGCTCGTGCAAACAAGAAGCGAAAGGAGGTCTTGTTCCAGCCCGATGATATGGCGTGGGTAAACTTTCTCAAGGATAGATTTCCACAGCTACGTAAGTCCAAGTTGCTGCCCCGTGGTGCTGGTCCTTACAAGGTTCTTGCCAAGATTAATGATAATGCCTACAAGATAGATCTTCCTATAGCTGAGTATGGCGTGAGTAATAGCTTCAATGTTGCTGATTTGACACCGTATGAGGGTGAAGACATTGCAGCATCGAGGTCGATGCCTTTTGAAGGGGGGGAGGATGATGAAGACATCCCTATTACACCACCATTATCTCCTACTCCTATTGATGATGAAGATGTTGCTGCGAAGAAGTCCAACAGGATTAGGATTGGACCAATTACAAGAGCACGTGCAAAGCTACTGGAACAATAGGTGAACTCACTCTTAATTGAACCTAATGTTTTATTTAATGAGAGCTTTATACTACCTAAGTCTATGCATCTATGTATGATTAGGTTTGTTGATAACACAAGCATTGCACGAGGAGGAGACGCGTCGCAGCGAGATGAGCAAGACTTGATGATCAAGTGCGCGAGGGAGGAGAGGGAGGCAGACGCACAAGGAGATCACCAGAACATCAAGTCTACATGAGCGAGAGCATGAGATGGCGCGCTAGGACAGCCTTCGACGCGATGTCTATGAGTCCAAGGCGCGCCACACTCATGGCCTGCGTGCCAAAATAGGCCGAACCCATGTATGGGTCGGTATGCACCAGTTTGAGTCGAACTGAGTCCGTTTGGGCCCAAACCAGGTTGGTTTTGGGCCACGTCTTTGCCTAGGATGCCCCAACCCCTTTAAGTACCCCTGGGGTGACCCTTGTGTCGTTTAGACTATGTTTAGATTATCCCCAAACATCAGAACGAAATTGCTTGTATGCTTTCCTCTGAAATCATATATCCCTCTGTGTTTCGCTCAGAATATCTACCCCACTCCAAGTTTGTTTCGATCTGGAGTTTTGCTACTGAGAATTCACGTGTGATCTGCTGTTCCATTGGGAATTAGGAGATTGAAGAACCGCTTCATGGTCAGCGGCTACATGCGCAGGTGTGTGGTGTCTCGAATATCCCTTGGATTGAAGATCTGTTGCATTGGCAACGGGGGAACAGCCGAAGAGTTAGTGTGTGTCTCACAGATTATCCACCAAGTTATCATCCATCTACATCGGCTCACTGAGAAGATAGGACAACCCCTTATCAGTGCGTGCCCTGGTCTAGGTACTTTCCTTGGGTGGTCTGTTCTGCTGAACCTGACTATCTGTTCGGACCAGCGAAGGTACTCTATGGTAGCTGGCAATGATGATATGGCTAGGTTTACTTGCCTAGATATTTTTTTCCTTTTTAGATTTGGGAACCGGTTGAATCATCGCGGCGATGTATTCCTTTGACTGGAGATAACCTTGGCTACTTTGTCTTCGATACCCTTGGTTTGCTGCATCCTTATTATAGGATGGTGGTGGTGGCGCGTCGTATGCTGTTGATCCCGGTTTTTCTGCTTGGCTGCACTCTATGGCTTCTTGCAGTTTCATGAATGTTCTGCAATCTCTCATCAGGTAATTGGAAACTCTCTTCCCATCTACGTATCTAGGGTGTATGTGACATGGTCCATTGAGGATGTCTTCGGGTGATAGGTTAAAGTTTCTTGATCTATCACCACCCGAGTCATCTCTTCTGCGCTACCCGTTGTTCCTACGCTCGCCCCCTTCTTTGCTGCTTCTCTTATACCCTGCGGCCATTTGGTTGCGCGGGTTGTGACCATCGTCATTGTGAGATCTGCGCCTCTAGTTATTGTATCTGTTTGGCCTATCATGTTTGGGCGACCGTGCCCTTTTGTTGTGGTAAGCATCCTTTCTATCTACGAATCTGTTTGATACTTCCATGAGTTTTGATACTGTCTTGGGTTTTGTTCTTCCCATCTCCTCGATGAGATCCAAACGGTGAAGCTCAAGTACGAAGGCGTCTATGGCTCGCTCGTCAGAGACGTTTTCTGCTAAGTTTTTTGTTATGCTCTAGCATTGTATATATGAACGCAGTGCCTCGCCACTTCTATGTACACAAGATTTGATTTCCTCTATTGACATTGGTTGCGTGTATGTTGATTGGAAATTGCTTGTGAATTGCTTTGCCAGCTCGCTCCAGCTTCCAATGGAATCATCGGGTAGCTTGTTTAACCAAGACCGTTCTGCGCCGGTGAGGTGTAGCTGCAAGCTTTGCATTGCTGTCGCCCTCGAGCCCCCAAGTATTTTAACGGCTTGGAGATAATATGACAACCATAGTTCAGGTTCCTGTGACCCTTCGTACTTTTGCTGGTAGTGAGGTAACTTGAATCCTTTGGGTACTTGTGTTCTGCGAACCCTACGGGCTAAAGCATAACACCCTCATCTCTATTTCCTCGTCCTCATAATTTCCTTCGTCCCACTCATAGCGCGATCTATTGACCCAGGCCTGCGTGATGATATTCCTTGCGTCATCCCTTTGTGAGTTGTAATTTCCCTTCTTGGGTGACTTGGATCTTCGGGTTTGCGAAGATTGGGACCGTCGGCTTCTTCTCTCCTTCTGTTTATGCTGTGTTTTTTTCCTGTACAGATGGTTTCTGCTGCAACTTATCTCCGATCAATCCGAGGCCTTTTATGGTAGCTTGGTGCATGCTTTCTCGTGGATCCCGAGGTTCTGGTTGCGTGGTTAATATGTATGCTTGTGCTGCCACTAGGGCTGCCTCTGGCATGATACTTCCTATTTCATCGACTGATACAAATGATGAGTTGAGATTTTGTGTACGATTCTCTCTGTTTGGCCGCTATGCTTTTCCTCTGTTGTGTTTTGGCTCGCGATGCATTTCTTCGCTTGACTGTGATGTATCACTACGTTCTTCCCACTGTGTTCTGTTTGCCGTGCCATTGGATTCGTGACTTCTCCTTAACTCAATTTTTTCTTAAAGTAGTTGTTTCTTGTGCTAGTGCACAGCATACTGGTACCCCATTAAAACTTCCCTTCTTGACTGCGCTGGTATTGTCGTGCCATGGTTGACTGGTGTTTTGATCATCATCCACTCTCCTGCTGAGACATATACTTTCTCCCTTTCTTTCATGTGGTTGTTTCCTTGATTGAAGCTTTGCGAGTTAATCACGGGGTTGCTCCCACCATCGTCTTCTTCTGCGACCTCGCTTATTATAATGCACACTTCATGTATCCTACTAGTGTGCTTTCTTCCTGGCCTCCACATGTCCTCATTGTTGTCGGAGACAGCACCGCTTCGGGTGGTGAAGTCGTTGGTTGGGGTGTTGTCGAAATTTTTGTCAGAACCCTTATCTGAGTAAACCGATGATTCCCCTAGGTCGAGGTTTTCCATGATTTTGTTGAGTTCTTCAACTGTGATTTTTATATTTTCCGTCAGCTTGAAGCTAACCGGCGAGTTTACCTCACTGGAAGAGCCAACTGAAGTTTCTGATCTTGCCGCGGATGCGGTTTTTCCTGCCGACGGACCCTTGAATATGCAGCCCCAATAAAAGGGGTCAGTACAACAATGTACTGGCAATTGACACATATTTGGTGGCACTTGTGGAAAGACTATACTACATGATATTTGGCTGGTGGATCTCATAGGCTAATTTGCATAAAGCAAGTTTTATCCTATATTTTCCAAATCAAAACATTTTAAGATTTTGAAAAAGGTTTTTGATATGAACACATGAAAATCACTCGAGTCCATCCCTCAAAATTATCCCACGTGGTTAAGTCTATCTTGAACTACATAGACACCCGAGTCCATACCTTGAATGACTAACCAATTTTAATTAATTTAGAAAAGGTGATGAGATTCTTCTGTACAAACCATGTCTGGAGACTCAAGTTGTCCATAACCGGGGACACGGCTAATTGATTAGTTTTACACCCTACAGGGGTTGTGCACTTTCACCTTAAGACTCATTTTAACCAAAGAATAAAATGACACAAGACCTTTCAGAAGAAGCATTCAACCATCCGAGTCTGACCGTACCCATCTACCACCCACTGTCAGTACCCATGGATGAACCCTTACATCATACTCAATCAAGACAGAGCCCATAGTGTCATAAGGCTGCACTGGAAGTATAGTACACATGGAATACAAATTAATCTCTTTGTTCCTGAGTGGCAGCCCACAAGTGCACTCTCAAGTTACCACATACTCTAGGTCCTTCCCCTAGGCATGCAGCCCTGAGTAGCCACTAACCCACACTACCATTCCACCCAGGTGATTCATTGAAGTTGTTACTTTTAATTAAGCAGCATGCATCACTTTCAAAACAATAGTAGCAATCCTAGCAAAGGTTGAGGTTTAAGTGTTGACTACACACTACTAGGATCTAGCATTGCATAAACTTCTTTGAAAATCAACCTATCATGCATACTACTTTAAAACACTAATGCAGTAGTAAAAATAGGTAGAAGGATGTGTGTCACTTGCCTTTTGAAGATCACGATCTTTCACTTCTCTCAGCTAAGCACGCAGCTCTCCATACAAACTATAACACAGAGTTAACACAACATAAACACACCACTCCAATAGCAACAAAACAAACAAAACAAACAATTGAAAATAGTTTATTCAGCATTTTAGATTTATTGAGATTCTGTGATAAGAGAGATATGGCAAGATATTGGGTCAAGGTGGTGTCAAGATGATCTTGGTGGTTATGAGTGATCATAGGATTTACCTTGGTAGAAAAGAAACAATGCTGAAAAGAAATAGAATTATTCGCATAGTGGAAATTACTCAAATTCTCATATTTGAATTTGAATAATGGTGAAGTGGTTCAAGAAATTTGGAGAGTGATACTACTGGATAGCTTGCAGTAAAACAAAACTACTGCAATTAGATTCATTCTAAAATAAATTTTAGAACTCAAGTTACGATCAGAAGAGTGATTTGGATGAATTTGGGTGCACAAAGTGTGTGCATGCATCAACTTTGAAGTTTCTTGATTCTATGATGTTCTACAAGATTAGAGGATCCCAAAGACTACAAATTTGTAATTTTTGGATGTGTAGAACAAAATATATGAATTAATTAGTGTAATAGAAGGGTTTGAATCAATTTGAAAATGGATTCAAATTAATTACTGAAACTATGGAATATTATTGCACCATTGGATTGTACTCATTCTTAGCTTTCCAGAGACATCTTATTTGTAAGATTTTGAGTTACGAAACAATTTCTATGAATTTTTGAAGTTTGCCTTATTTTCTATAAATTTAAATTCGAGAATTGACCGGAATTGACTATGACCAGTCGACTGAGTTAACTGCTGACGTCAAAAAAGTCAACAGAAAAATTAATTATTTTGAGAAACTTTTTATATGAAAGTTGTAGAGAATTACTTGATCTATCTACCATACAACTTAATTTGGATTCGGGAAAACGAGGTGGACTTGATCTGGATTATACCTTACGAGATCTAAAACTTCCAGTGCCCCGTGCTCCTTGCTCGCTGAACGAAACAAGGTGAGACTTGCGGCTATGAAAAGCTATTAACGAGAGGAACAACTTCCGTGTTGAAGGCACGGCGATTCGGGATCATCTTCGAGGTCGATTTGGCTCTGGTTGACTTGAAATTGGATCTGTTTGAAAGACATAGATCCGTACCTCAAAATGAAAAACTCACCATAAGTAAGTTGTAGAGAATTGAAAGATGAATTCACTCGCCAAAGAGATTTGGATTTCAAGAAGCGAGCTAGCCTCAAGACTCGATCTTCTCCATCAGATCTGAAATCTCTCATACCAGCGTGCTCGAGCTACGGTGGACGAAACGAGATGAGCTTGGTTGGGATTGAAGCGCCTCGGCGAGATCTACAACTTTCATTTAGAGGCCGAAGGCAAATAACAAAGTTTAGGGGCTCAAAGATTCGAGTCAAAGTTTCGGGAGAGAGGATTTCGGGATTTTGGGGAAAGAAACTTAGATGTACGGAGGTGGGGGCTAAGGGGTAGGTCAGTTGGGGAGCTAGGGTTCCGAGTTAAGAACGTGTAGAAACAAACGGATCCGAAAAGGTGTTGTAGATTTTGAGATATTCGTGTTTGAGTGGAGATAGGTTCTGAAAAACAAAAAGATAAAGGAAAATCGGGGAGGGTCGGGCGCGCGCGGGCTGACCGCGGGGTGGGCGGAGCCTAGTATCTGCCACGCGGGGCGGCGTGTAAGATGGACCTACTGGGCCGGGTTGGTCCGGTCGGCTAAGATCTTTTTTTTTCTTTCTTCTTCTTTTTCTGTTTCTTATTTCTTTCATAACTTCTGTATTTTAGCTCCAAATGAGCTCAAACCAATTTCTAAATTTTTCTAAAAATCAACACAACATTTTAAAATAATAAAAACCAAATTTTCACAATAAAACTAATTTTCAAATAAAACTTTATAAATTGACAAAAAGGGTTTTAATTGCATAATGCAAAATAGAAATATGGTTTGAAAAATAATCCTTTGAAATTAGAGAAAATACTTTTATAGAATAACATTTTGAAATTCATTTTCAAACATGGTTTTTGAAAATGCAAACTTTATTTAATATAAACCATTTTGTAAATACTTCCTGTGCAAACATGCTTGCATAGGTTTGGATAAATACCAAATAGTATTTTGAAATTCTATTTTCTCAAAAGAGTTCTTCAAGAAATAACAAAAAGTTTGAAATAGTTTTTATAATAAAGATTTTAAATAAACTCAAAAGTTTTAAATCCTTGTGAGATTTCAATCAATACAAAAAAAAATTTATTCCAAAATTTGATAAAAACTTTGGACGTTACACCATACCTTGCCTGTACTGTGATATGCCAGAGTATGCCTTTTTGCTGATCACGTTTTTGTTCCCGTGTAGTTGCTGCTGAGTTGGGTGCCGGGGAAACGAGGACAGAGCCCGCTGGCTTGGACGCCAGCGTCGAAGCCGTGGAGCGCGTCTGCCAAGAGGTGAGAAGTCTCCTGGCGAAGGTGCATTCGATGCTTGAGCGTGTTCGAGATGTGTCTGCTCCAGAGTTGACGAGCACCATAATGGCGGGCATCCTTGAGGCTTTGGTGCTAAAAGAAGATGGCGAAGATCCGCTGGTCGCTGCGATGCGCCGACAGGTAACCACCGGCTCCGAGGCCGTCTTCTCGATGATGATGATGCACGAGGTCGAATGCGACTTTGAGAAGATCACAAGCACCTACCCGAAGGGCAAGGACGGCCGCGACAAGTCTCCCAAGGACTACCTCGAGCAAGCTCGAGATTTATCCAAATGCCTTGCGCACTTCCTAGCGGAGAGGAATGCCAGGAGGAAGGCTGCAAGGGAGCAAAGGTGCAGCGCGAAGGGCGCCTTGTCCGGGAGAGCTGCAGGCAGTTCCACCTAGGGTGCTTCGAGAATCGAAGCTTTTGTAATGGATAATGTACCGCTGATCCAAATTTGTCATGGACATGTGAATCTTTTTGTTTCTCCCGCGCATTTGACTTCTATGTCTTCTCTTGAGGGTGTTGATGCTTGGATGTGTTGTGCTGTTGATT
Organism: Dactylis glomerata; assembly: GCA_007115705.1. Classification (NCBI taxonomy): domain Eukaryota; kingdom Viridiplantae; phylum Streptophyta; class Magnoliopsida; order Poales; family Poaceae; genus Dactylis; species Dactylis glomerata. The sequence goes on from QXEO01000270.1 coordinate 5,321,662, forward strand.
CTTTGTGTGTATCGTCTGCAGGGTATGCATATAGGGTCTGATGCCTGGCTGATCCCCTACGAGATAGCTGGTGGGTCCTCAGCTGGGAAATCGGCTTTGGCTGCCGTCGAAAGGCGGGCACCTTCTGCAGGCGAATTATCTTTGATCCGGACCTTGCGAGACCAGTTGAGGTGTACTCAGCAAGAGTTAAAAAGGGTTACCGCTTAGGTCGATGTTGCTCTCTCGAAGGCCTCGTGGGCTGCCGATGCAGAGCGATTCCTTCTTGCTGAAATCGACAGCCTTGGCAAAGCGATGAAGTGTAAGTATTCCATATTTGTGATGGACTTTTCTGGTCTGCCCTTGCTGATTGCTTCACTGTAGAATGCAGATGCATGCCTCGATGACAAGGCCGAGGCTCGTTGGGTGAACGCGCATCTGAGTGCCGCTCAAACGCATGCCAATTCGGTCGTAGATAACTTTTGGGCTGATCGATCGAAGGCTGAAGCATTAACCGTGCTTCAAGATCGAATTTCTCAGGCTGGAGCGTTGGCTGAGATGTACCATGTGGCTCTGGCAATTGTTCATCAGGTAATGTTTCCTCTGAATGACCTGCCCAACGGCCTTCCTGCCTTGCTGAGACAATTCGAGAATGGGGAGGCGTTCTACCACTTCGTTCATCAACATCTTTGATGTGGAGCTCTTGTTGCTTTATCCTTCATGCGAGTCCACTATCCGAAGGTCGACATGGAGTTGGTGAAGAGACTACCTTCGACGCCTAGTGGCCGTACTGACGTAGCCGCCCATTATGCTGCTTGCTGGCGGGCCGCCAGGTGCATAGCGGCACAGATTGTCGATGAGAGCGACAAGGAAAGAGCAGCCCAGAATCCTCCACTAGGTTATGCCGATTTTTTATGTGAACTGTAAATCTATGTTGTACATACTCCGTAAATGCGTATGATGTGTCACCAATTATCCTTTGTTTACATATGCGGATTGAACTCCTTGAACGTGAGTGGGTCAAAATAGGTCCTTAGGGCAGAGCCCCTGAGCGCGGGTCCAAGATTTTTACGGCGAAGCCCCCAGGCGTGGGTCGAATATTTTTTAGGTGAAGCCCCCGAGCGTGGGTCGAAGATTTTTAAGGTGAAGCCCCCAAGCGTGGGTCAAAGATTTTTAAGGCGCAGCCCCCGAGCATGGGTCGAAGATTTTTAAGGCGAAGCCCCCAGCGTGGGTCCAAGATTTTTAAGGTGAAGCTCCCGAGCGTGGGTCGAAGATTTTTAAGGCGCAGCCCCCGAGCGTGGGTCAAAGATTTTTAAGGCGTAGCCCCCAAGCGTAGGTCGAAGAAGTTTAAGGCGAAGCCCCCGAGCATGGGTCGAAGATTTTTAAGGCGAAGCCCCCAAGCGTGGGTTAACGTAAGTATCGACTCAAGATGTGAGGAACTTTGCTTTATTGATTGGTGCCGAAGGCACAATATGGAGCGTGGACTGCTGCCAACGCCTAGTTACAAAGAGAGGGAGGGGAAAGAGAGTCTAATTCTTCTAAGGGTAGAAGTAGCGCAGCTGCGTGGCATTCCATGGGTTCTTCTCATCCGCCCCTATTTTGGGGTTGCGTAGTCGATACGCTCCGCCTGGGATGACTTCGTGGACAAGGTATGGGCCTTCCCATGGTGAGTCCAGCTTCGTCGTGCTTGTTTGCTTGAGGTGAAGCACAAGGTTGCTGGGCTCGAAAGATCATCCGCATACCCGTCTGATGTGGCAGTTGCGGAGGCTTTGCTGGTAGACTGCTGAGCGAGCGAGGGCGATGTCTCAAGCCTCGTCCATCAGGTCGCGGGCATCTTCCAGTTCCTTCTGTGCGCCTTCTTCGACGTAAGCTACCACGCGAGGTGCACAGTAACACACATCAGTGGGGAGTACTGCTTCTGCTCCGAAGAGTAGGAAGAACGGCGTGTAGCCGGTGGAGGAGTTGGGCGTAGTGCGGAGACTCCATAGGACTGATGGTAGCTCTTCGACCCAAAGCACCCGCCGCACGTTTGAGGGATCGAAGGAATCATTTCTTCAGGCCGGCACATACAAGCCCGTTAGCTTTCTCGACCTGCCCGTTGGACTTGGGATGTGCCACCGATGCATATTTGATCTTGATGCCCAACTCTTTGGCGAATTCTTGAAATTCGCTGGAGGTGAAGTTAGTGTCGTTGTTGGTGATGATGCTGTTGGGCACTCCGTATCGACAAGTGATGGACTCGAAGAACTTGACAGCCGTGGTTGCCTCTTGATTGGTGACCAAAACTGCTTCGATCCACTTGGAGAACTTGTCGACGACAACCAAGAGATAGGTGTGTCCACCTCGTGACGACTTAGGCAGAGGGCCTACTTGGTCGAGCCCCACTGTGCAAAGGGCCATGCCAAAGGGATGGTTCATAGCTCTAACATGGGCGCATGAGGTTTCATGGCGAAACGCTCGCACGCGTCGCACCGTTCAACGATGTTCTTCGCGTCATGGAGGGCTGAGAGCCAGTAGAACCCCAAATGGAAAGCCTTGGCAACTAGGGTTCGGCTGCTGGCATGATGCCCGCAGGTTCCTTCGTGGATGTCCTGAAGAAGGGCTACGCCGTCTTCGGGTGCTATGCATCTTTGGAGAACTCCTGTGGTGCTGCGCCTGTAGAGCTCTCATTGAATTATTGTGAAGGCTTTGGAGCGTCGCATCACTTGGCGGCGGTGGATGGCGTCTTCTGGTAGCTCGCTGATGCGGCACGGTGTTGATGTAGATCACCGTCCAGTTGGGAACCCCAAGAGGAAGGTATTATGAGCACAGTAGCAAATTTTCCGTCAGTAAGAAACCAAGGTTTATCGATCCAGTAGGAAAAAACCAAACTCCAAAAGGTGATGCCTGCTAGCTTCGTGACACTCCAACAAGGGCGCCGTTTACGACACTTGTTAGCACGTCTTCAATTAGCAGCAATGTGGAACCTGCACACAACACAACCAAAAACTTTGCTCTCAACTTACGATGAGGTTGTCAATCTCACCGTTTTGCTCTAAACAAAGGAATGAGCGTATCGAGTGGAAAGCAATAGTAGTATGCAAGAAAGTAAACAGTGCGAGTAAAGTAAACAGGTGATAGCAATGTAAAGGAGATTGGACCGGGGTCCACAGTTCACTAGTGGTGTCTCTCCATAAGATAAATAACAACATGCTGGGTAAACAAATTACAGTTGGGCAATGGATAGAATAAAGATAACGTGCATATGTCAAGAGGATCACTATGCGATTTACTCTGGGCATTACAACAAAATACATAGACCGCCATCCAACTGCATCTATGACCAATAATCCACCCACGGGGAATCATCCGAGGACCCCGTGAATATTAAGTTGCGAACAACAGATAATTGCATTAAGCAAAGTGTGTAATGTAAACAAAGCAAATGTCCTTAGACACAAGATTGTTGTTTTCTCCCTAGTGGCAACAACACATCTACAGCCTTAGAGGTTTCTGTCACTCCCCCAGATTAAATAGAGGCATGAACCCAACTATCGAGCATAAATACCCCCTCTTGGAGTCACTAGTATCTACTCGACCAAGATAGCTACTAACAACGGAGAGCATGCAAGATCATAAACAACATAGAGATAACATAAGATAAAATTCAGAACATCAACTTAATCCTAACACCAATATTCATCGGATCCCAACAAACACAACATGTAGAATTACATAAAGGTAGTCTCGATCATGTAAGGCAGCTCACGAGATCTAAACATGAAGCACATGGTGGAGAAGACAACCATCTAGCTACTGCTATGGACCCATAGTCCAAGGTAGACTACTCACTCATCGCGCCGGAGGCAAGCAAGGCGATCAAGAAGACCTCCGGTGGTGATTCCCCTCTCCAGCAGGGTGCTGGGAAGAGCTTCTGGACCCTGCCGATCTCGGGTCGACGACGGTGGCGGATCGCGATGTGTTTCTAGAAAATTGATCGGGTCTTTAGGTTTTTCCCGTCGGGGGGTCTTTATAGGCGAAGGGGCAGCGTCAGAGGTGGACCAGGGTGGTCTCACACATAGGGGGCGTGGGCCAGGGGCTGGCTATGCCGCCCTGTTGTGTGGCCGGCCCGTGGCCCCCCTTCATCTCCTCTTCGGTCTTTTGGAAGCTTCATTAAATAGTAGGAGGTTCGGCTTTTGTTTCGTCCAATTCTGAGAATATTTCCTATGTAACTTTTCTGAAACACAAAAAAAGAGCAGAAAACAGGGAACTGGCACTGTGGCATCTTGTTAATAGGTTAGTTCTAGAAAATGCATAAAAATGGTGTAAGAACAAGCATGGAGCATCAAAAATTATAGATATGTTTGAGACGTATCAAGCATCCCCAAGCTTAACTCCTGCTCGTCCTCGAGTAGGTAAGTGATAACAAAGAATAATTTTTGAGGTGACATGCACCAACACAAACTTGATCATCTATGTAAGCATTGAGTGCTGGGATCAAAAGAACTTAAAACATGGGCATGAAAGACATAATCTTGATAGAAGAAACTTAGCAACCATGTTATAACATGAAAAAGAACACAAACGAAATATCATGAAAATGAAACAATGAAAGTCAAACGTGTGTTCAAATCATAAGGAAAAACATAGCAAATGGTTTTCAACTTGTCCTTCATAGAATAGCAAAACATAAATGCATAGGACACCTTCAAGTTTAAGAGGGCGGCTAGATACAAATAATTTAAGAATAAGTGAAACCAAAATCATGAATCAATCAATGATAACTTTGGGACAATGCACATTATACTAAGAATGATAACTATGCTCTCTTAGACGGTGCATAAAGATAGAAGGTGGAGACTCAACATAAAAGTTAAAGAAAGGCCCTTCGCAGAGGGAAGCAGTGATTGCAAGTTTTATAAACCTTCAAAAACTATGGTACTTACTAGCTTTGAGCTCTCATTGCCCCCATCATAAGCATCTTGAATGGTTAGAGTTAATGCGAGTACAATTATGAAGCATATGCTTGACAAATCATAAGTTGAAAACCTCGCGTCCCGTGAAGTACGAATACCCAAACCTCATGCTACTCAAATTAGAGTCCCAAGCAAGCTCTTATCATTGTAAATATATGTGTATCATCAAGAACCGCCAATGGGGTACCTCCTGCCCGATGATATGGAACAAGCCCACATCAAAATGACAAGACAAACAGACAATGAACACCTCGACATCTCTTTTATTTACCATTGGTATAGCTTTTTATTTTGAGATGCGTCATCGAATGTCCACTATGGGCATGCTGTAAATTTCCACCATGAATTATGCATGGCTTAGATTAGCGGCCCAAGCGTTTCTCTAACACATATAAAAACTCCATGATCCCGCAAGATTCCCAACTTATTTCACATCGCGAGTATCCATAAACAAAAGATCACGATATCAACTCAAATAAGAAGTGCAACGTTGAAAGCTTACCCCATGACGGCATGGTTTGGCTAATTTCCAACTTACAACTTGCAAGCATAACAACTCAACATAAGAGAGCCACAATGTCAAAATTTTAAGAACGAGAATAGTAAAGTGTGCCATCAGGTTCATGAGAGCTTTACTAACCAATTTTCGCATAACACTAAAAATAGTTTAATTTGAAGGATAGATAAAAGCAAGTTGAATGTACTTTGGAATAGCAAATTGCTAATAGGTATGTATGGTGGACACATTGGAACAACTTGGTTTTTAGGAGTTGGATGCACGAGTAGAGCTCATACTCAGTACAAAATGAGGGCTAGCAGAAGACTGGGAGCGACCAACTAAGAGAGCAATAACGGCCATAATCATGCAAAGCGACAAAGGAACATTAAAAGAAGCATAAGATGGCATCAAAAGTCAAAAACTAAATGATCATAGAGGCTTATGGCGACTTTGTATGAGTCAAACATGTGTGAGCATGCGCCAAGTCAACCCAAATAAAGCATCAAGGAGAAAACCAAATTAATGCTTCCAAATAATAAAAACAACGCATGATTTTTTCAAAGGCTCATTAAGCAATCTCAGTCATTTGAGACAAGTCATGCTACAGCAAAAATCACTAAGCATACTATCAAAATGATATCAAGCACGACATGCAAAAGCCTAAGCCGCAGTCTACACAAGCTCCTTTTTGTACCACTTTTTTGCATGAAACTTTTTCTCTTTTCCAACACCATTTGAACCTTTTTTAAACAACTCTTTTGATGAATACTAACATGGACCAGAGGTCAAAATACACCTTGATGCAAAGATATAACAATATCTGAACAAAAATCAAGGCGAAAAATGAAAGCTAAACGCAGTAGCAGAAAAAGAGAACACTCGTTTGACCGATAAGAGTGAAAAACGGAGTGTTCTTGGAAAATGAAAAGCAAGGCAACTTCTCCAAAAGAAATTTGTTGGGGTCCAACCATTTATTGCAGCAAACAAAACTAAAAAAAACTGAAAACTAAAACAACTGATGCTCCAAGAAAAACGCATAGTGCATGAAGCAATAAAAATATAGTGTGTTGAAAGGTGACCTAATTTTTGCCGGTGAAGAAGGGGTGCCTCGGGGGGCATCCCCAAGCTTTGACGCTTGTACCTCTTGGATATTTCTTGGGGTGCGTGGGCATCCCCAAGCTTGAGATTTTGTCCATTCTTCAACTCATCTCATCATTCTCCAATCCCTACACTTGAAAACTTCATTCATACAAAACTCAACACAATTCTATTAGCAACATTAGTGTAAGCATAATATTGAATCAACCCCTGTTTCCTTCAGATTTCAACTCAAAACCACCACATATAAAGCATATACTACTGTAGCAACTTCCCCAAAAGTTCCATGGTGAAAAGAACTCAAAAAGAAAGCGATCAAGAGGCAAACACAAATAGTGGCAGAAATCTTTCAAAACAGAACAGCTAACAAATGTCAATTTTTTAGAGGGTTTTCTGTTGCTCAAATCAAAAAGTGTTAAACTAATAAAAGTTTGGAAATAACCTGGGGCATATGCATAAGAAATCGTAGGTCAAAAAGATATGCTGAGAATTTTCACAAATTTTTACGGTGCAGCACCGAAATCTGTTTTAGGACAGCAACTTCCCCAAATCTTACCTCACTCAAATTAGAGGTTTCTCTTGGCACAACAACAGAATAAAAATGATAAGGAGCGGTCATTACAGTAGTAATAACTTCCAAAACTCAAACAAAAGAAAAAGAACTAAAAGTAAAACAATGGGTTATCTCCCAAGAGTGCTTTTCTTTAACGCCTTTGAGCTAGGCGCAGAAATTTGAGAAGATGCTCACATAAGAAATATGAATTGAAGCAAAAGAGAGCATCAAGGAGCAAATATGAAACACATTTAAGTCTAACCCACTTCCTATGCATAGGAATCTTGTAAGAAAATAAATCAAAGAAGCACATAGTAACAAGTATGGGTAGATAAAACAAGAGCAACTTCAGAACTTTCAATATAAAGAGAGGTGTTTTAGTAACATGAGAATTCCAACAACCATATTTTCCTCTCTCATAATAATTTTCAGTAGCATCATGAACAAACTCAACAATATAAATATCACACTCATCCTTCTTTGTTAAGCATGGAGGGCGATCAAATAAGGTATTAGTTAAAGAGTTACTCTTATTGGGAGGTAGACATGGGTAGCTCCATTCTTCCCCCTCTTGATCATCACTCTCCTCCTCTATTTTATCCAATGAGCTTCGAGTTTCAGCAATTTCTTATTCCATAGGCTCCTTCAAGGCATTAGTCTCTTCCGTTGGAGAGCATCTTGCAGAAGTCTTCTTTTTCCCCGACAATTGCGCCAGAAAATTAGCTTTATGCGGCACGGTGTTGATGTAGATCACTGTCCAGTTGGGAACCCCAAGAGGAAGGTATGATGAGCATAGTAGCAAATTTTCCCTCAGTAAAAAACCAAGGTTTATCGATCCAGTAGGAAAAAGCCAAACTCCAGAAGGTGATGCCTGCTAGCTTCGTGACACTCCAACAGGGGCACCGTTTACGACACTTGTTAGCACATCTTCAATTAGCAGCAACGTGGAACCTGCACACAACACAACCAAGAACTTTGCTCCCAACTTACGATGAGGTTGTCAATCTCACCGGTTTGCTGTAAACAAAGGAATGAGTGTATCGAGTGGAAAGCAATAGTAGTATGCAAGAAAGTAAATAGTGCGAGTAAAGTAAACATGGGATAGCAATGTAAAGGAAATTGGACCAGGGTCCACAGTTCACTAGTGGTGTCTCTCCATAAGATAAATAACAACATGCTGGGTAAACAAATTACAGTTGGGCAATTGATAGAATAAAGATAACATGCATATGTCAAGAGGATCACTATGAGATTTACTCTGGGCATTACAACAAAATACATAGACCGCCATCCAACTGCATCTATGACTAATAATCACCCATGGGGAATCATCCGAGGACCCCGTGAATATTAAGTTGCGAACAACAGATAATTGCATTAAGCAAAGTGTGTAATGTAAACAAAGCAAATGTCTATTGACACAAGATTGTTGTTTTCTCCCTAGTGGCAATAGCACATCTATAACCTTAGAGGTTTCTGTCACTCCCCCAGATTAAATAGAGGCATGAACCCCACTATCGAGCATAAATACCCCCTCTTGGAGTCACTAGTATCTACTCGGCCAAGATAGCTACTAACAACGGAGAGCATGCAAGATCATAAACAACATAGAGATAACATAAGATAAAATTCAGAACATCAACTTAATCATAACACCAATATTCATGGGATCCCAACAAACACAACATGTAGAATTACATAAAGGTAGTCTCGATCATGTAAGGTAGCTCACGAGATCTAAACATGAAGCACATGGTGTAGAAGACAACCATCTAGCTACTGCTATGGACCCATAGTCCACGGTAGACTACTCACTCATCGCGCCGGAGGCAAGCATGGCGATGAAGAAGACCTTCGGTGGCGATTCCCCTCTCCGGCAGGGTGCCGAGAAGAGCTTCTGGACCCTCCCGATCTCGGGTCGATGATGGCGGCGGATCATGATGTGTTTCTGGAAAATTGATCGGGTCTTTAGGTTTTTCCTGTCGGGGGGTCTTTATAGGCGAAGGGGCAGCGTCAGAGGTGGACCAGGGCGGTCTCACACATAGGGGGCGTGGGCCAGGGGCTGGCCGTGCCGCCCTGTTGTGTGGCCAGCCCGTGGCCCCCCTCCGTCTCCTCTTCAGTCTTCTGGAAGCTTCATTAAATAATAGGAGGTTCGGCTTTTGTTTCGTCCAATTCCGAGAATATTTCCTGTGTAACTTTTCTGAAACACAAAAATAGTAGAAAACAGGGAACTGGCACTGTGGCATCTTGTTAATAGGTTAGTTCCGGAAAATGCATAAAAATGCCACGAAGTGTAACAAAACACTAAGCAAATGGTGTAAGAACAAGCATGGAGCATCAAAAATTATAGATACGTTTGAGACGTATCACTCGCCTCTTATTAGGTAGGCAAGATACGGCTTCGTCTAGGTTGCTTCGACTAGCATAACTTCGACGGTCTGCTTTGTCAGGTCTTCCTGCTCTTCTGCTGGAGCAGCTTCAGAGTGTCCAGCCTCCGGGCGTGTTGGTAACGCTGGGTCGATGGCGGATAGCTTGATCTTGACGGATCGCTCGAATATCTCCTCGAAGAAAACTCCTGGTGGTATTGGCAGACACTTGGATCCGATATTGGCCATGTTATCTGCGTCTTCGTTGCTTTCTCCACCGATGTGGGTCACCTCGCATCCCTCAAAATTGCCTTCGAGCTTGTCGTACATTGCACAGTACACGATCATGTTTGCACAGGTCATGTCGCAGTCCTTCATGACTTGCTGGGCGATGAGATTCGAGTCACCGTGGATCTTGATGCGAGTGGCGCCACATGCTTTCGCTATGCGCATGCCGTGCAGGACAGCTTCATATTCGGCCTCGTTGTTGGAGGGATTTGCAAATCGCATACGTAGAACATAGCGCATCTTGTCCCCCTGCGGGGATACAATGATCACTCCTGCTCCTGCTCCCGAAACGCGCTTGGAATCGTTGACGTAGATTGTCTATGTGTTCGACAGGTCTGGGAGCTCTGGCATATGTGCTTTGATCCATTCGGCGATGAAATCTGGTAGGAACTGTGACTTGATAGCCAACTACCATTGGTATGTGATCTCCCATGGTCCAAGAGTAATGCCCCACAGCGAAACGCACCCCATGGCGTCGGGGTTGTTGAGTATGCTTGAAACTGGGGTTGAGGCCACTACCATAATGGAATGACATTCGAAATAGTGCGGCGGCTTCTTCCCAGTCATGTATATAGCGTATGCTAGCTTCTGGTAGCGGGGGTACCTTTGTTTGGTCGAGGAGAGTACCTCACTAAGGTAGTAGACCGGTCTTTGTACTCCATGTTCGTTACCTTCTTCTGCACATTCGACGACCAGCGCAGAGCTGACCACTTGATTGGTTGCGGCTATGTATAGTAGCATTGGCTCTTTCTCGCGTGGTGTGACCAATACCGGGGACGTCGAAAGACGATGCTTGAGGTCGTCGAAGGTGGCTTGCGCTTCCGCCGTCCAGGTGAACTTATCCGTTTTCCTGAGCAGCCGATAGAAGGGTAGAGCCTTTTCGCCTAACTTGCTGATGAAGCAGCTGAGTGCTGCTAGGCGACCTGTCAACTACTAGACATGTCGCAGTGTCTTTGGCGGTTGCATGTTGATGATCGCTTGGATCTTCTCCGGGTTGCCCTCGATTCCTCTCTCTGAGATGAGGTACCCTAATAGCTGGCCTGTAGGTACCATAGTTTAAAAAACCGGACTGGTAATCGAACCAGTGAGACGGTTGGTTTAGGTTTTCACTGGTTGAACCACTGGTTCATCGGTTTACTATCTGGTTTTTTAAGCTATAAAAATAATATTTTACACTTATAAATACTGTAATAAATAGATAATAATGTGTGGACAAATATTACAGCCTTTGCAATTTGGCATAATGCATAAACAAAATAGCCGGCAACAACTTGCAACTTGTGTAAAGAAATTAACATACTCCCAGTCATATGCTCCCAGGCCCAACCAGAACTGTAAGTCCAAAATTATTAACTGTCTATATACGCAGAATGGAAGGGAAATTGATACACTATATACAAAAAAAGAATTGCACATTTCCGCACAAAGATTGCGGCCAATTTGATAGTCCAGGCATCAGGGGAGTTTTAGCGGCGCGGCCGCGATGTTGGTCCAGGCGGCAAGGAATTGACCCCGCCCGTGGAGTGGACTCAGTGGAGGCGTGGTAACGCGTGGAGCAGAGCTTCCTCTTTCTCTCGCACCGGCCATGGCATCGTTGCATCGGAGCTCTAGTAAGTGGCGGCGGCGGGCAGGACTAGGGGAACGAGATAGCAAATGAATCGGCCTTTGGCAGTGTCAATCTCGATCCAGAGAACCCTACGGGATGCCTTTCTTTGCCATTTCCTATTTTATCCCTCTGCTTTTCAAATGAAAACAAATATAATAAGGGGCATTTTAGGAACCCGTACTGAACCAGGTGGTTCACACCGAACCGTATGGTTCGCTGGTTTTCCACAAAACCGGCCGATTCGCCCGGTTTTTACCGGTTCGATGGTGGGAGCGGTATTGTGCGCTTAACAGATTGGCAATGTCACTGGTTCTAGTTTTTTGTGGTTCAACCAGTGAACCGGTCCGGTTTTCTAAACTATGGTAGGTACGCCGAAGGATAACTTTTTTGGGTTGACCTTGATGCTGTAGCGGTCGAGATTGGCGAAGGTTTCACACAGATCATCGAGCAAGCTGTCTGCTTTCGCGGACTTGATGACAATGTCGTCAACGTAGACTTCGACGTTGCGGCCGATCTGTTCTTTCAGGCACGCCTGCATGCACTGTTGATAGGTGGCTCCTGCGTTCTTCAAGCCGAATGGCATCATCGTGTAGCAATACACTCCGTGCGAGGGATGGAGGCAGTCTTGTCCTCATCTTCCATTTTCAGCCTTATCTGATTATACCCAGAGTAGGTGTCGAGGAACGAGAGACATTCGCAGTCAGCGGTGGAGTCGAGGATCTGATCAATTCGAGGGAGCAAGAAGTAGTCCTTCAGGCAGTGCTTCTTTAGCGCGGTGAAGTCGATGCACATCCCTTAGATCTTTGGTTTCCTTCTTCTCCACCATGACTGGTGGTGGCAACCATGTGGCCTCTTTTATCTCCCTGATGAATTTTGCTTCGAGGAGTCAATTTATCTCTTCTCCCATCGTCCGGGCTTTCTCCGAATTGTAACAACATGTCGATTGCTTGATGGGCTTTGCATTGGGAAAAATCTTCACTTCGTGCTCGGCGAGTTCTCTGGGGATGCCTGGCATATCTGCTGGACACCAGGCGAACATCCTCCAGTGCTTATGGAGGAACTCGATGAGCGCGCTTTCCTCTGCGGGGGAGAGAGAATTCGACACCCACACGGTCTTGGCACTAGTAGGGAAAAGCCTACCGCCGACGCACCAAAATTACTTATCCCCGGCGAATTACAACTCGCCAGTGACACTAATGCCGGTGGTAACTATTACCCCTGGCGCATCATTTTGTTCGCCGGTGGTAACATAGTCTACTGCTGGCAAATAACTGTAATTTGCCAGGGATAATGTATTTCACTGGCGAATGGTATGATGCGCTAGGGATAACTTACTTTTCACTGGCGAATACCTGTATGCGCTAGGGATAATATTACTATGCGTCAGGGATAATATTACTATGCGCCAGAAGAAAATTACAGCAGCAAAAAAATAAAATATAATACAGAGATAATACACAGATAATATCTAGAATAACAGCAACAAAATAGTTAATAATATTTACAAGTGCTAAGACTCCAATATTACACACAAGTGTTCAAGACTCCAATATTCACAAGTTGCACAAAGTGTTGATCCGGACTTACACACATAATAGACAAGTTGCACCAATTCTTGATCTGGACTTACAAGTTTTGTTCGGGAGAGTACACAAAGTAGCTAAACAAGGAACACATAGAAAATAAAGACAGTGGCGGTGGTGAGCATCATCACGAGGAAGGTGGTCATCCGGCTCCTCTCCATCTCCCTCGTCCTCTCTCGCGCTAGATAGTTGGCATATCCAGTTTGCGCCTTCGCCAAAGTATTGTATCCCTTGTAACTGTTGCCGCTGAAATGGTGTACCTGCCTCCTACATTCTTCCCAGTCGTCGTAGACTCTGGGAACCTTGCCCTTGTACACGACATACCATGTCATCTACACATAAGGAAAAAGTTAGTGGTTAAGTAATGAAGCATGAAAGTTGTGCAATAAATACAGTTTATAAACTAACTCTAAGTTTTAGGTTTTGGCGGGAAGGGATGGATTCCGTCGAGCGTGTTGAATGTCCTCGTGTCATAGCACAACTCTAAGTGGGTCTGGATTTCTGCATTTGGCGGTGGTGTGAAGCCAACGTGGAACAAGCAACCCTTCTTGGTCACATCCCTCGAAATGATCGAGCAAATGGTCCGTTGAATGGCACGGAACTCAGCTCGCACTTGTGCATCAGTGGCGTTCGCCATGTCTATGCTAGCTTTTCGGAGGCTTTCTGGCACCAAGAGGTCTTGTTCTATTTTGACGATGTCCCTCATATGTAGGATGGCGTACCAGGCCTCCAACGCACTATCTGGCTCAACCTGCTTGTGGCAGCAGAACTCGGTTTGGTGGAAGAGGGTGAAGCATCCTCATACTTTTTTCTACTTTTTGAGGGGGCGGACGGCCTTAGCGACGAAGTCGTTGAAGGCTTTATCAAGAAAACCCTTAATCTCGGTGTAGTCCTTGCGATTCGCACTCCCCGAGTCCAGGTAAACCACTCCCGATTCATACGGGTGAACGAGGAGGAGGGTACAGTGAATTCCTCTTCGCAAAACAACAAGTGATCCTTAGATAAAGAAAATTTATGGAAGAATTAATGTACCAACGGGCAGCGAAGGACTACTTACTCGGGGAAGTAGGGCATGAGAAAGCAGTCCTTATCCTTGTTGGCTACCATGAAATCCTCGATGTACTTCGAGACAATCACCCGATTCCCAGGGGCGCCGAGAAATAGCTCATCCATGTAGAAGGGGTCCATTATCATGTGCCTCCCTCTTCTCTCTACGATGATATCATGCGCCATGCTGAGCAATATCAGGCGGACCAAGCTTTTATCCATCCGGAACATGTGCAAGAGCCTGAAGATGTCTTCGAATCTAATAAAGAAAAGATCCCCTAGGTACCCATCCACAAAGCCCACATTGGTGGGCACCTTTACCACATGTACCGGGTAGCTGGGATTTTTTTCTCTGAGAAGTTGGTCCTCTAGATACATGATGCTGTCATGCACGTCCTTGATGCTGCCCCCATATCTTTGAGAATCTCACTCGGCAGCATCGGTGAACCGAGATAATGCATCTTCCTCCAAGGGGTTGACAACCTGTCGAGAACCTGAGCCGCTGGCCGCATAGAGGTAGAGGCTGCTTCACCTTTCTTCTTCCACTTCCTCACCTTCTTCTTGTTGCAGAAGGGATTGCCTTTTTGTTGCATCAACTCCTTGGTTAGAACGAAGAGTGTCTTCGGTGAAATCATAGATTGCGGCGGCGCGGTGAAGGGGGCAGCTTGTTCCTCTGGCGTTTCCTGAGAACTGAAATCAGCTTCTTCGCCAGAGGACCACGGCCTTGATCAGGTACATGTCGAGGAGCATCGTCGGCCTCCGAATCAGCAATAAAAGTATCGATGGGAGCCTGGTCAATATCCATTGCACCATCGTGCTCGGGAGGATCATAAGCGGGTGGATTGTCGGGCCTTTCTTCCCTTGCCTCCGACACAGAGGGCGGAGCGACCTCGCCTTGGATCGGCGCTGCCGACGCAACTGGTGGAGTGACCCTTTCTTGGCTTGCCTCCGACCTTAAGGAGGTGTTCAGCCGAATCAGGGCTTTCGGCCATAGCAAGATGTGGTTCTTCAGTTGTCCGATCTTCAGCTTGCTTTCGGCGTCCGCTGGTTGGTTAGGAGGATACAAGTCATGGCAGAATGGAAACACATGTGCCACCTGAACCCGGTGCACGCTATCGGGCATAGGGTTGCCGTGGTACTGCCGGCTGAGTGGCATCAAGATGTTTCCCTTTGCCACATCCTTGAACTGGTTGTCCAGTTTCAGTAGCAAGGTGCATTGTGTCGAGCTCTCCTGCAGAAACACAACACGTATTTCAAAAGAGAGTGGCAGTGATGAAGTAATTGACCTCTTGCAGAGGAGGCTTAATTTATTACCGTGAGGGCGTCGAGCTCGGCAAGCATCGACGGACCGACGGGCGTGCAAGTGATGGAGGGGCTGCTAGCCGCCACGGCCGGCGAGTCCTCCGTACGGCCAACACCTGTGTTGCTGCCCTCCGGAGTCACCGTTGCAGCGGGTGAATCATGTTGTGGTTCACTTTGAGCCCATGGCGCCTCTTTGTCTGAGTTGTTGGTGCCTAAGCTCAGCAATGGTAACGGCCCCGTTTGGCCTCCCGCGATATAAGCGGCGATCCTCTGGGCGAGGTCGGGCATGATTTTGTTGACCTTCGCAACAGTTTTCTCCTCGACCCTCCTTTCCATGTTAGTTTCCAAGTCCGCGTTCTTTCTCTTGAGGGCCTCCATCTCTGAAGTGTCCTGGCTCTTCTTCGCCTGTCGCGACTCCTTGGTGCTAGGCTCAACCAAGCCATAGGCGGAGTGCTTGCGACCTGCTCCGGCGCTGGTGACATGGCCTAAGTGCGGCCTCTTCAACGGCGGCTGCTCCTTTGCGATGTTTATGCCCCTTACGTAAGGATTGTCCCACGGGACTTTTCC
Organism: Dactylis glomerata; assembly: GCA_007115705.1. Taxonomy (NCBI): domain Eukaryota; kingdom Viridiplantae; phylum Streptophyta; class Magnoliopsida; order Poales; family Poaceae; genus Dactylis; species Dactylis glomerata. The sequence continues at coordinate 5,337,502 of QXEO01000270.1, forward strand.
TATCGACGTCTGGGACGAGGAGCCAGCGGATTCAGCTGCTTGTATTTGTGCTTGCTGCAGAAGAGACAACATGAACAATTTTAGAATTATGTGCTACTAGCTTGCAATGGACTTAACAATCTTGTAAATTTCTTACCACTACTTTCTCAACTTCCGCCACCTTCGGGTCCGTGCACAAAACTACACCCTGCACCACCTTGGGGTCCGTGACGAGTTTCCCGGTTTCCGTTTCTTTACGGTACCGGGACCTGACAAATGCCCTGAACAGCGCGTCCGCATACCTGTCGTAGGGGTTCTCGATGCCCTGCTCTATGTATGCCTGGTCCTCCTTGTCCCATTTTGGCTTCTTGCCATCGTAACCATGGCAACCGAGACGGTGGTGCCCAATGTTCTTCTCCGCGAGGTCCTTCCCCCATTTGCTTTGCACCTTGGTGAAATCATCGGCTTCATTCACAAGGAAGACCTTGAAGTCCTCTTCCGTCATCCACGGAAAGTGGCGATGGACCTCTTCGAAAGGCTCATGATCAGCAATCATGTCCCTCGGCATAGTTTTATAACTGCTTAGGTGTTTGGTCAACCTAGTGAGGGCATATCTGTTCACAATATTCTTCTTTAGATCCTGGTTTCTGTACTCCAGAGGGAACTCATACCGTGCATGCAACCTTGAGATTAGCTGGACGCGCAGATGGTCCTTACTTTGGAGGTTCGTCTCATTGATGTTGACGACGTCACAAAGGATTGCTGCCAGCTGGAGGCCGTACCCCTTCACGAATTTTACTGGCTCCTTTGGAATACCACTAGCGGGGTCAACCAATGTGAATGTGTCCCGCTGGGCGGCGACAAGGTTTGGGGACCGCTTCTTCCGAACTCTTCTGTTCGCCTGGCTAGATGTCTCAGAGCCACCCGCGTCGGCGCCACTATCGGTGGTTTCCTGGTCGATGACCCTCCTCTCATAGTCATCACCAGCATCGGCATCGTCATTGTCATCGGCATCGTCGTCGTCACTAGGCCGATATACACCATCTTCCTGCTGCGACTCCAGGGCCATGAGCCTGTAGTGCTCTTCCATGTCTAATTGCCGAGAAGATGACCCAGCGACGTCGCCGTCGACGTTCTGGTTTCCAGACGACGACATGGCTACACAAGAGATAAGAGTTTTTAGATAGAGGCACAAATTATCATGGCAAAAATTCGGCATGACCTTTGCTAAAAATGGTCATGCCGGAGTGCCAGAAATTCACCGGAACGGAAGTTAATCAACATTCCGGCGAAACATTGGCACTCAATGTACCTGCACAACATACACATAGCTTCATAGTACCATGTTCCCAGTACAAATAGCAACAGCAGCAACACAAGCATAGCAACAGTACCTTGTAATACCAGCAACAACAAGCATAACAGCAGCAAAAGCTACCAGCACAAGCATAGCGGCAGCAAAAGCTACCAGCAGCAACCAGCATAGCAGCATATATATTCAAGATAGCATATAACAGGACTTATCATGCAAGTAATATAACATGATATATATCTCATTACTGTACTCCAATAGATGCATATTTCCTCAGACAAACCTTGACATGTAGAAACAAAGTGCAGTTTGAACTTACTTGTTAGTATGTTAGCCCTAATCTTGATTCATGTTTACTTTTAGCTAGGTGATCATGTAGTTAGCTGTGTAGTTCAGAGATATGCAAGGTGAGATGCTGGCCGTGTGAAGCGGAGAGCTGGCGAGATGCCGTCTACAGCGAGAAGCTGCTGTGTATATCCTGGGCTAGCTGCATATACGCATGTGTGGCAAGGTCGTGTGTAGCTAGAGTGATTCTAGGAGATTGATCAGGTCAGCTAGTGCGAGAGTGCATGCATGGTTAGTTGAGTTAGTGGCAAGAGTGTTGCGCGTGCATTTGGTAGTGGCTTTCACTGATAACATTCCTTTCTAAATTCCATCCTATCCTATAAAATTTGATTCCCCACTCAAACATTCTATACTACTATCCTGTACATGACATCAATTCACATTAAGGGCTGAATAAAAAGGTGCCCAGGCCCAGTGCATGCAATCTAATACAGTTGATGGCTATATGTGCTAGGTCTATTTTGACCAGAAGTGTTAATGGCAATTAAGGCTTAAAGTTTGCACATAAACAGTTGTGCTAGCATGATTCACAATGCACATAACTTGAATCATTTTAGAAGAAAATATTTCCTGGGAAAAGCTTATGACAAGTACATAATATTCTAATTTCTGCTCCTCTCCTCCATTTATTCATTCCGAAGTTCACTAATCTAGTTTTCTACCTTACACTCCAAGAATATTTGATACAACAATTGAGTGTCAGACACATCTATGTTCTCAGCTAACCTTCTCTTTGTAAACGATATAGTTGTCCTCAAACTGCAGCCTTGCTCTTGCTTGCCACCAAAGTTACTAATTTTTAGATCATTCAATAATAGTAATTCTCAAAACTAAAGACAAAATGCAATCAAATGCACTGAAACAATGGACATCTGGTTGCATACACTCTTAATGCATGTTTTTATGTTTGGTTATGTCTAAGCAAACAATGGAAATAATTAGTTGTAGACAGGACTTAATTCAACAATGTTGATAGACATAATAGTGACACAAAATTGTAACTAATTCTCAAAGATGAACAAACACAAATCTAATGTCAGCATAACATAGTTTATTTACTGAGAACAAACTTGGAAACAAATACTTAAAATGGTGCCTGATTTAGAACAACATACTCTGTTGGGCCAATATCTTTTAGATATTTGATAATTCTGGGCTTAAAAGTATAGGAATAAAGTAACACAAAGGAGGCAAAGGTAGACATATTCTTGCAGATAGAAATGCAACAAAAAAATCTACACATAGGTGAATGCATTACTATGCACAAGAAGGAAATGTGCAAACCACCAAATACAGTGGGCTTCTACTCTTCTCATGGCTGCCAAAATATATTACTGCATTATCAGTAAGACTAAATTCATCCCAATTCATTTGTTCATATTTTTTTACGTCTGATATAACGATGGTAGAGAACATAAGTAAGAATATGTTGCCGTAACATGGAAGAGCAACAACAAGTACTTTATGTACAAATTTTACATTGCCTAACCTTCAAACATGCATAATTTATTGAATCCCTACAGGATAAATATTCAGACCTTGCCAGCAGACTATCATATGAATCATATGATTGCAGGGCATGTAGTTTATCTTACTGCCACCATCATAAACATAGCATAGCATGTTACTTCCAACAAAGCATAGATTGGATGCGTGCTTGGATGGATTAATAAGACTATCAGGAAGGATACCTGGTTGAAGTCCGAGAACAGCGGCACAGCAGGTCTAAGAACAGGAGTGGCACAGTAGGTCGACACGAGCAGGAGGGGAGGGGGAGGGGGCAACACCGCGCCGTGAAGACCTCGATTACGGCGATCTGCCCGGAGATGCCACCGCATCGGAGCTCTTGTCACTGCCGCCTCTGCTTGCCGCCGGCCTAGTCGCTGTAGCCGCCGTCGCCTAAGCTTGTAGAAGAGATGAGGGGCCGGCGTCGGGGATGAGCAGCAACGACCGCGGTTGGTGAATCAGCTTCAGCTTCGGTGGTGGGGAGGGTTCGTGCGGTGGAGGTGAGATCGACGGGGGATTAGGGTTCGTGGAAGGGAGAGCGAGCGTGGCGAACCGGTATAGGCAGGGGAGGCTTACCCCTGGCGAATTTAGGCATTAGACGAGGAATTCGCTAGGGGTAATGCCTATCCCTATGACATGTGGGCCCGTGGAGCTTACCCCTGGCAAATTTAAGGTCGGGTTCGCCAGGGATACAAAGCCACTGGGACCCACCTGTTAATTTACCCCTGGCAAATACAGTGTGCAGTTCGCCAGGGGTAATATGACAGTGTTTTTTCTTTTTGCTTTGTTTTTGTGTTCCTTTGTTTTTTCTTTTTGCTTTGTTTTTGTGTTTCTTTGTTTTTTCTTTTTGCTTTGTTTTTGTGTTTCTTTGTTTTTTTTTGCTTTGTGACTAAGAAATATGTGATAAATATATGGGCATAAGACTACGAAAATATAATTGATAAATATAAGTATATGTGTCCTAAACTTATACATCATTAATTGGAGATCGATAAGTATATGTTTCCATGCATGACACTCATCTTCGTCTTTGTGAATTGCCTTTCTTGGTCGTCATTGTTGAATACTTGACCCCCATATTGTGACTTCTTCTTGTGTACGGAACACCTGTCTTAGGTAGCGTGGTCCTGCTTCTTCTTTTGGTGTATGTTGCGTTGTCTTCATCGGATTCTTCCATCATTGGGTCTCCTACGAGGCCGTCGAAGTCTTGCTCGTTGCTGACTCCATCCATTCCGATGAGGGCCCTTTTTCCACTCCTTACAACAACACGACTAGGCCTGGACGGGTCGGTTATGAAGAAGCATTGCTCCACATGCCTAGCCAGTACCCATGGCTCATTTTGCGCGGTAGGGTTCTTGGTCTTGGATTTGTTGGCTTCGGGCATACACATAGTGGTGAAATATTCGTCTTCTTTTGTGATGTTTGTAGCCCATCTGAAACGGAACATCGGAAGCTTCTCACCGATGTAGTCGAGCTCCCAGATTTCCTCAATCTTTCCGTAGTATCTTTTCTTCTCTTCACCCGTGTAAGACACCATCATTACAGACGAGTTCTGATAATCGCCTCCTTTGTCTCTTTCCTCCATGTAGAATGTGTACCCATTGATGTCGTATGCTTGATAAGTCATGAGGTTGGGCGCGGTCCATATGACAAGGCGAGTAACATTCTGTTGCTCTCAGAGGTCATTGGCGGGGGATTGGCGTCGATCTGGTCTTTGAACCAGCATGCGAAAGAGGAGTTGTGTGCTCTAAATATCTCTTCTTCTGTCATTGGCTTGCGTGCACTGTTCTTGATCATGGTTTTGTGCTCTTCCACCCAAGGTTCGAGATCTTCAATGCGTTGTAGCGCTACTAAGTGGGACCTGTTGAAGTCGGCTCTCCGACCATAGCAGTCCACATCCATTGCCCTCTTGCCAGTGTTGTGGCCTACTCCCTCAAACCAGCCAAGGTGCTTGTTTGCGGGCAAACCAACCGGTCTGTTCTCCTCATTTAGATAGTTCTTGCAGAAAGAGATGCACTCTTTGGTGAGAAAGCCCTGGACGATGCTTCCATCTGGATGTGCCCTGTTATGAACATATGCTTTGATGATCCCGTTCATTCTTTCTAACGCCATCATGTTGTGCAAGAATGCATGCCCGAGATCCTCGATATCATCCACTATATGGACAAGCAGATGGACCATGATGTCAAAGAATGCGGGCGGGAAGTACATCACAAGCTCGTTTATAATGGTGACGATTTCTTCCTGCAGCCTCCCTAGTTTCTTCACGCTTATCGACTTTCGAGTGATGACGTCGAAAAAGTGACAGAGCCCAGTAAGTGTTTGACGGATGTGCGGTTCCATTATCCCTCGGATTGCTACCGGAAGTATCTGCGTCATCATGACGTGACAGTCATGAGACTTCATCCTGCTGAAGATTTTTTTGTTTGGGCCCAGGTATCTGCTTATGAGCCCTGCATAGCCTAAAGGAAATCTGACTCCCAGGAGGCACTTGAACATCTGGTCTAGCTCGTTGGGACTTAGTGATGAGGACATCCCATCTATTGATACACCCGCTGCACCCACAGCGGAACACATACAAGGACCCATCACTCGAGCTCGTGCCAAGCAACTTAACTATCAGGTACTTTCGTTTCTTGGAACTCTTTCTCACATACATGAGAATATGATGCTGCCTAAATCAGATATGTTTGTTACTCTTAGGAATGATGGACCTAGCATGGATGAGAGGGACAAGCATTGGAGCATGATCGTGCATGGAGATGGTAGCAAGCGTTTCAGGATTGAAGAAGATGCCACGAGTGGAGATTTCAGAACTTTGAAGCCACCATAATGAAGGATGAAGACTTGGACGAAATATACAAAGAACTACTTCATAAATTCGTCCTTAGATAAATATGGTGCTGCGTCACTTTTATTTTTGGGCCAGGCCCATGTAATTTTCACAGCAAATAAGACAGCCACTTTTAGGAGTCCGAATTTGAGGAGAAAAGGCCTGTTAGGGTTCCGTTCGACCACCATACCCATGGCTGGTCGCACCCCTACCTTTTCCTCCTCAAATACCCCCCGTAGCCGTCATTAGAACTCGGATTTTGTTTAGACTAAAGTTAGCCATTGCTGCAACTATGAGCTCGACTTTTGAGGCCAATCGCCTAGAAGAAGACCGCCTATTCGGAATCCCACCTTTTGAATAAAGCATACATCTTTCATCCGCAATATTTTGATTGCAGTATTAGTTCTTACTTGTTCACGATTTCAGGTAGGAATTAAGACCCTCGCTGGTCAGGCTGATCGTGCATCCGCAAGATCAGTAACTCCTGGAGATTGTCCTAGCGATTGCATTGGCGCACGAGCTTCGCACGTGTAGTCGGATCGTCAAGCACGAACTCCACCCACCAAATCGACATATCAAGATCTCATCGAAAGATCGGACACCTTTGCCCTATCAAGTGGTATCAGATTTCAGGTTGCTCGGTGAGATTTACTGTTTTCATAGTTTAGATTGCATCTGTGTTCATACCTATAAACCACGAAAAAGCCAAAAAAACAGTTAGGGTTTAGATCATCTCGTCCCATAAACCATCCGAGCCTTTGCATTGTCTTTTCAGTTTGCATCATTGAATTTGTGTCTGCATCCGCGTGTCGAGTTGCTGGTCTTAGTGTCTGTTCCTTTAGAGTTTCGAGTTCAAATCACCATAGTCCCGCCGCCGCCGCACGCTTGCAGCACTGCTCCACCATATCCTTCCACCACCATGGCATATACTTCCGCCACCGCCTTCACATAAGATTTTGTTCGTTCCTCCCAATTTCATCTATGCCTTTTTCAGAGTCCGTGAGTTAGGTTTCGGTCGCCAGTCAAGAGGAAGAAGAAGAGCAAAAAAAAAAAAGTCAACTCTGCATCCAAGTCAGGTTGACCCGTGCCTACTAGTCCAGTCCGAATTGGACAGTTTTGTTAGTTTTTTACGGTTTTCGACAGCAAACTTCAACTGACCATAACCTTTGCATACGAACTCCATTTTCGACGTGCGACCACTCAAAATGCTCAGCACGAAAAGATCTATCTAACCACAACCACAAAGTCGTTGTACAACACTCAAAACCCCCAAAAAAGGCCGGGAAGGCTGAGTTTTTGCCCTCTGAAGTTTCGGACCCGAAAATTCCTGCAGATCTTCACTTATATCTTGCTTTGGAGCTGTTTCTTTCTGCTTATTGTGCCACGCCGTGACTAGCACGGTATAGCCTAGGACCAGCACAGTACCGTGGTTGAGCATTCTTTCAACATTGCATTGCTGTTTTGATATTTGCTGTGTTTTTGCTACCATATAAGCCTTCCTACAGCTCCACATATTTCTGCACGTGCTTTGTATCGACACCTGGTAATCGCTTTGTGCAATTTTAGGAGTCGCTGCTCTTTGCTGGTTGCATATCACCTTCCTCCTGTTTGGTAAGAACTTGTAAGAGCTTTGTATACCGCTTGACGGATTACGCGTGTTTCCACCATATTCCGTAGTGCGTAGGTATATATATTTGTGCTTGCTTCTACGCTAACCATGACAGGAACCACGAAGGATGATGTTGATCTGGAGAAGATGAATAATGCAGAGTTGCATGCCCACTTCACTCGGCTGTTGGTGGGGCGTGCACAAGATGTGGACACACGCTTGGGTGGTGTTGATTCCAAGCTTTCTGATGCGATGGACAAGATTGCTGGTCTTGAGGCATCCTTCAACACCAAGCTTGACACCTGGTTCTAGGAGGTCCTGGCCCGTTTACCACCACTGCCACAGCCGGGCATCCATGTACCACGTGCTCGCCGCGTTCCTCTCATACCGCCATCTGCGGGTACCGTTACAGCCGCGGTAGCTCCTGCGGCCGCTACGGAGACAGCCACCCAGGATGGATATGCTCCTGACGAGGGGGAAAATGAGTTCAAAGATGAAAACGAGCTCGAGGAGGATGAGGTCCAACAACCTGCACCTGGCCGTCCACGGCAATACAACCGCAACGCTCGTCCACCTCCGCGTCTGGTACGTGATGATGAACATGTGGCCAAGCTGAAATTAAATATTCCGCCATTTGAGGGTAGATATAATCCTGATGCATATCTTACTTAAGAATTAGAAGTAGAACAACGTTTTGCATGTTTACGCTACCCTGAGCATTTGCGTGTTAGTGCTGCTACATGTGAATTTACAGATTTTGCTTCTATCTGGTGGTCTGAACATTGTCGCGTCAATCATGCTAATATTCCTGCTACTTGGCTTGGTCTAAAACATGCCATGCGTACTCGTTTTGTACCTCCACATTATCAACGGGATTTGCTTAAAAAATTAGCTCGTTTAGAACAAGGCAAAAATTCCGTACAAGATTATTATCAAGAGTTACAAACGGGCATGATTCGTTGTGGTATTGTCGAGGATAATGAAGCTATGCTAGCACGTTTCTTTGGTGGTTTAAATAAGGAGATTCAGCATATTTTAGACTATAAGGAGTACAACACTATTACTCGTTTATTTCACCTTGCTTGCAAAGCTGAACTTGAAGTGCAGGATTGTCAACCATCATGGAGAAGAGCTAATAATTCTGCAGGTCGTACTCCTTCATGGTCTGCGCGCCCATCAGCTCCACCTTCTCGTGGGGATGCACTAGGTCCTTCCACCTCCAGGTATACCATGCCGACGTCAAGAACGCCACCTGCTCCTGCTCCATCACCATCTATTGGTCCGACACGGAGATCTTCTTCCATGGCCTCCACGGGGAAGACTCGCGACATTCAATGTCGCAAATGTTTTGGGTTTGGTCACATCGAAAAAGAATGCAGAACCAAACGTGTAATGGTGGTGCTTGAAGATGGCGAATATGACTCTACGAGTGATTTTGATGATGATACATTGGCACTTATTGCGGCACGTGATGGTGCCAATTCTAATTCTGACAAGGAGATGGAGGTAATGGGGGCTGAGACTGCTGATCAATACAAGAGTTTAGTTGCACAACGTGTCTTGAGTGTGCAATTGAGCAAAGCCGAGCATGATCAATGCCACAATTTGTTTCAAACAAGAGGCGTTGTTAAGGAGAGAGCTATCCGGATCATCATTGATGGAGGGAGTTGTAACAATCTGGCTAGTATTGACATGGTGGAGAAGCTTGCTCTACCCACACGACAACGACCTCATCCCTATTACATTCAATGGTTTGAGAGCTCCCGTAAGCTCAAGGTAACAAGAACTGCACGCGTGCATTTTACTATTGGTACTTATTCAGATTTTGTTGATTGTGATGTTGTACCTATGCAAGCTTGTTCTTTGTTACTTGGTAGACCATGGCAATTTGATAGAGAATCTGTACATAATGGTAAAACTAATCAGTATTCTCTTACACATGCTGGCAAGAAAATTGGACTTAAACCCATGACTCCGGAACAAATTTTGAAAGATGATCTTGCTAGAGCTAGTAGATTAAAAAACGATGACAAACATAAGAGTGAGAATCAGATTGTTGCTGCAGATTTTGTACCCCCTAAGCATTCTTCTAAATCTGATTCTAACCATGCTACTGAAATTCGTTTGAAGAATCCTTGTTTACTTGCTAGCAAATCTGATCTTGCTGAAATTGATGTCAATATTACTCCATGTTATGCCATTGTTTGCAAACAAGTTTTGTTTTCATTTGAGGATATGCCTCCTTCTTTGCCACCTGCGGCTGCTAACCTTTTGCAGGAATACATGGACGTTTTTCCACAAGATGTTCCACCTGGACTTCCACCTATTCGTGGGATAGAACACCAAATTGATTTGATTCCAGGAGCCTCGCTGCCCAACCGTGCACCATATCGCACCAATCCTGAAGAAACAAAAGAGATCCAACGACAAATCCAGAGTTTATTGGACAAAGGTTATATTCGTGAGTCTCTTAGTCCATGCGCTGTTCCTATTATTTTAGTACCTAAGAAAGATGGTTCTTCGCGCATGTGTACTGATTGTCGAGCTATTAATAATATTACCATTCGATATCGTCACCCTATACCTCGTTTGGATGACATGCTGGATGAGTTGAGTGGTTCTATTATGTTCTCTAAAGTTGATTTGCGTAGTGGTTACCACCAAATTCGTATGCAATTAGGAGATGAATGGAAAACATCTTTTAAAACTAAGTTCGGTTTATATGAGTGGTTAGTAATGCCGTTTGGTTTAACTAATGCACCTAGTACCTTTATGAGACTGATGAACGAAGTTTTACGTGCTTTTATTGGTCGTTTTGTGGTGGTATATTTTGATGACATTCTCATATATAGCAAATCTTTAGAGGACCATTTGGATCATTTACGTGCTATTTTCAATGCTTTACGTGATGCACGTTTGTATGGTAATCTTGAGAAGTGCACCTTTTGCACAAATAGAGTTGCTTTTCTTGGTTATGTTGTTACAGAACAGGGAATTGAAGTTGATCTAGCCAAGATTGAAGCTATTGAGAATTGGCCACAGCCCAAGACGGTCACACAAGTGAGGAGTTTTCTTGGTCTTGCTGGGTTTTATAGGCGCTTTGTCAAAGATTTTGGTTCTATTGCTGCGCCATTGAATGAGCTCACAAAGAAGGATGTGCCCTTTGTTTGGGGCGATGCACAACAAGAGGCCTTCATGATACTGAAAGATAAGTTAACACATGCTCCTTTACTCCAACTTCCTGATTTTAATAAGACATTTGAACTTGAATGTGATGCTAGTGGAATTGGTTTGGGAGGTGTGTTATTACAAGAGGGCAAACCTGTAGCATATTTTAGTGAAAAATTGAGTGGGCCTAGTCTGAACTATTCTACTTATGATAAAGAATTATATGCGCTGGTTCGGACATTAGAAACTTGGCAACATTATTTATGGCCTAAAGAATGTGTTATACATTCTGATCATGAATCTTTGAAGCATATTCGTAGTCAAGCAAAACTGAATCATCGCCATGCAAAGTGGGTTGAATTTATTGAATCTTTTCCTTATGTTATCAAACACAAAAAGGGTAAAGGTAATATTATTGCTGATGCTTTGTCGCGCCATTATACTATGTTATCTCAGCTTGACTTCAAAATTTTTGGGTTGGAAACTATCAAGGAACAATACTTGCATGATGCTGAATTTAAAGATGTGTTGCAGAATTGTAAAGATGGTAGAACATGGCACAAATTCATCCTTAATGATGGATTTGTGTTCCGTGCTAACAAACTATGCATCCCAGATGGTTCCGTTCGTCTTTTGTTGTTACAGGAGGCGCATGGAGGAGGATTAATGGGACACTTTGGTGTCAAGAAGATGGAGGATGTTCTTGCTGCACACTTCTTTTGGCCACGCATGCGGCGAGATGTTGAGAGATTCGTGGCATGCTGCACTACTTGTCAAAAAGCTAAGTCTCGCCTTAATCCACATGGTTTATATATGCCTCTTCCTGTTCCTAGTGTTCCTTGGGAGGATATTTCGATGGACTTTGTTTTGGGATTACCTCGTACACAGAAGGGGAGGGATAGTATTTTTGTTGTTGTGGATCGGTTTTCTAAGATGGCACACTTTACTCCTTGTCACAAGACCGATGATGCTGCGCACATTGCTGATTTGTTTTTTCGTGATATCGTTCGTTTGCATGGTGTGCCAAATACTATTGTTTCTGATCGTGATACTAAATTTCTTAGCCACTTTTGGAGATGTTTATGGGCTAAGTTGGGGACTAAATTGTTGTTTAGTACTACATGTCATCCCCAAACTGATGGACAAACTGAAGTAGTTAATAGAACTTTAGCTACCATGTTGCGGGCTATTTTAAAGAAGAACTTAAAATTGTGGGAAGAGTGTTTGCCTCATATTGAATTTGCTTATAATCGTTCACTGCACTCTACCACAAAGATGAGCCCTTTTCAGATTGTCTATGGTTTTGTTCCACGTGCACCTATTGATTTGTTGCCTTTACCATCTTCAGTGCAAAATAATTTCGATGCTACACAGCGTGCTGAATTGATTTTAAAATTGCATGCAACTACTAAAGACAACATAGAACGCATGAATGTTAAGTATAAAGTTGCTGGGGATAGAGGACGAAAGCATGTTGTGTTTGAGGTTGGTGATCTTGTTTGGTTGCATTTGCGCAAAGATCATTTTCCTGATTTGCACAAGTCTAAGTTAATGCCACGTGCTGATGGTCCTTTTAAGGTGATAGAGAAAATCAATGATAATGCATATAAACTTGAGCTTCCTGCTGATTTTGGTACGGTAAGTCCTACATTTAACATTGCAGATTTAAAACCTTACTTCGGTGAAGATGATGTTGCGTCGAGGACGACTTCAATTCAAGAAGGGGAGCATGATGAGGACATCCCATCTATTGATACACCCGCTGCACCCACAGCGGAACACATACAAGGACCCATCACTCGAGCTCGTGCCAAGCAACTTAACTATCAGGTACTTTCGTTTCTTGGAACTCTTTCTCACATACATGAAAATATGATGCTGCCTAAATCAGATATGTTTGTTACTCTTAGGAATGATGGACCTAGCATGGATGAGAGGGACAAGCATTGGAGCATGATCATGCATGGAGATGGCAGCAAGCGTTTCAGGATTGAAGAAGATGCCACGAGTGGAGATTTCAGAACTTTGAAGCCACCATAATGAAGGATGAAGACTTGGACGAAATATACAAAGAACTACTTCATAAATTCGTCCTTAGATAAATATGGTGCTGCGTCACTTTTATTTTTGGGCCAGGCCCATGTAATTTTCGCAGCAAATAAGGCAGCCACTTTTAGGAGTCCGAATTTGAGGAGAAAAGGCCTGTTAGGGTTCCGTTCGACCACCATACCCATGGCTGGTCGCACCCCTACCTTTTCCTCCTCAAATACCCCCCGTAGCCGTCATTAGAACTCGGATTTTGTTTAGACTAAAGTTAGCCATTGCTGCAACTACGAGCTCGACTTTTGAGGCCAATCGCCCAGAAGAAGACCGCCTATTCGGAATCCCACCTTTTGAATAAAGCATACATCTTTCATCCGCAATATCTTGATTGCAGTATTAGTTCTTACTTGTTCTCGATTTCAGGTAGGAATTAAGACCCTCGCTGGTCAGGCTGATCGTGCATCCGCAAGATCAGTAACTCCCGGAGATTGTCCTAGCGATTGCATTGGCACACGAGCTTCGCACGTGTAGTCGGATCGTCAAGCACGAACTCCACCCACCAAATCGACATATCAAGATCTCATCGAAAGATCGGACACCTTTGCCCTATCACTTTGAATGAAGCAGGAGGGGACGAGGCAGCATGATTTGCCCTTGCTGATCTCCTCCGCCGGCGGTAAGTGAAGCTCTTTCCTTATATTTAGGACTATGAGGTCATTTCTCGCTTTCGGCCCATCTTTGGCCCTATCTGGCATGTTGAACAGAGTGCCGAGCAAGCTCTCGCACACATTCTTCGTGATGTTCATGACATCAAGGCAATGAGGCGTACCGAGGATCTTCTAGTATGGCAAGTCCCAAAATACGGACCTCCTTTTCCATACACCCATGAGTGGTTCCACTTCAGCCTTGTTCTTCTTCTCTCCTCGCTTTCGCTTCTTTATTATCTTTCCCGGTGGAGGGCAATTTTTCCAATCTTTCAACAAAATATCGATCTCTACGCCGCTCCTCTTAGGTGGAGGTCCTTCAAGCTCATCTTTAGCGTTGAAAAGATCTCCATGCCTTCTCCAGGGATCGTTCTTGGGTAACCACATTCGATGCCTCATGTAGATGGTTTTCGAAGATCCAAGATCCTTACCCAGCTGTAGAAATGGCGTCAATTCCATGCACCTCACACAAGCCTTGTGTCCGTGGCACACCTGGCATGCAATATATCCGTATCCAAGATAGTCCTGCACCGTCGTGAGCAGCGCGACTTTGAGACAGAAAGTTTCTTCCTTGTGGGCATCCCATGTTTCTACCCCTTCCTCCCACAAGGTGTCTAGCTCTTCCTTCAACAACTCGAGATACAGGTTGATATCGCTCCCTGGCTGTGTCGGCCCTTGAATTAGCATACTCATGTGTATGTACTTCTTCTTCAGGCATAGCCAGGAGGGGATGTCGTACATCCATACAAACACCGGCCAGGTGCTGTGCTTGCTACTCTGGTTCCCAAACGGATTGAGTCCATCGGTGCTTGCACCAAGCCTGATGTTCCTTGGATCTTTCCCGAATTCTTCGTAGTACTCCTCGTCTAATGCTCTCCACTGGCTTGCATCCGAAGGGTGCGTCAGCACTGGCTCTTCAACCCATTTTGGATCAAGCAACACCGCCGCCTTTCTATCCGTGTGCCAGAGCATGAGCTTTGCTTCCTTGGGGTCCGCGAAGTACCGCTGCAGACAGTGCCTTAGCGGGAAGTACCACATAACTTTTCGAGGAGCCTTCTTGGTCCCTCTCTTGTACCGATCAGCTTCGCACACTGGGCATGTGGTCTCGTCCGCGTGCTCATTCCGATAAATTATGCAGTCATTGATGCAGGCGTGGTATTTTGTGTGCGGCAAATCGAGAGGGCACACGATTTTCTTGGCCTCATTTAGACTACCGGCACACGTGTTATCTTTAGGAAAGCACTTCTTCAGCCATCGGAAGAGGTCGTCCACGCTCGAGTCAGACCATCCATGTCTTGCCTTCATCTCCAGAAGATCGAGAGCTACTCTCAAGCAGTTCTCCTTCGGCTCGCGACCAGGTGCGTCGTACAATGGAGTTCTCGAGTCTATCTCCAGTTGCGCCAGCTTAGATTTCCGTCTATCGCCAGCTCTGGCGCCAGTCGATATGTTGTTCATAAGAAGTTCTTGAAAGTGAGGGTCCCGCATGGCTGCGGTTAGCGGGGTACTCTTGTCCTCGACTTCTATATTTTCCACTTCTTCTTCTTCATCGTCGTGTGCGGCATCCTCTTCGCCGTCTTCATTGCCGTCTTCCTCATTTTCTAATCTTGCCACCCCATCTTGGTCATCATGATTATCATCTTGGTTATCATCACCCATCCACTGGGTGTGGTCCTCCATGAAACTAGACCTAAGCAGGTGCTCCTTCGCCGTGCCAGAAGAGGGGGTGAACATGGACCCTAGTTTGCATCTTCGGCACGGACACCTTATATACATGTCATTATTTCGATGCATCTCGGCTGTCGCGCGTTGCACGTATCTATCCACATCGCTTTCTCTCATCATGAACACCATTGTTGCCTGTTACAACAAGAGAATTGATTAGAACGATCGTCTCGGTTATCACGGAAAATTTCGGCATGACCTTCCCTAAAAAGGTCACGTGGAGAGCCGGAAATTCGCTGGAATGGAAGTCAATCAACATTCCGGCAAAACATCGGCAACTCATTCTCATGCCATCATGTCTTTCTCTCTTGTTATGAATGTACCTATTAGACCGGTACGTATATTGACGCGTCAACCGTTACTATGAAGTTCTAGATCTAGATCTAGATCTACAAGCATGCATGTATTTGGGAGAGATTTAATTTGGTAGAGGGTGAATGCATGTGGGTAGGAAGAGATTGGCTAAGATACATCAAATATTTTTGGTTAAAATAGCTAAATTGGGAGGACGGAAGTGGGGAAATGAGTTTGGAAGTGGTTTGGCTCGAGTTGCAATAAGTGAGGGGGGGAGCGAGATGGGTAGTGGTGGTGGTAGGTGGAGAGCTTGGCTGGACATATCCCAGATTATCCCTGGTGCATAAGCTTATATGCGCCGGGGATAACTCGCTTTATTGCCGGCGCATAGTCACAAATTTGCCGGGGATAAACTTTATCGCCGGTGCATAACAAGCCCATTCGCCAGGGGTAAAAGTCACCCTGGAAGGGGTGGCCCCAGCCCACCTTATCCCCGACGCACACAACATCTATTCGCCGGCGGTAAGTCGTCTATCCCCGGTGCATATGGGCTATATGCTCCGGGGATAAATATTCCTATGTGTCTTACCTACCTTGGTGGGCCCCCCATCCATATCGCTGGCGAATAACTGTGCTATGCGCCGGCGATAACAGTTTATCACCGATGAACAGTGGGCTATGCGCCAGGGGTAATATTACCACTGGCGAGTTACTTTTTGGTGCGTCGGCGATAAGCCTGCCGGCTATAAGCAATTCTCTACTAGTGTGGATGGATCCGTCAGGTGGATCTGGTGCACATGTGTGTCCTTACTAGCGTCGAATGACAACTCTGGGGCGTTCTGCTGCGCCGCTGGAGTTATGTCCATGTTGGTGCTTTCTCTGATGTGATGAAGCTCTTCATGAATCCCGAATGTTTGGGACGAAGTGTTGAAATCTTTGTCGCAATTTTCGGAAATAGCAAAGCTGCCACTTATCAGCAATGGTCCTCTATTTGCGGGCATCCGTAGTTTGAGGTAGGCATAATGAGGGACTACCATAAATCAGGTGAACGCTGGTCGCCCAAGGATGGCGTGGTACTGTGAGGGCCCGTCGATAACCTTGAATTCAATCTTCTCCTTTCTGAAATTTGATGGAGTGCCGAAGATGACATCCAAGTGTATGACCCCCAAAGGGTAAGTCGGCTTTCCTGGGACGATTCCGTGGAAAGAATTTTCTGTCGGTAGAAGCTCATTCATCGGGATCTTGATCTTCCGCAGCGTGTCAGCATAGATGAGGTTCAAGCTGCTTCCTCCATCCATGAACACCTTTTTGGAGATAAAACCTCCTATCTGAGCTTCAAGGACTAAAGCGTGATGGCCTGGACGTGGGATCTTTGGTGGGTGATCTGATCGGTCAAACCCAATTGGGTGCTCTGACCAGTTCAGGTACTCAGGAGATGATGGCGGAGCATGTTCAGCGTGAAAAACCTCCCTTCCTCAGGATGCGATTTTTTGGGCGCCTCTCTAGATCATAGGCACAAAACCACGTGGTGGCGGGAATGCTTCTTCCTCGATGACCTGCTGTCGTGGTTCAATGAGGTGTTGGATTGTGGCGGCCTGATGGCCATGTTGCGTCACGTTTGGTGGTGGGTTAGGTGGTGGCGGAGGTGCGTTGTAAGCCATGGTGCCTGTGACAGGCTGTTCTGACCGTACCTTTTCCTGAAGCACTTGGCTGAGCCGAAGGAATTCCCGGCACTCGATGAGGAGATGTGCTGGTTTTTTCCTACCATCCTTGTCGAGGTAAGTATGCCTGGGACACCTCACATTGAGCAGTTCTTCCGTCGAGGGTGGTGGTTGGTCCCGACGCCGATGCCACTCCATTTTTGGCCTCGAATCGCGGCCGGCGCCTCGGCTGCTGCTTCCGTAGTATGTGTTCCCTTGCCTGGGTCTGTCGTGGTTATCGTCGTGGTCATTGTTTATGTAGCCTGCTGCTACCATGTCTGCTGTATCCAAATCTCCATAGCGGCCTCGACGCCCTTTTTGTCGCACCCGCTGTGACCCAGACTGAAGCTGGTCTTTAGCATCAACGTCATGGTCCGGCAAACAGCGACGGCTTCTAGGGTTTGCGATGGAATCCTCTCCGTCGGCCCATTCGTTTGTGAGGCTCATGAGTCGGTCAATTGTCTTGGGCTTGGATCATCCCAACTCCTCCCGAAAGTCTCGCGAGATGAGGCCATCTCGAAAAGCATCAATAGCTCTTTCGGGCGAGATGTTCTCCGACATGTGGCGTAGGCTGAGCCACCAAGATATGTATAATCGCAGACTTTCCCCTGTCTTCTGCACGCACAAGAGAAGTTCTTCGAATGAAGTGGGTCGTCGCGAGGTGCCCAAAAAGTTTGCGATGAAAGCCTGCCGAAATTCTTCCCAGGAGCGAATGCTCTCTGGAGCAAGGTTGTTGAGCCACGCCCTTGCGTTATCTTTCAGGTGCAGCGACAGCAACTGAAGGGCGTTATCTCTGGATCCGCCGCTGATGGTGACGACAGTTATGAAGTCATCAAGCCAAATTCGAGGGTCCTGCTGCCCATTGAATTTGACTATACCGTCACTGAGCTTGATTCCCTTTGGCAGTGGTGTGGAGCGGATGAGGATGCTGAAGCATTATGCACCACACAGTCCATGGCAATTGTTGCCGAATGTCTCTGGCTCGCCTTCGCCCTCGAAGTGGCATGCTTCACGTTGCGCGGGTGCCAGGTCGACTGTGCGCTGAGCTAAACCATGGCAAAGTTCACCATTGATAGGTTCCACGACTTGAGGCCTGGGCGCTACTGCTGGCGCCACTGCCTGGTATCTAAATTGCTCTGTTGGAGGGATATTTCTGTGTGGTGTTGTGTGGTGTCCTTGTTGGTTCGTGCCTTGAAGCACCCTGATGCCTTTGAGCACCAAGTTTCTAAGATGTCGTATATGCTCATCATCATTGGGCGCATTGGCAGTGATGTATGCTGCAGCAGCCATGATTGCAGCTTCCTTGGTTTTGGGCAGTAGTTGGACCTCATTGAATTCTGCTTCCAAGTTTCTTGCGATGTTGTGCGTGTCGCCCCCAGGTGGGATATGAGATCGCGTTCTGTGTGGGACGCTCGATGAGTAGTGTGATGATAATTTGGCACGTCGTTGGCTAGATACGTTAGCTTCATCCCTGCATCATTCCAGGATCCGTCTCTCGCTGCTCATCTGGTCTTTCTGCTCCTGGACGATGAATCGAAGCGCGGCTACCTCCTCTGCGGTGGGATTTGGGCACATAGGTACCTCGCCCGAATAGACTTTCCTCGCGTGCTGGATCTGGGTTTGTGTGATGAACTGGCCACCAGCGGTTGGCCGATCTCTATTGCTGTTAGCTCCGTTCTTGTTCCCATCTCCGTGCGATGCCATCATGCAGTGTCCACCGGATGGCGAAACTGAGTCATCACTGATCTCACCTTGCGCCAGAGGGTATATGTCGTCGTCGCCAATACACGACCCTGCCTCGATCATTGTATCAGAATCATAATCGACCACATATTGTAACATCTCAGGATGTGAGACTAGAAATAAATAGGAAACTGAAGTGTGCATTGCATTCATGCATAGAAAATCCGGAGAATTTTCACGCTTTTAATAAGACATGTCAAAGCGACTGGAGTTTCACTTGAGTTGATGGAATTGAATTAGCTCATCAACTTTAGTGCGATAAACTCCAACATGACATTTGTTAAAACTATTATTCTGGGTAGAGGAGTATACAATAGAATTTAACCACTTAAATAATTAGCGAGTACTTCTAGGTATAATTTAATTCACTCTTAAACTTGTTACCAAAATTGGTAAACCACAAGGTCCAGAGTGCATAAAAGCCAAACCTTCTTATTTAAATCATAACTTATCAACTATATGAGATATAACAAAACTAAACTCATTTACATTACATTAAATAGTTCAAACTATTTGATTATAAATAACTATGATCATTTTGAAACTTTTATGATCATGCCTTGGTGAAATCAAATAAAATCATTTAAAAATTGAACATGACCTTATCTAACTTTGGATATTTTGAGCACAACTTATAATAGGAACAAATAAGATATGATGATATGCATGATTCACAATAACATGATCATTTCAAATATGAACTTTGGAAGTTAAACTTCCAAACAATTAATACAATATCCATTGATAATAATTCAATTATGAATTACAAATATGTATAAGAATATGAGTTGATTCAACCACAAGTCTATTTAGTGCCAAATGCCACTTGGCTATCCAAAATAAAAACTATTAGAGCATAATCATCATGCCACCTAGGATAGTTATCCACTTGAAAATATCTTCCTATACTTGAACCCCAAGTAATGCTCATGCATGAGAGCATGACAACCAAGCACCTTACTCACCTTGCTCAAACAAGAGTCATCACTTGAGGTGTCAACTTGTGGTGGGCATCAGAATGCTATAAAAGGAACCCCATGGCATCCATTTGACCCCATAAAATCGTGGTATGAGAAAACCAACGAAATTGGGCCACTCCATACATTAGATAGGACCAAGATGAAGCAGCTAGGAGGTACAGGCATGCCACAAGATGCAGGTTACCAGATTTCCCAAAGACCAAGCTTCACAAGACCACCAGGTTGGTCCAGGATGAGAGGAGAGGAGTATAGTTAGTGGGAAAAGGAAATCACTCACCATAGGCATGAGAAACATACCTCTGATTCAAAATCATCATTTGGCTAAAACTAGGAGCAAGCAATAGTATTTGCTCTAACCGGATTTGTTGGAATAAAATAGTGAGAGGTTTGAGAAATAGGTTTGTAAGCAGAACCATGCAGATTTGGACAGCAACAATGTTCTATCCATAAATGTTTATGTAGATTACTTGAGCACATTACAGATAGTAGGAACTAGATAAGATACTCTCCACATGATCAGAGGTCATATTCTATGCATATAGTGATCTTGTGATCCCCATCAAACTCCACACCTTTTACCCATCCATTAGAGTACCTATTTTACCTATTTAAATTCCAACTTGTGCATCCCTTTGTGATCTTGGGTAAAACCCTAGAATCATGTCCCATCTCTAAACCCCATAAATCTGCCCAAACCCTAATTCTTCTAAGATCAAATAAAATCCTTATCTATTGATCAACTGACCTCTTATTATATATCTTGGCCTCAACTAAATAAATCTTCCTTTTAGTAAGTATCTTCAAATAAAGGATCAAGAAGCTATAAATGACATTGGAGTATCTCCATAGGACATCTCCTTGTCATTATTGTGATAGAAAAATAATAATGCCTTTTCACCAATTCCTAACTAGGAAGAGTATTAATAGATAAACTTTATATCCTTGTTCCTTTGTTAAATAAGAGGCAAGGTAACATTCTACATCTGAGTATCTGATTACTTAAACCTAGGTAATTATTTTTGAATACATCACAACAACTAGTTGGAATTATTCATTAAAACCCACAATAAAAACCCCAAGGGTATTTAACATATCTTATGTGTTAATACCCATATAAAATTTCTCTAATAACATGTGTGGGACCAATAATATCATAGTCCTATCTTGAAAGAAATTCTAAACTTAAAAACTGCAAAACAAATTTGAAATCAGATTAGAAACTCCACACAGAAAATATAAGAAAAAGTAAAAGAATAAAACAGAAAAAGGGGAAGAATCTTACCCGGAAGAAGCCCATCAAGCCAGCCCAGCATGCGGCCCAGTTGAGGATACCGATTCGGTATTGGCTGACAGGGGGGACCCACCGAGGGGAAGACCGTCGTCTTCAACCTCTGATCAGCGAAGCAGCTCGCTGTCGAGCTCCCCACCGTCAACCGCGCCAGGATTCGTGTCGCCGCCCTCAGAGGCCTATAAGATCCTCTGCGCCGTCATCGACGAACCCTAGAATGCCACCCCTCCCTTCTTCTTCTCTCTGGCTCATTCAGGCCGAAACCCTAGCTCCGGCCAAATCCTCTCGCCGTCGATTGGGACCACCCCAAGCTCCAGCGTTTGTTCCTGGAGGAGCGCCTAGACGTCTTTGTCATCCTGGTGTAAGCAATCATGCAGGGGGGCTTGTAACCGAGCGCACCTCGCCGTTCCTTTGCGCCAGACTTCGCCGGATTTCTTGACCAATCGCTCAACTCCGGTCATCTCCTACCTCGTCGACCATCTTGCAAGCATCATTGTGAGCTTCTGCACCTCTTGAGCCTTTCCGTTCATCATACGATGGTCTATAGCGTAATCCCTTAGATCGCCGCCATGCTCTGCCGTAGGGACTTGTCGCCGGACTCACTCCAGTGACCATTTGGTCACGGCGCCACCACCATCTGGTTTGGAATATTCGTCTGGTTCGATTGCACCCATCCATGCATCCCCGGGAGGGCTAACTCGCTGTCTCCGGTGATCGCTGGTGTGCAGCCGTGCCCAGTCAGCCCTGTTGACTCGGCCGTGCTTGCATGGCAGGTGACCTGGCCACCGGTCCCACACGGTCCCACATGTCTGTGTGATAAGGATCAAGGGGATGATCCTATGAGTTTTGTCCCAATCTTTCACAATGAGTCTACCCGGATAGAAATCTTCCAACAATGCGAAGAACGTCACCTGAAGAAGAGGAATGAATCCAACAAGCAACATGAAGATAATCAACACGCCTCAAACCTGAGCCTGATAATCCTTGATGAACACAAGAACCTTTACAGCAATATATTTGATAAACACGGCAGCGCCGTTTCCCCGGAGGGATGATACACGGTGGAACACCACGCGATAGTTTAACTCTAAATTCTGAACTCCCCTAAACCCTAGACTGTTGGCCTCCTTCTATAGATGGCCAGAAAACTTTTGGGCTTGGATAGGCCCAAACCCAAAACACAAATAAACCTAAGTGACCCATAACATGACCTGACACATGAAATAACATAAAAAGATATATAAATTGCTGACACAACCTTAGACTAAATTATCTCATATCGTAGGTCATCCTGGCGTGCCAATCTGCAATGAGCTTCCCTCATCTTGGTGGAGTCCTGAAATTGGGCTTCACCTCCTCCTTCATGCCCATATCATCCTCCCCCCTTCAAAAAGCGTTGTCCCCAATGCGTGAGGGTCTGCTCGAAAGGGTGGCAGAATATCAACAATAGCACCATGCATATTCGCCGTCTTCAAGTCTTGCTTGCCTTCCTCACCACATCCTTCCTCTTGGCCTGCTCGACTTGATACCACCCTGGGTGGTTGCACCTCTTTTCTTGACCAAATCAACTTGTACTTAGGCGCCTCCACCTTCTTCTTCTCAATCCTTGCTGGAACCTTGCGTTGCTGAACATGAACCTGCTTAGCACGACCCTGCAAAGTAGTAATGCCTGGGACACACAACTGACAAACACGTCCATCCTTGCCTTTGTGCACACGTACAGCTACTCCAACAAAACGTTTCTGAGGTGTTCTCAGAAAACTGTGGCTGACTACCCATGGCACCATATGCAGCGGAACACAATCAACACCACTGTCATCGGTCCGAACACCCATGTCAACACGAACTAGAAGTGGAAAACATGGAACACATGCTGACATATCCTTCCCTTCATTAATAAGAGGCTTGACTCCAACCGGCTTGTCACTAACAAGAACAACTGGCTTGTCCTCTACAGGCTTGGCTGAAACAATATCACCACTGATGCTCTTCGCATCATGCTCCTCATGCTGCACCTTAGCGAGCCCTAGTTGTGGCTTAGCTTTATGCAACTTGTCCTTGTGAACCACCAACACAACATCAGACTTGCTTTGATCATCAGGCATAGGCTTCAAAGTCCACTGTTTGCCATCATGCATAAAGGAATATGTATTTGCTCTCCTAGCATGTATAGCATTATGATCATACTGCCATGGACGTCCAAGTAATAGCTCACACACCTCCAATGGCAACACATCACATTCCACCTCATCAACATAGTCATCAACTGTAAATGGCACATGCACCTTGTGAGTAATCTTCAGCATACCACAGCTATTAATCCACTCAACATGCCTCGGTTCTGGAATATGCCATGTCGATAAACCCAAAGCCTCCACAACCGCCTTGCTAATGCCATTACAGTAACTACCACTGTCAATCATCAACTTGCATGCTTGCCTTTAATTATGCACTGCGCCTAAAATAAATTCCATCGCTGGCCTCTATCCGCTGTCATACAAGTCTCATCATGTACTCTTTTGAGTTGCATATTCAGCCCACTCAATGGTACAACCTCCTCCACGACATCCTTGACAATATCAGCCTTGACAACATCAACCGCTGACAATTCAAAAATCGTGGCTGCCACCTTGCTAATTGTCAGCAATGGAACAACTGTCAACTTCGCATGAGTAGTCACAGCTGTCGCGACCTTTGATATAGGAGCTATGCTCTGGCCAACATCCGCGAGCCGATGCATAACCTTGGGTGGCTGCTTAATTACTTCCACAGGTACCACCATGGTACTAGAAGGTATAAAGCACTCTCGTAGAAATTTCCTAAAATTCGCCAAAGTTGCAGAGGTAATGCTCTTCTCCCGCAATGCTTTATGCCACCAACTGTATAGCTTATCATCCACGCGTTGGTCTGCAAGAGCCAAACATGTAGAATCATTCATGTTGTGATCATAGGTAGCACATCTGTAAAAACTCTGTAGCATATGATGTTCCCATGACTCAAACTCTTCAGCTGTTGCATCATTGGTCAGTTGCCAATTGATCTCATATTCATCATATGCTAAAACACCATCCAGCAGGTCAAGATAATCATTGAAAATATTGCTAGATTTCTTGCCACTGCGACACTTATAGTCGTAATAATCACCCAGAAAAGAATCCATATTTGTGTCTACTTTTGCCCAGCCTTCACTGATTCCTTAATACAAAACAATTTTACCTATGCTTTTCCTGTCTTTGCTTCTTCTCACAGATCAGCCAGCAATCTGAGCGAGCGATCCACACGCACCCGACCACAGAGACCCGCTGTGGTCTAGCGAGAACGTGGGGAGCGATCCAGGGCGAGGAACCCGCGAGCGCGTGCAGTAGCAAGGCAATGGGCTGGCCCACTTGGCAACAGCCTAGCGAGAGCGCGAGGCACGGGCGAGCGATCCCAGGCGAGTCGCGCTCGAGGACAGAATCGGTCTGACCCTAGGCGCGCGGGGCAAGCGATCTATTTTTTTTAACTCGATCGGATCTGGAAACTTGCCCGACTGGCCACGTCTCAGTTTGATCGATCCCGATCCAATCTGACTTGCGATTGATGGGAGCCTTCGATCGGGCCTAGAAGGAATTGTCCACCGCCTAGTCTCCCGGCCGGATGGAACGATGGGA
Source organism: Dactylis glomerata (assembly GCA_007115705.1). Classification (NCBI taxonomy): domain Eukaryota; kingdom Viridiplantae; phylum Streptophyta; class Magnoliopsida; order Poales; family Poaceae; genus Dactylis; species Dactylis glomerata. The sequence continues at coordinate 5,362,378 of QXEO01000270.1, forward strand.
ACCGGAAAATCTTCAACAACAATTCCGATCGGATCTGGTAGACTTTGCCTGGAGTCTCTTGGCTCGATTGTTTCCAACGGGGATCGCTGAGGAGATCGATCGAAAGAGCCCGAGAACAGGAACTTCAACCAAAAAAATCAGCAACTCCTTCCCTTAGATTGGAAAATCGGAGGATCTGCAATCCACTAACCAAACTGATCTGCTATTATCTGAAGAACAACCGGCAGATCAGCATAAAATACTCACCGTGATCAACCCAGTAATCTGATACCACATGATAAGGATCAAAGGGATGATCAGATAGGTTTTGTCCCAATCTTTCACAGCGAGTCTACCCGGATAGAAATCTTCCAACAACGCGAAGAACGTCACCTGAAGAAGAGGAATGAATCCAGCAAGCAACGTGAAGATAATCAACATGCCTCAAACCTGAGCCTGATAATCCTTGATGAACACAAGAACCTTCACAACAATATATTTGATAAACACAGCAGCGCCGTTTCCCCGGAGGGATGATACACGGTGGAACACCACGCGATAGTTTAACTCTAAATTCTGAACTTCCCTAAACCCTAGACTGCTGGCCTCCTTATATAGATGGCCAGATTTTTTTTTGGCTTGGACAGGCCCAAACCCAAAACACAAATAATCCTAAGTGGCCCATAACATGACCTCACACACGAAATAACATAAAAAGATATATAAATTGCTGACACAACCTTAGACTAAATTACCTCATATCGTAGGTCGTCCTGGCGTGCCAATCTGCAATGAGCTTCCCTCATCTTGGTGGAGTCCTGAAATTGGGCTTCACCTCCTCCTTCGTGTCCATATCAATGTGACTACAGTTAGGTAACCCCTCGGTATAAAAAGTATCTGTGTCGAATTGAAAATTCCAAAAAATGCTGAAAGCATAGAAATTTCATATCTATTTCATTTTTATTCAGAAAAATGCAAATAATATATCAAACTGATCACAAAAAGAACTATCTATTTGTACCATAATATCTTGTACTTGTGCAAAAGGATTTTGAATTAAATCATAAAACATGTCTAAGTAGAATTTCAAATATGAATTTGAACTAAAATTTAAGAATCAAATAATTCTTCCAAATATCAAATACATTTTAAACTACTTAAATAGTGTTACTACTATTAACTTTCTATTGTTCTAAAATGTTAATTCCAAACTTTACTATTAGTGTTTAATAACCCTAAAACTATTTTTCTTAAATAATTTGAAGTGCTAAAAAAATTAAGTAAAATCTTAAATAACTATTTAGTTTTGTTTTAGAATTATTTCTTAACCTTCAAACATTATTCAACAGTTGTTTCATAAATGTTAACTCAATTTTAAGAATCATTTTAAAATTGAATTCAAAACCTAGAACTATTATTAAACGAAATTGTGTATTCTTAATTACTCACATTCTCTTAGGAAGAAAAGGACCACTAAATAAAGTTTTATACTGAATGTCCATTAAGGATTGTGTTCTTTAAAACTTATTCTTTTGTGGAAGATATCAAATAAGCATCACCCCAATTTTCATATCTTGATATAAATAACTACATGTGCTTGTTAAGAATGATGTCAACTATAGAAACAACTATATATGGTAACAACAATTTCCACTACTTTGAATGATCTTGCTCAACTTGTATTGTATAAGTACTAGATGGAACTTAGGTTATTTCCTTGATATGCTCACCTAATAACTACTCCTTGATGGTGATAGAATCATGATAAACCCTAGAACACTAAACCTTATTCATAGAACTTTTATTTATTAAGAAACATGTTCTTGAAATGTTATTCTTTCAAGAGTCATCGAAAGTAAGTAAAAAACTATTCCATTAAGCTTGAACATATATAAATCTACTTAGTGTTAAGATTGTTGTCAACCCTAAAACTAACTGGGTATCTTATCAAATAAGAATTACTTCAGCTTTGCTTATCCATAACCAACTACTTGATTGCTAGTAACAAGATACCACTTAAAAGTGTTACTTTCAAGTCTTCACCTATTGCTATACCTATCTTTTGCAATAACTCTTGTTTGAAGCTTTATTCTACTACTTTTGATGAATTGTCAGATAACCTAAAATCCTTAACAACCTTGTGTGTGTAATTGAACTTAAAAGTGCAACACCTCACAAGAATTCACCACAACTCAATAATAAAAAATCATCGGGGTTAGGTTACACTTAGAGCAATGCATAGCATATCTTATGCATAACATGCTGCAGATTTCTAACATCATCCCTACCGGATGATGATTGCTATTTCAGAATTGGGATTTCTATCGTATCGAAGATATTGACTTGCATAATCTTGCTGTCAAAAAGGCAAGTTCACTCTTGCTCATATCTATTGTTTATCTTTAGCAAATTACTTGCAAATATACCTGTGGTATTACTACTGCATTTAAAGCAAAAGTTCTGCTTTCTTAATCAATTTGATTAGTGGTTAGCAACCACGGTGGTTGTTACCCTAGGATGGTGTGTAGTGGGACCATGGTTTGAGTATTGGTGGAGGTCCCACTTCAACTGGAAAGTTCACCTAGGAATTAATAACCAATGTCACCAGTGATTCTAGCGCCGCAAATAACGGTCAACCATAAGATCTGGTATGGGACGGAGAAGTCAGTTGTACCAACTTCCTCTCGCATATCAACGGACGCACCATACCGTAGCTGCATCCTGCTGGGTTGCAGTAATGGGTGGGACCCCTTAATGCCCACGCGTATTGGTGGTCTATGATGGATTGTAGGAGACCAATGTGGGAGCCCAAGGTTGGAAGTCTACCAAAGAGTAGTAGACCGGCGTGGGGTATATCTACCGAGGTCAGAACTACCAAAGGGTAGGAGACCAGCGTGGGTAAGATAAATCGAGGTCGGGACTACCTAAGGGTAGGAGGCTGGCGTGGATTGTGTCAATCGAGGTCAGGACTACCTACGGGTAGGAGGCCGGCGTGGATTGTTTCTGAGGTTGGAACTACAAAAGGGTGGGTATGCGGGGACGCGAATGAGGACAGTGATTGACTTGGATCATCGACTGGGCCCCACACACAAGAAGTGTGGACGAACATACAACTCGGATGTGTAGCAAGGCTTTGATCTCTTATGGGTACAAGTGACCACCTCTGCAGAGTGTAATAAAGTATCTAGATACTCCCTGTTCTGGGAAGGAGCTGCGAACGCGGCAGGAAAGGAGCCCATCGAAGCTCTAATCAACCTGTGAAGGCTGACGGACATAGTTCTTCTGAATAAAAGCAACCTCTTGAAGAAATGTTTATGAAAACTTGCATTGCCAAACGATTAGATAGTGCATAAAATACCTTATTCCTTATACTCCCTCTGTCAAGAATTACCCTGCATTCTGGGTTTAGTCAAAGTCAAACTTTATAAACTTTGACTAAACGTATAAGAAAAAATATTAATATTTATAATATAAAATAACCATTATTAGAATTGCCATAAAATATTTTTTTCATATTGTATGTATTTGGTTTCATAGTTATTGATAGTTTTAATAATATGTTTGGTCAAAATTTGAAAAGTTTGACTTTCACCAAACACAGAATGCAGGGTAATTCCTGACGGAGGGAGTATGAACTTGCTGGGTAACACTCGTTACTCACCCCACTCCCTCTTAACCCTTGCTTAGATTGGAGGCAATACCAGGGGGCAATCTTGAGACACTAAAGATAAAGATGAAGCCTTCTACCAACGACAGAACTATCAGTGGAGTCAACGACTATACCAAGCTTGCTGGAAAACTAGAATAGGAATAGAAGGGAACCAATTCCCTAATCCTAGAACCTAAGTAGGTAGGGTAGTTATGTAGTTTCTGTAACAAGCCAACTTCATTAGTTCTGGCTCTAGCCTTTTGTTAGTCTTTAGCTTTTTCTTTCTCGATTGTAATCGCCAGAACTAAACCTCTACCTGTTGAGGAGGTTCTAAAGATCTTCTGTATGATAAAATTGTAATCCTATAGACATATCTTGGACCTGCGATGTTTCTGTTGTACCACTCTGATCGATGTAATACTAGTGAGACAGTGTTTCATTGGTGTTATGTCAACGACTTACATACTACACATGCAGTGGTATGCTGGGTCACCACAGTTGGTATCAAAGCAAACGCTTTGACCCTAGGATTAAACCCCTTTAATAGGAGACCTGTAGGTTTGGTAGTGACTATAGGAAGCCATCTTATCTAAAACCTGTTCTTCTTTATGACTTGGGATGTATATTCAATAAAAGAATAATCCTGACAGACTCTAGTCAAAGGTTCTTACCTGTTATTCTTAAGTGAAGTTAGATATCTTGCTCCATACCAAGTAGGAGTACATCATTAAAGCCCTACACAATGGATGGAAGTAGATCACAACTGGTATACAATACATGGTAGTCCAAAGAGAGGATACAACCAGACTTGGAACTATCCTATTGGAAGAAGTATACCAAGGTCGTTGTGTTAAACTTGAGTCATCCAAAACTATAGTAGGATGATATTGAGTGAGGGAGTGAAGCTATATGAGATAGTAGGACCTCAGGTTAAGTCATGTATGTGGATACTCAAGAATTCCATATACAAATAAGAAGTACCCATGGTATAAAAGATTGGAGCATGTGAGATTCATATGAGGATCTTTACATGATAGAGAAGAACCTTGTAGTAAACCAGCAATTCTATGCTGAGGAGGACGATGCTTAAGGAGAATGGAGAATGAAGTTTTACAAACCATGGCAGCTAAGTTAAGCATGAAAGAGCCATAGTCCTTAAGCAGACAAGATTGATCGAAGTATCGAAGAGAAATCCTGTAAAAGCCATGAAGTATAGGAATATTACTCCGAGAAGATAGGTGCTTAGAGCAGCTATGCTAGAAAGTTTCAAGAGATCATGTGAGGATAGTCTTCAATAGAACGGTAGTTAAGTTATAATGCAATAGGAAGGCACGTATTGGTTAGCCATCAAAACCCCAAAAACCCCTTTGTACAAATTTATTTTATTGCAATTGAGAAATCAGAGTAAATATTGAGGCAAAAAATAGTAGTCCACCACTATGTGCAATATAGCATGATATAAACCTATATTACTTAGTGCTATAAAGTACACATCTAAGCCCGAACTCTAGAGATGTTTTACTCAACGGGCTTATGATTAGGTATGTTGCTAGCACACATTTGGATTTTTCTTGGATTTTTATTGATTGACTAGATCCATACATGAATTTTAACTCTGATATGCAAATGCATGTTGCACTATCAAGTTCTTACTTCATGGTATTGATTTAGAGGGCTAAGGGAATCGTGTGAGGGAGAGACAAATTCCTAAGGCAATCAAGATAAAGATGAAGAAATCACAAGAAGAAGGAAGCCAAATAAGAAGGGAATGCATGATAAGACACCTGTAGATGGTGGATTTCTTACAAATCAAGCTCTGAAGAAAGAAATATGATGAGTAAAACCACTAATTGGGTTATATACCATTGAGTTGTGGTATTCGAGCTCGTTGTTATGCAGCCATGGTTATGCTTAGTACATCACAAGTCGATTGAGATGTTGTAGTATCGATGATCCATTCCGGTATTGCCTGCTGCTTTACTTAGCCTGGGAGTGGTAACCCTAGTAACCCTCGTTGCTAGCGTTACTAAGACACATAATATTTCTGTATAACTTTGATCCCTAGTCCCGAAATCTTGAATTGTATATTTGTGGTTAAGATGTTAGTGTAACATCCCAGGATGTGAGGCTAAAAATAGATAGGAAACCGAAGTGTGCATTGCATTCATGCATAGAAAATCTGGGAAATTTTCGCGCTTTTAAATAAAACTTGTCAAAGTGATTGAAGTTTCTCTTAAGTTGGTGGAACTGAATTTGCTCATCAACTGAAGTGTGATAAACTCCAACATGACCTTTGTTAACAAACATGTTTTGGGTAGAGATAATTATATTAACTAAAAGAGATGAATGTGAGGTAGAATTAGAATGTAACACATCATTTTAGAACCTTATATCCAATTCTACCATGATCATCATGGCATTCCTTAAACCTAAATCAATAAAACCATATATAGTATTAAGGGAGACAACACAAGTCTTACCCTTGGATCTTGATCTATCATATCCTCATGTCTTGATCTATTCTATTCTTGCATATCTAAATTCATTCATCTTCCAAGCAAAGGAAGAGAGTCTATATCAATTTCAGTATCTTTCTCATCTCTTGATATGGAACTTTAGGATCTAATCCACAAACCCCGGAGCAGTAGAGATTAACCTAATACCATGTTGATGAGGATATATCCCAACTATAGGTATGGTGTGTACCATGAGAAGATTAGAAACATTACTAGGAAGAGATCAAATGTGTAGTATTCTAGAGTTAAGTAGTAATGTGGAGTTCTATTAGCTATATGGATGTTTTAAGAGAATAGCTTAGTACAAGTTAACCATGGACCTTGATTAGCCAAATGGAAACCAAGCATATGATCAAAGGATTGTAATGATCATCTTGATATCACATTGAGTGTTGAATACATGATTAACCCAATAAAAACCTAAGCTATATGATCAATGGATCAAAATGATCATTATCATGTCACATGAAGTGGGAGAGTGACAGATGTGAATTCAATGGATCAAGGGTAGCCAACTTAGGAATCATATATATAAGTTGGACACATCAGAAGTACTATTTATGTGGTGGGAGATAGATCTTAAATGGATACCACAATTCTGGAGATTATATTCTTACTCTCTGAAGGTAGATACAATCAGGTATTGATGCCTAGAGACAATGAGTAAACTTAAGAGAAGAAGCAACCACAAGGTGGAATGTGGATGGTTAGTAGTATAGTATCCTAGCCCTAGAAGTCAACATCTAGGGTAATGCATGGATTGGATTAACTAGATCTCAAGGACAAGTGTTAATGATGATCTTAATCATAAAACCTTCAGAAGGAGTAAGAATGATTTTTAGTTAAGCAATCAAAGGGAGTGAGTTGAATACCCTTAGGATTATAGAGGATACAAAGGTTGTCTCTAATAAAACTATGTAAGAGCTTTAGTGTCAAGCTCAGAGCATGGATTTAGGATGAGAAGTTAATGAAGGAAATAAGAAGATACATGATGGGAGTTGATGAAGGAAATAAGAGGATCATGTATAGTACATGATTATATTTGTTGGATAAAGATAGTAGGTTATCTATGAGACCTAGTTTGGTAAGCAGATATCATCCATCATAGGTGAGGGTAGGAGAGTTTAACCTATTTTCCTTAATGGGCAAGCATTCTTATGGAAGCTGCAGGTAAAACCTTGGTTTAGATGCAAGTTTACCATTAGTAAGAAGAAACTTGTTCTAGGTAGGTGGGACCACAAATCTACACCCTAACTCCTATTTAGGTGGAGCCTATATCACACTAACCATATATTTGGTATGATCACTATCTTCTTAAATAAGATTGAGACACTTCTATGATATTTCATATTCTTTCCACCTATCCATTTAAAACTCTACTCTATTGTCCAGTTCTAATTCTGCATCTATGGGTGATATAAACTCATCCAACCCAATGTCCTTACATTTAGCCATTTGGAACTTTATTCTATTAATTTCACTTCCACTTCTACTAATGTATCACTGATGATCATAAGCAAGGTCTTTACTAATATCTTAAATCTAAATCCTACGATTGTGTCTAAAACAACTATTCTTACAAGTCAACTTAAAGTCATTACACTCATGAACAATTCACAAGTGTGTATCCAAATCTTAATTCCAAATAATCATTTCTTGTGAGAGGTATGCAATATCCTCAAAATATCAAACTAAAGAATCAAGAAACTAATAATAACCTTGGAATTGCCCATAGGCCATTTCATGAAATTAATAAAATATGTTATGCTTAGAAGCCATGCTATTGAAACATATTCTTAAATAAGTAGTTAGCAATTATAAAATCCCATGGAATCACTTTAGTGTTAATAAGGCTCAAGTTAATGTTTAATAGGTATCACTATGAATCATTTAAGTCTTAACAAAATCATTTGAACACTCAAGAAGTAGTGTTTGAATCCATCTTTATCAAGATCTTAATTAAAATCATAATAATATAAATTACTCATGTATAGACACATCAAATAATGTTTTATTGTAATAGGTTGGAAACATGTCATACTTTTTAAGAATAATTGCTAAATCAAAATCCTGCAAGGCAAAATTGAAAACCACATCAAAATTCATACAAAGAAACCAAGCAGCAAAATAGAAAATAGACAAAGCAGAAAAAAGGAACAACAGCCAGTGGACCGCAGCCCACCGAACCGGCCCACCTAGCCAGCCCAAGCCGGGCCAGTCCGCTTAACTGTTCACGGTGTCGCTGACAGAGGGGACCCAGCTGACAGAAGGGAGTCATCATCTTCCTCTTCTCCTCTCTGGCCGAATCGACACGAGGTGATCGGAGCCACGTCGATGTAGCGGATAGGAACGACCCCGGATGTCGATGACCTGCCAGAGCTTCGTTCTCATCCTTCCCGCATCCACTGCTAGTCGGAACATCAAGATTCCCACCCAGATCGAGGTCCCCAATGCCGACGCATCTTGGCCACTGCCGCCACCATGACGACAATGCCCGCAACGCCGTGACCTATAAATCCGTCTGGAGCTTCGAAAAGGAACCCTAGTTCATCTCCATCCTCTCAATCTCTCTCGTTCTCTCTCTATCTTCCGCAATTCCTGAAGATCGTCGTTGACCGTTCTCCAGTTAGCTGGCGATGGAGACCACCCTGGAGCCTATAGGCTAGACGAGGAGAAGCGCCTCGTCGAGGAGATCGTCTAGAAGGAGCAGAGTATGTAGAGGAGCTCCATATCAAGCTAATCGACCCGATTCTTCCTGTAGTAATCCGCCCGAATTCATGTCAATATCTGCAACTCCAACCATGATTGGCTTCTCCGAGCACACCATCTTCCTCAGGGTGATCATACGAATCTCTGGATCCTTTTATTGCATCAAACAGG